>CM062818.1:222083620-222697620 GCA_031772625.1 Pinus tabuliformis | reverse complement strand
TGAAGTACCGCTTGAAGCTTGCAGAGTTCTTGAGACAACTTTTGTTGTTTCTAGAGAGCTTGCTGATCGATATTTTGTTTCTCCAGATTTAATTGTTCTTTCAGTTGCTTATTCTGCTACTTTTGCTCTGCTAGTTGTTGCTCAAGCTGACCGATATTTTGTTGTTCCACTATCGTTTGCTCTTCAAGTTGGGTGATCCTTAGATCCTTTCCTTTGATTAGTTGGCTAACTTCAGAGGCCTTGTACATTGTAGCGGCTATATAGGCACTTGCATATTGAGATAACTTAGTTAAATCCTCAGAAGTACTAACTTCCGAGTCTTTCCATACCACATTCATCAGTTTAGCTTGAGGAGTTGAGAATGATCCCTGGTCAATTTTCCTCTTTTTCCTCTGACTTTTGACCATAGCCCCATGCTTTGGACTGTAAAATACATCCAGGGATGGTATTTCCTCCACCTTCAATACAATCTCTTCGGAAGGATTCTCTGGAATTATTTCAATATCATGCTGAGCGTTCACTATGCTGACTACCTTTTCATTGTAGTACTAGTAACAATAGGCTCATGTGTTGCAGGCGATTTTGGTATAGTGATGTTTTGGGAGTCATTCTGGTTCTTGATCTGCTAATCGAATTAATTCCATTCCTTGATTAAGTTGGCATCAATATGCACATTGGTATCTAGGAGCTCACTAGTCTTTTCATTTGTCTGCTCTTGTTCGGGAATCTTCTTAGTAGTGTGTTTTTCACTGTGGCCTTCTTGCTGCACCATAGGGGTAGTGTTCAATAAATCCAGAGGTATTGTTTGTAACCTCTGTGTCCTGAACTGCATAAACTTATCCATCTCCACTGATCCCAATTTTATCCTTTATGGATGTTTTACCTGTGGAAACGACTCAGCCACAGCGAACAAGTCATCATAGTCATCTTTCTCATGTAGTAATTTGGAAAGTTTCACCTAAGTGGTAAAGTTGGAAGCCACTTCGTTTGGGTCATACTGTCTCTTAGGGATGACTGCTAACTTTAGAATTTTTATCTTTTATGCTTCTTTCCCGACATGTTTGAAATGATGCAATGAGTAAGTACCAAAGTGGAGGGGAAATGTAGGCCACATTTGTTTCTTGGACTCTTTGAGGTTCCTGGACATTCCTGTCTCTGTTATCTGATGAGCTAGTTCTCTGGCTAATAGCTTATTAGGAATGTACAATGGGAGAACGTGTGGATTTGTGGTGCTACCAAAAAGTCTGACATAGGTGACCTTTTCTTCACCGAACCAACTGCTGATTGATGTTAGGACAATGCTGGCCTCATCGGATAACCGAGGATTAGGTTTGTTGAATATGGCCTGATGGACTGGTAAAACAAAACCATGGCAAATTCTATATATATGATCTTTATAATGGGCCTTCCACAAATACTTATGATAAATGTGAATAAGAGTTGGGTATTGAGAAGTCCATTTCCAACCTAGAATGGGGAAGTCATAATTGAAACTAATGTTATCCATAATGTAGGCACTCATATAGAATGGGGGTATTATCCGGGTAGTTACATACCTATTTCTTCTATAATCAAGGATTTGGTTGGCCCTTTTATCTAATAAAATGGTTGCCCAATCCATGACAAAAGAGCTAATTGTTGCTTCCATTAAAGGCACCATTTCTATGGAGAATCTAGCTGAATCAGAGGCTCCAAAGAGTCTACATATCATAGCACCAACAAAGAAATAGGGAGATGCTAAAGAGTCCACGGAGTACATACCAGAGGATTCATGCTTATTCTTGTTTGGGAAATGTCTCCATTGCTTGATAGGGTCTGACTCTACATCGTTCTCCTTGGTGAAAGCTTCTAAAAATGCCTTGTTGTAATGTTTCTGGGGGTCCAGCAAATGATACATATTCTTGACATCTTCTGCTCTGAATATCCCGAACATCCTTCCATCGGTCGTAAAGAATGCTCTGTCGATTATGTTGATACTTTCTATTACCCATCTCACCAGGTCATTATATGGTAACACTTTCGCACGACCTGCTATTTTGTGGAGGAAGGAGCTGGCTATATCCTTAAGAGTATTTTATGATTTATCACTTGAATCAACCGTTCCTCCTTCTTCTTCAATTTCGGTTGGATCCTCGGCTTCGAGGAGATTATATATGCCCTCCCATGAAGTCTTTCCAAGGCATGAACATGCAGTATAAGCTATCAGTACCAATTTTGTTGGTTCATCTTTCGCTATGACGGGGGCCTTTAATTTCTGAGATCTCTTAGACATTTTTGCTAGACTAATGATTTCAGATTCACTCTGCAAAATGAAACAAAAGGATGTAATAGTGGAAAAACTTATTAAAAGCTAATACACAGTGCATAAGACCAACAACAATTAAGCGTAATATATGCTATGGATCTATGATATATCAAGTCACCACGGATGAAATCTTTGAAGGATTCAACCATAACTACTTCTTAATGATTTCCTCGTAACGTCCAACGTGAAACTTTAATGCCGTGATGGTATGTCACATCACAAATTTATAATGATCCTTTTTAGAATGGGTATCGTGACTTCCCGATTGGCGATAGCGATAATCACATATCGAAAATCGGGAGTTACAAGTGCCATGCTTAAATGGTTCCTCTGCATGGTTGCGATTGTGATCAATGGTGAGCTGGCATGGGGAGGCAGCATGCTTTAATATTGATAGATCGTTTAAAATATCTTTATAATTGACTTATAACTTTAAACCGCACATGCTCGTAATACTTCATGTTTTAACTTTATCGAAAGTGCGATATACGATAATGAAATCACATCAGAAGATTTCAAAGGAGCTTTTGGGATGTGTCTTATGATTTTATCGATGCGCGATTGTGATTAGCGTATCACATCGAAGGTTTTCCATGGAACACTTGGGACACTTTCTTAATGAGTAGCGATATGCGATTTCCGATAGAGTGATCACATCAGCGGATCTCAATGGAACACTTTAAGTCCACCATTGAGATAAAGGATGTGCGTGATGTGATAATTTGCTTTTATAATTATTTCCTTTGATGAAGATTTTTTACGATAAGGTTTTATTATGACTCAAATCAGATCGAATTTTCTTAAAAGGACTTCCATGGGTTCAAAAGTCTTGCAAATTGCAATTGAAATCTAACCTACCCTAAAAGAAAATTTTTATATGACCTATTATAGTAATTTATTATCAAACGTTTTATTGAATTTATTTATATTCTAAAGGGGACCCATTTCTTATTAAAGTCTTATATGAATTTTTTTGAAATGGGGAGGTTTTTTGTATAGCACAACAGGTACATACATGATGAGTTTCAGTTTCTTACCTTCACCTTTCAACCTATCTATACTGATATGAAACCATACCTGATCACCAACCTAAAAATGATGATCTACTCGATGCTTCTCATGGCGCATTTTGTACTTGGTCTGATTCTTCTCTAACTGATCCTGCATTGCTTCATGTATCTACTGTATCCGTTGAATGAAATTAATTGCTTTATTCACATCATCATGTCCAACCACTTTATCTTCTCCACTAAACATGAAATCCATCAGTGACTTTGGTAGATACCCAAAACATGTTTCAAATGGAAATCGATTAGTTGAAGAATGTAAGCCTTGATTGTAAACATGTTGCACATAAGGTAAAGATTCATCCCACAACTTAGGATGTTTACTACAGTAACCTCGGAGGATAAGTATGGCTGTCCTGTTCACCACTTCTGTTTGTTCATAGGTTTGTGGATGAAAACTTGTGCTCTTCTTCAGCCTTGTGTCCATGAGTCCCCACAAAGTGGACCAAAACTCTCCTACAAAATGAGTGTCTTGATCAGAAATAATGGAGGTAGGTAACCCAAAATGAAGCCATACCCGTTGAAAGAAAATCTGTGCAGTCTGTTCGATAGTCACTTGCTTTTTGCATGGAACAAGAATGCACATCTTGCTGAATCTATCAACCACAACATACATGTAATCATGCCCTCTCCTGGACATAGGAAGTCCTTCAACAAAATTCATGGAAATGTTGTCCCATAGTCGCAAAGGAACTGGAAGTGGCATGTACAAACCAATCTTTCGATTGCTTGGTTTGCTGGTTGAACACATCACACATCCTTTAATGTACTTAAGAACTGTTTCATACATACGAGGCCTGTAACAATACCTTTTAATTTGTGCCATAGTCTTGCTTACACCAAAATGTCCTGAAATGTGAGAAGAATATGCTTCCCAAATAACATGCACCCTTTCTATCTGTGGTATGCACAACTTACCCAGATGATATAACCTATCATGAATATGATAATTGACTTCTTCCACCTGAGTACCATGAGTTAGTGATTCATAAATATCTTTGAAATCAACATCTGTAATATATTGTTCTATATAACTTTCATGTTTTAAAGGACTATTCTGTAGCACTACTGAAGCATTCAAAGATGGTATAGACAACATATAAACTCCTTTGTTTGTAACCCATTTCTTGTACTTAATTACTAAGTGAAATTGTTGAAGAAATACCATCCATCTGTATGACAAGATTGTTGCAACTTAGACTAAGACTGAAGGTACTGAAGTGGTTGATGATCTGTGTGAATCACTATTTCCTTACCCATTAAATAGTGTTTCCATTTCTTTACACTTTCAACCAAAGCAAACAATTATTTATCATATGTCAGATAATTTATAACTTCTTTAGAAAAAGTTTCAGAATGAAAACAAATTGGTTTCCCTTTTTGAAGTAAAAATGCACCCATTTCATAACCACTAGCATCTATTTCAATTTCAAATGGCTGTTGAATATCTGGTAAAGCTAAGATTGGAGCTGTGAAAATTTTCTGCTTAAGTGTATCAAAATATTTTTGTTGTTTCCCTCCCCAATGAAAGGAAACTTTAGAACCTGTTAAAGCATGTAATGATGATGCAATCAAAGAAAACTGAGCAATAAATTTTCTCCAATATTGAACTGCACCTATAAAACTCCTAACTTCAGTCACATTCTGTGGTCTTGGCCATTTAACAATCACATTGATTTTAGCTGGATCTATTTTCAAATTACCACCTCCAACTATGTAACCAAGATAATTCAATGAAGTTTTTCCAAACTCAGATTTGGAAGGTTTAAGGTACAATTTTTCCCTGTGCAACACTTTGAAAACTTGCTTAACATGCCTAACATGCTCTTCCATACTGGAACTGAAAATTAGGATACCATCTAAGTATATTATGACAAATTTATCAATGTACGGGTGGAATACATCATTCATAACCCACATGAAAGTTGTTGGAGCATTACACAAACCAAAAGGCATTACTAACCATTCAAACAGTCCCTGCCTAGTTTTGAATGCAGTTTTCTAGAGGTCATTTTCTGCAATGCGAATTTGATGATACCCACTACACAAATCCAACTTAGTGAAATAAACAACATTTTTCAATTGATAAAGTAAATAATCTATCCCAGGAAGAGGATACCTACTTTTTATTGTGATTTTGTTCAAGGCCCTAAAGTTGACACACATTCTCCATGTCTCATCTTTCTTAGGAACCAAAATTATGGGTGAGCCACATGGACATGCATTGGGTAGAATGAAACCTTTTTCAATCAACTCTTTGATTTGTTTCTTTATTTCTTCATTCTCGATAACTTAAATGCGATACATTCTGACATTAGGAAGATGGGCATTATACACCAATTATATCTCATGTTTTATTTCCCATTTAGGAGGAAGATTTTTTGGTTCTTTAAATAGACTTTGAAAATAATCTACCACTTTAACCAATCCATCTTTAAACTGAGATTCACATCATGTTGATCCTTATGTTGTTCTTTTACAACCATGAGTACATACATCTTACTTGAACTTATTAATCACTTCATTTGATTAATAGTAACTAAATCCAAGTGTGTTTTGAGTTTATGTGCCCTGAGAATGTATTCAATCCCATCTTTCTTAAGATGATATTTATGCTCTTTCCTATGAAACACTGCATCACGATCATAGAGATAAGGACTCCCTAGCACTACTCAACATATGTCTGTTGGAATCACATCTATATCCACTTCATCAATGTAATTAGCTGTAATGGAAAATTTTAAACGACACTGCTTTGTGACATTAATCTGAGTCTCTTTATTTAGCCAACCTAATGAGTATGGTCTTGGATGATTTTGTGTCTCCAAACCAAATTTCTTAACTAAACCTTCAAATATTAGAATTTCTTGTGATCCAATATCAAACAATGTATCTATTGTTTTGTGCTTAGAAGTTGTCCTTATATGAAATAATTCAACCTTTTTATCCTCATTCAGACGATTTATGTTTGAATAAGATTGCAGAAGTACTAGAACTTGAACCAATGTCAGAAGTTTTACCTGTCGAAACCATTGCGGTTATTTTCCTTTCATCACCTGAGTCGGAGCCCAAATCTTGTTGGATTGTTGCATTAGCCTTATTTTCACCTTTCTTCTTCTGGAACTTCTTTGGTCTAAGTTCTGGGTGAAGTTTCCAACATTTGGCTTCATCGTGGCCGATCCTATGGTAGTGAGTACAAGTAGGTCTTTCACTTTCCTTCTGAGCTATCTCTGATCTCTTCCCCTTCGAATTTCTCTTCCGATTTCTGTCTTTCGAATCCTTGATTTCCAACTGCCTGGATGTTTTTGGTGAAAACTTGAACATTCTGCCACCCGATTCAATATGTATGGCTTGAACATACACTTCATCAAAGTCATCAGGATTAAACATCAATAATTTATGTTGTAAATATGAATGTAAACTGCCAATTTACTTTAATAAAGTTTCACATGTATTCAATGGAATACCAAGCGCCAAAGCTTTCTTCCTGAATTCCTGAGTAAACTCCTGATCATTCTACCATTTACCTTGCCTCAAACACTGCCAATCAATAACAACTTGCTGCATGTATCTTAAAGGATAGAATTGTTTTCAGAGAGATTTTAAAAACTTAGACCATGAAGAGATGACTTTACCTTTCTGCTTTACATCTATTTGAGTTTTACTTTCCCACCATATTAAAGTTGTTCCCCCCATTTGAAGTGTACCTAACTTAATTTTTGTTTTTTCATCAGAAGTGTTCTGAATTCTACAATACACTTCTAACTGCTTAAACAATTTATCTAGCTTTTCAGGATTCATTTTTCCATCATAAATAAGTAGTTCAAATTTAACATCGAGTTTCAAAAGAGATGATTTCTCAAATTTATTTTCTGTTTCAGAATCAGAACTGGAAGAAGAAGAAGAAGATGATGATGATGATGGAGATGGTGGAGGAGAAGGAGGTTTATCATCCTTACCTTTTCCCTTTTCCTTCTTCGATGTCTTTGAAGAAGAAGTTGCATCTCTCGCCTTCTTATATTTGTAGATTTCTCCCAACATCTGCTACATGTTCAAAAACATTTGCTAAAACTGTTCCTGATCCATGACCTTCCCTTCAGGAGTTTCACTTTATTCGGATCCTATCATTGTTGATCGATGAGTGACTTTTTGATTTCCAATTTCTAGATCGAACTACTCAAGTGTTCCTTCTCCACGTCATGACCTTGACCTGGTTAAAATTCACTGGTAAAATTTCAACAAAACACAACCTTCTTTGATATCAAATTATATGATCTGATATTGATCATAAACAAAACTAAAGTAGAATTGAATATTTGCAAACAATGAATTGATTGTTAACTTAAGTGCTTAATGTGGAAGACTGAAGGAAACGAGTTGATTTAATGACTTAATCCAGAACAAAAGAAGCATATTTAAACATGAATTTTTAGTAAAGAACAAATATATAAGACAACAAACATTGATTACGGAGTTCATCCTTGATGGACTACGTCTCTGGGTCCGCTTTCAAGATGGGCGTCCATTTTATTAAGGTTTGATCCAAGGAAGCCTTTACACAACAAAAAAACTAGACTAAATGTGCTCGCAGGCACCTCTGGTCTATGTCAATATAAATCTCTCTCTCCTAAATTTACAATGCCTCTCTCGGTTCCCAATGCCGCCTTCGGACGGCCAAGAAACACTAGAAACAAATCTGTCTCTCTCTCACAAAAATCTAACTAGAAAGCTTCAAAGCCACTCCAATACATCCAATATCCCATTCATGAATACAAGTGATGAATTTATAGTGTTTTTGGTTCATTCGAGCCCCTGATGCCAAACTTGGGCATGAATTTGTTGCATTAAGTATTTGGGGTTCGGTCTTGTCACCTTGTGACACTTAGAAGTTTAGTTACATGGTGATTGAATTAAAATAGAACAAAACCCATCGAGAAAACCCAAAATAAACTTTTGATGTCCCAATCCATTGATGATCCTGCTAACAATGTGGAGAGGTTTGATTATCAGCATGTGAACATCGCAGTCTAACCATAGGTTTCCACCTTGCATCTAATCCCGGCGGTTCCGGCTACCGGTGCGCATCCTAGCTGCATGTGATAACTGTTATATCCAACGATTTTCTACTACAATTCTGATGTGGTCAAATGATTGCTACGGTCAACAACACCCTTGTTCACATGTCCAAGACTCTGATGGTTAGGACCTCTGCTGTGGTTATACAGACTGCGTGGTTATGAACTGTGTAATACATTTGTTTTGCATGGTTTTTAGCATATAGACTAAAAGTGGGTTTGTTAATTAGGTTATGTGATTTATGTATGCACTAGGTCCTTAGGACTTAGGATTTATACCTTTAGGATTAGTGCTAGCTTTTTAATCTTATCCTTAAAACCATTACTTTGGTCACAACATTACATTCAATTTTGACCACCTTTTCACCAAGAAGGATTTCTGCACCATGAAGACAATACTGATGAAGCTGACGAAAATTGAAGATGAACTAGACTTCCTGGACAAACTGGACTGACATAAGATCCCCCTGGATCAATCTTATCCACTTGAAATCTTTTAGACCACAAAAGTTTTATTTAAGTAGATATCAGGTGAGGGTACAACTCCCTCACTCTTTTTCTCTCCATCCACCTTGCCTTGCTCGGATTCATGCCCTTGAGTCCCACTCGAAGATATTCAACATCTCCACACCTTGAAGATCGAACCTTCGTATCCAAGATGGTATCTTCCTGCAACTCATTCATATATTTAGGTGCCAAATCATCAATAGTAGGAACCTGTGTATATTTCTCTAGATCCATGACCATGGTAGGTTCATACAACTTCAGATTTTCCACATTTACAACTGAATAAATACGCATGTAAGAAGGTAAATCTAACTAGAATGCATTATTTCTAATATTTTCAACAATATTGAAAGGTACATACCTAATGGGTTTGATTTTCTTACCTTCACCTTTCAACCTATATTTATTGATATACAACCATACCTGATCACCAACCTGAAAATGATGATCTACTCGATGCTTGTCATGGTGCATTTTGTAGTTGGCTTGACTCTTCTCTAACTGATCCTGCACTGTTTCATGTATCTGCTATATTCGTTGAATGAAATTAAATTCTTTATTTGCATCATCATGCCCACCCACTTTATCTTCTTCACCAAACATCAAATCCATCGGTGACTTTGGTAGATACCCAAAACATGTTTCAAATGGTGATCAATTAGTCGAAGAATATAAGGCTCGATTGTAAGCATGTTGCACATAAGTTAAAGATTCATCCCACAACTTATGATGTTTACTGCAGTGACTTTGGAGGATATGTATAACGGTCCTATTCACCACTTCTATCTATCCGTCGATTTTTGGATGAAAAGTTGTGCTCTTCTTCAACTTTGTGTCCATGAGTCCCCAAAAAGTGGACCGAAACTCTCCTACAAAACGAGTGTCTCGATTAGAAATAATGGAAGTAGCTAACCCAAAATGAACCCATACATGTTGAAAGAACTTCTATGCAGTCTGCTCGGTAGTTACTTTCTTTTTGCATGGAACAAGAATGCACATCTTGCTGAATCTATCAACCACAACATACATGTAATCATGCCCTCTCTTGGACATAGAAAGTCTTCCAACAAAATCCATGGAAATTCTCTCCCATGGTTGCAAAGGAACTGGAAGTGGCATGTACAAACTAGTCTTTCGATTGCTTGGTTTGTTGGTCGAACAAATCACACATCCTTTAATGTACTTAACAACTGTTTCATACATACGAGGCCCATAACAATACCTTTGAATTTGTGCCATAGTCTTGATTACACCAAAATGTCCTAAAATGCAAGGAGAATGTGCTTTCCAAATAACATGCGCCCTTTCTATCTATGGTATGCACAACGTACCAAGATGATATAACAACCTGTCATGAATATGATAATTGACTTCTTCCACCTGAGTACCATGAGTTAGTGATTCATAAATATCTTTGAAATCAACATCTGTACTATATTGTTCTATATAACTTTCATGATTTAAATAACTATTCTGCAACACTATTGAATCAATCAAAGATGGTCTAGATAACATATCGACTACTTTGTTTGTTACCCCTTTCTTGTACTTAATTACTAAGTGAATCTAAATAAATCCCATCCATATGTAATGATGATATTGTTGCAACTTAGTCTAAGACTGAAGGTACTGAAGCGTTGATGATATGTGTGAATCACTGTTTCCTTACCCATTAAATAATGTTTCCATTTCTTTGCACTTTCAACCAAAGAAAACAATTCTTTATCATATGTCGGATAATTTATAACTTTAGAAAAAGTTTTAGAATTAAAACAAATTGGTTTCCATTTTTGAAGTAAAACTGCACCCATTGCATAACCACTAGCATATGTTTCAATTTCAAATGGCTGTTGAAGATCTGGTAAAGCTAAGGTTAGTGCTATGAAATTTTTCTGCTTAGTTGTATCAAATGCGTTTTGTTGTTTCCCTTCCCACTAAAAGGAAACTTTAGAACCTATTAAAGCATGTAACAATGATGCAATCAAAGAAAAATGAGCAATAAATTTTCACCAATATTGAATTGCACCTTGTTGTGCTATTCAACAACCTCCACATTTATTGATGTAATAGATAATATTCTATTAATAAATAGGGACCCTTGATAAAATCCTTCAAAAAATAAATTTAGCACTTAGACACTTTCATTTAAGCATTTTTAAAGAATAAAGCAAGATATCAAGGCAAAGCCCTTTGAAAACTAGCAATTCTCGCCTTTTCACATACCGCTGCACTAAGTGTGTCAAAATCCCTTTTAACATGCAAAACCCGTGAATTCCAATTAAAAGGATCACCGTGCCTAACTTAGATATCATTGAGATTTTCATTTAAAGCTAAGACCTATTGCATTTCCTATTTAATAACTCTTGTATCGCAATTGCACATCGACGCTCACAAAGGACACAAGCCCACAAAGCATGTTGAAATGTGCGAAATGTGATATTGTGATAGGAAAAGTCATTCTTACTGCATCGTGTCAAGATACTTGAAATGTCTAAATCTTACGAACTGCATGATCTTGCGAAATGCGATAGAATCCCGGACTTGATAGAAGCCAATGTCATAAATGGTACTTAAGTCCGCAACGTAGTGAAAAGCACTTTATAAGGTAATTACTCTTTCAAACAAACTACGCACTAAGTAAAAAAGAATATACTAATTATCCTGCATCTTGCAAAATCCTATAGAACTTTGATAAAGCACACAATCAAATATGCGGTAATGCAATTTGAAATATTTCATCGCAATCACAAAATCAACATTCTTCCAACTCAAGTCCACCATCTTAAGAGTTTTCCTTCCCGTTTTGTGATGCCATACATTAATGAGCAATAAAGGCAGCGATAAGGGACCATTAGTGGCTATTTAATATAGGTTAATGGCATCTATGTTAAAAAGCGGTTCGACGTGATACAATATCTTTTCATCTGCGTTTGATTAAAACTATTTTCTTGTCACCTTTCAGGTTATCTATAACATTCATTCTCATTTTCATTCTTGCTTGTGTTTATCCGATAACTTACGCTTTACTGCATTTCAGGAAAAATCCACAGGGAGCATTGTTAGAAACAATGGGAAAGAAGGGAAAGCCAACTGCATCCGAGAAATCAGAAATGATTCCTCTTTTTTCTAATACTACGTGTAGCAGAGATGGAGGAACTATGACATGGGAGGCCATGTAGAAGTTGTTAGAAGAGGAGCACCCTAGGCCAGTGGAAACAAAGGCCACGACCAATTCCCAGGAGTCATCTGGTGCCTCCTATTTTGAAACGGCATGCTCTTTCCTGCACCGCATAGCTGCACGACCAAAGATAATCCCATATACGGATATGGTCAAATGGGTAATTGATGAGGAAAACATTGCAGACCAAACATTCAGGAATCACAGGCAAGAGGTCATGGATCTTCAACAGACAACCTACAACTCATGTATCAGTTACCAGAGCCACATAAGCTCTACAACAAACAGTTTGTTGGGCCGCCAAAATTAACATTCACTTTCACTATTTTTCACCTTTATCCTCATTTTGTCACATCATTCCATCACATTATCATTACATAAACCTACATTATCATTACTACATGAGTTCACATTTACATTTTCAAAAGTTGTTAATTTTATGTATTTAGAGTGAATTTATGATTAAAAGTTAGAGAAATAACATGTATTTGCTTATACCTAAAAGTGGCTTGAGTTTGATGACATGTGTAGATCATTTGGAAGCTTCCAAGGCACCCTTATATGGCCTCCCAAGATCAAATTCGAATTTCAACTCAAGAGGTGGACCATATTCCAAGGAGAAAGATCATGGAGATCTTGATGTGTCATAGGATTTGTATCTAGTATTTAGGGATAAGTTGAGACAAGTATGGATCTAGTATATATTTAAGGGATCTACATTTATTGAGTAGATATCCATAATTCATGTATAAATAAGAGGAGCATGCTTCAAAGGAAGGTGAACAGTTGTCAGTTATTCATTAGCATCAGATTGATGATTGTTCATTCAACATGAATAATATCATTTTTTCCAAATCATGAGTTATAAGTGTTGTTCATGTGTGCTCATTGAGGAATGGAAGGATCTCATACAGAGATAAGTACACTTTGTTGTAGAGTAATGTTTATAGTTGTGAATATACTAGTTTTAATTCTATGTTCATCTTATTTCTTTGTTGTAAATATTTGTAGATAATTTCAATATGAATTCATGTTATGACCATGTTTTGTTGTGTGAAGATTGATCTCCTTTCAGTATCTAGTTTTTATTTGATAAGGAAAACCATGACATCCTATGTTAGGAGCCTCTTCTCCATGAGATAGGCTGAAGTGAAATAAGATTTACTCTCTTATATGCTTTCCTAGATTAAATTTATGTGAAGATTGATTTCCTTCTAGTATCTAGTTTTTACGTGAGAAGGAAAACTAGGATCTCCTAAGTTAGGAGACTCTTCTCCATGAGCTAAGAACTGAAATGAAAACAATATTTACTTGCTTTCATTTATATGCTTTCTTTCCTACTTTCTTAGATGTTTGGCAATGTTATTATAGAAAGATTGTAGAAGGACAACCAGGACTCTTGAACAAGCGACTCTTTGTTATATTACAAAGGAAACTAATTCCATTGATCAAACATTTTTATGATTTCATAAAATAGATCTGAATCTTTTCGTTTCAAAATAGTTTAGATTTGTAATATGCATTTCCATTATAAACGGAATTCCTACACAAGTTTCATCTGAGGTCCCATATATTCTGGTTTGCTTCTAAGTTTATGAAACCCTCGGGTTGAAAAATTAAATGACAGGCATTTAACATACAATTAAATCGCCCAACATTTTGGCGCCGTCGCCGGGGAAGCAAACTTAGATGTAAGCTAGTTAGGAGGATTGCTTAGGAATCATTTTTATTTAGGGTTAACTGCATTTAGGAATTTTCATTTAAGTTTATTCTCATATAGAAAACATAGAAATAGAACACAAATCAAAAACCCCCATTCAATTAAAAAAAACAAAAATACAATAAAAATCCATATGTATATATGGAAGAATGATGAGTATAAGTTTGGAACAACTCACTCAGATCCTAGAAAGTGTTAGGATCTCCTCTTCTTGCGAAGAAGAGATATTGACAGCAAGCAAAAGCTTAACTACTCTTTCAGAAGAAAACAATGAATTAACATTTGAAGAATCGTGTACATCTGATGATGAACAATTATTTGAACAGGAGATTGAAGAGGACAAAGAGAAGTTGCAGCATGATCTAAATTAGAGTGGAAATCATGCATATGAAAGCCTTATCAAAAGGTGGGATTGATGGTTTCAAACAAGTACCAGGTTAGATCAATTTCGTTTTTATTTCATTAAATCACACTCACAAAAACTAGATTCGATCATCCTTGTATATTTTCATTTTAAAATTACAAAATTGAAAATGAATATATTTTTACTACTATTGCATGAATGGTTACATTGGAAATTTAATTACACGTAATAGTTTGTAATTTTCAATTAGCATAAAATAGGTAGGATGATATTTTCTGTTTCGAATAAGTATGCTCTCCTCCTACATCTTTGCACGATCTCGAGGATCATAAAGTAGGATGTCTATAAACATCTTCAAGGTTTGCAATATACTTATCTCCATTTGCTAAAAAAAAATCTTCCTCCTAAATCAATAAATTTTTTAGATTGTTTTAAAGTTAGAATAAAATTTTAATTTTAATATAAAAAAATTTAGAAATAAAATTTAATTTCTTTTAATTAAAAAAAAAAATCATTAGAAATAAACTTAATTCCTTTTTTTTGGTAACAACATAAAATTAAAATATTAAATATAGTTTTTTTTTTTAAATAAAAAAATTCTCTGCACTATTCAACCAAGCGGTCGAGGGGGACATTTTGAATAAAGATAAAAACTTTACGCTGGTGAAGTCAGACAGATCCACTCTTTTGGGGAAATCGTGGGCTCAATAGGCTTCCGATCATCCAGCCGCATGCAATAATAAGCTCAAAAAACAAGGTTGTTGAGGTCGTGGAAGATTTTGACTTAGAGGTTAAAGTCTAGAGTGAGAACTGTAACAAAAATTTGCTTTATTACATAAGCTCCACAGATCGGACTTGTTAGGTGCCTAAATCTCCTTAAACTACAAAGAATTTTAGATTGTTTTCATACTAGGATCCCCATTAAGTCAATTTGTTGAGTCAACGTGGATTTGGATGTTTAATATGGCATACATACACTAGAAAATACCCTACATTTTCCTTAGCGAATCCTTTTATTAAACCAAAACAAGCATATCAAAAAACCCTAACAAAACGATCCAAAACAAGGCTTCATTATGACAGACAACCTTAGAACTCAATGATATGTTATTACAGTGGAAGATCTACAACATACTATGCAAAAACAATTAAAAGGAACCTAGAGAAATATATAAACCCAAGGAATCCCAGCCAGTACACCCACAAGCCTTTGTTGTCTAGGAAATAGGGTAATCAAATCAGTCGTTATATGGTTCTGCAGCAGACATTACATCCTCAGAAAACTTCTGGTCCTCCCACAAAGATCATCATCACTAAGATTTCGTCCTGTTGTTGAATCATTACTGAGATGGAGATTTCCTCACTGGCTAGACCAACCTCAGGCATCACGAACAGGGGAATGAAGAAGATGATCTTGTCATAGCTATTGGGGTACATGAGAAGAGTCACTATTACGTCTCCAAATATAGAATCGATCAGCCTGTCTCCCAATAGATGTTTGAGGCAATCGAGATTCTGGGAATCACATGAAATCGACATTTTCTTTGCTTGTTTCGATCCTATCCAGTGAAAATGGCAGAGCATTTGATCGAGGATCAGATCCACCAAGTTACGTTGCCTCCATGTAAATTGATTGCTCGAGTTCTATTTCTCGATTGCCGGTGGATCTCGATTGCCTAGTCCAGCATTCATGCAAAAATGTGATTAGATTGAGCGATATATTTAGAAGTTGATCTAGCCAGTGAGGAAAATCAGATTTCTGTTTGTAAAATATGGAAAATATCACACCAATTCCTCATGCTATAATCGATATTTTGCTCGCATCACTTGGAAAATTGTGGATTGTGGGTACTTATTTGCCGAGTAGAAGTTGTGGCCATTGTTTCATTGCATGTCACTCATTTCTCTAGATCATAGTGACTGCTTTGATCGATAACCAAAGACAAGATATCTTCCTTGCTAACGCTCGAAGTTATAGGGTTTATCGAGAATTTTGTATGGCAGAGTAACATGGAAACCCCGAGGCGAAATCATGGCAATGAAACATATAATCTATCAAATAATGGCGGTAGTGGATTCTGTCCAGTGCTTCGGCTGAAAGAAGATGACCGTTGTTGTGACATACTGCAAGCGAGGGTGAGGTTTGATCAAGATCAATGGATGCCCTATTGAGCTAATCGAGCCACAGATTCTCCGCTACAAGGCCTTCGAACCCATTCTACCGCTAGTTGGCCACCGCTTCACTGACGTCGATATGAGAATCAGGGTAAAAGGAGGAGGCCACACATCACAAATCTACGCTATTCTTTTTTTAATCCACCACGGATAAGCCCTGTGCAAGTAGCAGAAAGTGGAGCATAAATTAGCGGTAGAATTGGGCACCTGAGAGGCCCCTACTTTAGAGGTTTTCATCACACAGAGCAATTTGGGGTGGTAGTGAAAGATAGAAAATGTCTGAAAAGATAGAGATCTCTTGTGGTTTCTACAGTGTTCAAGAGGTTCAGAAAGAGGGCAATTAAGTCTGTGATGTTTGTGCAGAAGGAGGCTAAGGCATTGGGAAAAGGTGAGGTGGCAAACCATCATCTATTGTTGGGGTTGATTGCAGAAGACAACAGGAGGTCCCCTGAGGGGTTTCTATCTTCAGGTGTCACCATTGAAAGAGCTCGGGAGGTTGCGAGGGCCATTTGGAATGACAGCGAGTTGTATGATATGCCTGCCACAGATGCTCCCTTCTCGATTCGATAGAGCATTGCCAAAGCTCTAGTCGCCTTTTACCAAAAATAGATTGACGAGCAGTCAAAGAAGGAGATTAAAGATATTCTGATCAGGTACGACACAACCCTGCTCGTGGCCGATCCCAGGCGCTGCGAGCCCAGGAAGTTTGGAGGTCGCGGTGCCCGTGCTTGTTTCCAGAAGTCCTACTGTTGAAAGATCTATTTTTGTTAGAATTTTTTTTGAGAAAAAGTGTTGTGTTGTGGAAAATTTAAGGGCATTTGATTGATGTCCATTATTTTTGGTTTTTTATTTTATTTATCTATAGATGTTTTCTTATGCACTTTTACAAGCATGCCAAGTTCTGGTTACTGTAATAAATTTCTTAATTTCACATTTTTTTTCCAAAAATATATATTAAAAAAAAATCAAAACAATTTAAAAAAATCTAAACACTACAAAATAATTTTTTGTGATTTTATTATTTTTTTAATAACAATACAAAACAAATTTTAGTTAAAAAAAAATCCAACAACAACTACAAAACAAATAAAAAAAATCTAAACAAAATCAAAACAAATAAAAAATCAAAACAATTATATATATATATATATATATAATCAAAACAATTAAAAATAAAAATAAAAAAGAATCAAAACAATTTAAAAAAAATCAAAACAATTAAAAATAAATAAATAATTTTTTTTTTTTGCAAATGGACATTTCATAACTCTTGAAAACAATTTATGCTTTCTTGGAGTTACTTCAAAGGAACTTACCTGCAAAGGAAACACGCAAAAAATTTTCATTTTATTTTATTTCGTTGCTAAGCATTCATACTCATTCTTGCATTTTATGTCTTTCAAAAAGCTCTCATAGTTTTCATGCAAAATTTGTACTGAGATTTTACAGGGTGCAGACGATCCAAGTTCATGCAAATGTGATCTCTAGAAATCACATTCATCATTGAAAGCTTGAAGGAGATAATTACATATGTCATGACATTTATCGCTACACAAAAATGTTTTATGTCATGATATGTTTACCCACACTTCTCCTTCAAAGCCTCATCAGTCATCCATGTTAAAGTCCACTGATTCATTACCTTATCCATCATGAATTCATACATGTTTACTTTTACGAGTCGCATACATTTTCGCCTTCTTTTCAATTCATATTTTTGCCTCACGAATAAACCATCCAACTCTCTACATAACCTTGTTTTATTTGCCATAAAAACTATTTGACCATAACATCTTGTATCTATAGTCCTACCAATCATTTTGTACGAACTCGAGTTGACTAATGTTGGATTCCTTAAGTCCCACCTTTCAACAAGTTTTGATCCATTGACCTCAACACCTTATCTGGGACAAAGACTAGAGTCATGATTAGTACCTTGAGGCTTGCATACCCTAATGGCAAGTCTTCTCGCCAACGAACAATGGGAATACATTAATGTCCCTTGTTTGTTGGATCTTGCAAGTGGCTTGACATTATCTCATCCATTTGCACTTTGCAAGATGTACTTGGGTACCTTGGCACTCATTGACATTAATGGTGAGTTTGCCTCACATTGGTTAACAACATTCATTAATGGCTGGTAATCCAATGACTTCTTTCCATGTTCGACATCGACACATTTATTCACATGGAAAGAATTATGCCACGATATGGAACGACATGAAGACTATATGATTCAGTAGCAGATTCAACAATATTTTGTACTTTGGAACATATTCAATAGCAGTAATAAAGGATCCACATTCACAACTTCATCCATCATGTATGCAACCAAGACATATATCACATTCTTGTATTCTTCATTCCATGTTTCAGCAGCAGGAGCTACACTTTTCTACATATACAGAGTTTGTCCACTTAGGTAAGTAAAGGTATGTTCTTTTCTAGCCTTTTATCATACAATTCCTTTAATACTAAAATTATAATTTTTGGAAAATACTTCAACATGTTCATGTTCATACCTCATATTCACATTCATATTCCATTATCACCTTTCATATGTCATATATGTCCTTTATGCACATGTCATTGTAACCAACATACTTTTTCCAAACAACTGCTATTGCATTATGATTCGAACGTTACATGTTTTGCAAATAATGATCGAAGAATGAATGGTTGATTTAAATTTTTTCAAAGTCTTTTGATGCAACACAAAAACAACAAAAGTATTGTTACAAAAGAACCAATACTAAGCAAATTTTGGTTGTCACACAAAAACCAACCAAAATAATATGTTGCAATCAAATTTTTTTAAGAAAGAACACTTTGCAAAAAGAACAAAATTGTCAAAAAGAAAAATATGCGAAGTTAAAAAATCAATATCAGCCAAAGTTGATATACAAGAAAGAAAATTCAAAAATATTAAATCATGATTAAGTGAATTAATGCAATATATTTCATGAGGACATGCAATAACTTAAGTTGGGGGGTATGTTGGGCCGCCAAAATTAACATTCACTTTCACTATTTTTCACCTTTATCCTCATTTTGTCACCTCATTCCATCACATTATCATTAAATAAACCTACATTATCATTATTACATGGGTTCACATTTACATTTTCCAAAGTTATTAATTTTATGTATTTAGAGTGAATTTATGATTAAAAGTTAGAGAAATAACATGTATTTTCTTATACCTAAAAGTGGTTTGAGTTTGATGACATGTGTAGATCATTTGGAAGCTTCCAAGGTACCCTATTGTGGCCTCCCAAGATCAAATTCGAATTTCAACTCAAAAGGTGGACCATATTCCAATGAGAAAGATCATGGAGATCTTGATGTGTCATAGGATTTGTATCTAGTATTTAGGGATAAGTTGAGACAAGTATGGATCTAGTAGATATTTAAGGGGTCTACATTTATTGAGTAGATATCCCTAATTCATGTACAAATAAGAGGAGCATCGTTCAAAGAAGGGTGAACAATTGTCAGTTATTCATTAGCATCAGAGTTATGATTGTTCATTCAACATGAATAATATCATTTTCTCCAAATCATGAGTTATGAGTGTTGTTCATATGTGCTCATTGAGGAATGGAAGGATCCCCATACCGAGATAAGTACACTTTGTTGTAGAGTAATATTCATAGTTGTGAATATACTAGTTTTAATTGTGGATGTTCATCTTATTTCTTTGCTGTAAATATTTGTAGATAATTTCAATATGAATTCATGTTATGACCATATTTTGTTGTGTGAAGATTGATCTCCTTTCAGTAACTAGTTTTTATGTGAGAAGAACATCCAGGATCTCCTAAGTTAGGAGCCTCTTCTCCATGAGCTAAACTGAACTGAAACATGATTTACTATCTTATATGATTTCCTAGATTAAATTTATGTGAAGATTGGTTTCCTTTTAGTATCTAGTTTTTATTTGAGAAGGACAACCAGGACCTCCTAAGTTAGGAGACTCTTCTCCATGAGCTAAGAAATGAACTAAAAACAATATTTACTTTTTTTCATTTATATGCTTTCTTTCCTGCTTTCTTAGATGTTTGACAATGTTATTATAGAAAGATTGTAGAAGGACAACCATGAATATTGAACAAGAGACTCTTTTCTATCTTCTAAAGTAAACTAATTCCATTGATCAAACATTTTTATGCTTTCATAAAATAGATCTGAATGTTTTCGTTTCAAAATAGTATAGATTTGTAATATGCATTTCCATTCTAAACAAACTCCCTACACCAGTTTCATATGTGGTCCCATATATCTTGGTTTGCTCCTAAGTTTACAAAACCCCCGGGTTGACAAATTAAATGACAGGGATTTAAAATACAATTAAATCACCCAACATTTTGGCGCCTTTGCCGGGGAAGCAAACTTAGATGTAAGCTAGTTAGGAGGATTGTTTAGGAATCATTTTTATTTAGGGTTAATTGCATTTAGGAATTTTCATTTAAGTTTATTCTCATATATAAAAAAATAGAAATAGAACACAAATAAAAAACCTCCATTCATTAAAAAAAAAACAAAAACACAATAAAAATCCATATGTATATATGGAAGAACTATGAGTATAAGTTTGGAACAACTCACTCAGATTCTAACAAGTGTTAGGATCTCCTCTTCTTGTGAAGAAGAGATATTGACAAGAACCAAAAGCTTAGCTACTCCTCCAGAAGAAAACAATGAATTAACATTCGAAGAATCTTGTATATCTGATGATGAATAGTTTTTTGAATAGGAGATTGAGGAGGACAAAGAGAAGTTGCAGCATGATCTAAATCAGAGTGGAAATCACGCCTATGAAAGCCTTATCGAAAGGTGGTTTTGATGGTTTCAAACAAGTACGAGGTTAGATCAATTTCGTTTTTATTTTATTAAATTACACTCACAAAAAGTAGATTCGATCATCCTTGTATATTTTCATTTTAAAATTACGAAATTGAAAATGAATATATTTTTACTACTATTGCGTGAATGGTTACATTGGAAATTTAATTACACGTAATAGTTTGTAATTTTCAATTAGCATAGAATAGGTAGGATGATATTTTCGGTTTCGAATAAGTATGATCTCCTCCCGCATCTTTGCACGATCTCAAGGATCATAAAGTAGGATGTCTATAAACATTTTCAAGGTTTGCAATATACTTGTCTCCATTTGCTAAAAAAAAAATCTTCATCCTAAATCAATAAATTTTCTAGATTGTTTTAGAGTTAGAATAAAATATAAGTTATTTTTAAAGATTTTAATTTTAATTTAAAAAAAAAATAGGAATAAAATTTAATTTCTTTAAATAAATAAAAAGAATAAAAAATACATTAGAAATAAACTTAATTCCTTTTTATTTTCTTATTTTTTTTGTAACAACATAAAATAAAAAAAAATTAAATACAAGGTTTAATTTCTTTTTTTTTTTACCATGCAAAATAAAACAATTTTAGTTTAAAAAAAAAATTAATTTAAAAATAAAAATTCTCTGCGCTCGAGGGGGACAATTTGAATAATAATAAAAAAAATTACGTTAGTGAAGTTGGACATATCCACTCTTTTGGGGAAATTGTGGGCTCAATAGGCTTCCGATCATCAAGCCACATAGAAGGTTGTTGAGGTCATGAAAGATTTTGACTTTGAGGTTAAAGTTTAGAGTGAGAACTGTAACACATTGCTTTATTACATAAGCTCCATAGATCAGACTTGTTAGGTGCCTAAATGTCCTTAAACTGCAAAGAATTTTAGATTGTTTTCATACTAGGATCCACATTAAGTCAATTTTTTGAGTCAACGTGGATTTGGACGTTTAATATGGTATACATCCACTAGAAAATACCCAACATTTTCCTTAGCGAATCCTTTTATTAAACCAAAACAATCATATCCCAAAAACCCTAACCAAACGATCCAAAACAAGACTTCATTACGACAGACAACTTTAGAACTCAATGATATGTTACTGCAATGGAATATCTCCAACATACTATGCAAAGACAATTACAAGGAACCCAATGAAATATATAAACCCAACGAATCCCAGCCAGTACACCCACAAGCCTTTGTTGTTCAGAAAATAGGGTAATCAAATCAGTCGTTATAAGGTTTTGCACCATATATTACATCCTCAGAAAACTTGTGGTCCTCCCACAAAGGTCATCATCACTAAGATTTTGTCTTGTTGTTGAATCATTACTGAGATGGAGATTACGTCCTTGAACTATCACAGAGACCAACCTCAGGCATCACGAACAGGGGAATAAAGAAGATGATCTCATCGTAGCTATTGGGTAACATGAGAAGGATCACAATTACGTCCCCAAATATAGAATCGATCAACCTGTCTCCCAACAGATGTTTGAGGCAATCGAGATTTTGGAAATCACATGAAATTAGCATTTTCTTTGCTTGTTTTGATCTTATCCAGTGAAAATGGCCGAGCATTTGATCGAGGATCAGATCTGCCAAGTTACACTGCCTCCATGTAATTGATTGCTCGAGTTTTATTTCTCGATTGCCAGTGGATCTCGATTGCCTAGTCCAGCATTCGTGCAAAAATGTGATTAGATTGAGTGATATATTTAGATGTTCAACATTCATATAAAAATGTGATTAGATTGAGCAATATATTTAGAAGTCGATCTGACTAGTGAGTAAAAATAGATTTCTGTTAGTAAAATATGGAAAATATCGCGCTAATTCCTCATGCTATCACTTGGAAAATTGTGGATTGTGGGTACTTATTCGTCGAGTAGCAGTTGTGGCCACCGTTTCATTGCAAATCGCTCCTTTCTCTAGATCATAGTGGATGCTTTGATCAATAGCTAGAGACAAGCTCTCTTCCTTGCTAACGCTCAAAGTTCCAAGGTTTGTCAAGAATTTTGTATGGCAGAGTTGTAGGAATTTACAGGGTAAGTTCCTCAGAAAGAACACCAAAAGGACACCGCTCACAACCAGATCACAGATCAATACACCAGTATTTTTGACGTGGTTAAAACCCTCAAAGAGGGAAACAGTCCACGGCCTGCGCCAACGTGGCTACTACAGGCAATTTATTAATCAAAGAATGAAAATTTACATAAGCTTCTCTCATGCACGGATTACCCGAACAATGACCCTCCATGTGCTTTAAATAGAACTCATGGACCAATCGGGTGTCAAGCCACGGATCAAGTGTCGGTAATACCGAGGAGAGAGTGAACCATCGGATCACTACATATCGTGACCGTCGGATTGTAAGTTACAAAATGTACAACGGTAAAGAAACACACTTTACCTAACTCTATACCTAACTCTATACTAGACCAAGTTGAACTTAACTATTTCCTATGTGTCGGAATATCCTAACATCCCCCCTTAAGAACAACTTGGGATAGGATTGAAGGATTTACAAATATGACACAATAGGAGAAGGAAGGAGGCACTAGAGCCTATCCCCCCTTAGTGACAACTTCCTAAACTCCAAGCATATATCGAAGTTTAGTGAACTTCGCCTTTGTGAGAGCCTTTGTGAAGATGTCTGCAACCTGATCATCTGTTGAACAATATTGCACTTCAAGAACATGGTCATGAATGAGCTTTTTGATGAAGTGCATGTGTAGTTCAATGTGTTTGCTGCGCTGATGCTGGACTGGATCTTTGCATAGCTGAATGGCACTTTGATTATCACACCAAAGTGTGGTTGGATGCTGTTGCTCAAAGCCAAACTCTGATAGGATCTGACGAAGCCACAAGGCTTCCTTACTAGCTTCCACGGCACCACGATACTCTGCTTCTGCTGACGAAAGAGAAATGGCAGCCTGTTTCTTACAAGCCCATGTAATAGGTCCTGAACCAAGAGTGAAGACATAACCGACAGTAGACTTCCGATCATCAGGGTCACCAGCCCAATCAGAATCAGTGAAACCAACTAATAGAGGAGCTGCTTTGGCACTGTAATGAATCCCAAACTGTACTGTACCTCGAACATAACGAAGTATTCTTTTAGCTGCTTTCCAATGACTTTCACGGGGGTTTTGCATAAAACGAGCAACAAGGCCAACAGCAAAGGAAAGGTCAGGACGAGTATGGGTTAAATACAAGAGTTTTCCTACAAGTTGATGGTATAAGGTAGCATCAACTTCAGGAGAAGTACAAGAGACTGAAAGTTTGACTCCAGACTGAAAGGGAGAAGGGGCTGGCTTACATTCTTCCATGTGAAAATGACGAAGAATATCACAAGCATACTTGGACTGGGAAAGGGAAATACCCTCCTTGGATTGCAAGACTTGAAGACCGAGAAAATAGTGTAAGTGTCCTAAGTCTGTCATTTCAAATTTCTTTTTAAGGCTGGACTTCACATGGTTTATAAGGTTGGGATCACTACCAGTAAGAATAAGATCATCAACATAAAGAACAAGGATGATAAGGGAGTTGCCCACTTTCTTGGTGTAGACAGTATTGTCAGAATAACACCTAGAAAAGCCAGATTCTAAAAGAAAGCTATCCATTTTGGCATACCAAGCCCGAGGAGCTTGCTTGAGACCATAAAGAGATTTCTTAAGTCGACATATAAGGCTGGAGTCTGTTTGGATGAAGCCAATGGGTTGTTCCATATAGATTTCTTCATGCAAGTCCCCATGCAAGAAGGCAGATTTAACATCCATCTGATGGACTTTCCATTTTAAAGAGGCAGCAAGGGAAAGAACAAGGCGGATAGAGTTCATTTTGGCAATAGGGGAGAAGGTTTCAGTGTAGACAATGCCTTCAACCTGTGAAAAGCCCTTAGCAACAAGACGAGCTTTATGTTTATCAACTTTCCCATCTGGTCCATCTTGGTTCTGTAAACCCATTTACATCTAACAAGTTTGCGTCCCTTTGGCAGAGGAACAAGATCCCATGTATCATTTGCCAACAATGAATGATATTCTTCATTCATAGCTGCTTCCCAATGTGGATGGCCTGAAGCTTCTGCAAAAGTGTCGGGATCATGATTTACTGGAGCTTGAGCCAGTAAAGAAGAGGTTATTTCAAACTGAGAACGTGTACGTCGCTGATCTGTAGGATCACCGGCAAGATCACCTGCTGCATCTCGAGTAGCACGGACCCATCTTGGAAGTTGAGGATCTTGAGAAGGTGGGGGAGGATTGTCATCCTCACTTTCATCATCTGAAGAAGAAATGTTTTCAAAAGTAGAAGAGATAGGAAGAGGTGGTGTTGTGGGGAAAAATGCCTATGCAGGACGATCCTATCCACCTAAGGTGTGACAGTACCTTAGCAACAAACAGATACAGCTATTCTGGTTTCTTCCTTTATGAAATATGAAAGAGGGGAGATCGATAGACTTACCGTTGTCTTTCATTTGTCCCTCGATCTAGATACTCTTCTCCTTGGGTGTTCACATCTACTTGCCTCCTCGCTTGTTCAAGAGAACAACTACTTGATTCCCACGAGATCACAAGAGAACAACTACCTGTGACAAGAGAACAGCTACTTGTGACAAGAGAAGAACACAACACAAAGGCATATATTCATATTCATAAATGATTCAGGATTAGAAGTAAATCAAATACACTAATGCAATTATACAAATACACCAGTATATAGGAGAAAACCAAGATAGCTTTATTGATTGATAACAAGGTTCAGGAAGAGATACAACCCAAAGGGCTCCAATCCAGCATCTTCTTCCCAGCAGAATGGAATTACTTCTTCAGCTCCCTTCAAAGCATTAAGCACCCAATGTTTCCAGTCTCAAACCAACAACAATTCTTTGCAATAACAAAATTCCAGCCTCTAGATCTCATGGAGGAGAGATCTATATATAGATGTTTGGAGAGAGGATGAGTCAGCTTGATATCTGACTAGTGTCCTCTCCCTCTCTCAGTTCTTGAGTCCACTTGGAGGTTCTTGCTTCCACTTGGAGATTTGGAACCTCTTACTCATCACCAGTCGAATTCCTTGATGCAAGTGTCATTTTGGAAGCTTCCTGGGCATTGACACATTGAGGAATGAACCTGCCACTTGTCCAATTACGATTAGCGCAGGTAGCCTTTGTTGGAGTTGACATTCAACGCAGGTAGACAGTGGAGCAGTTGACATTCAGCGCAGATGCTCAGTGGAGCAGTTGACATGATCCAGAATTGGCTTGTTTTTGAGTGTTTTCAGGTGGAGAACTTCTGTGAATTGCTGTGGTTAGTTAGCCTTGTTCCTCTAGGGGTAGGAACAACATGTTTAGGGACTTTGGATCCCTTAGATTATGGAAATTTCATGCTCGAGGCTGTAAGGCACAAAAATGTCTATAACAGTTGCCCCCTAAAGTATGAGGCCGTTTATCGGGTGAAATGCTTTATCCAGGAGGGTCCGAAGTTCATCCATCTGCTGGGAGGAGACCTGTAATAAGATACAATACAATACATTATGATTCATACTGCTTTCATGATCTAGCTGAGGCGGGCATTCCCATGCTTAGCTTTATAAATTCATTTTTGTACATAGAACAGACGATCGTCTGATGGTAGACTGATAATTTTAGCGAAATTATCATCCTTTGAATAGGATGACCATCTGCTGCAATGATGTACATGTCAAATGTCTTTATCTTTCCTGAATATATATCGCAGCCCGGATGGATGAAACTAGATCCGGGGTCTTCAAACTCGTTCGATCTTCACTCTAAGTACAAGTCGATCCATGTGAGAATTGCGCTGAAGTCGAACATGGAAAGACATCGCTTGATTACCGGTCAATGATGTAAACCGTTAACAAGCGCGAGAGGAATCACCGATAATGATAATGACCCTCAAGGTACTGCAGTACAATTCACGTGGTGTGAATAGAGGACTTGGCGTCGAACACCACGCAAAATCTTCTGGTCGAAGGTCATTGATGTATACCTGTCGCCGGAAGTGAGAAACTTGCCATTGAGGCATGCAAGCTTCAAAGTACTGAAGGGGTTGTTCCTAGATCAACTTCTTGGATAATGAGCTGATGTCGACAAGAAGCAATCCGTCAAAGGAGGGCCTTAATGAATCCCACATCAATGACACAGAATGGAGCTAATGATTTTAATGGAGGTGAAAACCATCTGTGACATATGATTCAGGGTGGCGGTCATGAATGGATGAAGGATAATGTATGGCAGTGGATGGGACCCGGTTGACTCTTTCTGAACGACTTCTCTTGAACATATGGCGACACTGATACGATGGATTAGTAGCATTACCCCAAATATGGATGGTATGGCGAGACCATGGTGATGTGACTGGTGAATGAGACAACCCAACCCGATTGTGATACGGAGGAAAAGTGTCATGTTCAAGAGCAACCTGCTACCATCAAAGTTTTCTCGATTTTCTCCCAATTTTTCCCCAGTCATTGCTGACCAATACCTCTTTATTTTTGTCAAGTTTGAGGAGGATAACATATGCTTGTTCTATAACCTGCCCTTCGGGCAAGCCCATCGCTATGTTTTAACGAGCCTAGCGATAGTGAAACTCGTTCTTGTCTAAAGACAAGTTTGTCGCTATTTAATAATTTTAACGAGTCTAACGACAAGGATAACTCGGTCCTTTTCATTTTTAGAGAGTCTGAAAAGGTACATAAAGTCAACTCCAAAATTCCTTTTTCGTCATCTAATCCCTTAAGCCCGAAAAAGTATAAAACAATACAGAAGGGATGAGTTTTCGATAGTTTTAACGAGCCGAATAAAACAAGCGCTCGATCTTTTTGTGCAATAATCCCTCAGGTCCAAAAATATTAAAATCTAGAGGAGGGATAGCTCTTCCTGTCCTTTAACGAGCTGGAAGGCCAAAACTCGGCAATCTTTTCATATTTTACGAGTCAATTGAAAAGAGCTTAAAGAAGACTCGTCTTTTGAGGAACGAGTGATAAACAGGGTTAGCAGCAGATTCCAGGTACAGGTTGGAATTTTCCAATCACGGCAGTGTCACAAGGATGGCTAGGTGAAATCACTCTTCGCAGCTGTTCCTCAAAATGGGTAAACAATCATATGGAGGTGAACGATCGGCCAAATGAAAAGTGGAGGTGGCAGGTGCAAACACGACCAAGGCTTTAATGGCTGATGATATTACATTCACGGTGGTTATTTACCGGGATAGGTTCATTTTTTAGTTAAAAATGAGCTTAAACACTGGAGGAAACATTGCTCACTGCTTATATTTATTTTTTAACGAGCATGAAGTCCGCGTTAAAACTGCTCGGATCTTGCGTTTATTTTTTAACGAGCATGAACTTTATGCTAAAACTGCTCGAATACCCAGTCATAAGATAAGAGTGTCTCATCAAGATTCTATTTTTTATGGAGCTTCATCTCACTAAGCTTTTCTCCCCATCCTTTCTTTATGCAAGTTTGGAAACGACTAATCCTACGAGTTTAAAGGGTTAGAGGTCCTAAAAATTTAAAAAATAAATAGCCACCCCTTGCTTGCACTCCAAAAGGTTTGCATGCCCCCAGGTATAAAACAGAGTTTCAAGGTTACCTCTACTTCTCTTCCGCCAAAACATTTGTTTTAACGAGAGAGGCTTACCTCTTTCAGGTTACCCAAAGATTGTCTCGTTACTCTTTCAAACAAAACACTTCTTCGGCAATGTCTACCGAAATAGACAAGGGTGAATGACTCTGGTGCCAAACACGTAACTTTGACAAAAGAATCCTATTCTAGAACAACCCCTCTTCCATCCACGGACGGGGTACGGACTAGTCATATTCTCCCGCGGAAACCTACCCTATACCCAAAGTTTTCCTGCCGAAGTAGGCCAGGACGCATGCCCCCTGGGTTCCAGTCATATCCTCTCGGATTACTCGCGCTCATCAGGAGGACGGACCATGGGTTGAGACACTTCTTGCATGAATAGACCATTTAGGGATGGCACATGACTATTTGCGATGTGTGATCCGGGAAACAAAAGTTGGTCTACGAGCTTGACCATTCTTCCTTCATGCGGAAAACACATTACTCTAAAGAGTGAGGAGACTACAGCTCCCATGCAATATATATAGTCTCGTCCAAGGAGTAGGTTATAATCCAAGGGTCCTTGAACGACCATCACGTTCATTTTAACGGTCTTCCCTTTCAATGTTATAGGCACATTGGGGAGGATCCCTAAAGGTCGACTGGTTCCTTTGTCAAAACCTGATAGATTTCTCATCTCAGGTAAAAGCGCTGGCGAACCAAGCGCTTTCCAAGCAATAGAGGAAAGGATACTCACAGATGCCCCCTCATCAATGATAGTGCCAGCCATTACCATTCTGTATATTTGACAAATAACTTTGAATGGTATACTGGCTGGCAACCGGGGTCTGCCTAGTTGGTTCCAGTCAAAGGACACAACTAGGTTGCTTGGTGGTGGGACCGAATATACGGCCGGATATCGCTCTGACGAACTTCCTTCCTACGATAAAGGAATGGTGGCATTTCCCCCTTGATCATCAGAGTCAGTGCTGATGAAGAGAATCTGGACGGTGTCATCTTTATTCTCCTCTGTGATGGTGTCATTCGAAGAAGGAGCCTCTGAAGGCAAAACCGGGTCAACTGCCGTATCAACCTTTTGACTTTCGTCAGGCATGGATCCAGACGGTTCATCTTCAATGACAGGTGCTTCGGCTGACCACCTGGGCGGGTCAGCCGGGTTCTCAACTAGTGAGGGACTTGGCAGGAGTCTTTGATATCCAGGAGGGAGATGCGTTCGTAAAATCGGGCGATCTTCCAGAACTCTTTTTGCCTCGTCTAAGAAGGGACAACGGTGGATGGCGTGATCGCCTTCACACAGTCTGCAGGGAAATTTAGCTCTCCCGCTTTGTCCTGGGACTTCACTCCCACTAGTTGACGGTGAGCAGTCGACATGGCTATCAGAGGTCGATGCTACCGAATTGTGCGAATGGGGGGACCAGTCTCTTAGTATCCGCGGGATACAGGGACAATCTCTATGGAAGTGGTCTCCCTTGCATATGACGCATGGCGATTTAGGCCTTACGAGTGCTGTGTGTGGATTTTTGTTAGATGACACTTGTTTGCCCCCAGTCGCCTTAGGCTCCTTCTTCTTCTTTTCTTTCTTCTTCTTCTCCTTCTTCTCCCTAGGAACCCGGTTTTTTATTCGACCAGTTCCGTGAAGCGAAGAGGAAGGAGGGGAGGAAGATGAAGTGGAAGGCTGGGAGGCAACTCTTGTCTGATCTAACTGTTGACTCGACTGTTCAGGAATGGTGGAATTCTGAACGACATTGGTCGAAAAGAGCCAAACTGGTAGGCCAATTGTCAGTCCTGGAAGCGACAATGTGGCCATGTGGGGCGCACCAACATCTCCCCAAGAGGAGAAGGGACTAGGATTTCCACCAAGAGGAATTACTTCGTTGGTGTGCTCCATCTTTTCAACCTAAAGATCAACGCAGGATTAAAGGGTGATTGTTCCGTTTAAAATAAATTGTTAACGACGCTTTAAACACAACTTGCTTTTTCAGTTTTAAAGAGTCGAGAAAAAGCTAAAGATGACTCTAGTATCCTTCGATGTTTTAACGAGCCCGAAGTGACAAATGCTCGGATGGACTTTTTCTGTTATAGAGTCTGAAAAAGGCCAAAAGAAACTGCTCTGGAGTTCTAGGCAGAGGGTGTGCCAAACTTTTCGCAAAACCGCAGAATACTTTTTAGGGTACGGGGGGTCGATCTTCGTGAATGTTGTGTTCACTGCATTGCGATCAGTAGGGCGGCCGACACGGTTTCCTAAGGATAAAGGATATATGCCTATAGGGGTCTCCCAATATATACGCGACGGTACGTGGGAGCACAATCTGTACTAGCGCTATCGTCCCTCAGGAGGAATCACCCACCTTCCACGAGATCGATAGTCACTAGGCTTAACGACGCCGGAACACGTCTCTAGCCTAGACCTCTATGTTGTGCGTTATGTTACAAAGCGTTGTTAGGTTCATTCAGTTTATTTTAGGTTGATCTTTTTTAAAGTTTGCCTTTCAAGGTTCACCACGAGATGTATGAAACAAATTCCTAAATGCAGTCTAAGATGATAAGCAAGCTTTATTATCTTTTCAACTTTGAAAATCCTAGCTACTAAGGGAAAAGAAAGACATTATCTTTTCTCAAAGAGCAATCAGCACACTCTAATGCACTTTCCCTAAATCCAACATGCAAACTATCAAATGCAAAATGCACAATGCAGGTGTTTGTTTTCCACTTTCTTAGTATAAATGCCTACAAAGAAAGCTTTTTGCACAACTTTGAATTTGCTTTTAAAATGATCAATACAAACAAGTTCACTTTTTTCGAAATCAGAGAAGGTAGAAGAGATTACACTACTTAACGATTTTCGAAATAAAGACTTGTTTTGACACTTAAAAGAGACAAATTCAAACCAATAAGCAAAAGTAAATCTATAATCAATCTGCAAACAGCCAATGAACTCTCTTCTAAGACCACAATCAATCCGATCTGAATCAAAGGCTACAGGATGACCACTTTACTCATGCAAAGGAAGACTGTAAATGACGCCACAAACACATAAAAACATTCACAATATTTTTGTACAAAAGGAGGTGGAATCTAAGCAAAGAAAAGGAGTTATCAGACTGGTACCTATGCTGGTTAAAGGCTGCAAAAAAACAGACATCAGAATAGGGCAACAGAGAACAGAGAACCCCAGCTGCACAAGGCCAAACTGGTTCAACACAACCTCAAAACTGAGGATTTGACATTTAGCGCAGGTAGCCCTCATGGGACCTGCGTTGAAATGCAGACTGCCTTCACAGCAGTTGTGCTGAAGGAGAAACTCTCGTTTCCCCTGGGTTCTGGGTCATAAAATGCTCAAAAATCAACTGTTTCAGGCCAAATCATAAACACAAGCAAGGTATAAACAGAGGGATGCTTTGAGAGGATACTAAAGACTATCACAAGGATCATCAAATCATTTGTGGATCCATTGTTTAGATCATAGACAAGTCCAACAACTGGATCAAAGCAACAACTTTCTACTTTGCATCCGGGAAAGATGCAGTTCGATAGTTACTGTCAAGTCTATGAAGTAAACAAATGATAGAAACACAAAAGAAATGAATAAACAAATTCTCCCCAGTGGAGTCGCCAATTTGTTGTGGGGAAAAATGCCTATGCAGGACGATCCTATCCACCTAAGGTGTGACAGTACCTTAGCAACAAACAGATACAACTATTCTGGTTTCTTCCTTTATGAAATATGAAAGAGGGGAGATCGATAGACTTACCGTTGTCTTCCGTTTGTCCCTCGATCTAGATCCTCTTCTCCTTGGGTGTTCACAGCTACTTGCCTCCTCGCTTGTTCAAGAGAACAGCTACTTGATTCCCACGAGATCACAAGAGAACAGCTACATGTGACAAGAGAACAGCTACTTGCGACAAGAGAAGAACACAACACAAAGGCATATATTCATATTCATAAATGATTCAGGATTAGAAGTAAATCAAATACACTAATGCAATTATACAAATACACCAGTATATAGGAGAAAACCAAGATAGCTTTATTGATTGATAACAAGGTTCAGGAAGAGATACAACCCAAAGGGCTCCAATCCAGCATCTTCTTCCCAGCAGAATGGAATTACTTCTTCAGCTCCCTTCAAAGCATTAAGCACCCAATGTTTCCAGTCTCAAACCAACAACAATTCTTTGCAATAACAAAATTCCAGCCTCTAGATCTCATGGAGGAGAGATCTATATATAGATGTTTGGAGAGAGGATGAGTCAGCTTGAGATCTGACTAGTGTCCTCTCCCTCTCTCAGTTCTTGAGTCCACTTGGAGGTTCTTGCTTCCACTTGGAGATTTGGAACCTCTTACTCATCACCAGTCGAATTCCTTGATGCAAGTGTCATTTTGGAAGCTTCCTGGGCATTGACACATTGAGGAATGAACCTGCCACTTGTCCAATTACGCTCAGTGCAGGTAGCCTTTGTTGGAGTTGACATTCAACGCAGGTAGACAGTGGAGCAGTTGACATTCAGCGCAGATGCTCAGTGGAGCAGTTGACATGATCCAGAATTGGCTTGTTTTTGAGTGTTTTCAGGTGGAGAACTTCTGTGAATTGCTGTGGTTAGTTAGCCTTGTTCCTCTAGGGGTAGGAACAACATGTTTAGGGACTTTGGATCCCTTAGATTATGGACATTTCATGCTCAAGGCTGTAAGGCACAAAAATGTCTATAACAGTTGCCCCCTAAAGTATGAGGCCGTTTATCGGGTGAAATGCTTTATCCAGGAGGGTTCGAAGTTCATCCATCTGCTGGGAGGAGACCTGTAATAAGATACAATACAATACATTATGATTCATACTGCTTTCATGATCTAGCTGAGGCGGGCATTCCCATGCTCAGCTTTATAAATTCATTTTTGTACATAGAACAGACGATCGTCTGATGGTAGACTGATAATTTTGGTGAAATTATCATCCTTTGAATAGGATGACCATCTGCTGCAATGATGTACATGTCAAATGTCTTTATCTTTCTTGAATATATATCGCAGCCCGGATGGATGAAACTAGATCCGGGGTCTTCAAACTCGTTCGATCTTCACTCTAAGTACAAGTCGATCCATGTGAGAATTGCGCTGAAGTCGAACATGGAAAGACATCGCTTGATTACCGGTCAATGATGTAAACCGTTAACAAGCGCGAGAGGAATCACCGATAATGATAATGACCCTCAAGGTACTGCAGTACAATTCACGTGGTGTGAATAGAGGACTTGGCGTTGAACACCACGCAAAATCTTCTGGTCGAAGGTCATTGATGTATACCTGTCGCCGGAAGTGAGAAACTTGCCATTGAGGCATGCAAGCTTCAAAGTACTGAAGGGGTTGTTCCTAGATCAACTTCTTGGATAATGAGCTGATGTCGACAAGAAGCAATCTGTCAAAGGAGGGCCTTAATGAATCCCACATCAATGACACAGAACGGAGCTAATGATTTTAATGGAGGTGAAAACGATCTGTGACATATGATTCAGGGTGGCGGTCATGAATGGATGAAGGATAATGTATGGCAGTGGATGGGACCCGGTTGACTCTTTCTGAACGACTTCTCTTGAACATATGGCGACACTGATACGATGGATCGGTAGCATTACCCCAAATATGGATGGTATGGCGAGACCATGGTGATGTGACTGGTGAATGAGACAACCCAACCCGATTGTGATACGGAGGAAAAGTGTCATGTTCAAGAGCGACCTGCTACCATCAAAGTTTTCTCGATTTTCTCCCAATTTTTCCCCAGTCATTGCTGACCAATACCTCTTTATTTTTGTCAAGCTTGAGGAGGATAACATATGCTTGTTCTATAACCTGCCCTTCGGGCAAGCCCATCGCTATGTTTTAACGAGCCTAGCGATAGTGAAACTCGTTCTTGTCTAAAGACAAGTTTGTCGCTATTTAATAATTTTAACGAGTCTAACGACAAGGATAACTCGGTCCTTTTCATTTTTAGAGAGTCTGAAAAGGTACATAAAGTCAACTCCAAAATTCCTTTTTCGTCATCTAATCCCTTAAGCCCGAAAAAGTATAAAACAATACAGAAGGGATGAGTTTTCGATAGTTTTAACGAGCCGAATAAAACAAGCGCTCGATCTTTTTGTGCAATAATCCCTCAGGTCCAAAAAGATTAAAATCTAGAGGAGGGATAGCTCTTCCTGTCCTTTAACGAGCTGGAAGGCCAAAACTCGGCAATCTTTTCATATTTTACGAGTCAATTGAAAAGAGCTTAAAGAAGACTCGTCTTTTGAGGAACGAGTGATAAACAGTGTTAGCAGCAGATTCTAGGTACAGGTTGGAATTTTCCAATCACGGCAGTGTCACAAGGATGGCTAGGTGAAATCACTCTTCGCAGCTGTTCCTCAAAATGGGTAAACAATCATATGGAGGTGAACGATCGGCCAAATGAAAAGTGGAGGTGGCAGGTGCAAACACGACCAAGGCTTTAATGGCTGATGATATTACATTCACGGTGGTTATTTACCGGGATAGGTTCATTTTTTAGTTAAAAATGAGCTTAAACACTGGAGGAAACATTGCTCACTGCTTATATTTATTTTTTAACGAGCATGAAGACCGCGTTAAAACTGCTCGGATCTTGCGTTTATTTTTTAACGAGCATGAACTTTATGCTAAAACTGCTCGAATACCCAGTCATAAGATAAGAGTGTCTCATCAAGATTCTATTTTTTATGGAGCTTCATCTCACTAAGCTTTGCTCCCCATCCTTTCTTTATGCAAGTTTGGAAACGACTAATCCTACAAGTTTAAAGGGTTAGAGGTCCTAAAAATTTAAATAATAAATAGCCGCCCCTTGCTTGCACTCCAAAAGGTTTGCATGCCCCCAGGTATAAAACAGAGTTTCAAGGTTACCTCTACTTCTCTTCCGCCAAAACATTTGTTTTAACGAGAGAGGCTTACCTCTTTCAGGTTACCCAAAGATTGTCTCGTTACTCTTTCAAACAAAACACTTCTTCGGCAATGTCTACCGAAATAGACAAGGGTGAATGACTCTGGTGCCAAACACATAACTTTGACAAAAGAATCCTATTCTAGAACAACCCCTCTTTCATCCACGGACGGGGTACAGACTAGTCATATTCTCCCGCGGAAACCTACCCTATACCCAAAGTTTTCCTGCCGAAGTAGGCCAGGACGCATGCCCCCTGGGTTCCAGTCATATCCTCCCGGATTACTCGCGCTCATCAGGAGGATGGACCGTGGGTTGAGACACTTCTTGCATGAATAGAACATTTAGGGATGACACATGACTATTTGCGATGTGTGATCCGGGAAACGAAAGTTGGTCTACGAGCTTGACCATTCTTCCTTCATGCGGAAAACACATTACTCTAAAGAGTGAGGAGACTACAGCTCCCATGCAATATATATAGTCTCGTCCAAGGAGTAGGTTATAATCCAAGGGTCCTTGAATGACCATCACGTTCATTTGAATGGTCTTCCCTTTCAATGTTATAGGCACATTGGGGAGGATCCCTAAAGGTCGACTGGTTCCTTTATCAAAACCTGATAGATTTCTCATCTCAGGTAAAAGCGCTGGCGAACCAAGCGCTTTCCAAGCAATAGAGGAAAGGATACTCACAGATGCCCCCTCATCAATGATAGTGCCAGCCATTACCATTCTGTATATTTGACAAATAATTCTGAATGGTATACTGGCTGGCAACCGGGGTCTGCCTAGTTGGTTCCAGTCAAAGGACACAACTAGGTTGCTTGGTGGTGGGACCGAATATACGGCCGGATATCGCTCTGACGAACTTCCTTCCTACGATAAAGGAATGGTGGCATTGCCCCCTTGATCATCAGAGTCAGTGCTGATGAAGAGAATCTGGACGGTGTCGTCTTTATTCTCCTCTGTGATGGTGTCATTCGAAGATGGAGCCTCTGAAGGCAAAACCGGGTCAACTGCCGTATCAACCTTTTGACTTTCGTCAGGCATGGATCCAGACGGTTCATCTTCAATGACAGGTGCTTCGGCTGACCACCTGGGCGGGTCAGCCGGGTTCTCAACTAGTGAGGGACTTGGCAGGAGTCTTTGATATCCAGGAGGGAGATGCGCTCGTAAAATCGGGCGATCTTCCAGAACTCTTTTTGCCTCGTCTAAGAAGGGACAACGGTGGATGGCGTGATCGCCTTCACACAGTCTGCAGGGAAATTTAGCTCTCCCGCTTTGTCCTGGGGCTTCACTCCCACTAGTTGACGGTGAGCAGTCGACATGGCTATCAGAGGTCGATGCTACCGAATTGTGCGAACGGGGGGACCAGTCTCTTAGTATCCGCGGGATACAGGGACAATCTCTATGGAAGTGGTCTCCCTTGCATATGTCGCATGGCGATTTAGGCCTTACGAGTGCTGTGTGTGGATTTTTGTTAGATGACACTTGTTTGCCCCAGTCGCCTTAGGCTCCTTCTTCTTCTTTTCTTTCTTCTTCTTCTCCTTCTTCTCCCTAGGAACCCGGTTTTTTATTCGACCAGTTCCGTGAAGCGAAGAGGAAGGAGGGGAGGAAGATGAAGTGGAAGGCTGGGAGGCAACTCTTGTCTGATCTAACTGTTGACTCGACTGTTCAGGAATGGTGGAATTCTGAACGACATTGGTCGAAAAGAGCCAAACTGGTAGGCCAATTGTCAGTCCTGGAAGCGACAATGTGGCCATGTGGGGCGCACCAACATCTCCCCAAGAGGAGAAGGGACTAGGATTTCCACCAAGAGGAATTCCTTCGTTGGTGTGCTCCATCTTTTCAACCTAAAGATCAACGCAGGATTAAAGGGTGATTGTTCCGTTTAAAATAAATTGTTAACGACGCTTTAGACACAACTTGCTTTTTCAGTTTTAAAGAGTCGAGAAAAAGCTAAAGATGACTCTAGTCTCCTTCGATGTTTTAACGAGCCCGAAGTGACAAATGCTCGGATGGACTTTTTCTGTTATAGAGTCTGAAAAAGGCCAAAATAAACTGCTCTGGAGTTCTAGGCAGAGGGTGTGCCAAACTTTTCGCAAAACCGCAGAATACTTTTTAGGGTACGGGCGGTCGATCTTCGTGAATGCTGTGTTCACTGCATTGCGATCAGTAGGGCGGCCGACACGGTTTCCTAAGGATAAAGGATATATGCCTATAGGGGTCTCCCAATATATACGCGACGGTACGTGGGAGCACAATCTGTACTAGCGCTATCGTCCCTCAGGAGGAATCACCCACCTTCCATGAGATCGACAGTCACTAGGCTTAACGACGCCGGAACACGTCTCTAGCCTAGACCTCTATGTTGTGCGTTATGTTACAAAGCATTGTTAGGTTCATTTAGTTTATTTTAGGTTGATCTTTTTTAAAGTTTGCCTTTCAAGGTTCACCACGAGATGTATGAAACAAATTCCTAAATGCAGTCTAAGATGATAAGCAAGCTTTATTATCTTTTCAACTTTGAAAATCCTAGCTACTAAGGGAAAAGAAAGACATTATCTTTTCTCAAAGAGCAATTAGCACACTCTAATGCACTTTCCCTAAATCCAACATGCAAACTATCAAATGCAAAATGCACAATGCGGGTGTTTGTTTTCCACTTTCTTAGTATAAATGCCTACAAAGAAAGCTTTTTGCACAACTTTGAATTTGCTTTTAAAATGATCAATACAAACAAGTTCACTTTTTTCGAAATCAGAGAAGGTAGAAGAGATTACACTACTTAACGATTTTCGAAATAAAGACTTGTTTTGACACTTAAAAGAGACAAATTCAAACCAATAAGCAAAAGTAAATCTATAATCAATCTGCAAACAGCCAATGAACTCTCTTCTAAGACCACAATCAATCCGATCTGAATCAAAGGCTACAGGATGACCACTTTACTCATGCAAAGGAAGACTGTAAATGACGCCACAAACACATAAAAACATTCACAATATTTTTGTACAAAAGGAGGCGGAATCTAAGAAAAGAAAAGGAGTTATTAGACTGGTACCTATGCTGGTTAAAGGCTGCAAAAAAACAGAGATCAAAACAGGGCAACAGAGAACAGAGAACCCCAGCTGCACAAGGCCAAACTGGTTCAGCGCAACCTCAACACTGAGGATTTGACATTTAGCACAGGTAGCCCTCACGGGACCTGCGTTGAAATGCAGACTGCCTTCACAACAGTTGCGCCTAAGGAGAAACTCTCGTTTCCCCTGGGTTCTAGGTCATAAAATGCTCAAAAATCAACTGTTTCAGGCCAAATCAGAAACACAAGCAAGGTATAAACAGAGGGATGCTTTTAGAGGATACTAAAGACTATCACAAGGATCATCAAATCATTTGTGGATCCATTGTTTAGATCATAGACAAGTCCAACAACTGGATCAAAGCAGCAACTTTCTACTTTGCATCCGGGAAAGATGCAGTTCGATAGTTACTGTCAAGTCTATGAAGTAAACCAATGACAGAAACACAAAAGAAATGAATAAACAAATTCTCCCCAGTGGAGTCGCCAATTTGTTGTGGGGAAAAATGCCTATGCAGGACGATCCTATCCACCTAAGGTGTGACAGTACCTTAGCAACAAACGAATACAGCTATTCTGGTTTCTTCCTTTATGAAATATGAAAGAGGGGAGATCGATAGAGTTACCGTTGTCTTCCGTTTGTCCCTCGATCTAGATCCTCTTCTCCTTGGGTGTTCACAGCTACTTGCCTCCTCGCTTGTTCAAGAGAATAGCTACTTGATTCCCACGAGATCACAAGAGAACAACTACCTGTGACAAGAGAACAACTACTTGCGACAAGAGAAGAACACAACAAAAAGGCATATATTCATATTCATAAATGATTCAGGATTAGAAGTAAATCAAATACACTAATGCAATTATACAAATACACCAGTATATAGGAGAAAACCAAGATAGCTTTATTGATTGATAACAAGGTTCAGGAAGAGATACAACCCAAAGGGCTCCAATCCAGCATCTTCTTCCCAGCAGAATGGAATTCCTTCTTCAGCTCCCTTCAAAGCATTAAGCACCCAATGTTTCCAGTCTCAAACCAACAGCAATTCTTTGCAATAACAAAATTCCAGCCTCTAGATCTCATGGAGGAGAGATCTATATATAGATGTTTGGAGAGAGGATGAGTCAGCTTGAGATCTGACTAGTGTCCTCTCCCTCTCTCAGTTCTTGAGTCCACTTGGAGGTTCTTGCTTCCACTTGGATATTTGGAACCTCTTACTCATCACCAGTCGAATTCCTTGATGCAAGTGTCATTTTGGAAGCTTCCTGGGCATTGACACATTGAGGAATGAACCTGCCACTTGTCCAATTATGCTCAGCGCAGGTAGCCTTTGTTGGAGTTGACATTCAATGCAGGTAGACAGTGGAGCAGTTGACATTCAGCGCAGATGCTCAGTGGAGGAGTTGACATGATCCAGAATTGGCTTTATTTTGAGTGTTTTCAGGTGGAGAACTTCTGTGAATTGCTGTGGTTAGTTAGCCTTGTTCCTCTAGGGGTAGGAACAACATGTTTAGGGACTTTGGATCCCTTAGATTATGGACATTTCATGCTCGAGGCTGTAAGGCACAAAAATGTCTATAACAGGTGGCACATCCGCCGGACTAGGCTCGCAGGCCGATTTATTTTCATCAAATTTTACATCTCTTCTAATGATAACATTTTTGGACTTAAATGGAATAAGTCTATAACCTTTTACATCTTCAGAATATCCAACAAAAGTACATTTCTCACTCTTAGGTTCTAAAGCTTTATGCTTTTCATCTAGAATATGGGCCCATGCTTCACTTCCAAAAACACGAAAGTGACTTACATCTGGTTTAATGGAACTCCAAGCTTCTTCTGGAGTGATATTCTTTAGAACCTTAGTAGGAGTGCGATTGATTATATAATTTGCACAATTAATTGCTTCGGCCCAAAAACTAAGACTAAGTCCTTTAGATTGCAGCATACAATTAGCCATTTCCTTTAAGGTGCGATTTTTCCTTTCAACTACACCATTTTGTTGTGGAGTGTATGGAACAGTATGTTGCATTTGAATTCCATTTTCGGTGCAAAAGTTGATGAATGTGTTTTTAACATATTCTCCACCATTATCAGTTCTTAGCTTAAGAATTTGATGTCCAGATTGTTTTTCAACAAAGGCTTTGAAGGCCGAAAATGTGTTAAAAACTTCGTTCTTGAGTTTTAAGAAGTATACCCAAGTGCGTCTGGAGAAATCATCAATGAAAGTTAAGAAATACTTGCAGCCAGAGAATGAAGCAACAGGAAGTGGACCACATAAATCACTGTGCACAAGCTGTAAAGGGGTTGAGGCGTGCCAAGAGGCACATTTGTCAAAACTGTCCCGATGATGTTTTCCGAGTACACATCTGGAACAAACACCATCTCTGCAAGATACCATAGGAAGACCTGTCACCATATTTTCTTTACATAGATGCTGAAGGGAGCGATAGTTCAAGTGACCAAATCGCTCATGCCAAAGTTTGCTCATTTCATCATTATGAGCAACAAATACTGAGGGAAGTTTTGATGACCCAAAGTTGTGAAACTTATACAACCTTGTGGAATCATCAGCAATACCAGTAGCTAGAATCTGTTTAGGATCTCTTAGATCCTTGATTACAACATCATGAGGTGAAAATTCAACAATTTTACCTTCACCTGAATGAGTTATCTGATATACAGATAGAAGGTTGCAGGATAAGGTTGGAGCACATAATACATCATTAAACTGACCATTGTCTAGATGAACAGTTCCAGTTCCTACAACATTAAGATATCTATCATCACCAACATATATATTTTTGGTGTTACAATCATTTAAAGAAGAAAACATGGCTTTGTTTTTGGCCATGTGATAAGAGGCTCCAGAATCAATGAGCCACTCATGAGAATGAGAAGAAGAAGATACATTTAATGCATAACCAGACTGAGATGATTGACAACGACATGCAGAAAGTGCCATTCCTGAAGATGAAGTTGAAGTTGAAGTTGAAGAATGCTCCACATGGATGTTATGTTTCTTCATTGCGGCTTCCAAGGCTTCCATCTTCTTAAAGCATTTAGATTCTAAGTGGCCATCTCGATTACAAAAGTTACAATGTCTATCAGTCTTCTTCCATTTGTTTTTATTGGTCTTATCATTTTGCTGAAATGATCTTTCATTTTGAGGCTGAGTTTGCTTAGGACCCTTGTTTGGTTTAGGACCATTCTTTTTAGGATATGACTTCTTAGGATTCTTTGAATTTGGTTGCTGCTAGGCGGCTAACGCTTTCTTGGAAGAGTTTCCAAGATTAAGAAGACCAAGGTGTAAGAGTTTTTCTTGTTCTCTTATTAAAGAATCACAAAAAGAGTCAAAGGAAGGGGCCTTGTAGTCTTTTCCTTGACAAATGAAAGCTTCCCTTGTAGAATGGAAGGTGGAAACAAATACAGAGTAGGCTGGTCCCAACTTAGTAAGGATGGAATAAATAAGGTTACTATCTTCTTTCTTAACCTTAACACCTTCCAAGAGATATCTAAGGGTCTTGAATTTGGACAAGAAATCTTCAATGCAAGAAAAATTATTAGGATCCAATGTAAGCAACTCATTTTCAAGTTGATGGGCTCTAAATTTCATTTTTAATCCCAAAAACTTTAGTGATTTGTTCCAATGCTTCATGAGGAGTGTCAAGTTCTGCAATATGGAATCTAAGATCAGGAGAAATAGACATCCCTATCAAACCACGTGCTTGATCTTGTCTATTTTCCCATTTTGCAGCCTTGTCTTCATCTTTTGGTTTCTTCTCTTGGCCTGTGGCTATTCTATAGAGACCTTTACTTCTAAGTAAATCTTCCATGTAGGATATCCATTGGAAGTAGTTAGTGCTGTCAAGAATGACTTGGCATGGACTTTCCATTTAAAAAAAAACCTGAAGCTGAAGATGCTGAAAGTAAGTGTTCCAATGGATAGATCTCGAAAAATTACGCTGTTTTAAAAAAAACGGCTCTGAAAAAGGCTTCCGGATGAAGAAGTTATGGCTTTTTGAAAAACATTTGTTGAAGTTGCCGGCAAAGTGCGCGAATGTGCGGGAATGAAATAATCCGCCCCCACAAAATGCAGACTTGAACCCAAGACCTCTACTCTCTTAAAATAGCTTTGAACCAATTGATCTATACAAAAAATTTGAGAGAGAGAGAGAGAGAGAGGGGGGGGGGGCCTTGGTTTGCGTGCTTGCCTTGAGAAAGCTCTTTTTCCCTACAAAACACAAAACACAAAACCCAACACGGACATGCAAAGAAAATGAACCTTATGGCTCGAAGTTAGCTTTAGCCAAAAAACTAGATATTTTCAAAAATGAACCTTGCGGCTCAAAGTTAGCTTTGGCCGGAAACTAAATATTTTTCTCAATGTTTCTGATTTTCCGAGATCACTCTAAGGCGCAGGGAAAAGAGCATACGCATGAGAAAAATCCTTCCTTTCTATTTCTGATTTGCCCAGATCGCATAGAGTCGCAGGGCAAAGAGCAAACGCAGAAATGAAAGGTATAGATCCGGTTAGAAAAAAAGCTAAATAAACCGAAACCGAAATAAGCAGAGAGAAAATAATAGTAAACTGCAAATAAAGACTGTATACCTCCAGATCTTAAAAATGACGCAGCTAGGGCTACCGGAAACCTTTTCGCGTGAAACGAAAGGGGTTCCTCACTGGAACAGATGCTCCGAACACAACAGAGCAGTCCTCTCGGCCCGAAAGCAGTCAGAAACAACAGATCTAGGAAACGGCAGTCGGATGCAGTTCTACCGGCTTCAGATTTGGATCACCAACAGACGCGGCCCTCAAATAGCTCTGATACCATGTAGGAATTTACAGGGTAAGTTCCTCAGAAAGAACACCAAAAGGGCACCGGTCACAACCAGATCACAGATCAATACACCAGTATTTTTGACGTGGTTAAAACCCTCAAAGAGGGAAACAGTCCACGGCCTGCGCCAACGTGGCTACTACAGGCAATTTATTAATCAAAGAATGAAAATTTACATAAGCTTCTCTCATGCACGGATTACCCGAACAATGACCCTCCATGCGCTTTAAATAGAACTCATGGACCAATCGGGTGTCAAGCCACGGATCAAGTGTCGGTAATACCGAGGAGAGAGTGAACCGTCGGATCACTACATATCGTGACCGTCGGATTGTAAGTTACAAAATGTACAACGGTAAAGAAACACACTTTACCTAACTCTATACCTAACTCTATACTAGACCAAGTTGAACTTAACTATTTCCTATGTGTCGGAATATCCTAACAAGAGTAGCGTGGAAACCTCGAGGCGAAATCAGGACCAAGAAACATACAATCTATCAAACAATGACGGCAGTGGATTCTGTCCAGTGCTTTGGTCGAAATAAGACAGTCGTTGCTATGACATACTACAAGCGAGGGCGAGGTTTGATCAATATCAATGGATGCCAAATTGAGCTAATCGAGCCAAAGATTCTCTGCTATAAGGCCTTTGAACCATTCTTCTGGTGTGTCACCATCGCTTCGTCGACATCGATATGAGAATCAGGGTAAAAGGAGGAGGTCACACATTACATATCTATGCTATTCTTTGTTTATCCACCTCGGATAAGCCCTGTGCCAATAGTAGAAAGTCGAGCATCAATTGGCTGTAGAATTGGGCACCTGAGAGCCCCCTACTCTGGAGGTTTCCATCACAGAGAGAAGTTTGGGGTGCTAGTGAAAGATAGAAAATGTCTTAAAAGAGAGAGATCTCTTGTGGTTGCTGCAGTGTTCGAGAGGTTCACAGAGAGGGAAATTACGTCCATTATGTTTTCACAAAAGGAGGCTAAGGCATTTGGAAAAGGTGAGATGGAAAACCATCATCTATTCCTAGGGTTGATTGTAGAAGAAAACAAGAGGTATCTTGAGGGGTTCCTATCTTCAGGTGTCACCATTGAAAGAGCTCGGGCGGCTGTGTGGGCCATTTGGAATGATGACGAGCTGTATGACAGGCCTGCCACAGATGTTCCCTTCTCAATTCGACAGAGAATTGACAAATCCTTGGCCGCCTTTTACCAAAAATACATTGACGAGTAGTCAAATGAGGAGATTAAAGATATTCTCTTCAAGTACGACAAGAGCCCAAGAAGTTTGGAGGTTGCGGTGCCCATGCTCGAACCCATTAAGGTATGTGACATTATTTTGAACCCTCACATGATGATCTTGCTCTTGGTCGATGATCATGGCATCCCTTTAGCAACCCTTACTCAGCCCTTTCACTCGACCATCTTTATGACTACATCTCTCACTTCCGTGAGAAAATGAGGTCCTTCTCACTTGATGTTATTGCCTTCATGCTAAGGCCTCCTTAAATATATTTTCCTAGCTAGGCCTCTTAGGAACCCTCTAGAACTTACGGGCCTTATCCACTTAGACCTTTGGAAATATTAATTTTCCTTTTTAATTTTCTTTTAGATTTTAAACCCTATCTTGGGTCCAAAACCCCTTCAGGTTCTTTTCCCACAAATCCTTTTTTGACCCAACTCACAAAACCATATCACTAGGCTTGTGGAGTACCCTTTTTTTTATTTTTATGTACTTGGGAGGTACTCCAAGCCCTAGTGTTTGGGGGTTGGAGGTCAAAGTGCCACAAGTAAGCTTGTGGGATGAGAACCCAAGCTCGTGTTCTTGCACCCAATTGTCTTTGGGGAAATTCTGGAAGTACATTTCTACATGTGATGACATGAGACGATATAGGGAAGAAAGGAGAATCCAACACTTTGAGAATCGTCAAATTCTGAGTTGTAGAAGTGGAGAAATGAAATTTTGAAGTTGGAAAATATTTATTGGTTTTCAAGTCATGTAGGCTTGAAGTAAAATTTAGCCAATAGATGTGTCTCTTCAATAATTCATTGGAGCCCCTTTATTGGCTAAAAGTAAGATGTGTTATAGGCATCCATTGTGCAACATCTTCTCAATAGAAGGACTCGGTGGAGAGAGGAGACTATCTAGCCCTAGCTGCAACAAAAGAGGAGGCCTAGACAATGTGGAGGAGAGGGTCTAAAGTCTGCAGGGGAGGCCGAGTAAGGAGGCTGGTGTGGGATGTGTTTAGGCTATCCAGGTTATTGTTTTCAAGGCTAATTAGGCTTGTTGTGAGGCCAAGTTCATGAGAGGCAAGGAAACTCCATTTGGAGAGTGTTTGGGTATTGTTTGGAGGGGTTAGTTCTACAGGAGGGTTGTTGTGATAGATCTCAGCCCATAGCACATAATTAGGTGTTGCATAAGGGCGTAAAGGGTTGACCATGCCCTAAAGAGGAAGCATGGTAAAGGAAGAGCCTTATTAAGGTATGTTGCAACACTTTAAGGGCCTGTTTGGGGACTGTCAAGTGGATTTAGGGCTACATTAAGTTACCTAACTAGGACAGTTATGAACAGAAAGTGAAAACATCAGTACAATAATGTTTTTGGAGGGATGTTGGGTAAAAGTGTTTGACCAGTTCTTGGATCAACTTAATGGGAATCTTGAGGAAACCTTAGGAGCTATTTGGACTAGCCCATGTGGACTATTGGGAAGTCTACTAAGAAACGAAGGTGACAACAGGCACATCATATGAGAGGCAAGAGGATACCACCAAGGAGAGTTGCAAATGTTCCCTATGATGGTGGCTGGATCGTGTCCTGGGAGAGGACATGATTTTTTCCCATAGTTGTGTAAGATCTCCTCTATTACAGAAGAAAAGGACGGATTGGTGAAGTTTGTGGGTACCCGTGTGTAAGGTCTCCCAGGTGTGGGGAAACCCTAACTAGGTGTAGATGCTACAACGTGGACTTGGTCTCTTGTGGATTGTTGGAGGGCAATGTAAGAGAAGACCAAGTGTGGATGTGATTGGGCACTTATGGTCTGTTGGAGGATAGTGTGATAGTGTCCAAGTTGGAGCCCAGTGAGAAACACCTTGATGGACAAAGGTGGTTACAAGAGAGGTAGTTGATGAGCTCAAGGGTCTGATGAACCAAGAGAAGTTTGTGGAGCTTGAGACTTGTGTGTGGAGAAGGACATCTACAACAGAAGATGGGCAATCCTCGTAGCCCGTGTTCATTATGGGAGATGAACATATTGCGGTGATAGGTGGTAGTCCTCCATGCCTTATGTTGGTATTAATTGTCGCAGTTGAGAGTTGTTCATAAGTGGAGCTGTGAAAAACTCAACATGAGTTTTGATGTGTTGTGGCATTGATGGACTAAGGAAAAACTAGAGATGAGATTGGATAAACAAGATTTAGTGGCGAGATGGATTTGGAGCATTGATAGAGGAAGGAGTTGCAGACCGAGAGTCGAAGGAATAGGCAGGTACAGGTACGACCAAGGGGAGATGAGAGAGTTAACTTCATCATCTAGATGTAGGTTTAACCCCGTAAAGAAATTACCTACATACGAATTCTAAAACATAGAAAATAAACAATGCGAGAGATAACACATAAAACACATATACACAGAGATTTTCCCCTAGATCCCAAAACCAAGACTACCAGCTTGAATTTTCATTATGTTCCTTTCAATGTTACAATACATATTTATACATGCCGAAGCATCCAATACCATGGAATGAAAACCATCACGTCCAAAACCATGGACCGAAAACCATCATGTCCAAAACCATGTGTGAAACCATGCACAAAACCATAGGTAGGTCCGCCCAACGTAATATAGGGTCCAGAAAAATTTTCCCCGGGGCACTACCCCAGACCCCATAGAGGGGGGCTACCTGTCCCCCTCAAACCCCCTGTGAACCCCTCACTGAGCAATCAGCACAACGAAGGGGGGGGCTTCACCCCCCCTCTAACCCCCCGGTTAACTACGTTGGCTAGTCGTGGAAAGAATATAACACAACCCAACATTTCCCACTTGTTGTTTTCTTTCCATAGGGGGCCACATGAGAGCTTAGTCATTTATCTAGCCCTGCAATTCCCATTGTTTCTCTACACCAACAGAACTTCTTAGAGCTCATAGATTTTGTCAATGCATTTGTAGTATTCTTCAAAGTGTCCACCTTTAATAGAAACACCTTTTTGTCTTCTATCATATCGCTCACAAAATGATACTCAACATCAATGTGTTTTGTCTTTGAATGATAAGCAGGGTTCTTTGCCAAGAAAATTGCACTTTGGTTGTCATAGTATATCCTTATAGCTCCCTGTACTAACCCCATACTTGAACACAATCTCCGCAACCAAACTGCTTCCTTGCTTGCATGAGTGGCTGCCATGTATTCTGCCTCTGTAGTTGATAGTGGCACTATAGATTGTTTCTTACTCATCCAGCTGACTGCACCTCCAAATAAGTTAAACACATACCCACTTGTAGATTTTCTCTGATCCAAATCTCCAGCCCATTCTGCATCAACAAAGCCATGAATATCTAAAACTTTGTCCAATCCTAGTCTTCCTTGGTAGCACAAACCATAATCACTAGTGCTACGCAAATACCTGAAACACTGTTGTCCAGTGCTCCTTCCCTAGTTTTGACATAAACCTGCTCAATACTCCCACTGCATGTGCAATGTCTGGTATAGTACAGACCATCACATACATCAGGCTACCGACTACACTTGCATATGGAACACGAGACATATCCTCTTCCTCTTCTTGTGTCTTGGGACGCTGTTCAACAGATAACTTTACACCTACAGGAATAGGAACCTTCATCGGTTTAATATCTTGCAAATTAAACATCTGCAATATTGTCTCGACATACTTTCTCTGGTTTAACCAGAGCTTCCTCTTTGCTCGATCTCTTTTAATTTCCATGCCCAAAATATAGTTTGCAACACCAATATCTTTCATGTCGAATTTGGAGGACAATTGGGTCTTCAAATCCTGGATAATTTATTTGTCATTTCCAACCAACAAAGTATCATCCACATACAAGACTAGATAAATAACACAGTTTTCAAGTTAAAAAAGTCTCTGTATGGGTTAAAACAGTCACCAAGGATGTGGTATCAGAAATTTGATACATTTATACCAATTATTTCTTACCCTTCACCATAAAGCCTTTAGGTTGATTCATGTAGCTCTCCTCTTCCAGATCCCCACGAAGAAATGTTGTCTTCACATCCATCTGTTCTACCTTAAAATCAAAAGCAACAACAACAAATAAAAGTAATCTAATAGAAGCTACCTTGGCAACAGGAGAAAAAATACCACCAAAATCAATTCCTGGCACCTGGGAATAACCTTTTGCTACCAACCGAGCTTTGTATTTCTCCACCTTTCCTTCTGCATTTGTCTTCTTATTGAACACCCATTTACTGCCAATGGGTTTCCTTCTAGTCGTAAACTCCACTAGGTCCCAAGCCTCATTTTTGTGCAAAGATGCCATTTCATCAACCATGGCCTCTTTCCAGAGATTGCCATCCTCTGAATCTATTGCTTCCTTCACAGTTCTGGGATCATCGTCAGTAACAGATAAAGCAAAATTTGAACAGAAAGCAGATGGACTATACCTTTCTGTCTGCCTTCTTTCTTGAACTGATCTTCTCACACTTGGAGTTTGTGGCTCTTCATCTTCTAATTCCTTCTCTGCTGTAGAGTCTGATTCTTCGTCCTTAAGCTCAAACTCTATCTTCTTAGGTTCCTTTGGTTGGACTTCATGTTTAATAACATCTTTCACCTCTTTGAACACCACATCTCGGTTGTACACAACCTTCCTTATTACTGGTTCCAGAGCTTATAACCCTTTAAACCATCCTTATACCCAATAAAGATGCACTTTTCAGATTTATTATCCAACTTGGTTCTTTTCTCCTTTGGAACATGTACATATGCATCAGATCCAAATACCCTTAGATGTGAAAGAGAGGGTTTCTTACCAGTCCATACCTCTTGTGGAGTCGCATCCTCCAACGCTGATGAAGGTGATCTATTGACCAGGGAACATGCTGTCTCCACCACCTCTACCCAGAATTCTTGTCCTAATCCGACACCACTGAGCATGCTTCTTTCCCTTTCCATCAACGTCTTGTTCATTCTTTCTGCAACTCCATTTTTCTCAGGTGTGTATGGAGTAGTCTTGTGCCGTGCTATACCACAATTCTTACATAATTCTTCAAATTCCTTGCTGAAAAACTCTCCACCGTTATCTGACCTCAACACCTTTATCTTCTTCTCTGTCTGGTTTTCCACCAGAGCCTTAAATTCTTTAAACCTGTCAAAGACTTCAGATTTCTTCTTAAGGAAATACATCCATGTATTCCTTGAGAAGTCATCTAAAAATGATACATAGTACATAGACTTACCTAGTGATGGAACCTTCACAGGTCCAAACACATCACTATGCACAAGCTCTAATATTTGTTTCGCCCTCTTACCACCAAAGGGGAAACTTACCCAATTATGCTTCCCATATACACAATTTTCACAGAAATCACAATCCAGAGAGATATTACTCAAACCTTCTACCATACCTTTACCATGAAGTATTCGAAGGCCCTTCTCTCCAATATGTCCAAGCCTTTGATGCCACAACATGATATTCTCTCCAGAGACCAATAGATTTTCTACTCCACTTTCAGGAACCACAGAAATGTTGCACCCATCAACAACAGTGCTACTTTGTAGCTTGTATAGAGTTCCAATCCAAACTCCCTGCATCAATACCAATGCTCCCGAACCATCTTGCAGGTATCCTTATTAAACACTGTTTTTACGCCTGCATCATCCAGGTTTCTTACAGAAATCAGATTTCTGGCCAATGCAGGAATATGCAGAACACCCGGAAGTGTTCTAACCCTTCCACCTTGCAACTTCAACTTTACTTTTCCGTGACCAACGATTCTAGCCTTCCTATTATCCACTAAGAATACATCAACACCATCGTATTTCTCATACTCACAGAACCACTCTCTATGGGGAGTGAAGTGAAAGGATGCACCTGAGTCAATCAACCACGCCTCATGATCTACATGTGTACTTGAAGAAGCCAAGTACACATCCCCACCTTCATCTGAGGTGGTTTTCGCCTCTGCAGAAGGAGCATCATCAGATCCCTTTGCTTTTTTAGGAGCTTTAGATTTACTGTCCCTTTTGTAGTGCCCTTCCTTTCCGCAATTCCAACAAACTACCTTTGCATGTTTTCCTAGAGATTTAGATCTCCCTCTAGATTTAGATCTCCCACTCGATGACTTATTTTTTATTCTGTTCTGGGACTGTCCTCGTACATACAAGGCATCACCATTCTGTCTCTCCATATTTTTTCGTCTCATCTCCTCTGTCAGCAAGGATGAGACTATTTCATCAAACTACAAGGTAGTTGCATTGCTACCTACTGCAACAACCAGACTATCCCACGAATCTGGTAGAGAACACAACAAACTGATGCACTTATCTCCATCTTGAGTTTCCACAACTCAAAAATCTGACCATTAAATTTATTGATCTCTATCTTTCCACTGCTCGCCATATTCTTTCACCACTAGAATCGATCTCGCAGATCTCCCACTAAACAGGGTCTACCACAGGCCCAAGCGAAACACCTCAGCAACAAAGGTGTCCCCTTGAAGACAAAATAACTCCAAGACCAAATGTAGGTTTTAACCCCATACAGAAATTACTTGCATATGAATTTTAAAATGCAGAAAATAAACAATGCAATAGCATAACACATAAAACACATATACACAAAGATTTTCCCCTGGATCCCAAAACCGGGACTACCAGCTTGATTTTTCATTATGTTCCTTTCAATGTTATAATACATATTTATACATGCTGAAGCATCCAATACCATGGACCGAAAACCATCGCGTCCAAAACCATGTGTGAAACTATGCACAAAACCATAGGTACGTTCACCCAGCCTAATATAGGGTCCAAAAAAAATTTCCTTGGGGCGCTGCCCCGGACCTTGTAGAAGGGGGCTACTCAGTCTCCTCAAACCCCTGCTATGCAATCGGCACAACCGCCCCTCTAACCCCCCCGTTAACTATGTTGGCTAGTCGTGGAAAGAATATAACACAACCCAATACTAGATGGTCAAAGTATCTTGTTCAAGGTAGATTGGTCGTCGATGAACTGATGTTGAGCCCCAGTTTGTATCTTGTACTAGTGGATGTATGAGGGCCATTATCTCTGGTACGAGATCCCTAAAATGTTGTATTATATGTTGTTTAATATAATGAAGTTTGGTTGAAAATTGTACAAACTTGTCTATATTATGTGCATGTTTGATTTACTGCTATTTATATTCCATTATGAAAAGTAGTATCGTTGATATTATTGGTTTGGTAGCATCATAGATTTTAAGATTCTATCCTAAATCCATGGTCAGGGAGATTCAACATGGTATCAGAGAGTGTCTGGGCTACTTTGAGGGACAGTGAATCAAAGTGTGCACAATGAAGCAACTCAAAGGGAGTTGTGTGTCTAGATCATGGTGCAGAGGGTTCAGCTAAAGACATGAAGATGTGGTCTTGACTAGCTTGGCAGCGAGATTGGTTAGGATTTCTAATGGATTGGTGGTAAGCCTGGTGAACAACAATTTGTTGTAGGGTAGATTGCTGATAGTGGAATTTCATTGACTTGTTATGGATTCTTGGGACAAGTCGAGGGTTTCTTTGGCATGGAAGGGATAAATTTGATTGAGATGGATTCATGTGATGGACTACATATTGGCAAGCTAGAGTCTTCATTAGATCGTGATGTTTCATATCTGAGATTGGGGGGATTTGCACGAGTTGTATTTGATCTAGGAGGATGAGTGCTTTTAGGACTGAGACAATAGAGATCATGTAGGCTCAGAGGGAGTTTAGCCTCATAGGGATTCTAGCCTGAAAGGGAGCAACCCTATGGAGGTTTGGTATCTTTAGGTTCAGATGTGATGAGGCAGAGGTAATACCATGATTTCTAGATTCATCTATAGGGTATGTTGCAGTGATAGGTGAAAGATCAAGAAGTGTCGTCATCAGATGGTGATGGTTACTTCCTAGTATTAGAAGTACCTCCCTCACTAAGAGGGAGTGTTGATCTTTTTCTATCTTGGGAGGTACTCCAAGCCCTAGTGTTTGAGGGTTGGAGATCAAAGCACCACAAGTAGGAGTGTGGGCTTAGAACCCATGCTTGGGGTCTTGCACCCAATTGTGTTTGGGGAAATTCTAGAAGCACATTTCTACATATGATGACATGAGATGATAGAGGGAGGATAGGATAATCCAACACTTCAAGAAACATTGAATTCCAAGCTGTAGAATTGGAGAAATGAATTTTTGAATTTGGAAAATAATTATTGGTTTTCAAGTCATGTATGCTTAAAGTAAAATTTAGCCAATATATGTGTCTCTTCACTAATTTGTTGGAGCCCCTTTATTAGCTATAAATAAAGGGTTATTTGATGTGTTATAGGAATCCATTGTGAAACATATTCTTAAAAAAAGGATGTGGTGAAGAGAGGAGACTATCTAGCCCTAGGCACAACAAAAGAAGAGGCCTAGACAACATGGAGGAGAGGGTATGAAGTCTACAAGGGATGCTGAGTAAGGAGGCTGGTACGGAATTTCTTTGGGCTATCCAGGTTGCTTTTTTTAGGGCTGAGTAGGCTTGATATGAGGCTGAGTTCATGAGAGGCAAGGACGCTTCTACTGGAGGTTGTTTGGGCATTGTTTGGAGGGGTTGGTGCTACAGAAGGGTTGTTGTGCTAGGCCACAGGACATAGCACACAACTAGGAGCTGCGTAAGGGTTGTCAAGGGTGGACTACGCCCTAAAGAGGTAGTGTGGAAAATGAGGAGAATTCTTAAGGTATGTCGCAACCCTTTAAGGGATTGCTTGAGGACTGTCAAGTGGATTTAGGACTACAATAAGTTCCCTAACTAGGAGAGTTAGGAACAACAAGTGAAAACATTAGTTTTTGGGGGGATGTTGGATAAAATAGTTTGATGAGTTCTTGGATCATCTTGATGGGAAGCTTGAGGAAACCTTAGGAGCCGTTTGAAGGAGCCCACGTGGACTGTTCGGAAGTCTACCAAGAAGCTAAGGTGACAACAGGCATATCAGATAAGAGACAAGAGGAAAATAACATAGAGAGTTGCAGGTGTTCCCTTGGATGGTGGTTAGATTATGTCCTAGGAGAGGACATGATTGGTACCCAGATTTGTGTAATAGCCCCTCTATTGTAGAAGCAAAGGGTAGATTGGTGAATTCTATGGGTAGTCATGTGTAAGGGTCTCCTAGGTGTGGGGATGCCCTAACTAGGTGCAGATGCTACAACGTGGACTTGGTCTGTCATGGACTATTGGAGGGAAGCTGAGAGAAGACCAAGTGTGGATGTGATTGGGCTCTTATGGTCTATTTGAGGACATTGTGATAGTGTCCAAGTTGGATCCCGGTGAGCAACACCTTAATGGACAAAGGTGGTTGCAAGAGAGTCAGTTGAGTAGCTCAAGGGTCTAATCAACCAGGAGTAGTTTGTGGAGCCCAAGACTTGTGTGTGGAGAAGGACATCTATAACAGAATATGGGTAGTCCTCCTAGCTTGTGTTCATTGTTGGAGATGAACATCTTGTAGTGATAGGTGGTATCCCTTTGTGCCCTATGTTGGTCTTCATCGGTGCAGTGCAGGAAGACCATAGTGGGCTAAAGACCTTGAGTGGTTGAGGAGCAACAATGGGCAGTTGAGAGTTTTTCATAAGTGGAGCTGTGAACAACTCAACAGGAGTTTCGATGTGTTTTGGCATTGATAGACTAAGGAAAAACTAGAGAGAAGATTGGATAGCCAACATTTAGTGGCCAGATGGACTTGGAACATTGGCAGAGGTAGGAGCTGCAGATCGGGAGCCGAAGGACTAGGTACGTACAAGGTACGATCAAGGGGAGATGAGAGAGTCGACTTCATCAACTAGATGGTCAGAGTATCTTGTTGAGCATATATTGGTCATCGATGGATTGACACCAACCCCCAATTTGTATCTTGTACTAGTGGATGTATGAGGGCCATTATCCCTGGTACGAGATCCCTAAACTATTGTATTATATGTTGTTTAACATAATGAAGTTGGGTTGAAAATTGTAAAAAACTTGTCTATATTCTATGCATGTGTGATTTACTACTCTTTATATTTTATTGTGCAAAGTAGTATCATTGAGATTCTTGGTTTCGTAGCGTAAGAGATTTTAATATTCTATCCTAAATCCTAGGTCATGGAAATTCAACATGGTATCAGAGCGTGTCTAAACTACTTTTAGGGACAGTGAAACAAAGTGTGCACAACGAAGCAACTCAGAGGGAATTGTGGGTGTCTAGATCATGGTGAAAAGGGTTTAACTGAAGACATGGAGATGTGGTCTTGACTAGCTTGGCAGGAAGATTGGTTAGGAGTTTTGGTGGATTGGTGCTAAGCCTAGTGAACAACAGTTTGTTGTAGGGCAGATTGTTGATTGTGGACTTTCGTTTACTTGTCATGGATTGTTGGGACAACTCGAGGGTTTCTTTGGCGTTGAAGGGATCAAGTTGATCGGGGTGGCTTCATGTCATGGACTACATATTAATAGGCTAAAGTCTTCATCAGATCGTGATGTTGCATATTCGAGATTGGAGGGATTTGCATGAGTTGTATTTGATCCGAGAGGTTGAGCGCTTGCAGGACTAAGCCAGTAGAGATTGTGTAGGCTCAGAGGGAGTCTAGCCTCAAAGGGATCATCCCTATGGAGGTTTGGGATATTTAGGTTCAGATGTGATGAGGTAGAGGCACTACCACAATTTCTGGATTCATTTATAGGGTATGTTGTAGTGATAGGTGCCAGATGGGAAAGTGTCGTCTTCGGATGGTGATGGTCACTTCCTAGTCTTAGAAGTACATCCCTCGCTAAGAGGGAGTGTTTATTTTTGTGTAGCTTGGGAGGTACTCCAAGCCCTAGCATTTGAGGGTTGGAGGTCAAAGCACCACAAGTAGGCTTGTGGGCTTAAAACCCAAACTTGGGGTCTTGCACCTAATCATGTTTGGGGCAATTCTAGAAGCACATTTCTACATGTGATGACATGAGATGATAGAGGGAGGATAGGATAATCCAACTCTTCAAGAATCTTCGAATTCCAAGTTGTAGAAGTGGAGAAATGAATTTTTGAAGTTGGAAAATAATTATTGGTTTTCAAGACATGTAGGCTTGAAGTAAAATTTAGCCAATAGATGTGTCTCTTCACTAATCGGTTGGAGCCCCTTTATTAGTTATAAATAAAGGGTTATTTTATCTGTTATAGGAATCCATTGTGAAACATCTTCTCAACAGAAGGACTCGGTGAAGAGAGGAGACTATCTAGCCTTATGCGCAACAAAAGAGGAGGCCTAGACAATGTGGAGGAGTGTCAAAGTCTGCAGGGGAGGCCGGGTAAGGAAGATAGTGCAAAATGTCTTTAGGCTATCCAGGTTGTTGTTTTGAGGGTTGAGTAGGCTTGATGTGAGGCTAAGTTAATGAGAGGGAAGGACGTTATTGTTGGAGGGTGTTTGGGCATTGTTTGGAGGGGTTGGTGCTACAGGAGGGTTGTTGTGCTAGGTTGCAGGACATAACACAGAGCCGAGAGTTGCGTAGGGGTTTTCAAGGGTGGACCATGCCCTAAAGAGGCAATGTTAAAAATGAGGAGCCTTCTTAAGGTATGTCACAACCCCTTAAGGTCTTGTTTGGGGAGTGTCAATTTAATTTAGGACTAAAATAAGTTCCCTAACCAGGAAATTTATGAACAATAAGTGAAAGCATCAGTACAATAGTGTTTTTGGAGGGATGTTGGATCAGCTTGATGGGCAGCTTGAGGAAACCATAGGAGTTATTTGAAGGTGCCCATTGAATTGTTGGGAAGTCTACCAAGTAGCTAAGGTGACAATGGGCACATTAGATAAGAGGAAAGATGACAACAACACAGAGAGTTGTAGGTGTTCCCTTGGATGGTGGCTGGATTATGTCCTAGGAGAGGACATGATTGGTGCCCAGATTTGTGTAATAACTCCTCTATTGCAGAAGAAAAGAGTAGATTGGTGAATTCTGTGGGTAGTCGTGTGTAAGGGTCTCCTAGGTGTGGGGATGCCCTAACTAGGTGCGGATGCTTCAACGTGGACTTGGTCTCTCGCGAACTGTTGGAGGGTAGCGTGAGAGAAGACCAAGTGTGGATGTGATTGGGCACATATGGTCTACTGGAGGACAATGTGATAGTGTCCAAGTTGGAGCCCACTGAGAAACACCTTGATGGACAAAGGCAGCTGCAAGAGAGGGAGTTGATGAGCTCAAGGATCTTATTAGCCAGGAGTAGTTTGTGTAGTCGGAGACTTGTGTGTGGAGAAGGACATCTACAACAAAATATGGGCAATCATCCTAGCCCATGTTCATTGTGTGAGATTAAAATCTTGCAGTGATAGGTGGCAACCCTACATTCCCTATGTTGGTTTTCATTGGTCAGGGAAAGAAGACCATAGTGGGCTGAAGTCCCTGAGTACTTGAGGAGCAGCAGTGGGTAATTAAGAGTTATTCACAAGTGGAGCTGTGAACAACTTGATAGTATTATCGACGTGTTGTGGCCTTGATGGACTAAGGCACAAATAGAGAGAAGATTGGATAGCCGGGATTCAGTGGTCAGATGGACTTTGAGCATTGATAAAGGCAGGAGCTACAGATCGAAAGCCGAAGAATCATGCAGGTATAGGTTACGACCAAGGGGAGCTAAGAGAGTTGACTTCATCAACCAAATGGTCAAAGTACCTTGTTGAGGGTAGATTGGTCATCGATGGAATGACACCAAGCCCTAGTTTGTATCTTGTACTAGTGGATATATGAGGGCCATTATCCCTCGTATGGGAGCCCTAGACTATTGTATTATATGTTGTTTAATATAACGAATTTGGGTTAAAAATTGTAAAATTTTGTTTATATTTTGTGCATGTGTGATTTGCTATTGTTTATATTCCACTGTGCGAAGTAGTATCCTTGAGATTCTTGGTTTGGTAGTGTCATAGATTTTAATATTCTATCCTAGATTCAAGGTCATGGAAATTCAACACATCTCTCCTTACCTCCTTGATCAAATGAGGTCCTTCTCACTTGATGTTATTTCCTTCAAGTTAAGGCCTCCTTAAATATATTTTTGTAGCTATGCCTCTTAGAAACCCTTTAAAACTTACGGGTTTTATCCACTTAGACCTTAGGAAATATTAATGTTCCTTGTTAATTTTCTTTTAGATTTTAAACCCTATCTTGGGTTCAAAACCCCTTCGCTTGGGTTATTTTCCCACAAATCCTTTTGTGACCAAACTCACAAACCCATATCACTAGGCTTGTGGAGTACCTCCTAAGCTACACAATTCAACAACATAGTCTATTTGTAGTAACTGTAACTTGGTCAAGCTCTTGTAGTCAAGAGAGGACTTGGTTGGGTTCCCAAGTTGCAAATTAAGTAAGGGTAGTTTGAGGGCATGATAGTTAGGGAGGATCAGGGCATGCCAAGGAATGAAAGTGTGTCCTAACACATGCCATAAAATTTCAATGCATGATGAAGAGTGTTAGGGGGTGTTGCAGCATCACAAGGGAGACCTCGGTCAAAATGCATGGAAATGAAGAAATAAGTGTGTGCCAGGGAGTGTTAGTGAATTCAAGTGTGCCAAGGACGAAGTGTGTTAGAAGAAGTTCATAATAAGATTATAGGAGGCAAGCCCATGGTTGCGATAAGCGGCTCGACACAACAACTTTATACAAAGGGAGACTTTCTGCCGGGCATAGCACTATTTTTCCTTTATCTATTATTTTTATATGGCATGTGGCACACTTTGGCCGAATGCTTATGTTTTAAACTATTTCAAACAATTTCATATTGTACATTTTTGTGTATAAGTTTTGGGGCACTCGACTTGTGTCGGCTTATATCTTGTGTATCTTGTGCATCTTGTGGTTCTTGCAAATTCTAAGTTAATGCTCTACTGTTTATATGAACTGGACATATATGTGAAATATTGTTTGTGTAAGCTATGTTGATTAGTTTTTTTATGGACATGGTTATATGTGATCCTTTTCTTGTTAAATTCTTAAGTGGGACAAGTTGAGCTTGGACATGAGTGGCCTAATATGAGTTATAGGTAGTTATTAGGTGAAAAGGCACAATCTACTTGTAGTAGGTGCAATTGGTCAAGTTGTTGCGGCTGAAATGGGCCAATGTCACATGAACTACAGTAGCTAAGGACTTGAATAGGTTCCCAAGTCATGAAAAAGTGTAAGTCTAGTTGAGAGGGCATGAGTGCCAATGTGTACTAGGGAATGCTAACATGTGCTAGATAGTTCAAAGGCATGTCAAATATGCTAATATGTGTCAAGTGTTAAGGCATGCCAAGATGTGCAAGGGTGTGACAATACGTGCCAAGGACTGTCAATGAAACAAAAATGAGAAACAAGTTAAACTACAAGGAAATGAACACATAATAGGGTTAATAAGTTATCAATATACCTTTTCCAATAGGGGCATGCTAGGCACACCAACACTAGGTGCCAATAGGTGCCAGGTGCCAAGTTTTAGTGTATTCTAAGTGCTAAATCTTCCTCTGTTACTTTTGATCTACTTTCCAATAATTGATCTCAAATAAGGTTAATATTAAACCATGCCAAAGCATACCAAGGCATCTCAAAGAATGTTATACATGCTAAGACTTATCAAGCACCAACACGTGCCAAGTGCCAATGTGTGTTATGGAATGATACACATGTTATGAAGTGGTAGGGCATGTCGAAGAGTGTTAAGGTGTGCCAGAGAGTGCTAATGCATGCTGAGGAGTGTTAGGGAGTACTAGGGAAACACAAGGGAGAACTAGGTCAAAATGCATGGAAGTGAATGAATATGAGGGTGTGCCATGGAGTGTCAATGAGTGCTAGTTAGCATGCCAAGGAGGGAGTGGAAATTTTTATTAAGCATTGGTAAGGCATGCTAGGTAATATGAGAGCAGGCCAAGAAGTTCCAGAGTGTGCTAGGGAGTTCCAATGTGTGTTAACACGTGCCAAATAATTCCAAGACATGCTGGATTCTAAGGCATACTAGGATGTGTAGGGTGTCAGGGTATGCAAATATGTGTCAAGGAGTTTCAAGGCAACAAAAGGACGAACCAAGCTAAAATGAAAGGAAATGAACACATAAGAGGGTTAATAAACCAAGACTTTATCTTTTTCAAAAGGGGCATGCTAGACACACTAATAATAGGTTCAAATACATGCCAAGTGCCAATGTGTGCCAAGTGATAATTTATGTTAATGCATGCCAAAGTGTTCCAAGGCATGGTAGGGACTACTGGGCATGCCAACACATGCTAGGAGAGTGTTTTTCTATGCTAAGGCCTGCCAACATGTGATTGGGTGTCCTAGTCATGGCAAGATTTTCTAGGTATAAGGATGTTCCAAGACATGCGAGGTGCCAAGGAATGTTAGTGTGTGCCAAAGCATGTTGAGGTGTGCCAAGAGTGTAGAGGAATTCTAGGTATCTCTCATTAATAGAATTGACAAAGATTGATTATGTATTAAATAATATAGTTCCTACACACACTAGTGGAACTTTATCTAAAGGGAATTTGTTAGATAATAAACCTAATAAAGATGAATCATGTATTGACTCATAGGAAAACTATATTCTCATTACTTGAGGGAAATTATACACACTAATTACTTCTTAACAAATTCACTAACTCTAACCACTATTTGGACACATAATGAAAACGACTCCACAATAATGGTATTAAATAGTTATATTTTGACAAAAAATATAGTAACATGCACATTATGTCATCAAAAAATAATTGGAATGATCAATGATGATGAACATTTTTTGACCATCACTAAAAGTAACCAAAAAGAGCATTGATGAGGGTTAATAAAAGATTGTCTCTAGAAGTGTCACCAAAGAGAGAATTAGTTACAACCCTTTAACAACCCTCGCCAAAAGTGTCACTGAAAATGGCTTTGGTGACAAACCTTAAAGGACCATCACTATATGCACTTACAACAACACCTTTCTAAAGATCGTCGCCATATGCGACATTGGTGACAGACCTTAAAGGTCCATCATAGGCATGACCCTCACCAATGACCTTTTTTGTTGTAGTGTATGTTCTAATTGAGGGTTAGTGGATTGGGGTTTATGAATGCTTTGACATGTATATATATATATTGTGTAACATTGAAAGGAATATAATGAAAAATGAATCTGTTATTCCTGGTTTTGGGATCCAGGGGAAAATATCATTGTATGTTTGTTTTATATTCTTTCCACTGTATATTTGTTTGTTTTAAGAATTTGTTTGCAGGTAATTTTTGTACATGGTTAAAACCTACATCTGGTATCAGAGTTGTTTCTGCTTCAAGGGGATGCCTTTACTACTGAGGGGTCTTGCTCAGGCCTATGGTAGAGCGTATACTTATAGTGGGAGATATGTGGGATCGATTCTCGTGGTGAAAGAAGATGGCGAACAATTGAAAGATAGAGATTGATAAATTCAATGGACAAAGTTTTGAGTTGTGGGAGCTCAATATGAAGGATTTGTTGGTGGATATAGATTAATGGATTGCAGTAGATCTAGGTACGACACCAACAGGAATGTCAACATAATACTGGGTGAAGTTATATCATAAGGTGAAGAGCACATTATGATTGTGTCTCTAAAATTCAATATTTTGAAATGTATCAAGCTATGATGAAGGCTTTGTGGGACAAGTTAGGAACTTTGTATCAATGTAATTCTATGGTGAACAATCTGTTCATGCGAAAAAAATTTCTATAACCTGAGGATGAAGGATGGAGACTCGGTTACAAAGCATCTAAATTCCTTCAATACTGTGATAAGTTAGTTCTTATTTATTGATTTTAAAATTTCATATGAAGATAAGTGCATCAGTTTATTTTGTTCTCTACCAGACTCATGGGATAGTCTGGTTGTTGTAATAGGTAGCTGATGGGCACCAGTATTGTAGTAATAATCCTGAAACTCATGGGGCTACCAACTTTGCTTCATCAACCTGGGGTTCGTACAAACTTGGAGGTGACAATGTTGTATACATAGTAGATGCAATGGTCTACTCTTGTCACTTTTCAATTGGGGCGTTAAATCATTAGGGATTTTCAAACCACTCTTCTATTGACTAGAAGGATCCTGACTACCAAATGGAAAACAGAAAATTATCCTTAATGCAAAAAGGGAATGTTGCCTACTCTAGGAAATGAAAGTGTTAAATTGGAAGGTGCCATAAAGTGACATGAAATCATCTTGCTAAACATCTACAAATTTTCTTGCAAAAGAGACCTAACATAACCTTGTTTATACATTTAGTGACCTGGACTAACTGAGCATGAAATTTTATCTAAGAACTATTTTCACTGCTACATGCATGTGCAAACTTAGAAATTTCATAAAAAGCCTTTTTGGATTTTTAGTTTTATGAATGCAAATGCTAATTTCCAACTTGTTCTTTGGTAGGGGAGATATGTATGGAGGAAAATGTCTGGAGTAGTTTCAAGGGTATGGAAACCAATTGGAGGCCTAACCTAAGCTCAGATGACCATTTCTGCTCAATTTGGGCTCAAAACAGGCTATTATAGGGTTTCTTGTAGTACTACAGGATGTCCTAGTTCTACTATAGGATGCCTTGTTTTACTACAAGAAATAGGCTGAAATCTTATAAGGAGGTAGGAAAGGTGGAACAAAGTGTGGGAAAGGTGTCTGATGGGGGGATAAGGCACAGAGGAGGTACACACTTCTCAAGGTTTAGTCAAATGCTTCAAGATGGTTGGATTTGCTCAATGGAAATGACCACTTTGATTACAAAACAAGGATTCAGATTAGGGTTTGGTGAACCTTTGCAGTGTAGGTGGAGAAGACTTGGATGAGGTGGATGATATGAGGTCTCCTTGCAAATCAGAAGCTCCTATAACAACATACATTATTTTCTTCATTTATGCACAATTTCATTTATACATGGAAGAGATGAGTTGAATGGAGGAAAAACAGAGTTACCAATAGCTAATTGCTAAGTTTATGGATGGAAGTACTTATAAACCATAGCAAGCTCAAGAGATCAAAATGACAATTGTAGATACTTATAAGAAATTTAGAGACAATGATCTATTCAACAAGAAACCCTAGGTTATGTTGTGATCAAACAATAAATCTATTTTTTTGGGATGCGTGAATGGAACCCTCAAATCATGATCCCATAAGGGAGATGAAGTGAAGGCCACTATCACAATATTTCTAAAGTGTTTTACTGTCACTATGATACCACTGATCTATCTATCCAAAAATGGAAGAAAACTAAGTAATCATCCAAATACTTGGAGATTAAACAAAACCAAAATCACTTCAGCAACTAACTATGAATTTAATTTAAGAATACATGTACAGAAAGATGAACCTCCATTGCTAGGTTTGGGCCCTAACCCAAGAGCTTCAACCCTCTGAGTCAACTAAGTGTTTCATCAAGGGAATTCTTCTCATGTTCATTAAAATATAAAAAATACGTAAGAGTTATTAGTCACAATGTCTTAGCTCGAAAATGCCTCTTAGCTACAAAAAAAGGTCCAATCCTAATGAGGCTCTAGGACTTCTTATTTATACAACTGAAGCTACCAACATATTCCTTAAATTTAGGGAGGCTTGGCTCCCAACTCGATATCAACTATCACTCGCTTGGATGCCAATGACCTCAGTGGCTTGGCTGCTTGTAACTTCGAGCTGATGAGATTTGGTGGAGGAATCTTCGAGTGAGTGAGGAGTTAAGGAGGGAGATCCGATCTCCTAAAATCCATATTTATTGTCTACTTTGAGTTCCTGCACTTTAATTAGCCAAAATTTCTCCAAATATTGCAATTAATGCACATTAGGCCACAAGACATAACATCTCATATTTACTCTTCTCGCTAGGAAAATATAATGAAACATGTAAAGAAATGTGAGAAAAGTTGATTTTAATCAGTTGGAGAGCGGTATTAAGGTCCATATAAATTACCCATTAATGAGCCTCATCATCACTACCCTATTGAACGTGTTATTCATCCTCTGAGAAACTTAATCTATCTCCATGTCTTTCATTGCTCTGGTGGCCTCTCTGACATTCTAGGCTTATGTTGATGTACCCTCCTCTTGTGGATAAAATCATGCATGCTTCTCTATTTCCTCCCACTGCTTTCTTTCTTCTTCTTCCTTTCTTCCTTCTAACATACCCAAGAGAAATGGTGGATTGAGTTTCAAGCCAATCTAGTCGATTTCGAGTCTCTGTAGTGCCTTCTTATATAGTGGGTCCTCTCTAGTTCATCCATCATTCTTTCAGGAGAATGATATTCCCCAATCTTTAGGATGTTTGGTAAGGTGCCCCAGCTCCTTTGACACGATTGTTGGCTTTAATTCCCTAGCAATATCAAAGTGTGCTCAAAATGAGTGATTGCTTTCTCTTGTGTATCTAGGTATCTTGGTGCAAGTTGGGGATCATTGACAATGAGGTTGTGGGTGCTAATGACAACCATGGAATTGATTTTTTCTGCTTTGATGTAAAGGGGATTTATTGCTTCTCTTTCCAACATTCTCTTTACTTCCTTAGCCCTGGCCTCCTCATGACTCATACATGATGCCAAGGCCATCAGTTGTACGTCCCCCAACTTTGGATTGGGTTCCCACACATTCAAGTATGTTAAGGCCAAGTTATGTAAGTAGAATTCAGATATCTTGGCCCTATCCTCCATGGAATTTGGTCATATAGCTCAATGAACAACGTATAGTCTTGGAAATGCATATTCCCTCATTCTGTTAGGGTATTTATCTAAAATTGCATCCATTTTTCTTTTAGGTACAAGGCATATGATTTTGCTGGCATCCTATACTGGACTGACTCCATAGAGCGACTTGCCATAGCGGCCAACTGGCTCTATTTTTCCTGTACCTGCCTCCTTATCCATGTGATTTCAACATCTAGTTGAGATTTAATAACTATTTCCATGTCTCTTATCTCACTCGAATCTCTGCCCATCTCTAGCAGCTTTTCTTCCATATGGCCCACATCCTCTACATTTTTTTATTTATAAATTTTCATCCAACAATGTGTCCTTTCTCTCTCATTTTCAAGCTCAAAGAATGGAGGAATGGAAAATTTCTGTAGTATTACTCTGCCTCCCTCAATGAATCTGTAATAGGAGCTGAGATTGTGTCGTGGGCTAGGTTCCTGTAGCTCTTGGGATTCTCCCTTTGCTGTCTTTGGAGTATCTGTCTCCCCCTATACTTGTGTTGTTTCCTCCTTTCCTTTCCTTTGTCCTTGTTGTCCTTCCTGCTCCTTTTTCCATGTTACCTGTAGTGTTGAAAGAGTTTCTTGTAGGACTGTCTATGTTTCCTGTAGGAGGCTTTTACCTTTTTGAAAAGGGGTCAAAGGTTTTTGATTTTCTTTGCTGAGGTTGACCTGGTGACATACCTCCTAACAGGTGATTGGTGACCTTGGGGAAGCATTTTTTGATGTGCTCTCTTCACCTTTCATTCCTAGGGAGACTAGCTTTTTTTGTCCGCTTGGTGAGCCTTCAATGATGATAGGAGTCTTGGTAGGTGTTTGTGGTCCCTTGTTTTATCTTGGTGATCCTCCTTGTTTTGAAGTATAGGGGAGTTTGTCTCTGCCTTTTTCCTATTGACTTTATGGGCATGCTTAGGGCAGTCAAGGTAGTAGTTGCCTCCTTCTCTGTGGGTTCAGGAGACACTCTTGGGGATTCCTCTCCTTCCTTGCTATGTGAAAGTGCAGAGGATATGGGCCACCTACCTTTCATAGTAATGCCTTTTTTGAGGAGAATTATTGAATAGCTGGCCCTAGGAACCCCCTTGTATAATTATTTACAATTCTCATTGTTTCTTGTAATTTTTCTGCGTTTCCTATAGGTGCTCACTGTAGGATGGCCGAGACTAGCTTTCTTCTTTGATGGCTCCTCCAGGTGGTCCCAACTCTCAAAATCTTGAAATGAACGATGTATTTCATTAAATTTAGGGAATATTTCTATTTATGTTCAATTACTTTGAGCAATGTGTTGGTTGGTTGGGTACGTTATTTCTCCTTTTGGACCGTTGGCCCACTATTAGTTATCATGCATCAATTTCTCGTAATCATCACCCACTCTTGCACAAATTAACTCAACCACATCTCTGATTTACTTCCTTTGATGTGACCTTGCCATGTGTTTAGCTGACTAGAACTTAACTTTTTATTTTCGGGCTGAGGGTGGCCAAGTTAACTGGCCACCTTCAGCTTATAAAACCAACTTTTTCATATTGCTACAGTTTTTATCATATTCGTACTTAGGAGAGAGTGTGGATGAGGTGCCATACCTGTGGCTTCCTTTTCTTGGTTGATGCATGCTGAAGGGTGGCTCTGTTGCACTACTTCTAGTTCAAGTAAATCTTCTCTTTTTCTCTTGTTCTATTGATTTTATCCTGCCGCTAGGTTGTCTACTTATTGTGATGTGTAGGTGCTAGCCTCTTATGTTGTTGATGAGATTTGGATAGGTGCCATAGTGCCTATAGGTGTGCTACTACTCTTCCTTTACATGGGTGTTGAAGGAGGAGCCTGGAGACTTCTGTTGTCACAATATAGGCTGCTACAAGGTTTCTTGTAGTACTATAGGAAATCCTGTAGCTGCCTCTTTCTGAATTTTTTGTTTTTTGTTTTTTTTGTTTTTTGTTTTTTTTTTTTGTTTTTTTTGTTTTGTTTTGTTTTTTTTTTTTTTTTTGTTTTTTTTGTTTTTGTTTTTGTTTTTGTTTTTTTGTTTTTGTTTTTGTTTTTGTTTTTGTTTTTGTTTTTGTTTTGTTTTTGTTTTTTTGTTTTTGTTTTTGTTTTTGGTTGTTTTTTTGTTTTATTTGTTTATCTTGGAGGAGGAATAGGTGCTGAAGTAGGAGTGTAAGGGGTGGAAAAGGAGAGATGGAGTAGTAGGTGAGGTATTCTACTGATGGTATGGCCCTTGGATTTTTCTTTGTTTTCCTCTCTTTTTTAAATTTTTTTCCCCTTTTTCTATGTGGATTTATTGATGGACATAGAGGGTGACATGGTCATCAAATGGTGTTGGTTGAGATGTGGTGAGGTCAATGGCCTCATATTCCAACCCAAAATAGGTCTACATTATGATTTCTCAACCAAGATTTCATTCCTATAGATTTTCAGGACTTCCTGTAGTACTATAGGAAACTCTTGTAGTAACTACAGGAAATCTTGTTGAAGTCACAAAATTTCCTGAAAATTGGATTTTTGATGGTTAGAGATGAGAATGGATGAATGAGACATGGTGGTCATGGAAGATATGAAATGAATGAAGGAAGAATGGGGTTTTGCATGGCTTTCTACCCTATGAAATTGGTGTCCATACATTAGAAAAAAAAAAGGGCCTGGTGTAGAATTACCACTTTTTTAAATCAGCATAAAAAACACTACCATTCTAAAACACAATGTACATAAAAAAAATTATAGTGCCAAAAACTATGCTCTAAAAAACACGTGTGTTCTGCATCACCACTTTCAAAATTGATTCACTTTTTTGCTATATCTACAAAACGGGTAACAGTATGAGTTCCTGTTTCAAAGTTTACATTGTTCCTTCTTCCTTTAGAGAACATTCTCCTCTTGGAGGTCTAGAGCTTTCAACTTGCAATTTGGTATTCTTCTCTTCATAGAGGACTTTCACCATTTCTGCCATGTCTAAGAAAGCCTTTCTAAAATACTTCACATCCTTTGACATTCTAGTAGGCTCTCCTTCGTGGGACATGCTTTTCTTGAAGCTTCTATTGCAACTTGAGGTAGAACTGGTGGTAGAGATTGTAACAATCTTGCTCTCCTTTCTAAAAATTTCTCGTCACTTAAGCTTCAAAACACATTTACTTGTAACTAATAGTTAATTCCTCCTTGCACAAAGAAAACTGGTTCTCTCTTGAAAACTTGAAAAAACCAGGAACCCTTATGAGTGGGCAGGTTTGAGGTCCCTGCCATTACATTTTTGTGTTTTTTTCTCTCTTTTGTTCTTTTTTTTTTTCTTTTTTGAAAGAAAACCAGGTCGCCTCAAAGGAGTTTTTCAACCTGTTTTCATGACCTAGGTGCCTCAAGGGAGATTTTCACCCAGGGTTTTTTTTTTTCTTTCACTCTTGGGCTGCCTCAAGGAGGTTTTCAACCCAAAAATGAGCCTTAGGTGCCTCATGGAGGTTTTCACCTAGGTCTCTTATTTTATTTTATTTTTAATTTTTTTCAAAAATTCAATAATATTCAAGAATTTGGTGAGGTGGAAGTCGAGACTCCTTCAATCACCATTACTTCCTTACTGATACTACTAACAAACTCTTCCTTTGACAAAGGATTTTTGTAGGCTTTCAATCTATACCCATTGACAAGCAAGGGGAAACCTTCTTCATCAATGGTTCTTATCTGAACAATCCCATTTTCATGGAATTTTTATATCACATATGGGCCCAGCCATCTGGTCATCAACTTGCCTTTGAAATCCTTGAACTTGGAGTCATACAACAAAGCCAATCACCTTCTTGAAACAATTTGTCTTTGATATTTTTTCATGCAAAACCTTTCTTTGTACTTGAGTCACCTATGTATGTAGTAGGGCTTGCATCTTGAATTCATCTAACCCATTGAGTTGGAGCAGGCTCTCTTGTTGTGCCCTTGTAGCATCCAAATCCAACTGTGTTGCCATTCTTAAAGTGTTGTACTCAAACTTAATGGAGAGCAGAGGCTTCTTCCCACAAACCAAATCATAAGCAGTGAAGCCAGTGGTTGTCTTCGAAGTTGTATTGTAGGTAGAAGTGGCCTCCACTAGTCTGTCAGCCCAATCATTCCCGTTGCTGCTCACCACCTTTGTGAGAATGCTTTCCAATGCTTTGTTGGTAACTTCTACTTGTCGAGTGTCCTGAGGGTGGTAAGGAGTTGATTTCCTGTGCTTGATCTTATTCTGGCTTAACAAATTCTCAATCATGTATGAGGTGAATTGAGTGCCCTGATCACTGACTAGCTCTATAGGGTATCCAAACTTGAAAAACACATTCTCCCTTAAGAACTCATCCACTTTCTCTTTTGTGGCTACTTTGATAGTCTTGGTTTCATCCCACTTTGTCAAGTAATTAGTGCACACAATTATGTACTTCTTCTGTCTTGATGGTGGATCAATGGACCCAATGAAATCCATGCCCCACTTGTCAAATGGCTTAAAAGTCACTTGAGGTTGCAAATGAATTTCATCCTTGGGAGTAGGTTTCCAAATTATTTGGCACCAATCATATTGGTTGGTATATCTTCTTGCATCTTGGTGGAGAGTGGGCCAATAGTAGCCAACTTGTAGTATCTTGAAGGTTGTCCTTTTGGATGCAAAGTGACCTCCACAAGGCCCATCGTGACAGGCTAAAAGAATGTCAAAAACGTCCTCCTCATTGACACATCTTCTCAGAATTTTATTTGGGCCCTGTGGGTTTCAACCCTATACATAAATTACCTGCATACGAATTCTAAAACACAGAAAATAAATAGTGCGAGAGCAAAACACATAAAACACATATACACAAAGATTTTCCCCTAGATCCCAAAATCGGGACTACCAGCTTGATTTTTCATTATGTTCCTTTCAATGTTATAATACATATTTATACATGTTGAAGCATCCAATACCATGGATCGAAAACCATCACGTCCAAAAAAAACATGTGCGAAAATCATGCACAAAACCATAGGTGGGTCTACCCAACCTAACATAGGGTCCAAAACCAAAATTTTCTGGGGCACTACCCCAGACCCCATAAAGTGGGGTTACGGGTGCCCCTCAAACCCCCTATTAACTACGTGGAAAGAATATAACACAACCCAACATTCTCCCACTTATTGTTTTCTTTTCGCAGGGGGCCACAAGAGAGCTTAGTTATTTTTCCATCCCTGAAATGCCCATTGTCTCTCTACACCAAGAGAACTTCTCAGAGCTCACAGATTTTGTCAATGCATCTGCAATATTCTTCAAAGTGTCCACCTTTACCAGCAACACCTTTTTGTCTTCTATCATATCCCTCACAAAGTGATACTGAACATCAATGTGCTTTGTCTTTGAATGATATGCAGGGTTCTTTGCCAAGAAAATTGCACTTTGGCTGTCATAGTCTATCCTTATAGCTTCCTGTACTAACCCCATACATGAACACAATCTCTGCAACTAAAATGCTTCCTTGATTGCATGAGTGGCTACCATATATTTTTCCTCTGTGGTTGATAGTGCCACTACAAATTGTTTCTTACTCATCCAACTGACTGCACCTCCAAATAGGTTAAACACATACCACTTGTAGATCTTCTTTGATCCAAATCTCCAGCCCAATCTGCATCTACAAAGCCACACATATCCAAAACTTTGTCCAATCCATGTCTTCCTTAGTAGCACAAACCATAATCATTAGTGCCACGCAAATACCTAAAAACCCACTTCATTGCTGTCCAGTGCTCCTTCCCTGGTTTTGACATAAACCTGCTCAATACTCCCACTGCATGTGTAATGTGTGGTCTAGTATTGATCATTGCATACATCAGGCTACCGACTGCACTTGCATATGGAACATGTGACATGTCTTCTTCCTCTTTTTGTGTCTTCAGACATTGTTCAGTAGATAACCTCACACCTACAGGAATAGGAACCTTCATCGGTTTAGTATCCTGCATATTAAACCTCTGCAATATTGTCTCGACATACTTCCTCTGGTTTAACCAGAGCTTCCTCTTTGTACGGTCTCTTTTAATTTCCATGCCCAAAATATAGTTTGCAGCACCAAGATATTTCATGTTGAATTTGGAGGAAAATTGGGTCTTCAAATCCTGGATAATTTCTTTGTCATTTCCAACCACCAACATATCATCCACATACAAGACTAGATAAATAACACAGTCACTGATTAATTTAAAATACACACAGTGATCTACCTTGCTTCTGGTGAAGCCAAGTCCCCGTATAAATGTATCAAATTTCTGATACCACATCCTTGGTGACTGTTTTAACCCATACAGAGACTTCTTTAACTTGCATACCAGTTCTTTCTTACCCTTCACCGCAAAGCCTTCAGGTTGCTTCAAGTAGATCTCCTCTTCTAGATCCCCGTGAATAAATTTTGTCTTCACATCCATCTGTTTTACCTCAAAATCAAAAGAAGCAACAACAGATAAAAGTAATCTAATAGAAGTTACCTTGGCAAAACATGAGAAAAAATATCACCAAAATCAATTCCCGGCACTTGGGAATAACCTTTTGCTACCAACCAAGCTTTGTATTTCTCCACTTTTCCTTCTGCATTTGTTTTCTTTTTGAACCCATTTGCTGCCAATGGGTTTCCTTCCAGCTGACAACTCCACCAGATCCCAAGCCTCATTTTTGTGCAAAGATGCCATTTCATCAACCATGGCCTCTTTCCAGAGTTTTCCATCCTCTAAATCCACTGCTTCCTTCACAGCCTGGGATCATCATCAGTAACAAACAAAGCAAAATTTGAACAGAAATTAGATGGACTATACCTTTTTGGCTGTCTTCTTTCTCGAACTGATCTTCTCATAGTCAGAGTTTGTGGCTCTTCATCTTCTGATTCCTCCTCTGTTGTAGAGTCTGATTCTTCCTCCTTTAGCTCAAACTCTATCTTCTCAGGTTCCTTTGGTTGGACTTCATGTTTAATAACATCTTTCACCTCTCTAAGCACCACATCTCAGTTGTACACAACCTTCCTTGTTACTGGGTTCCAAAGCTTATAACCCTTTAAACCATCCTTATACCCAATAAAGATGCACTTTTCAGATTTATTATCCAACTTGGTTCTTTTCTCCTTTGGAACATGTACATATGCATCACATCCAAATACCCTTAGATGTGAAAGAGAGGGTTTCTTACGAGTCCATACCTCTTGTGGAATCTTATCCTCTAATGCTGATGAAGGTGACGTGTTGACCAGGTAACATGCAGTATCCACTGCCTCTGCCCAAAATTCCTATCCTAACCCGGCACCACTGAACATGCTTTTTGCCCTTTCCATCAACGTCTTGTTCATTCTTTCTACAACTCCATTTTGCTGAGGTGTATATGGAGTAGTCTTCTACCGTGATATACCACACTTCTTACAGAATTCTTCAAATTCCTTGCTGCAAAACTCTCCACCATTATCTGTCCTCAGCACCTTTATCTTCTTCTCTGTCTGGTTTTCCACCAGAGCCTTAAATTATTTAACCCTGTCAAAGACTTCAGATTTCTTCTTAAGGAAATATATCCATGTATTCCTTGAGAAGTCATCTATAAATGATACATAGTACATAGACTTACCCAGTGATGGAACCTTCAAAGGTCCAAACACATCACTGTGCACAAGCTCTAATATCTGTTTTGCCCTATTACCACCAGAGGGGAAACTCACCCGATTCTACTTCCCATATACACAATTTTCACAGAAATCAAAATCCAGAGAGCTATTACTCATACCTTCTACCATACCTTTACCATGAAGTATTCGAAGGCCCTTCTCTCCAATATGTCCAAGCCTCTGATGCCAAAGCATGGTCTTCTCTCTAGAGACCACTAGATTTTCTACTCCACTTTCAGGAACCAGAGAACTATTGCACCCATCAATAACAGTGCTACCTTGTACCTTTTACAGAGTTCCAATCCGAACTCCCCGCATCAATACCAGCTCTCCCTGAACTATTTTGCAGGTATCCTTCTCGAACACTGTCTTTACACCTGCATCATCTAGCTTTCTTACAGAAATCATATTTCTGGCTAATGCAGGAATATGTAGAACACCTGGAAGCATTCTAACCCTTCCACCTTACAACTTCAACTTTACTTTTCCACGACCAATGATTCTAGCCTTCCTATCATCCCCAAGAAGACATCACCACCATCATATTTCTCATACTCGCAGAACCACTCTCTATGGGGAGTGAAGTGAAAGGATGCACCTGAGTCAATCAACCATGCCTCATGATCTACATGTGTACTTGAAGAAGCCAAGTACACATCCCCACCTTCATCTGAGGTGGTTTTTGCCTCTGCAGAAGGAGCCTCATCAGATCCCTTTCCTTTGTGAGGAGATTTAGATTTACAATCCCTTTTAAAGTGGCCTTCCTTTCTGCATTTCCAGCACACCACCTTTACAGGTTTTCCTGGAGATTTAGATCTCCCTCTAGATTTAGATCTCCCACTCGATGACTTATTTTTGTTTCTGTTCTGGGACTATCCTCGTACAGACAAGGCATCACCATTTTGGCTCTCCATATTTTTCCGTCTCATCTCCTTCGTCAATAAGGCTGAGACTATTTCATCAAATTGTAAGGCAGTTGCATTGCTACCTATTGCAATAACCAGACTATCCCACGAATCTGGTAGAGAACACAACAAACTGATGCACTTATCTTCATCTGAAATTTTAATATCAACAGATGCTAACTGACTTACCACAGTATTAAATGTGTTCAGATTCTCTGTCACTGAGTCTCCATCTTTCATCCTCAAATTATACAGATTTTTCCGCAGGAACAGTTTATTCACCAAAGACTTAGATTGGTACAAAGTTCCTAACTTGTCCCACAAAGCCTTCGCCGTAGCTTCCCTTGATACATTCAGCAATACTGAATCTGAGACACACAATCGTATTGTGCCCTTTGCCTTCTGATCCAACTTCTTCCATTATTCATCGGACACTCCCGTTGGTTTAGTAGTTGGATCTACCACGATCCATTGATCTTTATCCACCAACAGATCCTCCATCTTGAGTTTCCACAACTCAAAACTCTGACCATTAAATTTCTCGATCTCTATCTTTCCACTGTTCGCCATCTTCTTTCACCACCAGAATCGATCTCGCAGATCTCCCACTAAACAGGGTCTACCACAGGCCCAAGTGAAACCCCTCGGCAACAAAGGCGTCCCCTTGAAGCCAAAACAACTCTGATAGCATATGTAGGTTTCAACCCCGTACAGAAATTACCTTCATATAAATTCTAAAACACAAAAAATAAATAATGTGAGAGCAGAACACATAAAACACATATACACAAAGATTTTTCCCTAGATCCCAAAACCGGACTACTAGCTTGATTTTTCATTATGTTCCTTTCAATGTTATAATACATATTTATACATGTCGAAGCATCCAATACCATGGACTGAAAACCATCACGTCCAAAAAAAACATTTGCAAAAATCATGCACAAAACCATAGGTGGGTCCACCCAACCTAACATAGGGTCCAAAACCAAAATTTTCCTGGGCGCTACCCCGGACCCCATAAAGTGGGGTTACGGGTGCCCCTCAAACCCCCTATTAACTATGTGGAAAGAATATAACACAACCCAAAATGCCTAACTTGAAGAGATTGCCCCCAATCCAAGTGAATGGGGTACTTTTCCTTTTAATTCTTTTGTTTTCCTCAAAGGAAAGATTTGGAGGGAACTATGTAGCTACTGAGTAGTTGGCTATGTTAGAAAACCATAGAGAGAGAACTAAAATAGCGAATAAATTCTCATCTGGAAGTTGGTCATCGACCATTCCTTCCTCACCTACAGGCAAAGCCAATTTGGACAAAAAATATGCAACTACATTTTCTCTACCACGCGTATCAATGATAGTTATATCAAATTGTTGTAACAAAAGAAACCATCTAATAATTTGAGCATTCACATTAGGTTTTTTCATCAAATATTTAATAGCAACATGGTCAATATGTACAAAGGTATGGTAACTAGTGATGTAATGTCTAAATTTATTCAAGGAGTGGACAACAGCTATGAGATCTTTTTCAGTCACAATATAGTTCAATTCATCCTTGGACAAATTTTGCTGATGAAGTAAATGTCATAAGATAACATGTCATGTATCTCGCCTAGAGATGCTTGTATAGCTTTGTCAGAGGCATCAACATGGATGTGGAAAGGAAGTGCCCAATTTGGGCCTTAGAGTATAGGTGCAGTAGTCAACTTGTCCTTTAGGGTTTCTAAGGCCCCTTGAAGCTTTCTGACCATAAAAATTCAGATTCCATGGCCAATAGTCAGAACAACAGTGAGGCTAACTTGTTGAAGTATTTTATGAGTATCCTATAGTATCCATCTAAACCTAAGAAACTTCTAACATCCCCCTGATTTTGAGGAGTAGGGACCCTCTTTATGATAACGATCTTATTTGGGTCCACTTGCAGTGCTTCCTGGGATATTGAGTGACCTAGAACAATCCTGCAGTCATCAAGAACTCACACTTCTTAGGACTAAGGGATAATTTCATTTTAATGCATTTGTTTAATACTTTTCCTAGGTGAATTCATCCATATAAATTTCCACAAAGTCATGAACTAGCTCTGCAAAGATGCTTAGGACTGCCCTATGAAAAGTGGCAGGGAATTTCATAATCCAAAAGGAAGGACCATATAAGTAAAGGTATCCCAAGGACAGGTGAAGGTGGTTTTATCCTAGTTCTCTGGGCTGATCTAGATCTAATTGTAACCACTGAATCCATCCAGGAAAGAGGAAATTATTTCCTACCAGACCATCTAATACTTGGTCAATGAAAGGTAGATGGAAATGGTCCTTTTTTGTGGCTTTTTTAAAGTCTCTATATTCCACAGAGATCCTCCACTTCCCATTTTTCTTTGGAACCAAAACCAGAGGAGATACCCACTCACTATTGAGATGGGGTAAATGAACCATTCATCCAACAACTTCTACAGTTCTTCTTTGACTATATCCTTGAGGGTTAGGTTCATTCTCCTCTAAGGTTGGTGCACTGGCTTGTAACCTTCCTTGATGTAAATGTGGTGAGTACACACCGAAGGGTGCACTCCCTTCATTTCGTTGTAACTCCAAGAGAAGGCATCCAAATGGTTTCTTAGCATGTCACATAACTCCTCTTCCTGATGTGAAGAGAGAGGGGTTGATTTTAAATGTTCTTTCTGGACCAAATTCTATCATCTTGACATGAGTAGGACTTTAGTCAACTAAGAACAAAGCAGTCCAAGGGTTATCTTCAACTTTCTTCACTAACTCCTCAAGGGACATGTTGTTAGGGGGCTGATTCTGGAGGATTTTATCAATCAGGCCGTCTTCATCAAGTTGCCCCCCTCCTATAATGGCATCTTCCTCCTCTTTTTCTAACCATAAAGATAAGTCATGCCCAAGATATGGTTGAGCAGGAGGGTACAAGACCAATTGTTTGGAAAAATGCCCATTTTTAATGGTCATATTCCCAGCCTTACAAATTATGTAAGCACCAGTAGTGGCTAACCATGGCCTTCCAAGGATGAGAGGATAACCATTGAACTTAGGCTTAGGTCGGAGAACTAAGAAGTCAGTAGGGTATTCCGAGGAATCAATGGAGACCATCACATCTTCGACAATTCCCTCAAGAGCTATTGTGGACCTATCTGCAAGCTACAAGATTGTTGTGGTCTTTCTTAATGATCCTTCAAGATTCAATTTAAGCATAGTCTCCTTAGTCATCACATTGATTGAATCCCAAGATCGATCAAGGTATGGGGGACAATGATACCATCGATGTGCACATCTACCACAATACTTACAAGATCTAGATACTTCAGGCAAATCACCTGCCCCAACATTAAGTCAGATAGTTTTCCAATGAAATTAATGGTAGGGGTGTCTTTCTTTCACCTCCCAGGATGTTTGAAACATTTCTCTTTGATTAACTTTTTGTAGTTGGGGACATCCTTAATAGCTTGGAGAAGCGGGATTTAACACACAAGTTTTAAAATTCACCCAGAAGTTCAGTCTCTTCAGGGGTGTATTGGATAGGATGGATTAATCTCTCAGCAAAAGGAGGTGGATTTGCTTGAGAGACACTCTCCTCATTTTCATCTTCAATCTCCTCAAGTGGAGATGGAGGTTGATTATCTGGAAGCACTCTTCTAGAACTAAGGTTTATTTCTTGAATTTCCATAACATAGGTAGGGTAATATGCTTCCCCACTGTAGACCTTTTGTCCCTGTCTGTTGTTCGGGTTCAGATTTGGTTGAGAAGGCATCTGAGGTTGTTTAGGTGGAGCAGGGTGAAGGAGCTCTTGTTGAGATGGAGGTGGAGGCAATAAGGCTGGAGATTGGTTGTATGGGGACCTCCACCCCTAGGATGGTGCATTCCACTGAGTTGTGGAGGACCGTAAGGATGAAATGGTTGGTTGGCAAGTTGGGAATGGTATTGAGGTGAAAAAGACCAGGGAGAAGGTGTGGACCATGAAGGATGAGCAAGAGGGCACCAAGGGGGAATGGATGTATTCTAGTTAGGGTTGTAATTTGAATGGGATGCCCCTTTCATGTCTTTCTGGTATGGTCGATGTCCTTGAGGCCTCCTTTGGTTGATATAGTAGAGTTGTTCAGTCACCCCTTCAGTTCCTTGATACACAAATTTTAATCAAAGTAGAGAAGGGAGCTTGTCTGTGGAGTGGTTCTCCTCACAGAACGAGTAGATTTCTCTAATATTCAATGGAAATTCATTCCTAGGGGGCCTTCTAGTGCATCTAGGGTAGAAGATAGCTAAGGCTCTTTTTTCTTCCTCTTGCTTCCTCTTGATTTTCATGGTGTCCATTTGCAGAGCAAGGATATGCAAAATTTCACTCTTGAAGTCTTCGAACACGTTCCCAATTTCATTTTTTATGGATGTGTTGGAGGAGGATGAACTCGCCGAAGCTTGACTAGCCCTACCCTTCTTTATGGCTACCCTTGAATGATTTTTGAAAATTGTCTTGATATCATCATAGGGCAACTGATAGATGTCTCGTCCTGACAGCAGGTTTAAGGTTTCTAGGAGATCTTCCCTAATCCCTCTAAGAAGGACTAGCAGTGATTCAGGATTGAGGGTGCACCTAGCCGTTTTGTAGCTGAGTTGGAACCTTTCCTCGTAATATTCCAAAGATTCATCATGTCCCAAGGTCACTCTAAAAATTTCTTCTTTTGTATATTTGTACCTGCAATAGTCCCTATACTTATTGTTGAAGGATTGTTGCATCTGAGCCCAAGTGGTGATGTTGTCCCTAGGCAAACCCATGAACCAGTGCAAGGTTGCATCTTTGAGGGTGAATAGGAACAATTTCAACTTCTGGTCATCAGAGGTGTAATCATAAGTTCTACATATGACAACAAACTCAAACAAAAAGGTATTTGGGTCCTCTGAGGTCAGGCCATGGAAGTGAGGAAGGGCAGAGGGGCTTATGTTTTTCATCCTAACATCTCCAATAGTTTCTCTGATGGGAAAAGCACCCTCATCTCTATTCTCAGCTCCTTCTCTATCTATAATCCCATTCTATTTTAAGCCATGGTGTAGGTTGGTGGAATTATCTCTTATTCTTCCCTAATAGGCTCTTCAAAGATCTCTGGTTGTTCACCTAATGGTTACTCTAGCTCACAACCACCGAAGAACAGGGAAGGTTGGATATTAGATGCGGTGGGGGTATTTGGAAAAAGTTTCCCTAAGCTGTCTCTACTCCTACGGGGCATGAAAAGAGTTTATTTTTTTTCAAGGTTTTTTTTTTAGTTTAGAATTACTTGTAGAATGGGAAGAAAGTAAACAATTGCAACTATTTATTGAATGGAACTACTTGAAGAATTGAACAGAAAGAAAACATTGCATCTATTTTCTGAATGGAACTATTTGCAAAAATTAGAAAGAAAGAAAGAAAGCAGAAATCACATCTACTTCGACACCTCCTCGACGATGGTGCCAACAAGTGATGAGCACCAGTATTGCAGCAAGAATGTTGCAATTCCTGGGGCTACCAAATTTACTTCATCAACCCAAGGTTCGTACAAAATTAGAGGTGACGGATGTTGTATACACAGTAGATGCAATAGTCTATTATTGTCACTTTTCAACTGGGGCGATAAACCACTAGGGTTTTTCAAGGTATTCTATTGACTAGAAGGAGTTTGACTACCAAATGGAAAAGGGAAAAGTATCCTTAATGCAAAAATGGAATGTTGCCTACTCTAGGAAATGAAAGTGCTGAATTGGAAGGTGCTATAAAGTGACATGAAATCATCTAGCTAAGCATTTACATATTTTTCTTGCGAAAGAGACCTAACTTAACCATATTCCTAGCAACCTAGCCTCATCCAACTTTCCTGAACTACACACTTCACATTTGCAACCCTCAAGCCTTTTCCTTTCATGTTGGAATTGTGCAATTTGTAGGAAGCACAACCTCCATTGGCATCCAAAACTGCACAAATGCTTCATCGATTTTCCTTCCCTCAGCCGAAACCCATTGTCTTCAGAGAATACGTAGTTTTGTCCTTCAAGCATCTCAACTGCCCAGTTCACCTTGCCTCTTAAAATTACATAGATTTTTCCTCCCAGGGCCTTATCCTACAACATCCACTACCTTACTAAACTGTGCAAATTTGTCTCTTAGTGGCCACTACACAATTCCTTCCCTTGGTGACAACTGTGCAGAAATTTCCCTCGGTCTAGCTTGAGTTGTGCACTTGGTAGTAGTGATTAAGCTTTACCTTTGGTTGCTTGAACTGCGTAATTGTGCAGTCACTAGGCCTTCTCCACTGGCTAGTCACTCATTCATGACCCTATTTATGAACCCAAGTGTAGCATCTTAGACTAGGGGTTTATCAGACTAATGTCGTCTTGTCATCAGTGGATTATAAATATAGGAATTCTAGAAGGCTTTGACAAGATGATGAAGAAGGAGATTAAGAAGGATGACATGCTAAATGGCTCTCCAAGAGCTGAGGAAAAAATATAGTTATCAGATAATAAGACCAAGGAAGCCAGGGTATGATAGAAGATTGTGACCACATGAAGACTCCATCTGATGCATAACCCTATGGAGGGTAGGTATGGAAAACAAAGAACATATTTTGAAATACATATCTTAGTGTAGTATGAAGGATTTCTTATCATTTTTGTATCATTATGTCTTCAATGAAATGCATGGTTTCAAGCACTGCAATTCATTCCATGTGTTTCCTCTAAGTGTCTTGCTCCCTTTCACTTGTTGGATCAATGGTCGTCTTCCGGCATGTTTAGTTATTATGTCACATTTTTTGACCTTTATAGTGACCTCGAAGGATAGTATTTGTGTGTACGATTTATCCTAGCCATGTAAATACTTATCACACTCATACACAAAATCTTGAGCATTGTTTCACAAGTGTCATCACGGTCGTTCTAAAGTCTATCTCAAGTTTTGCACTTATTGTTTCTTGTCATGATACAGTTTCTCAAAGGGTATTTCTTTGCTTGTTGTTCCAATGGTCTATGGTTTTCATGTCATCGAAGTATTCTAAGTGTGTGATCACAGTTTGAGTTCATCATGAGTCCATCTTTTCCCTCACACTTAGAAATTTTCGGAAATCTTCCTAACTGGGTAACTCAGCTTCACCAGGTCCCGACTGAGTTGTGAAATATGCAGTATCAACCCTCAATGATGTGACCTTGTTGATTGGAATTGCGCAATGTGCAATCATTTTCCTATAGGGAAGTTGCATTGCGTAATTCCAGAGTTCAGAAACCTTCCTTGATTCCCAAATTGCATAACAGTTCCTTCCAATACGACTTGAACTGTGCATTTCGTAGTGCGCAGATAGCCCTACCTCCTTTGGCCTCCAAAACTACGTAGAGGTTTCCCCCAGTGTCCTCCCTCAATCGGAGCTCAATGTCCTCAAGAACTACACAATTTTGGCTTCCATGCCTCTCTGAATCCCAGTCCTCCTTGCCTCTGAAAACTGCGCATAATTGAACTCCCTTGGCCTCACCTTGCACCAACCACTGCTGACTTGAATTGCGCAATCCTGTCTCCCAGTGGCCATTGCACAAATTTTCTCCTCAATGAGGACTGTGCTAAAAAGTTCCTCAGTCAAGCCTAAGCTGCGCTATGTGTAGTATTAATGATCAAGCTCTTTCCTGCCAATTGGAACTGCATAATGCTGATGCATAGTCGGTGAGCCCTGTCTCCCATCCTGTGATTTGTCCCAAGCTCAGTCCATGGATGATCAAACACCATCTTAGAGGAGGGAGTTTTTGGATTGATTTCATCTCATCATGAGTGAATTGCAAGAACATGTACACTGTTATATCACTGTGAGAAGATAAAGAAAGAGAATAAGGAGAAAACAGAAGAGTCACTTGCAGCTGGACGGGAAAAGGATCTTATCAAGAAAAATAAAATGGAACACATGCATGCAAGCACCTCTCAAGACCAAAGGTCATTGAAGACCCCACATCATCAAGCTATGTAGAGGTGAAGAGAAAGCACATCTAGGAACACATCCATCACTCAGTAGCAACAACAGCTTGACATTGCCACCTCAACAAGCTAGTCCATGTCAGTAGTGTCATGTCAGGTTGTGTCATGAGTTCTCAACGGCCATATCACTATTATGAGCCATATGTATTGTAATGTAAAGTGGAAGTCCATTAGACACACATGAATATGAAGAGTCATGTCAGTTGAAAATTCATAGGAAGTTGAACAATCATGAGGGTAGTCAAAGAGTCACAAGGGTTAAGCATTACCCCTTGGTTATATACCCCCCTCATTGTAAGATAGAAGTACCTTTCATCTTGGATCCTCCTACAAAGAATAAAGATTATCAGTCAGTTCTTTGAGGAAAAAGGAGTCGCTCCAATGTCCCACTACTGGGGCTAGTAATGCATGATGTAAATATGTGTCTTGGTACTTTTTATTAATACAAAAGCCTTCTTAGGCCAGCACATTTCCATGCATGACTTGTGGATGTTTGTAAGACTATTCTGTGAGCATTTATATTTCATGTTTATGTCATGTGTACTAATATAGTTGACGATTTCCATTGTTTTCTTGCTTACCTTGTTGGGAATGTGTTGTTATGGTTGTCATTATTGTCTCATCCTTATGGAATACTCCATAGGATACTAGATAGACCTTTCCCCACTCATTGGTTATAACGACTGTCACATCCATTGTGGACTATTCCACTGGATGGTAGACAAATATTTCCCTATTATTTGGTTTTAACAACTACCACATCCATTGTGGACTATTCTGTTGGATGTTTGACATACCTTCCTGGTTCGCGTGTGTCTCTTCTTGGGTGGTACTCTTACCTCTCACTTAGAGGCTCACTTTTATCACCCTTTTACAGTAGGAGAACCTAGACACAGTAAAGTTGCACACTCACTAGGAACACTCACCTTGCTTTTCCAAGGTACCATTGAAACACTCTCATGTGCCGAAACCTAGAGACAACGAAAATCTCTAAGAATATGGCAACCGAGCCATCATACTAGATGGAACTCCTACACCAAATGGTGTGAGGTATAATTGAGACCTCATATCGGGGAGATCCTCTGAATGTTGGCGGATCCAGCACCACCAACAGTAATATAAATTTTTTATTTTCAAGTTGGAAGACATTCTTCCATATGTTTCATCTATGTCTTCATAGGTGTTCCTCACGAGAAAGAAACCAACCTCAATAGTGATGAAGACACCAAAAGTAGTTAAAAATGATAGAATCATGAAAAAACAATGATTCTTATTATCACTTGCGACATTGTCCAACTATAAAAGGAAATGTTGAAGAAGACGTTTAAATCAACATTATGATTTTTTAATCTTTCATGAGCCTTAGAATAATCCTTGTACACTTTATATTTTTAGTGAAGGCAATTTTCAAGTAATGAATTTGAAAGGGGATTTCTTGAACATCCATTTTCATAAAGTAGATAACCATACATATCAAGGTATGGGTCTTCCAAGTCCCTCAAACAATTTGCAAGGGATGTAATAGTAAATTATGAGCCCATATGTACAAATCATAGGGATAAATGACCAAAATCTCTTATATTATGCTCATGTGTTACAATATTTGTCAGTGAAAAACCTATGTTTGTTCCCGCAATAGATTTTTGTTTAACAAGTAGCCTTGAGATTGAATTATTTTCTTTGTCTATTTTATCATGGATAATGCTCAAATTATTTTTTGGAAACTGCTCCGACATAATTATGTGCGCATAGTAGAAATATCTTCCACACATAAAAATCTTCTTATGTTTCTTCAATATACCTTGTTCCTTTCTTTCAAACTCTCTTATAGTTGCTGACTTCATTTTTTCTTTCAACACAATACAATCACTACATTTACTAAAATTGGTGTTCTTTGAAAATGCCACATCATGAAAATGAGTATTCCACATCTTACTCATTGTTGGTTGTGATATTGATGAGTAATTGAGCTTTTGGAGAGGTTCATTATTCTCTTTTAATAAATAATTTTGTGTGTAAGTCAAAGGAAACAATATTAAAGGTGCAAAATTTCCATTTTATTCAACTTGACATGTTTCTTTCGGTGAAAAATTATAATTTCCAATTACAATCCTATTCTTTAGCTTCCATACCGTGTGCACATTGTTTGCATGTGTTGGTTTTACCATGAATGGCTTTATTATACATGTCAATGCTAGAAATAATGTTGGTAGTTATAGAAGGTTCTTTGAGGAATATTATATATCTTGTACCATGCTTTATTACAAATAATAGTCCCTTCAAATCTCATATCCTTTACTTTTCTAACAAGAGGTGATAGACCATGGCCATGGCTCTTTGACATTAATTTATTTGGGAGGAGTGAATTCAAGACAAATAATTGATACCATTTTTATTTATGCCTTTCAAACCCCTTTTAGTTGTTGCAATGGCCTTCCTACGACATGTTAAAGACAATATTTACTACAACATTTAGCCATTGCAAAAAGTCAAATTTTATTCTCTTTATGTAATTTTGATGGAAATTTTGCAATTTTTTTTGTAGCAGTAACTTGTTTATTCCTTTTATATGGCCTTTTTTCATGAATATCAATTTAGTTCAGATATTTTTCATTATGAGTATGCCCATCCCATATATTTAAAGGATTTGTGTCCTCTATAACGTCATCCTGTATTGCAACGTCCTTGGGTGGCTCCTTGAACGTTTCCTTGATTGTTAACATATCCCCATTGTTACCCACTGACCTATTTATTGGCCATATAACCAAACAATGTTTATACTTATCCCCAATCCTACATATTTGGAATTATTGTCTATTTCTTCTACAAAAATGTCAAATTCCATTTCACCTAGTTTTTCACCTTCAACCATGTCATCCTCATAGAAATTAACTATCATTCCTTTGTTAATGCACATTCTTGTTCCTTTTCATTTGTTTAAGAGAAACATTTGTACATAAAGATAGCTTGATCCTTGGAAAATTTATGGCATGATTATGATAGTAAGGCTCCAAATCTAATTCTAGCCAAATCACATAAGATTCTAATGCACCCCCTTTGTACATGCTTAAATCATGTTGGATGTGGTAGAGGATAATCATGTTTCAACACCTTCTCAATTCCAACCACTATGCATCCTTTCTTTACCATCTTTCCATGTACCTTATGCCCAAGGTCCGTATTGAATATGGATCCCTCAACTACTTTCACTCCATCTTGTAGATGATCCACCTTGTCTCCAATAGAAAACGTAGAAGAATCATTGCACCCATAAAACAAAGTAAATAAGATTAGTATTTGCCTAAACAAAACATTTAGTATACTTTAAATAACACTTAGCACATGCTTCAATATTTTGACATACCTATGTTGAGCCTTAACTCCATGATATTCCATTGATAATTGTCCCCTTCATCAACATCCTTCACATTCAAAGGTGGTTTAGTGATATCAATTATCAAAACTGTAACATAGACTGCAATAATACTTTCTCGAGCATAATACGTTCCATTCTCTATAGGTTCAACCCTTCCAAGCCCAAAAAATTGACCATTAATTAGGATTTCAACATAATCCCCTTTTTTCAAAATTATGCTTTCCATTGTAACTCTTGCCAATTCTGTAACAATTCAATTACAACTTGTAAATAAGGTTAAACCATGTAAAGCGTGATTTTATATTTTAGCCAAAACACAACTTTCAAAAAAGTAATATGGATGAAATAATTTATAACATTATGGTAGTCATTTTGTATTTACTGAAAAGGTATTCCCATAGTCTAGTGTTTGGCACCAAAATGTACTTTACATATAAATTAAACAATCTCTCTCTCTCTCTCTCTCTCTCTCTCTCTCTCTCTCTCTCTCTCTCTCTCTCTCTCTCTCACTATATATATATATATATATATTTGAAGACCTAACAATTAGAAATCTACGTAGAATTATAGAATGATAGATATTAACTCATAACAAACCACCAAGTTCCTATTTAACTTTGGAAATGGCACTTGTATTATTGATGTATGAATAAAAATAATGTGCCAGATTCGTTTTCCCCTACAATGCTTTTAATGTTCAAGAAAAAAATCTAACGCGCACTATATTTGTTTTACCCTATAATCCTTGTATCTTCTCTTTTGTTTTATGCTATATTACTTTTGCGTTTTGTCTTACACTAGATTTTTTTTACGTTACAATGCTTTTGTTTGTGTTATAAACAAATCCTTTAGGTGCTAGATTTGTTTTACCTTGCAATGCTTTATTTATGTTCGAAAGAAATATAGTGCACGCTAGATCTATTTTACCCTACAATGCGTTTGTGTGCACTAGAAAGAAATCTAGCTCACACTAGATCTTTTTACCCTACAATTCTTTTTTTGGTGCTATAAACAATTATAGAGCACACTAGTTTCGTTTTACCTTGCAATGATTTTCTTTATGCCATAAACAAATTTAGTGTGCTCTACATTTTTTAACCCTAAATGCATTTGTTTATTCTTTTTTTACCCTATAATGATTTTGTGTTTTGCCTTGCACTAATTTCTTTTACCTTACAATGCATATGCATGTTTTATAAACAAATCTAGCATGTGCTAAATTTCTTTTATGTTGCAATGTTTGTGTTTGTTCTAGAAAAATATATATCAAATGCATGATTTGTTCAACAGAGATACAAAGTACAATAAGGGATCAAGAGTATGAAAATGTTCACCCAAATCTAAACAAGTTGTAGCATATAGCTCACTGGTAGCAACAACAGATGCGCACACTAAATCAACCTTCCCTTCAATTGAATCAACATTGAAACACTAAAGCATTGAATCAACCTTGGCTCACCAAGTTATACTCTTACTCTCCAAGTCTCTCTCTTACAATCTTCTTCAACTCTCTCCAACTCTTTCTCAAGTTAGAATTCTTCTTTCACAATGCACAAGTAGTGAGGGGAGAAAGAATGAAGCACACATATTAGGAGGAGCAAAAAATCCAATATGCCATAAAGGAGGAGTAACTCACATGCCAAGAGGGAGTGTAACATATTCCCATTTAGGGAATGTAACTCATGCCATTAAGAAGATATGCACGCCTATGTAAATTATTCCATTAAGAAGGAGAGTGTAACATATGCATTAAAGAGTGAATAAGAGGAATCTTTCATGACATGCTTTAATGAGAGAGTAAAAGAGTGTAAGAGCATTAATGAGAGTTTAAAAGGAATATGTCATGCCAATAATAAGAGTGTAAGAGAACATTATTGAGAGTCATGCTTGAGTGACTTGAATTTATTTTTAAAATAATATAATAGTATAATATTAAAGATAATATTGATGATTAAGTCGAAATTGAACTATTAGGATTAATTGATGATCATAAGGGACTTTCCATCAGTAATACTTTATAACCAATTAATGCAAAGTGATTTACTATTTTAGGAAAGCCAAATTTTCAACAATCCCTCTTAGTTAGGGAGGAATTTCTTTCCACAACAAAATACCTCTACATTCTCTGCTCATCTTTGTTCATCTCTGCTCTATATCATCTGGAACAATGGTGTCTCACTCTAATGAAGAAGAATCATCATAGGGGATTCATCCATCACCCTATATTCACTTTGGAGGATTGCTACTTGCCAACATATGAAAATGATCTCTCACAACTAAGTCTCATCTCTATTGAGGGGGATAACCCACTTGACAAGGATCTCAGGCAACCAAGTCTCATATCTTCTTGGGGGGCTCCCCTTGTCAACACATGACAAGGATCTCACACAACCAAGTCTCATATTTGCTTGGGGTGACCCACTTGTCAACACATGACAAGGATCTTGCACCTATAAGGCTCATCACTGCTAAGGGCCAATATCCACTTGTCAACACATGAAAATCATCTCAACCATTCAAGGCTCATCACTACTTGGTGGGATCCAATTGTCAACACATGACAAGGATATTTCACATCCAAGGCTCATAATCCATGACCACCCTCTCTAAGAAGGGTCACATTTGTCAATCTAAGTTGCTCTCTAAAAACCAAGAACTTTATTTTCGGTAAAGGCTTGGTAAGGATGTCGATGATTTGGTCATCGGTCGCTATATGATGGAGTCTTACGACTCTTCTTTGTACCAAATCTTGAATATAGTGATATTTGATCTCTATATCCTTGGAATTTTCATGTAACACGAGATTTTATGCAAGTCAAATCCCACTCTTATTTTCGTAGTAAATTACTATGACATCTAGCACAATATTGCATCACAAATAACCATGCTAGAAACCATGTAATCGACTTCAGCCATGCTGAGGGATACAAAATTTGGCTTCCTGCACATCCAAGATATCATGGAAGATCCTAAGCTAAAGCAACACCAAGATGTGATTTTTTTTATCAGTAGAGCTACCAACCTAGTTAGCATAAGAGTACCCAAGTAGTCTTACATCTATGGAAATATATTTCAATCCAAGATTGATGTTCCCATGTAGGTATCTCAATACATGCTTTGTAGTAATCTAGTGGGCATGTGATGGCTTAATCGTATATTGGCTCAGAGTATTAACCACAAAACATATGTCCAATCTAGTGTTCATTAAGAACATCAATAACCTAATGAATGGTCGATACTTAGCAGGATTTTCCAAATTAGGAATTGTAGCTTCACCACACAGCTTCTTGAAGCTCATCTCCATTGGAGTATTCATGGATTTACATTTTCTCATACCAAATCTTTCTAGCATCTTAACAACATATTTTCCTTAAGAAAGGAAAAATATCACTAGGTTTCTACCATACTTCAAGACCTATAAAGTAGTGCATCAAATGAATATCTTTCATTTCAAATTTAGAAAATAAATCCCTCTTACACTCGACGATAACAAGTTCACCACATATCAGAAATAAATCATTAACATTGTTGTAGCAGCTACAACCACCCTATAAAATTTTTCCTTAGCTTCGTTTTGGAGCCTCCTTTTCAACCTTTCATAGCAGCATGTCTTGCTTCGTCAAGTACATAAGATTCAGTGTTTTTCTTACAGAATGATAGCCTATCCATCAGAGGTTGTTGCATCCCCCTCACAGGCTATTCTTATGGACTTGGTCCAGCTGTAGGCTGATAAACTCTCTTAAGAAATTGCACAATTCTGGAGGGAAACCAGCCTTCCCTCCAAAAATTGTACAATTCTGCCAGGCATCCTACTGGGCTCTAGAATTGTGCAAATCTGCCAGCCAAGCTTCGCTCAGAAAATTGCGCAATTCCTCCCACCAGGGCTGCTCAACCCAGAAATTGCATAATTCTAGGTAGCAGTTAGTTGCTCTGCCCAGAAATTACACAATCCCTTTGGGAAACCAGCCCAACTCCCTCCTAGAAATGCGCATTTTTTCCGCCCAGTTGATCAGACTATTGCATGTGTAGTTGAGTTGACCGGTTCCCTCCAGGACCACGCAAAACTGATTTTCATGCATGGCCTACTTCTCCCAAGGCAACATGCAAGGCATCCCTTGATTCAGGAATCTACCTTTAGCTGCCAGAGGTTGCAGGCAAAGATCATTTTGGAAACCTCCCAACAAGTGTCACTCTTCTTAGATTTGTGGCATGTGCATCACATATTCGATTTTATCAAAACTCATGAACTGAACATTGAAGAGATCATTCCTCACATCAACCTTGCAACTTTGACATCCCACATTACATCTAGGATTCTTCGGCACATTCAAATCAATTGTATTGGGGTAAGCCCACCTTCGATGTCTTGTGTTGTATTTCTGGCGCTTTTTGTGTTTCTCTTCGTATGAATGTTGTCTGCTTGATTTCAGTGAGCGCTTGATGTCGTTTTGATACATACTAGCTTGTTCTAGCACCATTTCAGTTTTCTTTAACATCTCACTGTTGTCACATGCATGAAACTGTTTTTCACAAATGGTTTTTGATTTGTCGACTTGCCTCACCCACATGCATGTTATTCCGTTTTCTGAATCTATCATTCACCATTTGCATGCATGATCATTCAATTATGCTTACACTCAGTATCTCCATGCATTCACATTCACATTCACTTTCAGTTGCCCGTCGGCGGGTCTGGGTAGCCTTGGCCCGGACTTTGCCTCACCAAGACAACATTGCACAATCCTGAAAGGGAAGGCTTTGTCTTGCTCTTAGGAAATGCACATTTTTTCCTAGTGACTATCCTCTAGTCTTGCATTATGCAATTCTGAGGGACAATGACTACTGGCCCAGAAAATTGCGCAATGCAGTCATTGGGCCTGCAACCATTGCTAGTTGAGATTGCGCATCACGCAATTCCAGGAGTCAGCAACCAAGATGGATAGTGCATTGCATAGTTCCAGTAGCCAGTTAGCCTCCTGATAGCCTAGATTGTGCCTTGCACAGTCTTGGCAGTCAGTTTCCTGACGTCCTAGTGAAAATTGCACAACCTTCATGATCAATCACACAGGTATGTTGCAAGTCAGTTCTCAAGTTCATTTTGGTTTTCGACTAACAGATTACTTGCCATGAGTGTTGCCATGTCTCCAGGTATCAAAGGTGTTCATCTTCCTCTCAGCAGCAAAGGTACAATGGTTTCCAGGAAATCAAATGAGTTGGATGGAGGAGCCATACCAATGCACTCGGATGCATCAGAGGCAAGAGTTCACTTCAGAAAGATGTAACCATGGAGTGCATGCACACCATCATGGATGACCAAGCTTGGAATTATTTCACCACCTTTACCATCACAAGCATGTCAAAGAGTTTGTCTCATCAAAGCGCATGTCAAAGATTTAGTCTCACCAAAACGGGCCAAGTGTTAGTGATGTCTTGCATGGATTTCTAAAGCCATTTTGTCTCACATGGGCACATGTGCATTGTATGTAACATCTTGTCAAGTGTCAATATTTGGATGTAATAGTCATAGAGTAGATGAAGAGTCATAAGGGTAGATGAACTATCACAAAGGGGAATGTCAAGTGTCACCCCACCCTTTGTTATAAATAGAACCTCATAACTTGTTGTAAAGGATTTGGTCAGCCAAGCTTCAGATAGGACTATCTTAGAGAAATATTGGACATTATTGTAATGAGCCTTGGCTTCTCCACTGCACAGAGCTAGTATATCTCTTTGGAGGAGGAGAAGGTTGTGGATGTAATGTTCCATTGTTGGAACTAGTGGTTAGACATGGATGTATTGTATGACTGGAACTTACACTTCTTAATATAACATAGCCAACACATTTCATGCATATTTTGTATTGTATTCTGTGTTATCTGGTTTACTCTAAATGATATATGTATTTTTTTGCTCATGCATGCATGTAAGGACTATTATGCATAAGTATGTATGAACCTTTCTGAAATGTGTTGTTGGTTTAACCATCACTTTGGATTGCTAGCTAACTTGCCTTCCATGTTGTGATGCATCTTTGCTCATGTGTTCCCTTCTTAACTCCGTGCTATCACAGGTTTCCAAGGGGCATACTCATCTCAACCCCCATGTATTAGAACCTCTCATGCACTTTCCTTGGCTCACTGCAGCTGTCACACCCTTTTTACGAACAGAGACATCTTACTTTCCTCTGTGTGAAATCATGGTCAAGGCATTACCGTAAGACCCACTGTTGGGACTCCTACACCAAATGATCTGAGGTCTAATTGGTACTTCTTAACGGGGAGATGCCCTTACATGTTGGCAGGTCCAACACAGTCAACAGTTTGGCACTAGAAGGAGGGCCAGATGACAAGATAAGTCCTCATCATCTGTTTTGAATCTTCGCACATCTATCATGGAGTTTGTTATAGTTCGTCCTTCGAATTATCTGTCTAACGAACATATCTTTCACATCGAGAGGGAGTTCTAGGATCACTTATCACAACTCACATATGATGGTGAAGGAAAAGTAGCTTGGCCTGAGCATTTAGATGACTTCCATGCGCTCATGCAGGGCATGGAATATTTTAATGAAATAGAGGTATGTTCGCTACTCGCACACACACTTCACAATCACCCTTCACAATGGTGTGGCACATTACCTCATAACTCCATGCACTCATTCAAGCAGTTCAATGATCTAATTGGATCTATTTTCCACTATTTTGATCCTGAAGTGTTTGATAAACAAAATTTAAAACAATGGAAGGCCCCATACGAATCACCTGTGGAGTTTTTGGAGCGCTTCCGTCTATTCATGTTTGAAGCCCTGAAAATTCAAATGAAATTTCAATTTCTCATGGATAGATTCAAATACTACCTTGTCCAATCTATCAATCCCAAGAATAATTTCAAGCTTAAACCCCGCTTAGCATACTTCGGTGATGGAGTTGTGTAATCACAGACATACATGGTCACTGTCACTAGTGATTGTCCGTTGTGTCCTCATCAAACATCTTCACCATCACAAAGTAATGTGGGAGAGCATGCACACGCATCTATTCAACCATCACATCCTCTGGACATCACTCCTTATTTTTACACAGAATTGGTTGCGAGTCCCGTATCTCACATGTATTTTGTACCTCAGCCTCTGTCTTCTAATTGGGATAATCCTTCGGATGACACTGTCTTGTGTTCTTCCATTCTGGACACTACACCTGTTTTGAACAAGGATCAATATATCGACGGAGTTGGTGTTGCATAGCCAACATGCATTGACATTCATGAAGAGCCTGACTGGGAGCTTGAACATCCACCGGCAATAGAGAACCATCCCTATCTATCCATACCTCCTCCGTTTTTTCCTGACCTCCTTGGTGATCCTACCATCTGATGAGCCTCATCATTGGGTAATTATATGGGCCTTAATTCGCCTCCTAGCTTGGTAAAACCAACTTTTCTCATAGCTTATTACATGTTTTTGAATATATTTTGTTTATGAGGTGAGTTAGACTTGGATATTATGCTTAGTGGACTAATATGCATTGAATGTAGAATTAAACAAGAAAATCAAGGAATTTTGGCAAAGACTAAGGTCAAAACTCGAATGGGACAAGGGAGAGGGATTGTAGGAGGTAAATCCTCCTCATTTACTACTCCTCCATTCGAATATTCCTCCATTCATCACTTCAAATCAGAGTGAAAACAACCAAATCATGGGGATTAGAAGGCAGCCGAGAAAGTGGGAGACAAAGCATAACTTTATCTCGAGTTTGGAAGCTGAGCCTCCCTAATTTTAAGGAAGTCATTGGGGAATTTAGTTGTATAAGTAGAGAGGCCTAGGACCTCAGTAGGATTCAAATTTTTATTGTAAAACTCTAAGCTATTTTCGAGCTGCATTACTTGTGAAAGTTCTATTGATGTAATTTTTTGTTTTGGTAATAAGAATGAGTTTTTTTTGAGCCAGTGTTATAGACATATTTGGGAACTTCAACCCCAATCTTATATGTCGATAAACTAGGGCTCATCAACCCCTAAAAGAGTTGTTTCATACCCTAAAATAACATGGTCATCTGATTACATCATTCCCCAAAAGTTCCACCTGAAAAACCATCTAGAAATGGACTAAACTGAACCATACTTACTACTACACTGGCCAGGTGCAATGAATACTGAGTGATACACTACTCAGGTGTGACGCATACTATTTGGGCCTTCTATAGGGTGTGATGCGTGAGGATGTACAAATGTACGAGACAATTTGCTAGGTGGTTGCTCATGGAATCTTCTAGAAACCTCTCCTATGACACTTGCCTCTCTGAATTCGCCCAGGGATGAGTAAGAGATCCAAGAAATCTCCAAGAGGAACCAATCGTAACAAGTGGAATGACACTAATCAAAACCCCAAAGATGACTCACACCCTTGCACACATCTATAAATGGATCCCTCATCTAAGAGATCCATGGGGCTGGAATATTGTGAATTGCAAGGAAGTGTTGATAGTTTGTATTTGAGGAAAGAGCATTGTATTGTTGGTGTAATCTTGCTATTTCATGAGCTGAAGAGGGCTTGATGTTAGGAGGATGATGTTGGATTAGACGACTGGGTTGTAATTCTCCCTTCTATTTAATAAATTTCTTCAAGTTTTCTTCCATATAATTGTGCAATTGTGAATATTATCATTTGTGAATGCTATTGTATGTCCATTATATATCTGATTATGTAATGTTTATGATATAATAGATCAAGATGCTTTGACGGTTCTTTGTTACTGTGTTTCTACAGGTACTCTCCAGGTGGTATAAGTACGGGGAGGAGTTGCAAGCTCTATCAAGGGGGAGAGAGATCAAGCAAGGGATTAAGCGGAAGTTCCAGGTTGGTTCCATTGTCTTTCTCTTATCTATTATACATAGAAGAAATCGTGAATTTATTTAAACTGTTGTTTCTAGGGTAGCTTCCAAACCTAAAGGGCTAGTCGCTCAAAAAGACACTAGTTTTCCCAGAAACAAATTCACAATATTCCAACCCCCTATATCTCTTAGATGAGGGATCCATTTATAGATCTGTGCAAGGGTGTGAGTCATCTCTGGGGTTTTGATTAGTTTCATTCCACTTGTTACAATTGGTTCCCCTTGGAGATTTCTTGTATCTCTTACTCATCCCTGGGAAAATTCAGAGAGGCAAGTGTCATAGGAGAGGTTTCTAGAAGATTCCATGAGCAACCACCTAGCAAACTGTCTCGGACATTTGTCCATCCTCGCCCATTGCACCCTATAAAAGGCCCAAACAGTATGCATCACACCTGAGCAGTGTATCACTCAATATGCATCGCACCTGGCCAGTGTAGCAGTCAGTATGGTTCAGTTTAGGCCGTTTCTGGATGGTTTTTCAGGTGGAACTTTTGGGGAATGATGTAATCATATGACCATGTTCTTTTAGGGTATGAAACAAATCTTTTAAGGGTTGAAGTGCCCAAATATGTCTATAACAGCCAACGCTGAGTTAACTCAGAGGGATTAAGCTCTTGGGTTAGGGCCCAACCCTAGTGGCCAAGGCTCCTCTTTCATGTATATGTATGTTTAGTGTAGTTTCATAGCTTCAATATTAATTTGCTTTTTAGATGCATTTCCATTACAAGTAGTGTAGATTAGGTTGGTTGTTTATTATTTTGCTTCCATTTGTGCCTTAATTCAAATAGTAGGTTAGCAGGGACAAAAAGGATCACCATAAGGTTTTCAGTAGGTGTCTTGGCCTCACTTCCTCCCTCTGGGATCTTGACTTGAGGAAGGAACCCTTAAGCAACCCCAAAAACACATATTTCTAATTCTTTTATGAGCTTTGGAGTTTGTTGTCTTTAAATTAGTATTTGGTTAGTTTTGCAAGGTAGATTTCCATTGTCATCCTTTTCATCTTTATTTCTACAGTAGATCTCATCCATGCTTTCATTCCTTTCAACAACTTTCCTCATGCATAGTTTAGGCAGTTAATTCATTAATTTTGCTTTTCTAGTTTGTGGAAATGTTTCTTGTTTGCATAAATTTTTGGAAGATATACATGTTTTATGCAGAGCAGGTGCTTCAGGAGGAGACTAAGACTTCATAGCCATCAGCCACCTTCCACTGCATCCACCTTAGCCATCCCTTGTTTTCACCATCACCTTCACTAGTTTTTAATCATTTTTCATAGAAATTCTTCCAAGCACATTGAGCGAATCCAGCCATCTACTATCTTTGATATTGACTTCTGAGTGATCCTAGACCTTCTCCCACTCCATTCCACCCATCACACACCTTTCCTAGGCCTTCCATCACCTCCAACACCTCACATTTTTCTCTCGGCTATATCCTGTAGGTTTACAGGGGATCCTGTAGGTTTCTAGTACATCCTGTAGGTTTTCCTGAAATGGCCTATTTTGAGGCCGAATTGATGGAAAACCTATAGGAAGTCACCAAAAGCCTCCCAGGGGTCCTCCACACCATCCAACCATCTCATAACCCTTCCATCCATCCTCAAACATCCTTAATTCACCTGCCACATCCACAAAAGAAATTAGTTTGCATACTTGATTTTGCATAAAAAGACAAAAAAGCAAAAACAGATTTAGTTCAGTCTCTTTACTTGCACATTAGTGATGTTTGATGCTTCTTACTTCTATGAATTAGATAGTAGCATTTTTTTTATGTTGATTTAGCATTTCTGCCAAGCATAGTTTCTTAGCAGTTAATTAGGAAATGGTGTGATTTAGCATTACATGTCGACCTTCTCCATTATTGTAGTAGAGTAACTCTCTCTTAGAGTAGATTTACCTCTCTTCCATCAAAGAATCAAGCTTCTTCTGACTCCATAGAAGTCTGGCTTGGAACCCCAGTGGTCTCTCGCCAGCTGAACAATGACAATAGGCAGAACCATTAGTTTTACTTGTGTATACAACACTGTCACATCTAAGTTTGTACGAACTCTGAGTTGATAAAGTAAAGCTGGTAGCCTAGGAGTTGCAACATCCTTGCTACAATACTGGCACTCATCACTTTTTGGCGCCATTGCCGGGGAGGTGTCTGAGTAAAATGTGATTATTGCTTTCTTTTCTTCTATTTATTGTCTTCAATATTATGCCATTATTTTATTTCTGCAAATGTAATCTAGTTGTTTCCTTTCTTCCATTTTGCATTTTCTGCTTTCCTTTCCATTTTGCAAGCAATATTTCAATTCAGCAAGTAACTGTTTCATTATTTTAGTAGTTTTCATTCAATCAGCAATTTCAATTCTGCAAGTACTTTCCAAGTTTGAAAAAATACAAAACCAAACCAAAAATATTTCCTTTCATGCCTCGTAGGAATAGGGACAGCTTAGGGAAATTTTTGCCAAATACCGCCACTACATCAAACAACCAACCTTCCATCTTCTCCAGTGGCTGTGAACTGGAGGAACCCTTAAGTGAGCAACCTGACATATTTGAATAACCTACAGGGGAAGAAGAAGAAGAAGAAACCATTCCTACTGAACCAATGGTTGAAAACAGAAATGACAAAGGGAATAGAGAGATAGTTGAGGGTGCCTTCCCCATCAGGGAAACCAATGGGGACACTAAGATGAAAAATATAAGCCCCTCTTCCCTACCTCATTTCCATGGCCTGACCATAAAGGACCCCGACACTTTCCTATTTGAGTTTTTTTTTATATGCCGAACCTATGACTATACAGATGATGAGAAAAAGTTAAAACTATTTCCATCTACCCTCAACGATGCAACATTGCGCTAGTTCATGGGTTTACCTGGAGATAACATCACAACTTGGGCTCAGATTCAGCAAGCCTTTAACAACAAATATCGAGACTACTGTCTGTCAAAGGATACTAAAGAAGAAATTTTCAGGATGACCGTAGGCAATGATGAATCCCTAGAGGATTACGAAGAAAGATTCCAGCTTAGTTAGAAAAGGGCCAGGTGCACACTTGACCCTGAGTCACTAAAGCTGGTCCTACTTAGGGGAGTAAGGGAAGATCTTCTGGATACCCTACATTTTTTAGTAGGAGGAGATATCTACCAATTACCCTATGAGGATATCAAGACTATATTTAGAAACCATTCTAGCGCAACTAGGAAAATGGGTAGGGGTAGTCAACCTATGGTCAGTACATCGTCTTCCAACTCATTCATCAAGGGTGAAATTGGAAACATGCTGGAAGATTTCAAAAGTGAGATGTTGCAAACCCTTGCCTTGCAAATGGACACCATGCACATTAAGAGGAAGAAGGAGGAAGCAGAGAGAGCCTTGGAAATTTTTTGTCCTAGATGCACCAGGAGGCATCCTAGGAATGAATGTCCATTGAATTCTATTGAAATATGTTTAGTCTGTGAAGAAAACCACTCCATTGACAAGTTCCCTTCTTTTCCTGGACTCAAAGTTGTATATCAAGGAGCTGAAGGGGTCACTGAGTAGCTTTGCTATATTAACCAAAGGAGACCTCATTGGCCTAGACCATACCAACAGGGCATGCAAGGGTCATCCCATGCATATTACAACCCCAACCAAACCATAGCCATACCTTCTTGGGGACCCCCTACTCATCCTTCCTGGTCTACACCCCCTCCTTGGTTCTTTGCATCTTAGTATCACTCCCAACCAGCCAGTGAGTCATTTCAACCTTATGTTCTGCCACAACCTCAATGGAATGCACCACCCCAAGTGTGGAGGCCCCAATACAACAATGCTCTAGCTCTATTGCCTCCACCACCTGCCAAACCACAACTCCTACACTCTGCTCCACCCAAGAAACCCCAGATGCCTGCCCAGCCAAATTTGAACCCAAACAATAGGCAAGCTCAACAAGTATACGGTGGAGAGACATCATATCCAACTTATGATGTGGAAATCCAAGAGATTCACCTGAGATCTGGGAGAGTTCTCCCAGATAACCAACATGTTAGAAAATTATATATTACGGAGCAATGGAACACATAAAATATTGCATAAATATAAACATAGAAAACGCATAAAACAAGAGAGACATAGATATACGTGGTTCACCCAGTTTGGGCTACATCCACGGAGAAACAACCAGTCCTTCCTTTTATATTATCTAGCAAATTGAAGAGATACAACCTACAACAGATCCGCTGTAACACCCTCTTCGTTCTCAGTCTTCTCTCTCTTCCTCACTCAGAATCCAGATATACATAGACATAATACAATTCCCTCATATATAATGAGGGATTGCCTTCTAGGGAAAAAAACCCTAAATTAAACATAAGTTCTACAGTCAGATCATCTGCATAATGAACGACCCATATTGACTAGAAATTACTAGACTTTTACAAGGCAATTTTACATCTATTTTTAGCTTCGGGGGCGCTACCCCCGAACCCCCGCCGAGGGACCACTGGCCCTCGGATCCCTCAACTGGGAGGGATTTACGCCCCGAGATCCCCGTAGGGGGACAAGTCCCCCCCGCACCCCCCCCCCCCCCCCCCGTGGAGGGGTGTACAGTCTTCTTGGGCTATACATCCGGCTGAAACCTTTGAATACAGAAGATAATCAGGCTCCACACCCAACACAACCTCCACCTCCACTAAGGGAGGTTGAGGAAGAAAGAAAGGAAAGAAATCTTAAAATGAATCCACCCTTTCCTAAGAGATTAGCCCAACCACTCGAGCCTACCCCAAAAGAGATTGAACTTCTGGGAGAATTGAAAAATCTATGTGTAAAGATTCGACTTCTCCAAGCGATAAAAGATGTTCCTATTTACAATAAGTTGATTAAGGAGAAGTGCTTCAAGCATCCAGGGAGGCGAAAAAGGGATGCCCCTACCATTAATGTCATTGGGCAACTGTCTGACTTAATGTTGGGGTAGGTAATCTGTCAAAAATATTTGGACCCTGAAAGCCCTGTAGCAGATGTGCACATCAATGGCACCATTGTCCCACACACTCTGATCGATCTTGGGGCTGCCATTAATATGATGACCAAGGACACCATGCTCAAGCTCAACCTCCAAGGTTCATTGAGGAAGACTAGAATAGTTCTGCAACTTGCAGACTACTCCACAGTAGCCCGTGAGGGGATTGTGGAGGATGTGATGGTCTCCACTGACTCTTGGGAGTACCCGACAGATTTCCTAGTTCTCCAGCCTAAGGTTAAGCTTATTGGTTACCCTCTCATCCTTGGGAGACCATGGTTTGCCACTGTCGATGCTTAAATTAGCTGCAGAGCTGGGAAATCAAGAATGGGCATATGTCAAAGCAGTTAGTCCTATACCCTCCTGCTCAACCTTCTCTAGAGCATGATTTACCTTTATGGTTGGAGGAGGAGGAAGAAGATGATGTTTATTCCACCCAAATTTATACTTTAGAAACAACCATGGGAGGAGGACAGCAGGATGAGGATGACTTGATTGAACACCTACTCCAAAGTCCAACTCCTAGTTCATTTCCCTTAGAATAAGCAGTAAAGGAAACCCAGGACAATCATCCAATTGACTTATGCTTGGATGATTCCAACCCACTCTATGTCAAAACCATAGAATTCGACCCAGAGAGAACCTTGAAAATCAATCCATCTCTTTATGCTCTCCAAGAAGAGAAGTTATGCAACATTCTAAAGGAAAATCTAGAAGCCTTCGCTTGGAGTTACAAAGAAATGAAGGGAGTACACCCCTTAGTGTGTACTCACTACATATACATCAAAGAAGGTTGCAAGCTGGTCTAGGAACTCCAAAGGAGGATGAATCCAGCTATTAAAGATATGTTCAAAGAAGAACTGCAAAAACTGTTGGATGCAGGATTCATTTACCCTATCTCTGATAGTGAGTGGGTCTCTCCTTTGGTGTTAGTTCCAAAGAAAAATGGTAAGTGGAGAATTTGTGTTGATTACAGGGAGTTGAACAAAGCCACAAACAAGGACCATTTCCCTCTACCCTTCATTGACCAAGTGCTAGATGGCCTTGCAGGGAAAAGGTTTTTCTCTTTCCTAGATGGATTCAGTGGGTACAACAAAATCCAGATCAGCCCGGAAGACCAGGATGAAACGACCTTCACTTGTCCTTAGGGTACTTTTGCCTATAGGGTCCTTCCTTTTGGCCTATGCAATGCTCCTGCCACTTTCCAAAGAGTTGTCCTGAGTATTTTTGCCGAATTGGTCCATGATGCGATGGAAATTTATATGGATGATTTCACACCTTATGGCTGTGATTTTCAAGAAGCTCTGTCTAACTTAGGAAGTATTTCACAAATGCATTGAAATCAACTTGTCTCTCAGTCCTGAAAAATGTGAATTATTGATGACTGTAGGGACCGTGTTAGGTCATTCAATATCTTAGCAAAGACTGCAGGTGGACCCAAACAAAATAGCTATCATCCAAAGGGTCCCACCTCCTCAAAAGAAGAGAGACGTCAGAAGTTTCCTAGGGTTAGTTGGATACTACAGAAGGTTCATAAAGGACTTCAACAAGTTTTCCTCTCCTTTATTTGGTTTGATGGCCAAAGACTCTAAGTTTATATGGTCAAAAAGCTATCAAGACGCCTTAGACATCCTAAAGGATAAGTTAACACTGCACTGATTCTCTGAGGCCCAAATTGGGCCCTCCCCTTTCATATTCATGCTGATGCCTCAAACAAAGCCATAGGAGCATCCCTAGGTCAGATAGATGAAAACTTCCTTATGTTGTCTATTTTATCAGTAAGAATTTGTCAAAGGCTGAACTAAATTACACAGTGACCGAAAAGGAACTCCTGGTTAGTGTGCATTCATTGAACAAATTCAGGCATTATATTACAAGCCATCAAACATTTATGCATATTGACCATGCTACAATATTTAATGAACAAACCAGATGTGAATGCTCGAATTATAATATGGTTAATTTTATTACAATAGTTTGATGTAACCATTGTTGATAAGCCTCGTAAGGAAAATGTTGTTGCAAACTTTTTGTCTAGAGTAAATTTTTCTGCAGGTGAAGAAGGAATGATTGATGACCAGTTACTGAACGAGAACTTATTTTCTATTTCAGTTCTCTCTCCATGGTTTTCTGATATAGCAAACTATTTTGTATTAGCACAGTGCCCAACAAACTTGTCCTCCAAAGAAAAGAGAGAGATAGTAAGGAAGAGCGCCCCCTTCACTTGGATTGGGGGAAATCTCTTCAAACATGGCCCAGATAAAATCTTGAGAAGGTGTGTAAGGGAGGAGGAAGTCTTTGACATCCTTTTGACCTGTCATGATGGGCCTTATGGAGGTCACTTTGTAGCAAAGAGGACAACATTCAAAGTGTTACAAGTAGGCTATTATTAGCCCACTCTTCATCAGGATGTGAAAAAATATAATAGTCAATGTGATCGGTGCCAAAGGATGGGAAGGCCTACTCCAAGAGATGAAATGCCTCTGTAGCTTCAAGTGTCTTTTGAGCCATTTGGCAAGTGGGGCATGGACTTCATTGGGCCTATTGACCCTCCTTCCAAACGAAAACAATACATTATTGTGTGCACTGATTATTTGACTAAGTGGGCTAAAACCAAGGCAATTAATACAACAACAGAGAAGAAGGTGGTTGAGTTCCTAAGGGAGAATGTATTCTACAAATTTGGGTACCCTAGAGAGCTGGTCACAGAGCAAGGCAACTAGTTTACCTCCAACATGATTGAAGACTTGCTCAGCCAGCACGAGATCAAGCATAAAACCTCCACTCCCTATCATCCACAAGCTAATGGGCAAGTCGAGGTGACCAATACAGCGTTGGAGGGCAATTTGACCAAAGTGGTAAGCAACAACAGGAAGGATTGGGCAGATAGACTAGTTGAGGCCACCTGGGCCTATAATACCACATGGAATACCACCACTAGATTCACACCCTATGAGTTGGTCTATGTGAAAAGGGCCTTGTTGTCCATTGAATTTGCGTATAGCAAATTAAGGATGGCGACCCAACTAGATCTAGATCTCAGCAGTGCACAAAAAGAGAGATTATTCCAATTGAATGGTTTGGATGAATTCATAATGCACACCCTCCTACATACAGAGATAGTTTAACTTCAGAGGAAGATCCGTCATGATAAAAACATCAAGGAGAAGAAATTTCAGGAAGGCAATTGGACATTGCTATATGATTCTAGGTATAAAGACTTCAAGGGCAAGTTAAGGACAAGATGGCTAAGACCTTATGTTGTAGAAATATGCCATGATAATGGTTCAGTGTAGATCAAAACCATAGATGAAGAGGCCATTCCTTTGCTTGTTAATGGACACAAATTGAAAATTTAAAAGAGACCTTTATCAAAACGAGAGTTCATTGATGATATCAATAAAATAGTGATGATAGTGGAGCAAGTTCCAGCTCCTTCCTCATAAAATCACTGAGAAAAAGAAAAAAGAAAAATAAGGACTCAGGTGAAAACCTCCATGAGGCGCCTGAGTCCCTTCATTGGGTTGAAAACCTCTTGAGGCGACCTAGTGTTGTCAAAATAGAAAAAAGGCAGAAAAAAAGAGAATAAAAAAGATCCCTGCGTGAAAACCTCTCTTGAGGTGCCCAGGGAAAATAGCTAGGGTGAAAACCTCTCAGAGGCAACTTAGTTGTTTTTCAATTTTTTTTTTTTAAATCATGAAATTTCCAATTGCAGGTCACCAAGAAGGACACTCAAGGAGCAAAGGAGGATCACAAAGGGACCCCTGTCACTTACATATTTATTTTTCCCACTCATTACCATTCATTCCTCCACCATTTCTGTCATTTTTTCCACTATGTCGCTTCAGTTTACAAAGGGACCATGTTTTCTATAGGATCCCCTTAAAACCTACAGGATGATCCTGTAGGAATTACAGTGACCCAGAAATCCTACAGGAGGAAGACTAAGGAAAATGAATGAATTGCTAGGCCAATAAAATTCACCCCCTTCATCAATCAATCACCATACCTTGTCCACCATCATCACCCCTGCACTCACCATTAAAAACAAAATCAGTTTCAAGAGTATTTTTTTCCAGTCTTAGAAAAGAAGGGAAACAAGGAGGAATATTGAGCATCATCTGAGTACTCCTTGTTCTCCACATTCCTGTTCTTTCTCTCCATCCATGTCACCATCCTCAAAACCCCAACAAAAAGAATGATTAAGAGTTCTAAGGAAGAAGCAGCTACAAGACATCCTATAGGAAATCCTGTAGCAGCCTATCCCACAGAATAACAATCATAACAGTACCAAGTCTCCAGCATGATGATTCACGAGATCCAAAGTAGTAGCAGTACCACCATCTTCAACCACAGATAACTACACAAACAAACGAGTCATTAGCAAACAACAACAGGAGGAAAAATAATAGCATGCAACCAATACACATAGCAACACTTCTGGTCTTCGACAACTGCAGCAAAGATTTGGCACCATAGGTAAGTATCTCGGTCACTCTCTAATATGCATCATGTAGTCAAAAAAATGTAAGGGTTACGAGTAAGTTGGTTTATAAGCGAAAAGGTGGCCAATTAACTTGGCCACCTTCGTTCAGTCAACACATACACAACAGGGTTTCCTCTCACATGTGGTAGCAGTCAACTCAAAGACAGAGAGGGAGAAGGAAAAAAGTGGTTAAAACTATGGATGCATAAGGTGGGATCTGATTACGAGGAATGGGGAATGATGAGGTGGTAGTGGGGACCAATGGTACAAAAATGGAAACGTACCTTTGCTGCCAACACACCACCTCACCCCGAATAAACATAAGAGGAAATAATCATCATCTCCATGCATTCATGCATTCACTTCCTTGAAGCTCACTCTCATAGGTCACTCTCATACCCAGGCAACCTACCGAAAGAAAAACTCCATTGTTTTACTGCACAGGAATTCCTACAGTATTGCACAGGAATTCCTACAAGATCATGCACAGGAATTCCTGCAGGATACACAAAGATTGTTTATAGGATTGGCCAAGAGGAGTTTAAGAGGGGAAAACACAGGAGTTGACCACTCCAAACAATATGAAGAGGTAGGCTCTATAATTACATCCCTCTTTACAAGTAATTGTACCAGAAATCCGCTAATTTTGAGTAGATTTAGTAGCTGTGTAAGGGAATTACACACATAGTCATTTCAGTTTTGGTTATGCATTTGAAAATTGTTTCAACCCTCTCATCTCCTCAAACTTCACCAACAAGATGACAGGAGGTTTTAATAGGAGGGATCCCATTAACACTGTGGGAATCCAACAACACCCCCAAGTTCTTGAAATCTTCACGACATAATTGGATGGGATTTTTCGAAAAATTCAGAGGGTATGATTATGAGGTGGCCCGAGAATTTTTTGTCTCTCTCATTCCACTCACCAGAATCCATGCCACTATTGTGATAAGAGGCCTCTCCATAGAACTCACCCCTAAGCTCATCAGTAGAGACACCACACTTCCCCTATGAATGTCATGGAGGAAAGAAGACAAAGGAGATAGCCAGGTTTCCAAAAGGAAATTATTTTTAGAAGATGAGGAACCCACTGAGGATAAAAATGGAGTAAGGAGGGAAAGTATTCCATATCCATGGAATGAGGTAAGATACCAAATGATCAAATACATTTCATGTGAGGGTAGGTATAGTGTGGTATATGGCTATCAATTTAGGCTTCTTGAAGAATTGATATTTGGAGCAGAAACACCCCCTCACCAAAGGCTCAGCATACCATACTTCCTGTTGCAATCACTAATAGACTCAAGCATCAAAGTGCAGGAGGGAAATTCCCAACAGTTAGCTCACCGTGGGTTAATTAGGATCCTTATAGAAGATTCCCTCCAAAACCTTAGAATTCCTATAACATGGTCAGTTTTTAGAGACATGCTAGCAGAGGATAACATCAAAGCTCTCACATATGATGTTAGTCCTACTGTAAGTGAAGAGGGAGAGATAAAGACTGAAGCAGAGGAAGAAGAAGTAAAGAAGGAAGAGGAAGAAACAAAAGGAGATGAGGATGAGATGGATGAAGAAGGAGATGAAACATAAGAAAATGAGGAATATGAAGAAGAAGAGGGGACAAAGAAGGAGAATGATGAAGAAACATAGGAGAATGTTAAGGAGGAAATTGATAAATATGTTGAAGATCTACAAGAGGAAGAAGATAGGAAGGACATAGGTGAAGAAGGCAATGGGAAAGAGGGGGAAGAAAACAAGGAGTCACCTAGGGTGTCTCTAGAAGCCACTAAGAGAGAGGCAACAACTACCCTCACTTCTCTTAGCATCCCCATCAAGCAAAACGACAAAAGACAGAGGCAGACCCCCTTATATTTCAGGACAAGAAAAATCACAAGAATAAGATAGGGGAAACCCCAAACATCAACCAAAATTCCCATTGTGATTGAATACTCCCCTACACAAAAGGAGAAAATGCCTTCCCTAAGTCTCCTATCACCTATGTGAGAAGGCCTACTACTAGATCAACCTCCAAGGGAAAGGCAGTCCTACAAGACACACAACAAAATCTACAGGAAGCAGAAGCAGTCCTATAGGATACTTTGTTGAACCTACAGGAAGCACAAAAGTTGGAAAGGGAGGTAGGAGAGTAGAAAGAAACTAAAGAAGAGGACCCAGAGATAAAAGAACCGAGCACCCAACCTAATCTGGACTCCTACTACAAGTTTATTGAAGGAGACAGGGTCATGCCTCAAAAATTTTCTATCCCATTGTTCTTCGAGCTTGAGGAGAGGGCCAGAATTCACCGATGGATGTAGATCGCCAAATCAAACGGAGTGGAAGACATTGGGAACATGGAAGAGAAACTCAAGGAGATGGGAAAAGAGCTAAGTGGCTTAAGAGACGGAGAGGCCATAATGAGAAATCAACTAGAGAGAGAAAATGCACGGTTGAGAGGACCACTATAGGAAAGAGAGAATCAATTGGCATGTGTGGCCAGTCTCTCTTTGGAAGAAATCGAGTGTAGGATTCCAGCTAAATCCTATGCCCTATACCTCAAAGAATAGTCGTTGTAGTTCCAGATCAAGACCCTAGCACAAAGAGGCACCATGCCATTTCAGGAGTACAGGAAATTCATTAATCTTTGTGATCATAGCACACTAGAAGATAGGGCCAAGATGGCTGAGTTTTATTTGCACAACATGGCCCTAACAAACATGAATATATGGGACCCTAATTCCAAGCTTGGAGATTTAAAATTGATGGCTTTGGCATCATGGATGAACCATGAGGAGTCAAGGGCTGCAGAGATGAAAAGGATATTGGCAAGAGAGAAAACTGAACCTCTTGTGATCAGAGCTGAACAATCAAATCCCGTGGCCCTCATCAGTACTGATAATTTGATTGCAAATGATCCTCAGCTAGAACCTAGATATCTTGCTACCCAAGAGCAAGAAATTTCACATTTTGAGGACATGTTTAGGTTGCTAGGAGATGATAGCATACATGCTTCCCTGAGGAGGTGGAACACACTGCCATACAAATTAAAGATAAGAGAGTATCACTCCCATCAAAGGTTGAGAGAGGCACTAAACATGACACCAATGTATAAGCAATCTATGTAAAGTTTGAAAGTCAATTGGATTGGCCTAAAGCTCAATCCACCACTACTCTTAGGGATGCTAGAAGGGAGAAAGGAAGAAGAAGAAAAGGGGCAGTGGGAGTGTTAGGGTCCTATAATAATAGGATTCATAATTTTGAATTGGCTATGATTAGTCAAGTAATATTGTACATACTTTTTCTTTCTGCAAAATTTTTTCCCATATTAAAAATAAAAAAATGTAAAGAGGGTAAGTCATAAAATAAAAATCAAAGGACTAAAATAAAAGGATCAAAAAAGAAAATAAAATATGAACCCCACCAAAAAGAGATAAAAAAAAAAAAAAAAAACAGATTCTGAAAGTGATACAAATTCAAATGCCAATACGTTTTACTTTGCCTTGCAAAAAGTAATATTGTATGTAGCTTGTCAAAAATGCCACAATCCATGATGGTCAAATATTTTAATCTTGATTCATTCATGCTTTAAATTTCATGTTGATAGATAGAGAATAAAGATCTATCCAAACTGTTTAATCTTGGCAGATCAGTAGTTAGGTAGAGAATAATAATGAGCTCATCAGTTTAATCTGAGCCATTGGAAGTTATAAGATTAGAATTAGATAGTTTTCTTATCAAAGAAAAATAAATAAAGGGTCAACAAGCTCAAATGCACCCAATAAATGAAGAGAAAATGCTAGGGTAAATAAAGGGTAGGAAAAAGAGGTTTTGGAGTGCACAAGGTTGCAAGCTCAAATTCACCTTCATTATTCTTAATCCTATGTTTCATGTGCATGAGGAATTATCAAAGAAAAAGGACATTCAAAAAAGTCATATATTACTATGGGTATTTACCCTAAAAAGTTATATATAGTTTTGGGCCTGAATATTAAAGCTTATCACTAATTTCCCCTCATTTCATTAAACCCCTACATGTCTAGTTTATTAATGTCCCATCATTATCCCTTCATTACTTTTCATTCCCTAATGTTTTTCCCCTTCTTGATTCCAAAGGACCCTTCCCTTTTCATTTCCCCTTATAACACATTTCCACTTGTAAAAACCCTTTCCCTTCATTTTAACCCTTTTTCCCCTTGATTTCACACCTTTCCCTAGACATTACCCCTTAAAAATCATTCTCCCCTTATTAATTTCCATTTTCCATTTAAACCCACTAAAACCCCTTATCCTAATTTTAAAAAGTTAAATGTATCAGGCCCCATTGAGAAACCCTCCCAATACCCTTTTAACTCAACCTTTATATTCTTTTAACCTAAACTTTCTATACATTTATTCCCGCTTTGTATATTTCACCCTCCCACTATATTATATTCTGAATCCCAAAAATCTTTGTATATGGGTTATAACCCTCCATCGTATAGCCCATGGTCCCCACCTTTTAATACCCACCGCATATATTATTTCCCCATACAATTAAATTAAACCCGACCCCACACGTCGCTCAGCCCTCGCAACTCCTCCACGTGATAACCCTCCAATCACCCACCTATAGATCCGACAGTCCACATCCCACATTGCGTATTCCCAAATCCGATCGTTAGCATCCCAGAAGCACGTGAGATTCGCGTTTTTGCTTGATCGCCATTTTGCTACGTGGCAGCCCCATGTTATATTGCATGCTCTGAAAAAATACCACCCTACACTCAAAAGTGGTGCGATAAGCCACAATATCGCCTCCTCGCATAGAATGAAACTACCTACCATTCATACATTAATCCTGCGCACAAAAGTTAACCACTGTTGGTTGAAAACCAAAAATCTGCCCTTTTTACCCTTTTCACTATTATTCTGTTGCCAAGAGCCTCTGTCAAACAATTCTAACGCCCGGAAACTCTGCTCGACTGTTTTAACCCATTTACAACCAGAAGACGCTGCAGACTTCGAATTGAAGCAGGACAAAGACCCTTCAAGCCTCAGAAAGCCTCTGCTGCTCCCGTAGAACCCTGACTACAGACCAAATCTTTGTTTTCCAGGTATTCCTGAAAGTACTAGAAAGGCCTTGTACTTAAACTCTGCATAATGTTTTTAAAAGGTTAATCAATTCATCTAATTAAAAGCCTTGCCAAACTAGAGAAAGCCATTGTGCATCCAATAAACCATTTTCTGTAGACCGTATTCACCTTTCAGAGGTCCTAAACTTACTCCTTAAGACAAATAAAGATTAATTCAATAAAATAAACAAAACTATGGCTTCCCAAAGCATTTTGAATGAAAAACCCGTACAAACCACTCACTTGGATATTGACCACCTCCCATTGGCTGACAGAGATTTCCATATCAAAGACACAATTTCCCCTAGCCATCTATTGAAACTCCACTACTGGAGTAAAGACAAATTCCTCAACCAGAATGATGATATTAATCTATGGGAATGAAATTTACCCAAATAATTATTCCCACGGGTATACCAGTTCCCTAAAATCATCCACCTATTCCAACTCTGCTATATCCCAAGCCAAACAGCCTTAGTCTCTCCTAACCAACAAATTTTATTTAAAATCACTGCAGATTCAATAAACCAAATGTTGCAGATCTAGACAAAGCCAAATGAAACCCCATTTTCTATTGAAAACCTACTTGAACTATACTTGAAGCTAGACCTTCCCAAGAGGCTCATATTCCTACAGACGGTCCTCCATACTTTGCCACCATTTTCTCTGAGAGGGCCGGACAAATTGTAACCATGCTCTCTTGTATTCTAGGATGTACCACTGATGAGCATGTAGATGAGCCTATAATTGCTTTCCTCTCTATTTTTTGCCTAGGCAAGCCTCCAGCTACAGTTTTCAATTTTGCCTAGTTCTTAGCAGATAGAATCCATGATCAATTGATCAGATTGCCAAATGAAAGAGTATTCAAATACTCTTCAGTATTGTTCGACATGTTCTTATATTTCCAATCAGATAATTTTCCTGTCAACATCCAAAATTTGGACACTAAGGGCCATCCTAGATCTCTTATCTTTTAGACACCCTTAATCCAAAAATATTCCACTATTTTCAGCTACAAGGAGTTCATTGATTCCTTTTTTCACACAATTGTTAATATGCTAAGAAGTAGCAATCAGCCTAGGATCAGTGATGAGATAAAGAAAGTTTTACAGTTGTCCAAGCACAATAGTGTTATAGACATTTTTGTGCCTTACAGCATTGAGCATGAAATGTCCATAATCTAAGGGATCCAAAGTCCCTAAACATGTTGTTCCTACCCCTAGAGGAACAAGGCTAACAAACCACAGCAATTCACAGAAGTTCTCCACCAGAAACTGCTAAAAAACAAGTCAATTCAGGATCATTTCAGTGGCTACACTAGCTGTTTGCGCTGAATGTCAAAGCCAACACTGGCTACCTGCGTTGAATGTCAAATGGAACACTGGCTACCTGCGCTGAACGAGAGTGGACATGTGGCAGGCTCATTTCTCAAGGTGTCAAGACCCAGGAAGCTTCCAAAATGACACTTGCCTCATGGAATTCGATTGGTGATGAGTAAGAGGTTCCAAATCTCCAAGTGGAAGCAAGAACCTCCAAGTGGACTCAAGAACTGATAGAGGGAGGGGACACTAGTCAGATCTCAAGCTGAATCATCCTCTCTCCAAACATCTATATATGGATCTCTCCTCCATGAGATTTGGAGGCTGGAATTTTGTTATTGCAAAGAATTGCTGTTGGTTTGAGATTGGAATCATTGGGTGCTTAATGCTTTGAAGGGGGTGAAGGTAGGAATTCCATTTGCTGGGAAGGAGATGTTGGATTGAAGCCCTCTGGGTTGTATCTCGTCTTGAACCTTGTTATTCATCAATAAAGCTATCTTGGTTTCTCCTATATGCTGATGTATTTTTAATGTATGAATGCATTATTATGTTTAGTTTATTTCTAATCCTGAACTAGTTATGAATATGAATCCATGTCTTGTGTAGTGTTCTCTTCTTGTGATCTTGCAGAAACCTTTTGAAGCTGGGCGAGCGAGAAGGAAAGTAGTTGGGAACTCTCCAAGAGAAGAGAAGCCGGATCGAGGGACAAACGGAAGACATCGGTTAGTCCATCTATCTATCTCTTCATTCTAAATTCATACAGGAAGAATACTAGAATAGTTGTCTCTGTTTGTTGCTAAGGCACTGTCACACCTTAGGTGGATAGGATCGTCCTGCATAGGCATTTTTTCCCACAACAAATTGGCGACTCCGCTGGGGAGATCTGTTTAGTCATTTTACTTGTGTTTCTATCATTGTTTGTTTCATAGACTTGACAACAACAATCGAACTGCATCTGCTTTTCCCAGATGCAAAGTAGACAGTTGCTGCTTTGATCCAATCACTGGACTTGTCTATGATCTGAACAATGGACTCACAAATGATTTGATGATCCTTTGTGATAGATCTTAGTACCCCCTCAAAGCATCCCTTTGATTACACCTTGCTTGTTGCTTTTATTTGGCCTAAAACAGTGAATTAAATAGCAATCTGTGACCCAGAACCTGTGAGAAACGAGAGTTTCTCCTTCAGCGCAGACCTAGTGAAGGGATTCTGCATTTCAACGTAGGTCCCGTGAAGGCTACCTGAGCTGAATGTCAAAACCCCTGTGTTGAGGTTGCGCTGAACCAGTTTGCCCTTGTGCAGCTGGGGTTCTCTGCTCTGTTTTGCCTTGTTTTGATCTCTGATTTTTGCAGCCTGTAACCAGCATAGGTACCAGTCTGATAACTCCTTTTCTCTGCTTAGATTCCGCCTCCTTTTGTACAAAAAGACTGTGAGTTCTTTTATGTGTTTGTGGCGTCATTTAGAATTTTCCTTTGCATGAGTGAAATAGTCATCCTGTAGCCCTTGATTCAGATCTGTTGATTGTGATCTTAGAAGAGAGTTCATTGGCTGTTTGCAGATTGATTATACATTTACTCTTGCTTATTGGTTTGAGTTTGTCTCTTTTAAGTGTCGAAACAAGTATTCATTTTGAAAATCATTAAGTGTTGTAATCTCTTCTATCTTCTCTGATTTCGAAAAAGTAAACTTGTTTGTATTTGTCATTTAAAAGCAAATTCAAAGTTGTGCAAAAAGCTTTCTTTGTAGGCATCAATACTAAGAAAGCGGAAAACAAACACCTGCATTGTGCACTTGCATTTGATAGTTTGCATGTTGGATTTAGGAAAAGTGCATTAGAGTGTGCTGATTGCTCTTTGAGAAAAGATGGTGTCTTTCTTTTCCCTTAGTAGCTAGGATTTTCAAAGTTGAAAAGCTATAAAGCTTGCTTATCATCTTTAGACTGCATTTAGGAATTGTATTATACATCTCGTGGTGAACCTTGAAAGGCAAACTTCTAAAAAGATCAACCTAAAATAAATTGAATGAACTTAACAACGATTTGCAACATAATGCACAACATAGAGGTCTAGGCTAGAGACGTGTTCCGACGTCGTTAAGCCTGGTGACTGTCGATCTCGTGGATGGTGGGTGATTCCTCCTGAGGGACGATAGCACCAGTACGGATTGTGCTCCCACGTACCGTCGCGTATATATTGGGAGACCCCTATAGGCATAAAACCTTTATCCTTAGGAAGCCGTGTCGGCCGCCCTACTGATCGCAATGCACTGAACACAGCATTCAGGAAGATCGACCGCCCGTACCCTAAAAAGTATTCTGCGGTTTTGCGAAAAGTTTGGCACACCCTCTGCCTAGAACTCCAGAGCAGTTCCTTTTGGCCTTTTTCAGACTCTATAATGGAAAAAGTCCATCCGAGCATTTGTCACTTCGGGCTCGTTAAAACATCGAAGGAGACTAGAGTCATCTTTAGCTTTTTCTCGACTCTTTAAAACTGAAAAAGCAAGTTGTGTCTAAGCGTCGTTAAAAATTTATTTTAAACGGAACAATCACCCTTTATTCCTGCGTTGATCTTTAGGTTGAAAAAATGGAGCACACCAACCAAGGAATTCCCCTTGGTGGAAATCCTAGTCCCTTCTCCTCTTGGGGAGATGTTGGTGCGCCCCATATGGCCACATTGTCGCTTCCAGGACTGACAATTGGCCTGCCAGTCTGGCTCTTTTCAACCAATGTCGTTCAGAACACCACCATTCCTGAACAGTCGAGTCAACAGTTAGACCAGACCAGAGTTGCCAACCAGCCTTCTACCTCATCTAACTCTTCCTCTCCTCCTTCCTCTTCGCTTGACGGAACCGGTAAAACAAAAAACCAAGTTCCTAAGGAGAAGAAGGAAAAGAAGAAGAAAGAGAAGAAGAAGAAGGAGCCAAAGGCGACTGGGGGCAAACAAGTGTCGTCTGACAAAAATCCACACACAGCACTGACCAGGCCTAAATCGCCATGTGTCATATGCAAGGGAGACCATTTCCACAGAGATTGTCCCTACATCCCTTCGATACTAAGGGACTGGTCTCCCCGTTTGCACAATTTGGTAGCATCAACCTCTGATAGCCATGTTGACTGCTCACCGTCAACTAGTGAAAGTGAAGTCTCAGGACAGAGAGGGAAATCTAGATTTCCCTGCAAACTGTGTGAAGCCGATCATGCCATCCACCATTGTCCCTTCTTAGATGAGGCTAAAAGAGTTCTGGAAGATCTCCCGATTTTATGAGCGCAACTTCCTCCTGGATATCAAAAACTCCTGCCAAGTCCTTCACTAGTTGAGAACCCGGCTGGCCCGCCCAGGTGGTCAGCCGAAGCACCTATCATTGAAGATGAACCGTCTGGATCCATGCCTGACGAAAGTCAAAAGGTTGAGACGACAGTTGACCCGGTTTTGCCTTCAGAGGCTCTATCTTCGAATGATACCATCACAGAGGAGAATAAAGATGACACCGTCCAAATTCTCTTCATTAACACTGACTCTGATGAACAAGGGGGCAATGCCCCCATTCCTTTATCGCAGGAGGGAAGTTCGTCAGAGCGATATCCGGCCGTCTATTCGGTCCCACCACCAAGCAACCTGGTTGTGTCCTTTGACTGGAACCAACTAGGCAGACCCCGGTTGCCAGCAAGCATACCGTTCAGAATTATCGTTCAAATATACAGAATGGTAATGGCTGGCACTATTATTGATGAGGGGGCATCTGTGAGTATCCTTTCCTCTATTGCTTGGAAAGCGCTTGGTTTGCCAGCGCTTTTGCCTGAAATGAGAAATCTATCAGGCTTTGATAAAGGAACCAATCGACCTTTAGGGATCCTCCCCAATGTGCCTATAACATTGAAAGGGAAGACCGTTCAAATGAACCTGATGGTCGTTCAAGGACCCTTGGATTATAACCTACTCCTTGGACGAGACTATATATATTGCATGGGAGCTATAGTCTCCTCACTCTTTAGAGTAATGTGTTTTCCGCATGAAGGAAGAGTGGTCAAGCTCGTGGACCAACTTTCATTTCCCGGATCACGCATCGCAAATAGTCATTTACCATCCCTAAATGGTCTATTCACACAAGAAGTGTCTCAACCCACGGTCCGTCCTCCTGATGAGCGCGAGTAATCCGGAAGGATATGACCGGAACCTAGGGGGCATGCGTCCTGGTCTGCTTCGGCAGGAAAACTTTGGGTATAGGGTAGGTTTCCGCGAGAGAATATGACTAGTCCGTACCCCGTCCGTGGTTGGAAGAGGGGTTCTTCTGGAATAATATTCTCTTGTCAAAGTTATGTGAGAGGGCGGGTCTCGTCACTCACCTTTGTTTATCTCGGTAGACATCGCTTAAGAAGTGTTTTGTTGAAAGAATAACAGAACAATCTTTGGGTAGCCTGAAAGAGGTAGGCCTCTCCCGGTAAAACAAATGTTTTATCTACAAATTGAGGGGTAACCTTGAAATCGTACTTTATGCCTGGGGGCATGCAAACCTTTTGGAGTGCAAGCAAGGGGCAACTATTTATTTTTAAAATTTTTAGGTCCTCCCTTTAAACCTGTAGGTCTAACCCTTTAAACTCGTAGGATTAGTCGTTTCCAAACTTGCATAACGAAAGGATGCGGGGCATAGCTTTGTAAGATGAAGCTCCATAAAAAATAGGATCTTAATGAGACATTCTTATCATATGACTGGGTAATCGAGCAATTTTAGCACACAGTTCATGCTTGTTAAAAAATAAACGCAAGATCCGAGCAATTTTAGCACATAGTTCATGCTCGTTAAAAAATAAACATAAGACCGAGCAAATGTTTCCACCCGCATTTAAGCTCGTTAAAAAAATGAACTATCCCGGTAAATAACCACTGTGAATGTAATATCATCAGCCATTAAAGCCTTGGTCGTGTTTGCACCGTCACCTCCACTTTTCCATTGGCCGATCGTTCACCTCCATATGATTTTTTACCCATTTTGAGGAACAGCTGCAAAGAGTGATTTCACCTAGCCATCCTTGTGACACTTCCGTGATTGGAAAATTCCAACCTGTACCTGGAATCAGCTGCTAACCCTGTTTATCACTCGTTCCTCAAAAGACAAGTCTTCTTTAAGCTCTTTTCAGCTGACTCGTAAAATATGAAAAGATTGTCGAGTCCTTGTCCTTCCAGCTCGTTAAAGGGACAGGAAGAGCTATCCCTCCTCTAGATTTTAATCTTTTTGGACCTGAGGGATTATTGCACAAAAATATCGAGCGCTTGTTTTGTTCGGCTCGTTAAAACTATCGAAAACTCATCCATTCTGTATTGTTTTATACTTTTTCGGACTTAAGGGATTAGATGACGAAAAAGGACTTTTGGAGTTAACTTTATGTACCTTTTTAGACTCTCTAAAAATGAAAAGGACCGAGTTATCCTTGTCATTAGACTCGTTAAAATCATTAAATAGCGACAAACTTGTCTTTAGACGAGAACGAGTTTCACTATCGCTAGGCTCGTTAAAACATAGCGATGGGCTTGCCCGAAGGGCAGGTTATAGAACAAGCATATGTTATCCTCCTCAAGCTTGAAAAAAATAAAGAGGTACTGGTCAGCAATGACTGGGGAAAAATTGGGAGAAACTAAAGAAAACTTTGATGGTAGCAAGTCACTCTTGAACATGACACTTTTCCTCCGTACCACAATCGGGTTGGGTTGTTTCATTCACCGGTCACATCCATGGTCTCGCCATACCATCCATATTTGGGGTAATGCTACCGATCCATCGTATCAGTGTCGCCATATGTTCAAGAGAAGTCATTCAGAAAAGTCAACCGTGTCCCATCCACTGCCATACATTATCCTTCATCCTTTCATGACCGCCACCCTGAATCATATGTCACAGATCGTTTTCACCTCCATTAAAATCATTAGCTCCGTTCCGTGTCACTGATGTGGGATTCATTAAGGCCCTCCTTTGACGGATCGCTTCTTGTTGACATCAGCTCATTATCCAAGAAGTTGATCTAGGAACAACCCCTTCAGTATTTGAAGCTTGCATGCCTCAATGGCAAGTTTCTCACTTCCGGCGACAGGTATACATCAATGACCTTCGACCCAAAGATTTTGTGTGGTGTTCGATGCCAAATCCTTTATTCACACCACGTGAATTGTACTGCAGTACCTTGAGGGTCATTATCATTATCGGTGATTCCTCTCGCGCTTGTTAACATTTTACATCATTGACCGGTAATCAAGCGATGTCTTTCCATGTTCGACTTCAGAACATTTCTCACATGGATCGACTTGTACTTAGAGCGAAGATCGAACGAGTTTGAAGACCCTGGATCTAGTTTCATCCATCCGGGCTGCGATATATATTCAGGAAAGATAAAGACATTGACATGTACATCATTGCAGCAGATAATCATCCTACTCAAAGGATGATAATTTCATCAAAATTATCAGTCTACCATCAGACAATTGTCTGTTCTATGTACAGAAAAATGAATTTATAAAGCTGAGCATGGGAATGCCCGCCTCATCTAGATCATGAAAGCAGTATGAAAAATAATGTATTGTATTGTATCTTATTACAGGTCTCCTCCCAGCATTGGATGAACTTCGGATCCCCCTGATAAAGCATTTCACCCGATAAACAGCCTCATACTTTAGGGGGCAACTGTTATAGACATTTTTGTGCCTTACAGCATTGAGCATGAAATGTCCATAATCTAAGGGATCCAAAGTCCCTAAACATGTTGTTCCTACCCCTAGAGGAACAAGGCTAACAAACCACAGCAATTCACAGAAGTTCTCCACCAGAAACTGCTCAAAAACAAGTCAATTCAGGATCATTTCAGTGGCTACACTAGCTGTTTGCGCTGAATGTCAAAGCCAACACTGGCTACCTGCGTTGAATGTCAAATGGAACATTGGCTACCTGTGCTGAACGAGAGTGGACATGTGGCAGGCTCATTTCTCAAGGTGTCAAGACCTAGGAAGCTTCCAAAATGACACTTGCCTCAGGGAATTCAACTGGTGATGAGTAAGAGGTTCCAAATCTCCAAGTGGAAGCAAGAACCTCCAAGTGGACTCAAGAACTGACAGAGGGAGGGGACACTAGTCAGATCTCAAGTTGACTCATCCTCTCTCCAAACATCTATATATGGATCTCTCCTCTATGAGATCTGGAGGCTGGAATTTTGTTATTGCAAAGAATTGTTGTTGGTTTGAGATTGGAATCATTGGGTGTTTAATGCTTTGAAGGGGGTGAAGATAGGAATTCCATTTGCTGGGAAGGAGATGCTGGATTGGAGCCCTCTGGGTTGTATCTCCTCCTGAACCTTGTTATTCATCAATAAAGCTATCTTGGTTTCTCCTATATGCTGATGTATTTTTAATGTATGAATGCATTAGTATGTTTAGTTTATTTCTAATCCTGGACTAGTTATGAATATGGATCCATGTCTTGTGTAGTGTTATCTTCTTGTGATCTTGCAGAAACCTTTTGAAGCTGGGCGAGCGAGAAGGCAAGTAGTTGGGAACTCTCCAAGAGAAGAGAAGTCGGATTGAGGGACAAACGGAAGACATCGGTTAGTCCATCTATCTATCTCTTCATTCTAAATTCATAAAGGAAGAATACTAGAATAGCTGTCTCTGTTTGTTGCTAAGGAACTGTCACACCTTAAGTGGATAGGATCGTCCTGCATAGGCATTTTTCCCCACAACAAATAGAATAGGGGATTGGTATTTATACCAGGACCACACTGAAATTAGGGTGTATGAATGCCAACTCACTCCTTATAAGCTACCCAAATATCTCCCCATGAGAATATTTGTATTAGAGTATATCAGGCAGATTATAAACTCAGATGATGTGAATTTTCTATCAGCTAGGAAGAAAACACAGTTCAAAATAAAAAAACCAGCTTGGTCCTTTTATTTGCAATAATAGAGAGGATGGAGAAGAAGCAGAAAAATATTTATAGGAAGTGAAGTTCAGTAACAATTTCAAATGGAAGTATGACCCTTTAGGTGTCATAAAAAACTAAGATTCAAATTGAAATTGAGCCCTTTTATGCATGAGTCTAAGACAAACATTGAAAAATATGCCAACCAGTCAGAGTGGTTGGAAAGCACCTTAATAGATATGGAGAAGCAGATTGATACTAGTTCCATTCTACATACTTGTTAAAATTGGCAACTAGGGCCAAACTCCATGTGGGTCAGCTTATTTATGGTAGCTGATATTTTTATTAGATCCCTCTTGTCAAGAGGTGTAGGATTGATCTAAAGATCATCCAATTCCGATAAGTGTTTATGGAGATATGAATTTATTTTGATTATGGAATTATTATCAAGCCGACCAACAACTTATGTAGGCTCAAGAAGCCCAAACATCATGTCTATTCAACCTATATGTTTTGGTATAAATAGAAGAATTTTGATGTCATTTGTAACACATTCTTGATGTGATCTCCTCTCCACGTCTTGGGTGTTTGGAAGGAGATTCACAAAAAGAAAACATTGGCCTAGTTTAATGATGCCCTAATAAAACAAAGTCTTGGAGACCTTATAAGATATACGCTGCTCATAATATACGTTGTTCATGGTGGATACACTGTGGATGTTATACGCTGGTTTCATGCAGTCATGGGAGATATTCACGCAGTCAATGTTCACGTTGTCCGTAGTCAATGTTCATGCTTTCCGTGGTCAATAGATACACTATTCATTACGCTGATCAATAAGACAATGATACACTATATACGCTGGTCAATAGATATGCTGTTCATATATACGCAGGCTATGATACAACGCAGCAATATATTTATTTACGCAGGCAAACAACGCAACAAGATATATATATATATATATATATATATATATGTATGTATGTATGTATGTATGTATGTATGTATGTATGTATGTATGTATGTATGTATGTATGTATGTATGTATGTATGTGCAGGTGATGGCAACATATATATACACAACAATAGAGAAGATATTTACACACTGGTCATATGTTGTTCATGCAGAGATATATATGCTGCTCATGGAATGGAAAGTGACAGTTACATGCAGTTCAACGCAGTCATGGAACGCTGTTCATGAGGCACTTATAAGTTGTCATAAAGGGGAGATGCAATCAAGGCATGAATTTGTATTAAGGAGCTGCAGTTAGCCACAGTCAGTAAAGGGAGGAGCCACAGTGAATCACACTAAGCCGCAGTCATAAAGAGAGAACCAATAGGAGCCACAATCACAAAGAAAGGAGCTGCAGTAGGGTTTGACTGCACCTAGTTTGGGTTTAAGGTGCAGTCACAAACTCATGGAGCAGTGGATGGTGTCACCGCAGTGATAACAGTCTCAGTGATAAGTATAATGGTGCAAGCACTTGTGGTTAAATGGAAGTACAGTAATATGAAACCTCAGTGAGAACTGTAACTTGTTGTCTCTCAATGGGTATCATGATCCTAGAGACAATCCCAGCATAAGAAAGAACACGGTCTTAGTGGACTTATATCTCAATAGTCCCTGTACATATAGAAGAAACAATGAGGATCTCAGTGATTATGTAATAGCTTCAATGGTGCTACAATGAGGATGACCCCAGTAGCAACAGAAAGGAGGATTAATATCTTGGTCTTGGAGAGGCACAGTGTGTATGGTACAGATCATGGACATAAAGGGCAACAAGATGATGGATAAGATCATGGAAATGGGCAACATGATGATAATCATGATTAGTGCAACATGGTGTAGTATGCAGTGGTACAGCACGAGAACCAGATGCAACACGATGATAGGTGAAGGATTCACCTGGGAGACTCAGTTGAAGCAGAATGTCTTCAATTGATCTCATCGTTATACGAAATGATCTATACTAGATCTAGATAAGTCAAAGTGTTGACTTCTGTTTTAAATGTACTATGTCTCTCTCTCTCTTTCTCTGCTGAACTTTGAAGAACATAAAAGAAGAATTGATCAAGGGTTTCCCCACATTGTGGGCTTTGTCCCTAGCTAGTGCCACATCTTGTGTCGTCTTGTCTTGGCTTGTCTTCTGTGATTTATATTTATGTTTTATCTACAGTTTATCTTAATGTTGATGTGATTGCTAACTGTGAAAATTTTAGTAAATTGCTCTAGCATAGAACATACCTAAAATTAACATGGTATCAGAGCTGAGGTGAAGACAATGCCCAAGCAAGAGTGAAAAAGAAATCACTAGAGACAGTTGGGACAAGAAAAAAGGATCAATGGGATCATTATCTAAGGGTGAAGTGGGAGCAGATAATATTATCAGAATGGTGTTGCGGAATCACTTCATTGGTAAGTTGGGATCTAAGGGTGGAAGGAAAGGTAGATGTATTGGTTATAAGTTCGGCCCTTATGCGAAGGAGTGTCCGAATGGCAGAGATGCAGGTCATCAAGGACACAACTGACTCTTCAAAGAAAGCAAGGAACCCTTTAATCTCTTTTATGTACCTGATCACAAGAAGAACTTGGTGTCCATCTTGGAAATAAGGATCGCAGTCATCGATGTAAAGGTATGTGTTTGCAAATAGATTTTTCAAAGACGTTTTTGAGTTTAGGGTTGTATCAAGGCAGGAATTCCACTAGGGGACCATGTCCACTAACACAGAGCACTAGAGGTCTATGAGTCAGATGGTGATAGGGATGCCTGAATTCAAAAAGAGCATGAAGGTACATGTCTGAGATGTACCGAAGGAAAATCTTATAAGGGGACCATTCCCCTCATGCCACAGGTCCATAGGTTTGGAACAACCCAAGGAGTTTGAGATTCATAAGCAGGAATCTCATGTATGCAAGCAGGGAAAATTTTAAGAACCCCCCTAAATTTACATGTATAATAAATGGGCGAATCTCCATGGTATATAGGAAAAATGGAAGGTGATTTTATCAATAATATGATATGTATATATAATTTTTTGGCGAATCTCTCACTAGGCATGGCGAATATTTTTTACTCAATTATAAAATCTTGTGTTTACTGAATACACAAATCAAATCATTGCATTTCTTTAAAATATCTTTTGAAATCAAAATTACCAAAATTACTTATCGAAAACCTAGTAGGTGTAGGATAAAATTCACCCGTGCCATTCACAGAAAGCATGAGAAAAAACCTAATACTATATATAAAACCAAGAAAAATTCAAATTCATCACTTCTAGGGACCTTGTAACCACCCTGCCAATACACAAGTATGTTCCTGTTTGCAATTAGAAAAATTACCCAAATTACAATCTGTTTACTCCAGCATATGTTGGAAAGTTATAGAAGGATGACTAGTGCAATCAATCCATTCCTTTAAGCCCTAGATTTGTTTCAGTTTAAAATATAAGTATACAAATATACTTGTCCAATGTCTATGCTTTAACCATTCACCTTAAGATGTTTTTACAATATAATTTGCTAAGTCTATTTAATATCTTCATTATCATAAAAACCAACCTATATCCATTTTAACTCCACATCTACCACTCTTAGGGGATGAAATCTATTTATCCCTCTGAGCACTTGGTAGACCCAGAATTAAGATGAATCTAAAATGATAGAATTTCCCCTTTAAATAGTCTATGCTTACATGAATACTATGGTATTACCATGGGTCAATACCATGGTTTATCATAAACCTGGAGCTAAAAATTACTATTAGTAATTTATAAAAATTAATAAAATTAATAGTTGATTTTTATTTTAAAAAAGCTAAAATGTTTAACATACATTAAATTACAACATCCATTTTTACTCTTGATCGGATCAAATATTTTTTCACTCTATGCTAGTTTTCATATCATGATATTTGATACCTCTCAGGGGTTAGTAGATCCAGAGTAAAGATGGATCTATGATGGTTTAATTCCCCCATTTAAATAGGCTACCTTCCAGGTGAATACCATGGGTCTATACCATGTGTCATTTTGGTGAATACCATGGGTCAATACCATGTGCTATTTTTATTTTTATTAATACTAATATTAGGGTTAATAATGTTTTTTTGCATGGTATTAATAACAATCTAGTCCATGGTATTTGTCCCATAGTATTTTTCCAATTGGTTTCACCTAAATATAACTCATTTTTTGAGTGTTTGTAAATATAAGGTGACTTATGGAGTAAATATAAAAAAAAATGTTTTATTTGTTTACCATACCTCTCATTTATTTATATTTTTATTAATTTACCATACCTCTTTTACAAATATGGTATTTGGCCCATAGGATTCACTTAAATAAAACCTCTTTCTTGAGCCTTCATAAATAGAACGAGGGTTATGGACTAAATATAAAAAGAGGTTTTATTTAGTTACCATGCGTCTAGTTTATTTATATTTTTATTTATTTACCATACCTTTTGAGTAAGTATAAAAAGACATTTTATTTATTTACCATACCTCCACTTTACTTATATTTTTATTTGTTTACACCCTTGCATGTATATAAGGTGACTTATGGAGTAAATATAAAAAATGTTTTATTTATTTACCATACCTCTCATTTATTTATATTTTTATTAATTTACCATACCTCTTTTATAAGTATGGTATTTGGGCCTTTGGCCCATACGATTCACTTAAATAAAACCTATTCTTGAAAATGGGCGAATGGAAGGTTGTAACTCCTAATTTCAAGGGCTGAATTTACCTTTTTTACCCTCTCCCTTAAAATAAGGTGGGCTATTTGAGATGATTTGTGAAAATGTACTATGATACAAAATATTCGCCCACTAAAAATTTAAAACCCCTTAATTTTGCCAAAGGGTGAACATTCGCCCCTAAAATCACCCCTATATGCAAGTGGTAGAAAGCCCTCTATGGCTTGAAGCAAAACACCCCGGGCATAGTATGAGAGGATCAATAGCTGTTTGATGAAGCTGAGATTCACTAGGAGTGAAATCGATCCAAACCATTCGAAGGTTGTGAATGACATACCTCTCATACCGTCACCTGTATGACAAGTCCAGACCCTCTCATTCATAGAAGACAAAGGGAGTTGCATTCCAAATGTGGAAAGATAAACTACAAGCCTATGACTACCTCGAGGATCTTAACTTTCAGAAGTTATACGGTAGTGATGTCGGACCAGATTTAGAAAAGCTCTTGGTGAACTTCCATTCGAACATATGTTTTGCAGTTAGCACGAGGAGCTCATATTTGGTTGAGCCTCACTAGATTGGTGCCAAGAATCTTCTGAGATGTCTTTAGGGATTGAGATACACTGCCGGAAATATGAAAATTGTATGACTATTCGAATGCTGACTGGGCAAGCAGTGTGGAGGATCCTAGAGCACTTTTCAGTGTTGGTTCTCTTTGGATTCTGCTTTGATATCATGGATGAGCAGGAAGCAGAAGTCAGTTGTTATGATTATCACCGAGACCAGATACATAACTACGAGTATGACCTTGTATGAAGTTGCCTGGTTGTGGAAACTCTTTAGTGAGTACACATGATGAATACCACTGTGATTATCTATGACAACCAGAGGTGGGATTCAATTATTAAGGAATCTCATATTCAATGATTGCTCCAACAGATAGACATCCGATACTGCCTTATCTAGGTATGGTAAGTCAATAAGCAAGGAGGCTCCATCGCACTACAGGTCGCCAGTCAAAGCCCTGGGGAAAGATCAAATTTGTGATTTTCTCAAATGACTTGGAGTCATCGAGAGACCCTTGTAAAAGGGTCCTACATGTTTCATATATTGAGCTCTGGGAGCTCTGGGGGCTTGCGGTTCTTACTGGAGCAACATATGACCATAGGGTGACTCACCCTCCCCTGGTGGTGCACACTGGGACAAGATGATTCGCTCTCTTGTGGGACATGATGCGTCGCTCTTCTGTGAACAAGATGATTTGCTCTTTTGTGAACAAGATGATTTGCTCTCTTGTGGGACGAGATGATTTGCTCTCTTGTGGACAAGATGATTCACTCTTTTGTGTAGCAGGATGATTAGTTCTCCTGTTAGGTCTGGATGATGTGTTCTCCATGATGATTATGTAGCAGGATGAATAGTTCTCCTGTGAGGTCTGGATGATGTGTTCTCCATGATGATTGTGTAGCAGGATGATTAGTTCTCCTATGAGGTTTGGATAATGTGTTCTCCATGTTGATTGTGTAGCAGGATGATTAGTTCTCCTACGAGGACAAGATTAATTAATTTCTCCTGTTAAGGCATCCTACCCATGCAGTCTGGGACTCATGGGAAGTACCTCTCATCTGATCAATGAGCAAGGAAATGAGGATAGGGACCATAGCAGTACCGATGGACACGTCACTATATCTACCGTACTCCCTATGCTAGGATGACCTTCATTGATCTGGGATCAATGATACTAGTCTGTGACCAGTGCTAGGAGTTGTACCTGCCATGATACTGACTTCGGGTCAGTTGAGACTGGTCTGGGACCAGTGGTACATACTCTGAGACTGACTTAGGGTTAGTGGAAGACTGGTCTGGGACCAATGAGAGTGGTACATGCTATGACGCTGACTTCAAGTCGGTTGAGATTGGTCTGGGACCAGTGGTACACTCTCTAAGACTGATGATACTGGTCTGGGACTAGTAGTAGGAGTGGTATCCACTATGACGCTAACTTTGGGACCAATGGTACACACTTTGAGACTAACTTCGGGTCAGTGGAGAATGGTATGAGACATTCTCGATCAATTATTCTTCTTCATGGTTCAGCAGAGCAGAGCTAGCAGAGCGAGTAGAGTTGAGTAGAGCTAAGCGGAGCTAGCAGAGGTAGAAAAGCTTAGCAGAGCTGGGCAGAGCTAAGCAGGGAAGTGTAGGGCACTGATGGCAGAGATAGTATAGTTGGACATATGGATCAGTGGATGGAGTTCTCCCTAGTTGAGAGGGAGTGTTAAAATTGGCAACTAGGGCCAAAATCCATGTGGGTTAGCTTATTTATGGTAGATGAAATTTTTATTGGATCCCTCTCGTCGAGAGGTGTAGGATTGATCTAAAGATCATCCGATTCCGATAAGTATTTATGGAGATATGAATTTATTTTGATTATGGAATTATTATCAAGCCAACCAACAACTTATGTAGGCTCAAGAAGCCCAAACATCATGTCTATTCAACCTATACATTTTTGGTATAAATAGAAGAATTTTTATGTCATTTGTAACACATTCTTGATGTGATCTCCTCTCCATGTCTTGGGTTTTTGGAAGGAGAGTCACAAAAAGAAAACGCTGGCCTAGTTTAATGATGCCCTAATCCAAAGCAATCTTGGAGACCTTAAAAGATATACACTGCTCATAATATACGTTGTTCATGGTGGATACACTGTGGATGTTATACGCTAGTTTCATGCAATCATGGGAGATATTCACGCAGTCAATGTTCACGTTGTCCGCAGTCAATGTTCACACTTTCCATGGTCAATAGATGTGTTGTTCATTACACTGATCAATAAGACAATGATACATTATATACACTGGTCAATAGATACGATGTTCATATATACACAGGCTATGATACAACGCAACAATATATTTATATACGCAGGCAAACAACGCAGCAAGATATATATATATATATATATATATATATATATCCGCAGGCGATGGCAACATATATATACACAGCAATAGAGAAGATATTTACACGCTGGTCATACGCTGTTCATGCAGAGATATATACGCTGCTCATGGAACGCAAGTCATGGTGACAGTTACATGCAGTGAAATGCAGTCATGGAACGTTGTTCATGAGGCACTTATAAGCTATCATAAAGGGGAGCCGCAATCAAGGCATGAAGTTGTATTAAGGAGCCGCAGTTAGCCGCAGTCGCTAAAGGGAGGAGCCACAGTGAATCGCACTGAGCCACAGTCATAAAGAGAGAACCCGCAGGAGCCACAATAGGGTTTGACTGCACCTAGTTTGGGTTTAAGGTGCAGTCAAAAACTCATGGAGCAGTGGATGGTGTCACCGCAGTGATAACAATCTCGGTGATAAGTATAATGGTGCAAGAACTTGTGGTTAAATAGAAGTACAATAATATGAAACCTCAGTGAGAACTATAACTTGTTGTCTCTCAATGGGTGTCATGATCCTAGAGACAATCCCAACATAAGAAGGAACACGGTCTTAGTGGACTTATCTCTCAATAGTCCCTGTACATATAGAAGCAACAATGAGGATCTCAGTGATGATGTAATAGCTTCAATGGTGCTGCAATGAGGATGACCCCAACAACAACAGAAAGGAGGATTGATATCTTGGTCTTGGAGAGGCAAAACGTGTATGGTACAGATCATGGACATAAAGGGCAGCATGATGATGGATAAGATCATGGACATGGGAAGCATGATGATAATCATGATTAGTGCAACATGGTGCAGTATGCAGTGGTACAGCATGAGAACCAGATGCAGCACGATGATAAGTGAAGGAGTCACCTTGGAGAATCAGTTGAAGCCAAATGTCTTTGACTGATCTCATCATTATACGAAATGATCTATACTAGATCTAGATAAGTCAAAGTGTTGACTTTTGTTGTAAATGTACTATGTCTCTCTCTTTCTTTCTCTACTGAAATTTGAAGAACATAAAAGAAGAATTAATCAAGGGTTTCCCCATATTGTGGGGTTTGTCCCTAACTAGCACCACCTCTTGTGTCCTCTTGTCTTGGCTTGTCTTCTGTGATTTATATTTATGTTCTATCTGTAGTTTATCTTAATGCTGATGTGATTGCTAACTATGAAAATTTAAATAAATTTCTCTAGCATAGAACATACCTAAAATTAACAATACTCCAGGCCTGCAAGACAGAAATGCAAAAAGGACTAGGGAAGTAGGTTCTTGGTCAAACATAGATACAACACAAGATAGATTTCAAATCATGAACAGGGAGAAGCCCAAACTAAATCCTGTAAATGAGCAAGAAGACACAGTTAAGACAATCCAAATCATTGATACAAATACAATAGTCAAAGAGAGTACAACTCCAGCAGTTTCAGAGGAAACTCATCAGCCATCAACATCTAATATACAAATTAGTCAAAACCAGCTTAGTATTGAAGTTTCTTCATCCAGCAAACCAGCGGATAAAGAAAAAGATATAAAGGAGAAGTATAAAGAACTCAAGTTGAGAAGTGAAGCATTGAAAGCTGAAACTTATGCCAAATATTTCAAACAGACTCCTAGCAATCAGAGCAGGTTACTTTCAGCTTTTGACATTAAAATAGGGAAAATGCAAATGACCTTTTTGCAGCCTACAGTACAGTAGCCTAAGTCATTAGTAGATTACAAAAAGACAGAATTTGAAGTTTTGGCCAGGGATGTTCATCCCATAGATTAGATTGAATTTCATAAGCAAGTAGGAGAAATGATATACTCAACGATGACCAACAAGGCTATGAGTGTAAAAGAAATTTAAAATTCTCTAGACAATATCACAACACAGTTAAAGCTAGAGAAAGCATCCTAACAAGAAAAGGATAATAGAATGAAGTCACTAAAAGACTTGGTTATTGAGATTGGCTATAATCCAAATGACATCAAGGCAGCAGAAAAGCTCATAGAAAAGAAGAATGAAGACAATGTTGCATTGAAGAAGAAACTAAAATTGCCTCCGTCTGAACATCCATAGAGCAAGGAAGTTCTAGAGAGCCAAAGCCAGAAAGATGAGATGATGGACCTCATTCTTCAGTTAAATGCTCAATTAAAAGAAATGGGGAATGAGATGGATAAGTTAGTACAGGAGAAACAAGCCACCATTGAAGTAGCTACTACCACTGTTATTCCTACAGTTACTACAACAGTTCCTTCTACTTTGGCAGTCTCACTGGCCACAACAGCTCTGGTAGCTACAACACTTCCAACTGCATCAAAAACTACATTAGCAACAAGTTCAACAACAACAACAACAGCTCATCCTAGTGATGAAGCAAGTAAACTGGTCAAAGCCATGGAAGATATGTCCATTAAGACAAATGAGATAAATAGACTTAAAGAACAAATAAAAATTCTAGAGGATGAAAAGAACCTGGCTCAAATCATGCATAAGAATGAAACTCAGAAGTCAAGCAGATTGAATGAAAAGATACATAAGTTAGAGAAAGAATTGAAACTCAAAGAGCCACTAGCCCAAGAAAAACAACTTTTATGGGCCAATATCTTTGACTCGGTCAATGATATTTGGCCATCTATACATTTGAGCAGAACGATTTGGTAAAAGAGGATGGTGAGACAATTCAAAGGGTTAGAGCCAAACTTGGAAATATTCCAGAAGAAGCCTCAAGAATAATCCAGTTACCTAACTCAAAGAACAAGTATGAATTGTAGGAGCTTTGAATAGCTGATAGGACTGGGACAATACTAAAGGTAAAGAAGATAATCACCAAGAGGAACTTGATGACACAACTTGAGGATAAATGCCAAACAATGGAGCTATAAATAGCTAGGTTTATGGTAAAATTTGATGCTTTAAGGAAGAAAGGTCTGCCTAATTCATTGGTGATTAATGATAGGTTGATGCCACATGAATACCATGATAAGAAAATCAGAGAAGTGGCAAAGGAACAAGCCAAAAATTCCTCTATGAAAGGGATTCCTACAGGAAAAGTCCTTTACCAGACTTTTGAGAACCTCTTTTACCTCCAGCATGAGGTAAAACATCTTTTTGTAAACAAGCCCACTTTTGCAAAATACATAGAAACTGATGAAGTCTACAGAAGAATGGTAAATATTAAATTACCAGATGCAGAGACTTGGGAAAAGTTGAATGATTTACTGTAAAAGTGCAAGGTAAACAATGAATACAAAGTAGTGAAGGTAAAACAACAGATCAACTAAGTCAAAGAGTATCAGTCAAAGGCAGAGTAAAAGGACAACCAACGTAGAGAAACAACAAAAGAGAGAAAGTAGCAAAAGATCAAAACAACAAACAATAAAAGAGGGACAACTTGCATCAGTTACATATCTGTCTCTATCTTCTTGCATGAAGATATTTATTTTTCCTTGAATAATTCCTAAAACAGTTTAGGATATTTTGTAATAAGTTTTTTTGTATAAATACTTCATAATTCGAAGTATAGAGGGTGGATTGCTGAACATTTCTATAGTTATTATTGATATGAAAACCTAAGGGTTTATTGTAACATTTTCAAGTCAGCATATTGGACTGAGTAATAAAGGCATTGAATTACAGTATTCATGTGTTGGGCCACTTCAGTGAAGTATCTTTCATTTGTTAAATTGTTATTTTCTTAGGTATTTCACATACATACATGTTTTCCACTTTGAATGAAATAACTAGAATGTTACTTTAGATTTTGTTTAAGTAAACTTTGTCTTGAACAATTATTCATTTTGATGTTTTCTTCTAATATCCAGAGTAGAAAATTATTCATTTCTCCCTAGTTTCGATTGACCTCTTTCATTTCCCTCATTATCTGGTTTGAGGAATCCTTAATTGCTCCTTTACCCCGATTGAAAAACCACTTCACCATCCAGCCTAAAAGATATTCATTTACTCAGCTACCTTGCCTTGTGAACACTATCTTTAGAACTTGATTCAGTCTCGTTTTCTTGACATTTGGACTCCATGGCCCAATGGCAAAAAGACACTTATCTATCCATCTTAATCAATGATTCCACCACCAAATCAAATAAAAAATGAACCAAGCTTAAATAACTAGCCTAAAATCAATTAACTCAACAAAGCTAAATCATTAAGAGAGAGCCCTCTCTGAGCATTAGGAAGGCTAGATTTTGATCTCAAAAGTAGGTTTGTGGTTACCTCTATCATTTCTTTGAACACAACATGACAACCCTTGGAAAATTTTAGAGTGATAACATAGTGGCGACCATACTAGGGAACGAGTCCTTAGTTCAATAAACCTTAAAGGAAATCCTAAATCTCATCTTTGCACTTTAAGGCCATTTAGGGTTGTTAAAGGTTTCATTAAAAAGTTAAAAAATTAAAATTTTGGCTTCCAAAAGAACATACTATACCAGGGCACATCCAGATCCAAACCCTGGTATAATTGTTGAAAATTTACACAAAAGCTTGAGAAAAAACAATAAATTAGAAAGTCAAGAAAGCATTAGTTAGCTAACCAAAGAAAATTCACTTCCTAAAGAGTTATCAAACTTAGAGGATATTCAATTTGATTTATCATTTGAGCATTCATTGTTTCCTACTAAATCTGAAACTTCAGTCCATGATACTGTAATAGACCCTGCTTTTATTCAATTTATTGAATCAAAGAAGAATACTATTCATCATGATGTAGATCAACATGTTCTAGACACTTTTGACAAACTTGATGCTTTAAACTCAAATTTGATAAGACACATAGACAAAGCCTATTTTCATCAGTTGAATTAGTTGCCCTAATTGCTACTACTCCTAAGCCTTCTACCATTCCTTCAGAGTCTGTAAATTCATCTTTATTTAGTACCACCTCATCTATTATTTCCACTACACTTCATTCCATAGAATCATTCATCCCCAAGCTTCCTATTCAGCCCAGAGTTTTATTTCCATCTCCAAATACTTCAAACTCATTTGCAAACCCTTCAAGCTCAGTGTTAGGACCTCGTATTTTCCCTTTTTGACCATATATTTTGCTATGATATCATCCCTTTCAACTTATATTTAAAAGCCTTTGTTAGTATTTTAACCCAATTATCTCAAAGGTATGTAATGATTCTTCTCATCACTATACGTTTAATTATTTAGCATATAATCATGACATATTCATAGTTAATCTTTGAATTATTAAGTGCTAAAGAGTTAAAGAATGATGTGCAGTCCGCGTTGCTGAAACAGCTTGGAAGACTATTTTTGCAGTTGCTGAAACAGGAGAAACGACACGCGAATCGTGATGCTGAAACAGTTGAGATTTGCATTCTAAATTTGACAGCAGCAAAGGAACCAGAACTGATCACCGAGGAAGCTGTTACACTGGATGTAATGCTTATAATCCAAATATAGCATTATTGTAACAACATTTTGTTGACAGGGAATTGATTTCCCTATTTTTGTATAATGGGTTAAAACAATGTAAATCTTTTGTAATAGATGTCTCCTCTTTATAAAGAGGAGACATCTACATTAGAAGGGGATGAACAGACTATGGAAAAAGGCTTAGCTGAAGGAACAGAATTGGAATTCTTTTTGTAATATGACATATTGATGGATGAATAAAATTTTGTTCTGAACATCTTTTTCTAGTTCTTGTTTCCTGGGGAATCTTGTGAGAAGGACAGGGCCCACCTTCATCACAATATTCACCCATTATATTTCTGCAGTGTGTCAAGTGTGTCTTTTATTCATGCCTTGTTAACAAGTACTGTTTGCTGAATATTGTTTATAATACGTTTGTTGAAACTCTGTTTCTTTCTCAATGTTTACACTACAACATCTCCACCATACCTGACTTTGTATTACTTTTAACCTTTTATTATTTTTTTACTTGAGTTGACATATAAATGTTAAATGTTAAACATTTACTTCTACACATCTAGCCCCTATATTGGATTGTAGAGCTCCAAACAAATCATATTAATTTCTATTAATGCTTGGTAAATGTGAAGTTAAGATGGATCTATGCTAGTTTTGAGAAATAAACTAATAAAATGTTTTAAATATTACATGTCAACTAACATAGAGTGAATTCAACTAACATCAAATAAATTACCCATGATCTAACATCGATAATATTATTTTTACATGCCCTTTGTGAGCAATGGAGGAATTATATCTCTCGTGCATACTAAAAAATAAACTATTTGTTTTTTTTTTTTTACTTTTAATTACTTTATATTTCTATATAAAGTTAAGTAAAATTAAGATGGAAATTGAAAATTTTATTTATGGCACAAATTGTTTTCTTTTTTATATTACTATTTTTGTTAATCAATAATATTATTTTTACCTCCTATGTCAACTTTAAAATGTATTTTTTTTTTACTTACAATTATTTTATTTCTCTATATAAAATTAATGTAAAATTAAAATGGAAATTGAAGATTTTATGTAAGATTGACATTATTTATTATTATTATTATTTATTTTATTTTGTTAATTTAAATATTATTTTATTATTTTTTTCTAGAGTGCTATACACAATAATCCTAATAGAATATAACAATTAAATAAATAAAATTGAATATATATTCTTTACAAATCTATTAGTAAAATATAGTTATATTTGTTATAAACATTTTTAAAAGGTCCAAAATTTAACATGAGAGATTTCTTTTTCAAATTTTGGTGAAGTTTAATGAGTGATTAAATTTTTTTGGTAGATATTTATGATTACTTCTTTTTTTCTATTTAACTAACTCATTTATGTGAGTCATGAGATTATTGATACAATTAGCCTGTGGTTTGGACCTAGGAACTTCTATGTTGTCGAAATCATTAAGGATGACCCCAAACTAGATCTTAATATGGTTGATTTTTCCCCATAGAATGCTTTATCAAATAAAAATAAAAATCAATCAATGTAAAATGGTGGAAAATCTCCTAAAATGTAAAACTAGCATAGATCTATGTTAAAAGAAGGATGTAACATACATCGAGAGGGGTCCAATTTCTTCACCTGCAATTTTTTTTTGAACCGACATTATATATATATATATATATATATATATATATATTTTTGGCCAACATGAGAAAAATTTCAACTTTGATGACGAAGGGACATGGTTACACATCATAATGGGCTGTAGAATGAGCCTCTCAGCTCAACCATGAAATTAAATGATATCCTTTCTTAATACTTAATAAATTTAATATTAAAATAAATTTATACTAAATTATATTTATAAATTCAAACATAATAATAATATAAATTTATAAATTTATATTAAATACTTATTAAATAATAATAAAATATTTAAAAAATATAAACCATATTCATTTTATTAATTAACCAAATCCACAAAATTTGTGTAATTTGATTACACAAATTTACTCTAAATTTGAGTAATTTAATTATCACTACTTTATCAAAACCATAAATATGAAAAATGTTATCACTGACTTTAAAATATGTTCCCAAAATTATGACCTTTTAGCATTTTGATTATATAAATTCAGTTTTGCAGTTTTATAAAATAAAACCAAACAATTTTATAAAATAACCAAAAAAATATAGCCTTATTTCCTTTCGAAAAAGAAATGGTTTACAGAGAAAAGTCTTATATTCTTGCAACTTGATTTGAAGCTTTATCTAATATACCTTCTTTCCATGGCTTCAATGCAAGTTTCTGGTCGATTTGCCCCAGTAAAACTGTGAAGTCATATTGAAACTATGACTAAATAAATTAAAATCTGGTCAATTCGTCCCAGTAAAACTGTGAAGTCTTATTGAAACCATGAATAAATAAATTAAAATCCGATCGATTTGCCCCAGTAAAACTGTGAAGTCATATTGAAACCATGACTAAATAAATTAAAAGCCCTGGCTATTTATATTGAACTTTATCTAAAATGCATTCATTTTATGGCTTCAATGAAAATTACTCGTCCATTTGGCCCAGTGAAACTGTTAGTTTTCAGGTTGAAACCTTAAATATATGACACAGAAAAGCCCCAGACCGGTATCCTTAACTAAGTCGAAAACCATGGGTAATTGATAATTAAGTGGAACCATTGTTAGAAGGAACTAATTCCAACTACCCACACATCAGAATTCAACAGAAGCTTTAAATGCAGGATCTAGAATTCGTTGACAATGGGCAAGCTTCCTGAAGAAGCCACCGCCCTAATCAATATCCAGAAGTTTCTTTGTCCTATATAAATATCTGTTTAATCAGCGAATGAAGGCAAGTTGTTGTTGAGTTCTAAGTTTGAGTCTCTGCTCTCTGATATGGTATCAGAGCTCAGGAGTGTGGGCTGTTTTGAGTTGTGAGACTGTGAGCCCTGTTATTGGCGCTGATTAGAGAGTTTCGATGCTAGAGAGTCGTGGAGCCGAGGTCGGTGCAAGTGAAGCTGTTGCGTAGGAGGACCGTCTCTGCCATCGTGAACCAAAGGGCCGAGATCTATGAGACTTTGCCTTGTTGGTGTGTTGTGCCTGTTGTCCATAATCTTTGCTGGAGTGAGCTATGATTTGAATGCGTTGTTTGCTACCATTCATGAGCCTTTGGTGTCGACTGGATTGGCCAAGGGAGAGAGTGCTCATGTGCACAAGTTGTCAAAGGGAGGAGATCTGTTGCATTATATCTGTGTTGAGGATTACACACAGTGTGTAGCAGACCGACAGCGTGTTACCCAACATGTTGGTGGAGATCTGTTGTGTTGTCGACACACCACTAGATTGCACGCCGCATTGAAATCTTTACAAGAGCCAAACAGATCACCTGGAGAATTGATCTGATCGTTGTTGTGATGAGCGCATTATTGTGGCTGTGGAGATTTTTTGCTAGTGTATGTCTGTGCCATTGTGGAAGCATAGAGTTGTGTTGAAAGTGGAATCTGTTGTTTTTTGTTCTTGTTGACTGTCAAATTGGCATGTGCAGTGAAGAACTAGAGACTGCCCCCAAGTATTTTGTTTGTGTGTAGCGTTGTGTGATGTTTGTGTCACTAGAGCTCCAAAGGGGGTCAGGAATGTGAAGATTAGTGAAGCTATTTGTGCCTGTTGTGGGTCACAACATCTGTAGCTGTGTTAAAAGAAGAGTGTTGAGTTAAGAGTGAGAGCGTGGAGACGGTATAAGTATGTGGAAGAGTTGTTGCCATTGTTGTAGCCATTGCTGCTGATGATTGATGCTACTTGCTCTTGAACTTGTACCTGTTCTTATGCTTGTTCCTGTTCTTGTTCAACACTTGTATCTAATTTGACATAATCATCAATATCATGCCATACACTAGTATTATTTATTTTATCACCTTCATTTGCATTCTCATGAAACACCACATCCCTACTTGCAAGCAGTCATGACACTCCAAAGAGAGAAGAGGAGACTCTGCAAAGCCGAAAGAAAGATGAAAGTAGTAAAACTCCAAGAAGGTCATCACGTCAAAGTCAGGTACCTGTAAGGTATAAAGATATGCGTTAATGTCTCTTGTTATGAATGTTGTAGAACCTTCAAGCTATGAGGAAGCTAAAGAATATGAAGAATGGAGAGATGTAATCAATGAAGAATATAACTCTATAATGAAGAATGACACATGGGAATTAACAGAATTTCCTAAAAACAAAGTTCCCATAGGATGCAAATGGCTTTATAAATCTAAATTTAATGTTGATGGAAGTATTGATAAACATAAAGCTATATTGGTTGCAAAAGGATATTCACAAAAGGAGGGAATTGATTATGAAGATACTTTTGCACCTGTAGCTAAGTTGAACACAATTAGAATCATGATTGCATTAGCTACAAAATATAATTGGAAAATGCATCAGTTAGATGTCAAATCTGCATTTTTGAATGGTGAGTTGAAAGAAGAAGTTTACTTAGTTCAGCCTGAAGGGTTTGTAAAACAGGTACAAGAGCATCTGGTTTGCAGGTTAAAGAAAGCTTTATATGGCTTGAAACAAGCACCAAGATCTTGGTATGTGAAAATTGATTCTTTCTTTTATGAGAAAGGTTTTAAGAGAAGCAAAAATGATCCTAAGTTGTACATCAAGGAAGATGAAGGCAAGAATGTTGCTTTAATATTTGTATATGTTGATGATCTTATCATAACAGGAAATGCATGCAAGTTGATTGAAGAAATTAAAAATCAGTTGTCATATGTATTTGAGATGAAGGATCTTGGTGAATTGCATTATTGTTTAGGTCTTGAAGTTTGGAGGGAATTTGGTAAGACACCAATCACACAAAGCAAATATACAAGGGAAATCCTTAAAAGATTCAATATGACTAAATGCAAGGCAACATATACTCCTTTAGAACAGAATGTCAAATTATGCAGTGATGATGGAACTAAAGAGGTGAATGGAACTATGTACCATCAACTAGTGGGAAGTCTAAAATATCTCACCACTACCAGGCTAGATATAGCATATTCTGTCAGCATACTTAGTCAGTTCATGGCTAAGCCTTGTGAAAGCCACTGGAAAGCAGCAAAGAAAGTCCTTCGATATCTGAAAGGAACGCTTAATTTTGGTATTATGTATACTGATGAATTTGATGTTGAATTGGCAGGTTATTCTGATTCTGACTGGGCAAGAAATCCAAATGATAAGAAATCTACTACTGGATATGTGTTCAATATTGGTTCAGGACCAATATCATGGAGCAGTAAGAAACAACCAACTGTTTCATTGTCACCCACTGAAGCTGAGTATAAAGCATTATGCAATGCTACCTGTGAAGCAATATGTCTTAGGAGGATACTTGAAGATGTTAGAGAAACACAAAAAACACCTACAGTAATCAGATGTGACAATCAAAGCACTATCAAATTGGCAAACAATCCTATATATCATGCAAGGACAAAACACATTGACACACAACATCATTTTGTAAGAGAAAAATTGCAATCAAAAGAAATTGACCTATCATATTGTAATACAAATGAAAATGTGGCTGACATATTCACCAAGACTCTTGGAAAGGCTAAATTTGAAATGTGTAGAAGTTGTGCATTGTAGAAAATCCAAATTATGTTGTAAGGCTAGCTGAGACTTAGACCAACAAGCATATCAATTAAGAGTATGTTTGTTATATAGTTGGAATTAAGGGGGAGTGTTGGAAGGAACTAATTCCAACTACCCACACAGCAGAATTCAACATAAGCTTTAAATGTAGGATCTAGAATTCATTGACAATGGGCAAGCTTCCTGAAGAAGCCACCGCCCCAATCAATCTCCAAAACTTTCTCTGTCCTGTATAAATATCTGTTTAATCAGCAAATGAAGACAAGTTGTTGTTGAGTTCTGAGTTTGAGTCTTTGCTCTCTGATAACCATTATAGAAGATAAGCTTTCCCATCTCTAGATTTAGTGAATAGGTTTCCTCGCCCCTCTTCATTAGATCCGTGTGATATACAAGCAGCACATGTCGAAGTTGCCCGTGCCTTCAACTAGGAGACGTTTTCCCTCAATGCTCCAACTGCAACAGAGTAGATCCGAATTAACATGATATGATGCATTAGACCCTTCAGAGTTTACAGTAGATCTGATGATGAACACACTGAACCTTTGTAGCCGAGGCGAAATCTGCTTCATCTAGCGTTTACAAGCCTGAACCCGCCCAATGTCTACAATAAGGTTGGACTTAGGGTGCTTCGTCGAGGTGCTTTACCACGACCTTCAAAAACTTTTTCTCATCGTGCTCGGTGGTCTTAGAAGAAAGGTTCCAGCACCAAAACAAAGCAGCAATAGGTCATCCAACATCCATGGAAGAAACACACGAGGAAGCTGACCTCATGGGAATTTGCAGTAATGTAGTGCTTTGCGTTGTGCGCCCCTCTAAATTTCAAATTTGAAATTTGAAATTGAGCGACTGCCCCGCATCTGGAAGATATCGGTCAAGATCCTGCCTCGTTTGAATGCAGATAAATTCAAATTTCAAATTGATGGATGGACTGCTCTGCGCACACACAATTCCTCTGACATTGGCGGCGGCCCCTACTGTTCGAGGTCAAAACTCGAGAACTATCCACAGACTAGCTTACTCTCAGTATAAACATCTGAACTTGCATTGCATTGATTACGTTGAACCGTAGAACCTCCTGGAGTTGAGTGATAGAGCTGCTGGAAAATGCATGGATACATATGACTACACATACCATGATATGTTATGGTGCCATGCACTAAGCCAGTAATGATTTGCTTAGTGACTTGTTTTTAAGAGTTGTATCTTTTAATGTGGGGAGCTATACTTTTGTCAGAGTAATTTGAGATCTAATGATTTCATACTCCGAAAACATCCTGCATTCATATTATGGATTAATTTTAAATTTGTTTTTTATTAATTCATAATTCATGTGCAATCAAATTATATATTTTTTTTAATAAATTATATTTTAATATTCTTCTAACATCATTGAATTTTATGTTCCATGTTCTTTTGTTGGACTCTATTAAAGTAAGAATTGTAAGTAAGTAGTTAACATTACGAATTTAATATAGTAGTTATTTGTTTTTGTTACCTTGTTTTAAATTTAAAATTTGATTAAATGTGTAGAAATTGTAAATTTCATAATTCAAATTTTATAATTTATATGGTTTTTTGGAGAATTTTTGCATAGTCAAAATTTTTATTACTAAGGATTGATTCTCATCAACTCCATTGTGAAACAATGCCCTCGAAAAGGCCAAAATAAGTGTGGGAGGAAATAGTATGTATTTTTTTTCTTCTGGAAAAGTGGAAACATAAAAGCATTTCATTTTAGAATGTGAGGCCTTCAAAGACAACAGAGAAATATATTCTGGCAGCTAGCTTTGGGACAATCTATTTAGCTAGGGATTTGTTGAGAAGCTTGGAGCGTTTATTGTAAGGCTTCACACAAAAAGTGTTGAATATATCAACTAGATAAAAAAGAAATATGTCTTATAGGCATCTTTAACCAAGTAAATGTTAAAATAATTTTATTTCTTTCTTTTAAAATACTTAAACATTTTTTTTAATAAATTATATTTTAATATTCTTTAATATTAAATTTTATAATATAATTATTTTTTTAACCAACTTCAAAATTAATTAAATATTAAAAAAATATTGAAATTGCATCATTCTTTTTCTTTTCGAATGAACTAAGTTTTAATATCCACGTTTTTCATAATTGAATTGTTAATTGGTAATGAGATATAATAATTACTAATTATTAATAATAATGTTGCTGATTTATCATCATTATATAAGAAAAACCATATCACTTGAAATGATTTATTAGTGTTTTGTATGAGAGCATACTTGTTGGCATTATGATGCATGTGTTGTACTTGATGGCAACCCACTTGTAGCAGAACAACTCACTTGTATATGGTAACTAGATGAATCTACAGAAGAGATATCAGATGTGACAAAATGCATGACAGTTGTCACAAAATGCAGGGCAGTTCAAAGGAATCAGTTAAGAAGTATTGTACAATGGCAACTCTCTCAGATGACAGTTCACAGTGCAACAGGTTAACAGTAAAGAATTACATATCAGACTACACAGAATGAAGAAAGAGAGGTATACACAGGTTCACCTTGACCAAGCTACGTATACACGTAGGTTAACCAAACAAAAGGAGTGTATAACATACACACGCACTCTCACAGAAGGAAAAGCGCGTATACCTTGGAAAACGAAGTTTTTGGTGTGAAGTATTTGGTCCATGGTATTTGATCCAAGGTATTGACCCTAGGTATTTGATCCAAGGTATTGGTCCTAAGTGATTTTGGTCCATGGTATTGAGAAAGGCATAAAACTATATAAGGAGGAGAAGATCATTAGGCCAGGGTAGACAAACATTGAATATTTGATAAAGTGTGAGATCTAGTATGTAGGCTATGCGTTTATGATGCTTTGCTTGATCTGAACCAAGGAGGAACCTTAGCGGTTGATGGAGGATAAGATCTAATGATGGATCAGATCTTAAGGCTTGAAATGAACTATCTTTATAAGGTTCGACACATCAAAGTAGCATGTACATTATGAACTATGATGTTTGAAGTTACAGTTGGTTCTGGTTGTTGATGTAGAGTTCTGGGTTTTGCTTTATGTTCTGGTGACTGCATTCTGATAACAGTGTTCAGATTGATTGTGATTTACTCCAGTGATGATGGATGATGGATCAGGATCATAATGACTTATCATTATGTGATTTGATGGGCTAAATCTAGTTGCTAACACATGTATTATCCTTTATATGTGATGATCTGGGTATGTCTGAAGTCGGGAAGTGCAGCGAAGTTATAAGTAAGTATTTGTAGATCTATACGCTAGTTCACTTTGATGAAGTTGTGTATACATGCGGGTTCGGCTCTTCCAAGTTGCGTATACACTCTGATGCATGGTTTTGAGGTTACAGCTGGTTCTAAATTATGATGCATTGTTCTGGGTTCAGATCTATGAACTGGTTACAGTGATCTATCTATTCTAGCTGATTGATTGAATTTGATTAAGTTTGAATGAATGCTTGATCTAGTTGTGTCAGAGGTTCAGTAAGTGTTTGATTCAGTTGTGTCAGAGATTCATGGATTGATTGATTCAGCTGTGGTTGATTCAGAAAGTGATGATTGAGTTTCAGTGATTAGTTGATGCAGATGTATTTTGTATTACAGTGGTGATTGATTTTGAGCTTCAATGTTGTTGATGCGTTCAATATGAAAATTGGATGAAACGTGGCCTTTAGATTATAGTGTTCTGTTCCAGGAGTATCCAGACTGAAAATTTATGAAACATGGTACCTGGAGGAAGAGAGAAATTTGTAGCCTTTTGTAGGTCGGTGTCTACGTACTAGTAAACATATCGCCTAGTACAAGAGTTGGGGGGGTTGTAGCTCCCTTCCTGTAGAAGTTGGAGAACGAGAGAAGGTTGTAGCCTTCTGCAGGTAGAAGCTTGCATACTGGTATGATTCTTCACCAGTACAATGTTGTAAATAGATTTTCTTATTATTAAAAGAAGACAAAGACGACAGCAACAGGTGGTTTTCGCCCACATTGGGTTTCCACCTTAAATCTTGGTGTTCATGTGTGTTGCTTATGTGTGATGGTTCACTCTGTTATTAACTGCATACGGTTACTGTTTAATGTTTAATAAAGTATTGATGCACAGATTAAAGATCAACATATGATGAATTAACTGATTCATTAGTTTGCTGGATATACGCTTGTTTCCTTAAACATAATTGCATGTACACGCGGGTTACCCACATGGAAGTAACGTATATAAATTTGAGTATGAAAAGAAAAGATTATTGACTTGACTAATACTGATTCACCCCCCCCCCCCCCCCCAGTATTATTTCCAACAATTGGTATCAAGGCAGTTCCTTTGGTAGAAGCTTGATCGCTTGAAGGAGATCCGTAGAACAATGGGAAAGAAGCTAAAGAAGAAAGTGCCTCAGAAGAAGAAGACATCTCAAAGGAACTATGACAGTGGGAGAATTGATTGGGGATTATGTGGAAGCAACTCTTCAGATTCAGAATCACCTCAAAATGAAGATGAACAAGCAAAATAACTATCAGGTATGAATTTGTTATCCTCTGGTGATACATTTCTCCATCCATTTGAAGATGATGAAAGTGATAGCGAAACAACTTAATTTTATCTTATGGGTGAGGAAGAAAGATATCAAATAGAGGAAGAATTTAAAAGGCTTACAGACAAAATTAGAGATCAACAAGATCTATTGGACAAAAGGGAATTTGACTTCAAAGAAGAAGCTACCAATCTAAAAGGTCAACTAGAGGAAGGAAATAAGGAAAGGAAGATCAATGTCAAAAGTTGCAGGATGAAGTGACATCATTAAGAAATGAAGTAAATAAAAGGAGCACAACAATCAGGAAACTCAAATATAGATCCAATTACTATGAAAGTCTTGAAGCTAAGATCCTCTCTCTAAAAGAAGATCTTGAAAAATCAAATAAGAAGAATGAAGAACTACTCCAAGCTCTTGAAGAACAAAACGAATTTCTCGAATTAAGGCAAAAAGTGGAATAAGGAAGAAAAGCTGAAGAAATCATGAAGAAGCAGTATCTTGAAAAGGAAGAGTAATATCAGGTTGAGGTAAATATACTAAAAATTAAATTAGAAGAAAAGGATAAGCTTTTACAATTTCAAGATAGTACTAAGATTTTGGATGATATTCTTAGTATTCAAAGGTCTCCTGACATCAAATTTGGTCTTGGTTTCCATGAATCTATTGAAGGTGAATCTATCTCACAAGATAAGGCAAGGAACTCTAATGTAAAACCTAAAATGCTCAACAGAGAGATTAGAGGTCAACTCCATCAACAAACAAGGAAAGAAATTCCTCAAAGAAAATTCTTTACTCCTAAATATGGAAGTGATAGTCGGTTATTTCATCAAATGAATAATGTTTAATGTTTTATGTGTCATAATCTTGGACATGTAGCAGCATCATGTGGAAGTAGAATGGTTCAAGACCATCACACAGAAAGATCATAAGCTTTCAGGTACTTCAAGGGACATTGTTTTTCTTGCAATATGTTTGGTCACAAAGCCATTGACTGCTATAATAGAAATATGAAACATGTAAGATGTTATGCATGTAAAAAGTTTGGACATATAACAAAGGAATGCAAGAGGATATTTTGGGCACCATACCAAAAGAAGAAAACATCATCACACTCGAAGATATGAAAAAAGAAGGAAGTATAGTCAGAAAAATGTGGCATGACACAGTGTACAAACATAACAAACTCAGGGGGAGCTGAAAGTGTGAAACTTCAATGTTCTAAATCTCATATGCAAGTTTAGTGAAGACAAGGTGCGTATATACGTGAGTTTGAAGCTGCACAATCATGTATATGTGGTTTGAGAAAAATGCAGTAGGACAGACTCAGAAAAACTGATTTGATATGATTCAGACAATTATTAGTTATCTTTTTTGTCACGATGATAGATGACTACAGTCTGTGGATGTTATTTAGAAGTGTTTTTGATCCTCACAAGTTGTTGATAACTTGATGTATATTTGATTGATGATGATACTTCTTACTGACATATGCAATGATCAGATCTGACAGTGAACAGGTGGAACAGGTTCAGGGGGAGAACATGCTATGCTTCTAATAAAGCATTGTTGACATTATAAGTCCTTGGTACCTAATCAATGATGATGATGCTTATATGGCTAAATGATACATCTTGTTATGTTATGGTTGATACTTGGGGTCACATAGTTGGTATTCAAATCAGATTTATGGATGATTGTGATGACTCTTTGAAGATGCATATAGTACATATATGTTGCTTACATGATGATCTTCATAAGGACAAGTAGAAGTATAAAGCTTGAGTACACAACTTCATTATTTAATGATTAGCTACTCATTTTTTTTTATGTTGCTATCATCATGCCTTCTAAAGATCATATGGTGCAGTTATGATGTAGGATTCCTATAGTTCTTGGCCCTCACATGGTTAAGGATTGTTGTTGTTGATGATATCAAGAAATCTTGATAAATGACCATGAACTCATGGTTTGCTAGATACATATTGCTATGTCTTTGATGGACATACAGTATGCTGAATACATGGATGATTACTTAAGTTGCATATTGATAAATATTGTTGGTTGGCCAAGAAAATAGTGTTATTGTAGGTCACATGAAGACATGGCTATTTGAAGACATGGATATTTAAATACATGGCTTACTTAGACACATAATGATGATGAGTTCTTACCTTATGATAATAGGTTGGTACTCACATATGTTGATTATCATGGTTGATGATTATCAGATGTGGGATGTTCCCTAGTGATGATACATGGTTGATATATTGAAGGTTCTCGTGGAAAGATCATGCAGCACTTGATGATGATGATGCGAATGATTTTGTGTTATTACTTGGAGATATGACATATGCTTAGAAGGCTTATTTTACTAAGGAAACGAAGCAAGTTGATCTTGATGAGATCAAGAGGATGAGTTGATATCTATCTGCAGCATACTTTATCACAGGTTGATGATATTTACACTATCATATCTTGGGAACTAATGATGAACATATACAGGTTGTTGGTTTGGATGTTGTTGATATATGCTTATGGTGTAGATCATACATGGTATATGATAGTCGTTGATGACTATCATGGTCTTGTTTAGACATTTGGTCTCTGTTATAAATGTCATGTATATCATTCGATGTAAAGGGCATATAAAGACCCATGATTTGTCTCTGTATATCGTAGTCTTTTGATGAGTCCTTTTTGGTCATATGATGTAATTTATATCATGTATAAACAATTGGTATATCCCCACTTGGTTGGTTGATTGATGTATGTATGAGTCATTGGTGATAGGAAGGTCAAACACACATAGTCAAGTGATAGAGTCATGCTATTCTTTTGGAAAATATTTGCAGAATCTGCATGTGCTCAGAGGAAGCATGGATGATATAGTGCATCTCAGCATGTACAAAGAAGAAGTTTAATCAGAAAATTCAGCATGTGCTTAGGGGGATCATGATCAATGTTTATATTCAGCTGTTCAGATATGGAAGTCTTCTTTTTGGTCAGCCCTTTGCCCTTGATATCAAAGGGGGAGAATATCTTGGTCCGCCCTTTGCCCTTGATGTCAAAGGGGGAGAGTATTTTGGTGTTGCTTGTTATCTCTAATAGTTTCTACAGCTTGCAGTAATCAACACCAACATGGTTTCCATCAAGTCCAAAGGGGGAGATTGTTGGCATTATGGTGCATGTGTTGTACTTGATGGAAACCCACATGTAGCAGAACAACTCACTTGTATATGGTAACTAGAAGAATCTACAGAAGAGATATTAGATGTGACAGAATGCATGACAGTTGTGACAAAATATAGGGTAGTTCAAAGGAATCAGTTCAGAAGTACTGTACAATGGAAACTCTCTCAGATGACAGTTCACAGTCTAGTAGGTTAACAACAAAGAATTATAGATTAGACTACACAAAATGAAGAAAGAGAGGTATACATAGGTCCACCTTGACCAAGTTGCGTATACACACAGGTTAATAGAACAAGAGTGTATAACGTACACACACACTCTCACGGAAGGAAAAGCACATATACCTTGGAAAACTAAGTTTTTGGTCTAAAGTATTTGGTCCATGGTATTTTGATCCATGGCATTGGTCCATGGTATTTGGTCTGAGGTATTGACCTTAGGTATTTGATCCAAGGTATTGGTCCTAAGTGGTTTTGGTCCATGGTATTGAGAAAGGCCTAAAACTATATAAGGAGGATAAGTTCATTAGGCCAAGGTAGACAAGCATTGAATATTTGATAAAGTGTGAGATCTAGTATGCAGGCTTTGGGTTTATGATGCTCTACTTGATCTGAACCAAGGAGGAACCTTAGTGGTTGATAGAGGATAAGATATAATGATGGATCGGGATCTTAAGGCTTGAAAAGAACTATCTTTATAAGGTTCGACACATTGAAGTAGCATATACCTTATGAACTATGATGTTTGAAGTTATATTTGGTTCTAGTTGTTGATGCAGAGTTCTGGGTTTTGTTTTATGTTCTAGTGACTACATTTTGGTAACAATGTTCAGATTGATTGTGATTTACTTCAGTGATGATGGATGATGGATCAAGATCATAATGACTTATCATTATGTGATATGATGGGCTAAATCTAGTTGTTAACACATGTATTATCCTTGATATGTGATGATCTAGGTATGTCTGAAGTCGAGAAGTATAGCGAAGTTATAAGTAAGTATTTGCAGATCTATATGTTGGTTCGATTTGATGAAGTTGCGTATACACACGGGTTTGGCTCTTCCAAGTTATGTATACACTCTGATGCATGGTTTTAAGGTTATAGCTGGTTCTGGATGATGCAGTGTTCTAGGTTCAGATCTGTGTACTGGTTATAGTGATCTATCTATTCCAGCTGATTGATTAATTTGATTAAATTTGAATGAATGCTTGATCCAGTGTGTCAGAGGTTCAGTAAGTTTTTGATTCAATTGCGTCAGAGATTCATGGATTGATTGGTTCAGTTGTGGTTGATTCAGAAAGTGATGATTGAGTTTCAGTGATTAGTTGATGCAAATGTATGTTGTATTACAGTGGTTATTGATTTTTAGCTTAAATGTTGTTGATGGGTCCAGTATGAAAATTGGATGAAATGTGGTCTTCAGATTATGGTGTTGTGTTCCAGGAGTATCAAGTCTGAAAATTTATGAAACGTGGTACCTGGAGGAAGAGAGAAGGTTGTAGCCTTCTGTAGGTCAGTGTCTACGTACTAGTAAACATATCGGCTAGTACAAGAGCTAGGGGGGTTGCAGCTCCCTTCCAGTAGAATCTAGAGAATGAGAGAAGGTCGTAGCCTTTTGCAGGTAGAAGCCTACGTACTGGTATGAGTCTGCACAAGTACAATGTTGTAAACATATTTTCTAATTATTAAAAGAAGACAGAGACGACAGCAGTAGGTGGTTTTCACCCACATTGGGTTTCCACCTTAAATCTTGGTGTTCATGTGTGTTTCTTATGTGTGATGGTTCACTCTGTTATTAACTGCATATGGTTATTGTTTAATGTTTAATAAAGTAGTGATGCACAGATTAAGGATCAACATATGATGAATTAATTGAATCATTAGTTTGTTGGATATGCACTTGTTTCCTTAAACACAGTTGCGTTTACATGCGTGTTACCCACATGGAAGTAGCGTATATAAATTTGAGCATGAAAAGAAAAATATTATTGACATGACTAATACTGATTCACCCCCTCCCCCTCGCCAGTATTATTTCCAACAATACTTTCATTTGAAAAGATGTTTTTAGGTTTTGGATTGTTAACATAATATTTTATATTGCTAGTTCTTAGTTCTTAGTCACTCAAAAGTAAATTTAAGTTATTTGAAAACTAAAAAATAATTATGCGCTAATTAATATTTACTAAAAAAGTAACATCTTCAATTATCATTATTGAGATGAAGCTATAATAGCGAAGTGATGTTTTCCCAATAACATTTAACTTTACCCTCACAAAACCCAGATACTATCCGAATTATAATATAACTCCTAAATATAGTATAAATTTGATGTATTATATACAAAGATCTTAATATACTTTTACAAATTACTCAATTACAAAAATTCAACTTAAATTTATATTAACTTAAATTTATCTTAAATTTCAATTATTTCTTTAATGCTTATTTTTTTCTAATTATTTAATTTTAAGTTATAAATTATTTTTTAATTAAATAATTAAAAAATCACACATTAAAAAATTTAATGATTTTCATATATATATATTTAAAAAGTTTAATCATTTTCATATATATATTCTAAAACATTTAATCATTTAAATACAATACAGTAAAATAATTTGAAATCATTACCCTAAAATAGGATCATAATCATTATTCTCACAATTAATCATTATACTATTTTTTTAATATTTAAAATCAATTTATAGTTTTTTTCAAACAGAAAATTCTTGTACTTGTTATTCATAATAGAATAAAAGTATACATAGACGATGTTATGCTCTTGACCTGCAAGAAGATACCAGAATACCAAATATGGGAAGAAATATGCCCAAAACACAAAACAATAAGAAATAGCAACATGTATTTTATTATTCAGAAAGGAAAGCAATATTCACTTGCCTCTTCGAGGGGACAACCTCCAATAGAGCTGGGATAAATTACAAAATAAGACACGATGCTCCTCGAGGGGAGTCTCTATCCTTTATATAGGATTCATACATGCAATACCATGAGTCAATACCATGGTTCTTATTAATACCATCTGTCTAATACCATGGCCCATTTGCAACTAACTGTGGTCCCTTATTTAAATGTGGGTCAACCACTTACAATTATTAATATGGGCTTTATTGACTCTTTACTTAACTATAACTATGACTCGACCCTATTACATAAATAAGGGGGTTAGGGTTGGACCCTAACATGCCCTCCCCCATAAAAATAGCCTTGTCCTCAAGGTTGAAGCTACGGAAACTACTGAAGGATAGTGGTTGGTTCCCAGGTCACATCTTCTTGAGAGGTGTCTTTCCACTTGATGAGGACTTCCTTGATCGTGTGGCCGCGTAGGTGCTGTTCTCGCATGTTAAGAACCTGTTTAGGTTGGAGCTAGATTGAACCTTCTTCATCCAATTCTGGTAGACTGGTTTCCATTCGACAATGGTTCCCAATCACTTTCTTGGGGCATGAGACATGGAAGAATGAATGGATTTTTGAAGTGGGTGGCAAAGTTAGCTTGTAGGCTACTTCTCCGATGCACTAAATTACTTGATACCGTCCATAGAATTTTGGAGATAATTTCTGACAAACCTTTTCTTTGAGTGACGTTTGCTTATATGGTTGCAGCCTCAAAAATACCTGATCCCCTTCTTGAAATTCACATTCTGAACGATGTTGATCTGCCTGTTGCTTCATGCGGTTTTGAGCTTGATGGAGATTCTCTCTGAGGTGGGCCAGCATGGTTGTGTGGTTCTGTAGGAGTTGATCCACTGCTTGTACCTTCGAGCATCCCTGGATATAAGAAGTAGGTGAAGGAGGGAGTTTACCATAAACTGCTTCATATGGAGTCATTTTGGTGGTGGCATGATAGTTAGTGTTATACCACCATTCGGATAGGTAACCACTATACCCATAGATGTTACTTTTCTAAAGTGAAACAGCTAAGGTAGGTCTCTAGAAATTTGTTGACTGCTCCAGTTTGACCATCAGTTTGGGGATGATAGGAAGTACGGAGTTGTAGTTGGGTACCTTGTAGCCTGAAGAGTTCCTGCCAAAAATTACTGGTGAAGATCGGGTCATGATCAAACACAATGCAAGTGGGCATGCCATACAATTTGAAGATCTGGTCCATGAAAGATTGAACCACCAAAGTCGGTGTAAAAGGGTGGGTTAGGGCATAAAAATGAGCATACTTAGAAAGTTTGTCCACAACCACCATGATGACTGACTTGTTGCCTAACTTCGGAAGACCCGTAATGAAGTCCATAGAAACTTCTGTCTAGATTGAGGCCAGGATGGGCAATGGTTGTAATGTGCCTGAGGATTTGACTGTTTCTCCTTTGTGGCACTGACATACGTCGCACTCAGTTACAAAAGTAAGAATGTCCATTTTCACGCCTATCCAAAAGAATGAACGTCAAGTGCGAGCATAAGTCTTCTGAAAGCTTGAATGGCCTGCAGTGGAAGACGAGTGAAACTCGCAAAATGCGACTTTTGAGGGTGGATGTTGGTGATATCATGACTCTATCCTTGTAGCGAAGAATCTCATCCTACCAAGAGTATCTTGCTGTGGAATTTGTATCCACCTGTAATTTATTAATGAGTTGGGAGAGCAAAGGATGTGAAAACCATTCCTTGCAAGCCTCTTCATCCATTCTGGAATGGTAAGGGAGATTGTGAGAAGGGTGCTTTCCTCCTCAAATTGGCATGATAACGCATTTGCTCCGACATTTTCGCGCCCTTTCTTGTAAATTATCTCATAATCACATCCCAACATTTTGGCGAGCCATTTATTTTGTTGTGGCGAGGATAGGTGTTGCTCCAAAAAATATTTAAGGCTTTGATGGTCTGTGCGGATTTGGAAACGCCACCCTAATAAGTATGGTCACCAGGTATCTACTGTATGTAAGATGGCTATCATCTCTTTCTCATAGGTAGATTGTCCCAGATTTGTCCCACTTAGTTGTTGGCTAGTGAAGGCCAAGGGTCGACCTTACTGCATTAAGAACACCCCATTACCCATACCTGAAGCATCACATTCAATCACAAAAGATTTGGTGAAGTCAAGCAGTGCTAATACGGGAGTGGAACACATGACATTCTTGAGAGCTATAAATGCCTGATGCACTTCATCATTCCAGAGAAATGAATTTTTCTTGAGAAGGTGAGTGAGGGGTCTAGAAATGTGACCATAATTGTCGATAAATTTGCGATAGTATCCCGTGAGACCCAAAAATCCTCTCAAGCTCTTCAAGGTCTTTGGATGAGGCCAATCCTGCATTGCCTGGATCTTTTTGGGGTCCACCCTGACACCTTCACTGTTATTCTCTTAACCTGCAAAACAATACCCAAGCGAAGAAAAGATACCGAGAACACAGAATATGCGAAGAAAATATACCCAGAACACAGAATAGCAAATGATTTTATTATTCAGAGAGAAATGTTCACAGGCCTCTTCGAGGGGGCAACCTCCAATAGAGCAGAGCTCGATTACAAAACAAGACACGATGCTCCTCGCAGGGAGTCTCTATCCTTTATATATGACTCATACATGCAATACCACGAGCCAATATCGTGGGTTTTATTAATACCATCTATCTAATACTACCGCCCATTTACCATCTATCTAATACTACCGCCCATTTGCAACTAACTGTGGTCCCGACATTAATTGCGGGTTAACCACTTACAAATATTAATATGGGCTTTATTGACTCTTGACTATGACGTGATCCCATGACATAAATAAGGGGGTTAGGGTGGGACCCTAACATGCCCTCCCCCTTAAGACTAGCCTTGTCCTCAAGGCTGAAGCTGCGGAAACTGCTGAAGAATAGTGGCTGGTTCCCAAGTTGCATCTTCCGGAGAGGTGTCTTTCCATTTGACGAGGACCTCCTTAAGCATGCGGCCACGCAGGTGCTTCTCTCGTGTGTCTAGAACCTGTTCAGGTTGAAGCCAGATTGACCCTTCTTCGTCCAATTCAGGTAAACTGGTTTGAACTCGGCAATTGTTCCCAATCACTTTCTTGAGGCACGATACATGGAAAACTGGGTGGATTTTTGCTGTAGGTGGCAAAGCCAACTTGTAAGCCACTTCTCCAATGCGCTGAAGTACTTGGTATGGTCCGTAGAATTTTGGAGAGAGCTTTTGACAACCCTTGTCTTTGAGTGATGTTTGCTTATATGGTTGCAGCATCAAAAAGACCTGATCCCCTTCTTGAAATTGGCGCTCTAAGCGATGTTGGTCAGCCTGTTGCTTCATACGGTTCTGAGCTTGATGAAGATTCTCGCGCAGATGGGCAAGCATGGTTGCGCGGTGTTGTAGGAGTTGATCCACGGCTTGTACTTTGGAGCACCTCGTGAGATAAGAAGTAGGGGAAAGCGGAAGTTGTCCATAGACTGCTTCATAGGGAGTCATTTTGGTAGTGGCATGATAGTTGGTGTTATACCACCATTCCGCCAGAGGTAACCACTGTACCCAAAGGTGTTGTTTTTCTGAAGTGAAACACCTAAGGTAGGTTTCTAGACATTTGTTGACTGCTTCAGTTTGACCATCTGTTTGTGGATGATATGAAGTACTGATTTTGAGTTGAGTGCCTTGTATTCTGAAGAGCTCCTGCCAAAAATTACTGGTGAAGATTGGGTCGCGGTCGGACACAATAGAAGTGGGCATGCCATGCAATTTGAAGATCTGATCCATGAAAGTTTGAGCAACCAAAGTGGGTGTGAATGGTTGGGGTAGGGCGCAGAAATGAGCATACCTCGACAGTGGGTCCACAACCACCATGATGACTGACTTGTTCCCAGACTTTGGAAGACCTGTAATGAAATCCATGGAGACCTCCGTCCAAATTGACGCCGGAATGGGCAATGGTTGTAATGTGCCTGGTGTGTGGATGGTTTCCCCTTTGTGGCGTTGACAGACGTCACATTCTGCTACGAAAGTAAGGATGTCCTGTTTCATGCCGGCCCAAAAAAATCATCTTCTGGTGCGAGCATATGTCTTCTGAAAGCCCGAATGTCCTGCAATGGGAGATGAGTGCAATTCTGCTAAAATGCGACTTTTGAGGGTGGATGTTGGTGATATTACGACTCTGTCCTTGTAGCGAAGAATATCATTCTGCCACAAGTAGCCCTTGCTGGAATTAGGATCTACCTGCAATTGAGAAATGAGTTGAGAGAGCCCAGGATGTGAAAACCATTCCTTGCAAGCCTCTTCAATCCAATCTGGAATGGGGAGTGAAATTGCGAGCAGAGTACTTTCCTCCTCAAATTGGCGAGACAATGCATCTGCTACCCTGTTGTCTTTCCCTTTCTTGTAAATGATCTCATAATCATATCCCAGCATTTTGGCTAACCATTTATTTTGTTGTGGGGAAGATAGGCGTTGCTCCTAAAAATATTTAAGACTGTGATGATCTGTGCGGATTTGGAAACGTCGCCCCAACAAGTAAGGTCGCCAGGTCTCGACTGCATGTAAGATGGCCATCATTTCCTTCTCGTAGGTAGATTGGCCCAGATTCCTCCCACTTAGTTGTTGGCTGGTGAAGGCCAATGGTCGCCCTTCCTGCATTAAGACTGCTCCAATACCTGTTCCCGAAGCATCAGATTCAATGACAAATGATTTGGTGAAGTCCGGTAGTGCTAAGACAGGAGTGGAACACATGGCGGTTTTGAGAGCTGTAAATGCCTGTTGTGCTTCTTCGTTCCAAAAGAAGGAATTTTTCTTTAGAAGTTGCGTTAGGGGCTTCGCTATGCGGCCATAGTTGCGGACAAATTTACGATAATACCCTGTGAGACCCAAAAATCCTCTCAAGCTTTTCAAGGTCTTAGGTTGAGGCCATTCTTGCATTGCCTGGATCTTTTTTGGGTCCACCTTGACACCTTCATGCCCCACAATGTGGCCCAAATACTCAACTTCTTCCATGCCAAACGAACACTTAGACATCTTGACAAATAATTTATGTGTGCAGAGTAGTTGCAAGAGTAGATCTACATGCTGAAGATGTGTCGCCCAAGTGCCACTATAGATGAGGATGTCATCGAAGAAGACAAGGACAAATTTTCTGAGATATGGTTTGAGGAGGTGATTCATAAGGCTCTGAAAAGTAGAGGGGGCATTACAGAGACCAAATGGCATGACCAGGAACTCATGATGGCCTTCATGAGTTCTGAAAGCTGTCTTGGGAATGTCGACTTCCTTCATGCGAATTTGGTGGTAGCCTGAGCGAAGATCCAGCTTAGTGAAGAATTGAGCCCCATTGAGTTCGTCCAGCAAATCGTCAACCACTGGGATGGGAAATTTATCTTTGACTGTTAACTTATTGAGGGCCCTGAAGTCTGGACACATCCGCCACTCCCCATCTTTCTTGAGGACCATGACCACTGGAGATGAATAAGGACTAATGCTGGGACGAATGACACCTGCTTCCAACAATTCCTTGATGATTTTTTTCTATTTCATTCTTTTGGGTGAACGGATATCTGTATGGCCTCACATTTGGGGGTTGGGCCCCTGGAACCAATGTGATGCTATGATCATGTTCCCCTCGCGAGGGTGGAAGCTCATGAGGCTTGTCAAAGACAGTCTGATGTTTATTTAAAATCTGTTGCATCTCAGGATGAATTGGCGAGGGCATGGTATCGACTACCTGGATGGCATTAAATTGAGCTACCACTCCATGATGGCCCTTTTTTAACAATTTTTCCATCCTATGCGAGCTGATGATAGAGGGGGCTCCCGCCTGTAGTCCACGGAGGGTATGTGTGGAGTTGTTCTGCTTAAAACTCATATATAACTCCTGGAAATCCATTGTGATTGGCCCAAGAGTGCGGAGCCATTCCGCGCCGAGGACAATGTCGCAACCCCCCATGTGTATTGCAAACATGTGGGTTTTCAATTGATAATCCCCCATTTGAATTTTGACATTTTCATATCGACCTTCACATTTCATTGTGCCCCCATCTGCAATTTGGACTTGGAAGTTAGAAACTGCCCGGAGGAAACAATGTGCTGCTTCAGCGATCTTTTGGTGGATGAAATTATGGGTACTTCCACTATCAATCAAGACTACTACTGGGTGATGTTTAAGAAAACCCCTTATTTTGAGAGTTTGAGGGGAAGAAATTCCTACCAATGCATTCAACGAAATAATTGGTTCATCAGATACAATCTCCTGTTGGTTATCTTCTTCGATCGCCTCTGGTTCCTCAAGTGGTGAATCTTCCTCTGTGGAGCTGTAGTCAGTGGCATCTATTTGAAAAAACTTGTGCTCTTTGCATTTATGACTCGGGGAATATTTTTCATCACAATAGTAACATAGTCCTTGCTTCCTTCTTTCGGCCATTTCCGCAGGTGACACCTTTTGAATCTTAAGTGTCTGAGTCATATTGGGAGCCTGTGAGGGACGACCTTTAGCGGGGAAGTTGGGGCGGCTGGATTGGGCTGTTAATGCACGTTCCACCTTACGGGCTACCTGGCAAGCCTCTGTCCATGTGGGAGGGTGATGGAGTAGAACTTGAGCTTTGATGGCTTCTTTAAGACCGCTGATAAAGTATTCCATGTAAAACTCATCGGTGAGACCCTTAGTGCGGAAGGCTAAGGCTTCAAAAGCAGTAATATATTCCTCCAATGTACCCGTCTGTCGGAGCTTAGTGAGACGCCCCAAAAAAGAGTCTTCCTGTTCAAAGCGACTGCGAAGAGTTTTGGCAAATTGGGCCCAATTCTGAAAATGTCCATTGCAACACTGATGCCATTCCTTCCATTGCCATCGTTCATTGTCCAAGTACATGGTGCCAACCATAAGCTTAGTCCCCTCATCTGTGATATGATTCAATTGGAAATACTGCTCCATTTGTGCTAGCCATGTGGACGTGTGAGAACCGTCAAATTTCTGCATATCCAACTTGGGAGGTCGCTGACTGGGTGGTGGATGGGAGTGCCAAACGTGAGGAGAGTGGCTAGACTCACCCTCATGGTATTCATGGCCATTATACGCCTCCTCGTGAGCTGGCTTCTTGCCCTTTGAGAATGCCTCCTGTAACTGGTTACTCATTCCTTTAAGCTCAAGTTCTATGTGGTCACTCATTCCTTGAAGGTCACGTTCGATCTTGTTCACCGTAGTTTGGAGGGAGTTGACATAGCTTTCAATTTTTTCGATCCTTTCATTGGCCATCGCTTGAGCGCGAGTTTCTACCATACACCAACCTGATGAAAAATTGGGACCGCCTAAAAAATTTTACTAAGAAATTGAATGGTACCACCTTGCTCAGCTCGTTGTCCTGATACTGATGGGCTAGGTCACCAATAAGCGCCCCGGAAGATCTCAGACTTTTTTTTTTTTTTTCGGAAAACTCCTAACGGAGTTTTACTCCTTCCTGATCAATACTGCAGTCGCCAATTCCTCAAAATGTCAATGCCGCAAAAAGTCCTGCGAAAATTATATCCAGGTACAGGAACCCTTCACAACTACTCCGATCTGGTGGATCTGAGAGATCTGAATGGTGGAACAACTGTTGCTGCTGATCTGGAATATCCGATCTGGTGGATCTGAGAGATCTGAATGGTGGAACAACTGCTGCTGTTGATCTGGAATAGATGATGTGTGATCCCCCGATAGAAAGGGAACTATGGTCTTGGGGAGTGTCAGGTGCTACAGATCGCAATATACATAAGGGTCTGACAGTAGTACTCGGCCCAATGTTTTAGGGCTCTAACTAAGGAGGATCGACCGTACCCTTAGCCGTACAACCCGACTACCCTATCGTACGGGCGAGTAATCTCTCTGAGTGTTGTTCTCGGTGTACTGTAGCCACAAGACGGTCGAAGGTTTATCTATGGCGAGGTTTCAAGGGAGCTAGGGGGCTTCCTATATACCCAGAGGGTACGTGGAAGACAGTCCGTGCGCGGTTCTGTCTAATGCACTACTACTCGAAGGGGTACCCACAGGGGTTACAAGGGAGTCCAACAGACGTGACCACCTCTTGTATTTCCTGCGTGCATGCCTCCCCAAATCCGCAGATTTATGCGCTTAACAACAGATCTCGTGGTTTAAAGACGCCGGAACACGTCTCTAGCCAAAAAAAAAAAAATTGCTAAAATTTGGAGATCCCACCGAGCCCTGGAAAGTGCTCTGATACCACTTGTTATGCTCTTAACCTGCAAAACAATACCCAAGCGAAGAAAAGATACCGAGAACACAGAATATGCGAAGAAAATATACCCAGAACACAGAATAGCAATGATTTTATTATTCAGAGAGAAATGTTCACAGGCCTCTTCGAGGGGGCAACCTCCAATAGAGCAGAGCTCGATTACAAAACAAGACACGATGCTCCTCGCAGGGAGTCTCTATCCTTTATATATGACTCATACATGCAATACCACGAGCCAATATCGTGGGTTTTATTAATACCATCTATCTAATACTACCGCCCATTTGCAACTAACTGTGGTCCTGTCATTAATTGCGGGTTAACCACTTACAAATATTAATATGGGCTTTATTGACTCTTGACTATGACGTGATCCCATGAAATAAATAAGGGGGTTAGGGTGGGACCCTAACATTCACGCCCCACAATGTGGCCCAAATACTCAACTTCTTCCATGCCAAAAGAGCACATGGACATCTTGACAAATAAGTTATGATTCCAGAGCAATTCCAAGAGTGGATCTATATTCTGAAGATGTGTGGCCCAGGAGTGGCTGTAGATGAGGATGTCATCAAAGAAAACAAGGACAAATTTTCTGAGATATGGTTTGAGCAGGTGGTTCATGAGGCTCTAAAAAGTGGATGGGACATTACAAAGATCAAATGGCATGACCAGGACTTCATAATGGCCTTCATGAGTTCAGAAAGCAGTCTTTGGAATGTCTACTTCTGATCTGGATTTAAATAGGAACGCAATAGATTACAGAGATAACCATAAATACAGAGATGTGATAACCATAAAAATAGAGATGCAGCGGAAATAATACTTCATTTCATTAATGGAGAATACTGAAATATGCTTACAAATAGAAATAACCCAGCTAGGGCGATGGTAGCTTATCTCTGAGAAGAGATGTGTCGGCTACATGCCTCTGAACTGTTTCGAACTATCTTTACAATGAGGCTCGAAGGCCTATTTATTATTGAGAAACAATGGAAAACCCTTCACATTCCAAAACCTAACCCTAGAAGATGAAACGCCAAATTGTGGGCCCCGTTTTGGGGTGATTTGGACAGCCAACTTCCCGGGGTCGCGAATTGGTCGTATTATCTCCGTTTGACGCGCATGATAGCCCGTTGGAAAGATCTCTCCGAGGACTACAACGAAAAAGACGATTTTTATCAAAAACTTGCTGGCGGAAGATTTCCAAAAAAACGTCGTTTAGGGCCTAAAAACGGCTCCGGAAGTTTAGGACCCAAAAAACTGCTAAAAATAGTAAACTGTGCTATAATTAAGGAAACAGAAAAACTGAAAGAGACAGTTGTGGGGGTCCAAATGGGATAGGTGGGTGGCCACCAACATCCACTTGGATCATTCCTCCCCCCTTAGGAAGCAATGGTCCCCATTTTGTTGAGTTCCTCCCTGAGATGATGAAGCTTCTGCTGAGCTGGGTCTCTGGTGAGTTGTTCTGCAATCTTTGATGTGTCCAGAAATGGTGGGGAGCATGGTCGGCGACGGTCCACATTGAACACTCGGTGCAAGCGAAGGGATGGAGGAATGCTGTGTTTCAAAGCATTGTTTCCCATAGCCTTGTTACTGATGTAAGGACCATGTTGAAGTGGTCTGAGTTTCTGATGGGTTCTGGTAAGGTGCTCCCTCTGCAAATGTAACCAAACTTTGTCGCCCACCTGAAGCTTGTGTGGTACCCCCCCGGGTAAGGAGAAGTTGTTCCTGTGTTTTGTCACGACTATATCCCTCTGTTGCTGCTGCTGTGTGGACGAACCCTTCGCGGGGGTCATGGATGTAGCAACGATCTTCCCCTTACTTTGGGAGCGAACCAGACAGAAAATAAATTTCCTAGTCTGTGAGATGAGCTTGTTGCCTTTCTTAGCAGTGATCAAAGAGGTGGCGGTAGGTGGGGCTACCTCCGGTATCCTGTATAATGAATTATCCAAAGAAATGATGACAGCGCGAGGCCTTGACTCATACACAGCATGTCACCTCCACAAGTATGGCTGGCCTAATAGTACATCACAAACATCCAGAGGTATAACATCACACAATACCTCGTCTGTGAAGGGCTTGATGCTGTAGGGAAGGCGGCACTGCTGGCGAACTTTGAGATCTCGTCCTTCGTGAAGCCAACCGATATTGTACGGCTGTGGGTGTGGTGTAGTTGGTAGGCCCAACCACTTCACGACCTCTACTGAAATGAGGTTCTTTTGGCTACCACTGTCGACAATGAATTGTAGCGGCGAACCCTTCACCCACATCTGTGAGTGGAAAAGACGTTCCCCCTCCTCTGGATCTTCGGGCTCATTTTTCTGGATCTTGGCAGTAGCAACAGTGGCGCTGGGATCCGCATCAATGATCTGCTTCCCTTTGTCATTCCCCTTGTCGGGTTCTAACTCAGAGTCGGAACATGCATCTGATTTGGAAGCCTTCAACTCAGCCACCAGCGACTGCTTGGTCCGACACTCACTTGTGTTATGAGTGGGACTCTTGTGGAACTCACACCACTTTCCTGTGTCCTTCTTCGGCTTCGTGGTGTTGTTCTTTTCTTGCGGCTTTGACGGGTTGTCTTGGGTCACCCCACCTTGGCTTTGTCCTTTGGGCTTTGGATTTGCAGATCCAAAGTCTCGCTTCTTTTGTTTGAACTTTTCCTCGATTTTGACAGCGTATCGGTATGCTGTCCCGAGTGAGGAGATGTTCAAGAACTCCATCTCTTCCTGGATGTATCTGTGTAGGCAGCCGCGGTATTTGAGTACCAGATGCAGCTCAAAATCTTTGATAGCCAACTGTGTGCGGAGGGTGTGAAAAATATTTGTGAACTCTGGTACATCTTGGTCTCGTCCCTGCCGCAGTGTGGTCCATTTGATGTATTTGTCCTCATAGCTTTTGACAGGGCAGTACTACTCCTTGATGGCATCCCGGAAGTCATTCCAAGTGGGGGCGGCTGAAAACAGTGAGCCTGTACTTTCGTCCTTCTGCTCGCAGTATGTTTCCCACCAGTCCTTGATGTGGGGGGCTGCTTTGAGAAGAGCGAAAACAATCTTTACCCGACTTGAAAATTCATGAACAGAAAAATACCCATCTAGCAGATTTAACCATTTATCTACAGCATCTGCGTCTATTTGACCTTCGAAGATGGGGATTTCAAAATTAACTTGTACCTTAAACGGTGTGGCGTTTCCAGAGTAGCTGTTGGAAGCCGATGCATCGCCTCTGGGTAGCCGCTGAAGGATCTGCGCAAAGCTAGCCATCATCGCGTTCCTTTGCCACTCGAGGGCTTCTTCGAGCAAGATTCTGATAGGATCTCCTGCCCCCCTCATCTTTCTTCTCATCCGCCATGGGAGGTCGTCGAGATTTGCGAGGCTGGTCTTGCAAAGGTTCGACCAATTCAAGCCCTAACTCCTTATATCCCGACCTCGTTGGGTACATGCAAAGAAAAACAGAGAAAAAGCAGACCGCTCTGATACCACTGATCCGGATTTAAATAGGAACGCAATAGATTACAGAGATAACCATAAATACAGAGATGCGATAACCATAAAAAACAGAGATGCAGCGGAAATAATACTTCATTTCATTAATGGAGAATACTGAAATATGCTTACAAATAGAAATAACCCAGCTAGGGAGATGGTAGCTTATCTCTGAGAAGAGATGTGTTGGCTACATGCCTCTGAACTGTTTCGAACTGTCTTTACAATGAGGCTCGATGGCCTATTTATTATTGAGAAACAATGGAAAACCCTTCACATTCCAAAACCTAACCCTAGAAGATGAAACGCCAAATTGTGGGCCCCGTTTTGGGGTGAGTTGGACAGCCAACTTCCCGGGGTCGCGAATTGGTCGTATTATCTCCGTTTGACGCGCATGATAGCCCGTTGGAAAGATCTCTCCAAGGACTACGACGGAAAAGACGTTTTTTATCAAAAAATCGCTGGCGGAAGATTTCCAAAAAAACGTCGTTTAGGGCCTCAAAACGGCTCCGGAAGTTTAGGACCCGAAAAACTGCTAAAAATAGTAAACTGTGCTATAATTAAGGAAACAGAAAAACTGAAAGAGATAGTTGTGGGGGTCCAAATGGGATAGGTGGGTGGCCACCAACATCCACTTGGATCAACTTCTTTCATGCGAATTTGGTGATAGCCCGAGCGAAGGTCGAGCTTAGTAAAGAATTGAGCCCCATTTAGTTCATCCTACAAATCATCGACAACTGGGATGGGAAATTTATCTTTGACCGTCAACTTGTTGAGGGCCCTGAAGTCTGGACACATACGCCATTCCCCATATTTCTTGAACACCATGACCACAGGTGATGAATAAGGACTAATGCTAGGATGAATGACGTCTGCTTCCAAGAGTTCCTTGATGATTTTTTCAATTTCATTCTTTTGGGCGAACGGATATCTATATGGGCACACATTTGGTGGTTGGGCCCCTGGAACCAAAGTAATGCTATGATCATGTTCCCCTCTCGAGGGTGGAAGCTCATGAGGCTTGTCAAAGACTAGCAGATGGTTGTTTAAGATCTGTTGCATCTTAGGATGAATATGAAGAGAAGTGGGTTCGAAGGCCTGGATGGCATTACATTGGGTTATAACTCCATGGTGGCCCTTTTTTAACAATTTTTCCATCCTATGTGAGCTGATGATAGAGGGAGCACCCGCCTGGAGTTCGCGGAGGGTATGTGTGTTTGTTCTGCTTAAATATCATATATAACTCCTGGAAATCCATTGCGATTGGGTCGAGTATGCAAAGCCATTCAGCACCCAAGACAATGTCACACCCTCCCATGTGTATGGCAAACATGTGGGTCTTTAACTGATAATCCCCCATTTGAAGTTTGACATTTTCACAACGACTTTCACATTTCATTGTCCCCCCATCAACAATTTGGACCTGGAAATGAGAGACTACTCTGACAAAACAATGCACTGCTTCAGCGACTCTTTGATGGATAAAGTTATGTGTACTGCCACTATCAAACAAGACTACTACAGGGCGATGAGATTTTGGGGAGAAGAAATCCCTGCCAAAGCATGAAGCAAGATAACTGGTTCGTCAGGTGTAGCTAGGAGCGCATTTTCCAGCTGGTTGTCCTCATCATCCTCCTCTAGTTCCTTAAATGGTGGGGCTTCATCCGATGAACTGTGATTAGTAGCATCAATTTGAAAGAATTTGGGTTCCTTGCATTTATACCCAGGGGAGTATTTCTCATCACAGTGGTAACACAATCCTTGCTTTCTTCTTTCTGCCATTTCCATTGGTGACATCTTTTGAACCTTAAGTGTTTGGGTAGTGCTTGGATCCTGGGTGGGGTGACCCTTGGCTATGAAATTTGGACGAGTTGATTGAGCCACTAACGCATGTTCTACTTCACAAGCTATCTTGCAAGCATCCAGCCATGAGATTGGGTGTTGCAGTTGGATGTGGGCTTGGATGGCTTCTTTGAGACCGCTGACAAAACATTCCAAGTAGAACTCATCTCATAGACGTCCTTTGCGGAAGGCTAAGGCTTCAAAGGTTGTAATATATTCTTGCACTATTCCTGTCTGTCGGAGCTTAGTAAGACGATCCAAAAAATTAGATTCATGGTCGAAGCGATCCGTAAGGGATTTTTTGAATACCTGCCAAGTCACGGGCCTTCCATAAAAACGTTTATGCCACTGCCACCATTGCCGTCTTTCGTTGTCCAAGTACATGCTACCCACACTTAGCTAAGTCGCATCATCTCTGATGTGATTCAATGTGAAATATTGCTCCATTTGTGCTAGCCATGTGGCCGGATGAGAGCCATCAAATTTATACATGTCCAGCTTGGGTGGTCGTGGCTGGGACTATTGGTGGTTTCCAAAGAGGTGAAGAGAATGGCTAGACTCACCCTCAATGTTTTCATTAAAAGCATATGCCTCTGATTGTTCCTCTGACTTGCCCTTTGTGATTGTGTCAGCTAAGGTCTTGATCATCGTCATTAATGCATCCAACTTTTGTTCAAGGGTGTCGATCTTCTCATTGGCCATAGCTTGAGCTTTGGTTTGTACCATGCACCGATCCGGTGCACTTATTGTTACTGCAAAAAAAAAATTTGGACCACCCAAAATTTTTGACGCTAACAAGTGAATGGTACCACCTTGCTCAGCTCGTCGATCTAAACATACAAAAGTATTCTATCAGTCTACTAAAGTATTGACACAGTTGTCTCAAAAAATAGAACTAGAATAACAAGAACTCCTTGGAAGTAATCAAAGACTCCCTAAGCAGCTCCTTTACACTCAAGACACCCTGATCCAAATGCACAACCTCCTTAGAATAGGAATTTGCAAGCCTACTATGACATCCATGAATAACTCATAGTTATAAATAATACTGTGAGATTCTATGAGTACATCTAATAATATATATGCTCTTTTATCAACATTATATTTTTTTTTTGTAAGCACAAATATTCACATTATATTAACATTAAAAAATACATAATGCACAGTCTATAGAGCATGGGCTCACTGAGCCCTTCACTTGCCCAAAAACTTTCCCCTAAACAAGAAACAAAAGATTAAGTCGCAAAGTATCCTCTTCCCATGAGAGGGGAAACCAGAGGTGGAGGCTTGAGTTACAAAATTGAGATAAGTCATCAAAATGTCAAAAATTCGAGACTATGAACTGGTCCATCTGGAAAAAGCCAAAATAGATGATTCAAGACGCTAAGATAGACCAACTTGATATGAGCCATGGAACTTGAGAAGTTAACTCAAACATGTGGACGAGCCAACCTTCGTGAATTGCACTGGAGCCGCATTGAACCTAAGTGTTCCCCACATCACCTGGAATCTCCTCCAAGATGTAGCAATTATAGGGACTAACACAGGGGGGGAGAGGAGGAGGGGCTCAGGGCGTGCATAGGGGACATAGGTGGAGCTAGGTCAAAGTCTCTGCAAATAGGAGAGGGACGACAAACAAGGGCCATGAAATTTGGGGGAGAGGTCGAACACATGGAGGATAACTAGAAGGCGAGGGAGCAGGGGAGGAAGGCGATTGGATGTTGCATAGAAAATTTATTTTTGGGTCTCGGGCAAGTCTTTTGAGGGAAGAAGAGGCATGATTATTGTATGTCGAGAGCTTTGATATCCAACAAGGGGCCCTTGATTTCTCCTTCTCTTGCTCCTTGAGTTGACGAGATAGGAGATTACAGAGAGCCCAAAGTGTGGGCATGCCATGAGAAGTTTCAGCCTCCTCAGACTCAAGCACTTGGCGTCTGATGTGGGGAGGGATGTCATTGTCAAATAAAGTAGTAGTTGCACTATCATCAAAGGTGGTTGGGGGGGTGCCCTCTTCCCCTCCCCTTCCTCACGTGGCACCCCCTGCCTCTCTCTTGGCTCATGGTGGAGCAATGGGACACTATGGATAGGGAATGAGGCTCAGAGGAAGCAAAGATTGTGAAGGAGGAGATGGAAATCCTGATAGACGAGGATCTGAGCAAGACGACAAGCAGAATGTGATGTAGAGAGTCCCTGAAGTAGGGAATTAAAAGTCGGGAGGAGATGAGTGAAGTGGAGGTTCAGGATTTTGAGGATAAGCCTTGAGAGATGTCATATTTATTAACCATTGATTCCACATGTTGTGCGAGGGGGACGGCAACCGCCAAGTGGAGGGAAATGCCAATCCTCTCTAGAGAAAGTGGCTTTGGTCATGTGAGCACTTGAATCCGGGGAGTTTTATCAACATTATATTATATGTTAATTCAAGTATTTAATATTTTTTAAATGTAATAAAATTTATGACTAAAACCCTAACCATAATCAATTAATTATTATAAATTATAAATAAATTTACTTATAAATTTAATAATTACATCGTAAGGCGTTCCCCTCTGAAAAGAACTCCCCTCTCAGGGTACCTATATTTTCTTGTTCCCTTGATTTAGGTGCTAGAAAATTAAAATAGTTTGAGCCAATGATTAATTTGACCGGTATTAAATTAGTTACAAATTATAAAACCAGGTCGACCTAGCCCTTGCTCAGCACTAAGCCACAATGCAGAGATGGGGTCGATGGTTGATATCTGCTCCGCCAGGCCATGGCTTAGGGCATTGTTCCTTCTCTTCACTTCAACTAAACCGGCCATGAGCATAGATAATGCTGAAATGGTGAATTTGATCCCCATTCTCTGAAGCATGGTGATCCCCTTGTTATCTCTTGTTATGCACCAGACGATGGGCACCACTACCCTCTCGTAAAATGGCAGCCATGCGATGAGAGTCAGCAGGGAGAAGACAGAGAACGATCCTATGGGTATTTGGAAGTCGTTGGAGCCGAGCCTTTGGTCCATGGTTTGGGCCTACAGAACGGCGAACATGTTTTTCTGTGCGACCGCGACTTTATTGTTGATTCCACAGGAGAATATGGGCACTATTCTCATAATAGTTTTGAACCCCTCGATGTATTCTTCAGAACAGACTCTCCAGCGACTAACGGGAGAGAAGTCATAGGGCCGGATGCTACCCCGCAGAACTTCATGGTGGTAAACTAACCGACCGAGAAAGAAGAAGAGGGCACTGGAGAAAAGCATGAAAACAACACTGATGCTGAAGCTGAAACCCCAACTGAAATCATTTTGAATATACACGAAAAAAGTGTGGGATACTATGAGGACTACGTAGCTAGTGAAGTAAAACCAGTTCAAAGATCTGCACACGTTTCTTCCCCTTCTCTCCTTCCTACTTGAACTGATCCACCCCAAGGTTCAGATATCGTTGACTATTTAACCCAATCAAATATCTACTAATCTAATCTAATATAAGAAAACATATCTTTTTCATCATTTCATTACATGGAATACCAATCAATCACAAATATAGAAAGCATCAACATGGTTTTACAAAGCCCCCTCAATCACATGCTCACTGGTAGTCTTGGATGTTGAGGGAGATCATCTCACCATCACTTCAAGGTTTGTGAATTATGCACTGCTTATCAATTTTTAACCATCACATTAGACACCCTAAAGTACATGTTGAAGATTTATTGGGTACTAAATATTACAACGTTGCACGCCAACTAAACTGTTTAATGAAATTCTTGTTTCCTTGAATGCGAAGTGTTTGATAGAATGCTCGAGGAACAAAGTTTTTGCTAAAACAAATGAGATTCATGTGTTTGATAAAATGCCTGTTGAACAAGTATTTGTTGTAACTGATCTTATAATGACATATTTGAAATCATTGTTAGGTTTTTCATTTGAAAAACGATATGTTTGTTTGTGGTTCTTGGTGTAAAAGATATTGAAATTATGGTTAGGGTTTTTTTAAAAATCATTTCTGATTTAAAGCTGCAATTAGAATGGGCAAAAGAGATTTTTATAGATGAACAATGTTCACTTAACATTTGAAAGATCAAATTCTATCATCTGTTTATTATATAGGCAAACATTTCATCGTAAGAATGAGTTTTGAGTTTAGGGATGCCTTGAACTTCCAAACCTGTCTTTTAAAATTACTATAAAAATGTTCTGAAGCCTTCTCTTATTTATAGTGTTTATATAATAGAGGATGATGAAAAGATGTTGATAGTAGAAATCATAGCAACAAAGGCAACCCATCTACATTCGCTTTAAAGATTCTATTGTCTGCAAATTTAATGGGAAATGACCTGCTACAACATATTTAATGGGAAATGGCCTGCTACATATATGTTTCTTAAAAATATATATGTATTACAAAATATTCATACCTGTCTGTGCTGGTTGAATACCACTGGCATCATGCAGCACAGTCACTGTTTTTTACAGAAACACCATGCAGAGGCTGAACAAGTCTCTCGATCAGAGATAGCAAATGGCTGCCTACCTCTCAACATGGGCTCTCAAGGACGCCTTCGTATACTGTACAAAAATTGGATTCAAAACATTTAGGTGATTACAGTTTTAAGGAGGTCATAAATAAAATTATTGGATTCTACTATTTGTATCACAGATTTGGAATTCCCATTGTCCGGGAAAAGTAAGGCTAGTGAGCACGCAGCTGACCTTAAACATAGGAGAAACAAGTCTTCCGCTTTAGTTGAGCATGTAGAAAAAACCAAACATCATGTTTGTATTGAGGAGGCTAGTGTCATTGCTAGAGTTTCGTAGTTCCATCATCACAAATTTAGGGAAGCCCTTGAGATTGAAAAGAGGCCAAGCAATCTCAATAGAGAGTATGGTTGGAATATCAGTAGTTGTTGGGTCCTAGCACTCTCTTCCTAGTCGCTTTCTTCCCCGTCTCTCCCCCCCCCCCCCCCCCCCCACCCCTCGTTTTTTGACTCATCTATTAATTTTAATGGATAGAAAATATAATTCTTGCATAATAATAAGTTAATTTAACATTTAGATATACAATTATTTTATCTGATTATTTAAAATATTTTTTCTTTCCAACCCTTGACTTATTCTAATATTTTAAACTATTAATACCTTTTATAACTAACTATTATCTTAATAAAATTAATTTATTATGTATATATAATAAATTAATTTTATTAAGATTATAGTTAGTTTTATATATATATATATATATATATATATATATATATATATATTAAAGGTGAGGTCACTTAATATAACTAACTTCCAATTTAATATATTAATTAACTTATTTTTATGACCCTAGTCCAACTAACTGATCCCCAGTCAAATTTAGTCGTTGGAGGCTCTGCTCTGACTATTTAACATGCAAAGCTAGATCTGATTCTTCAACTTGTCCTGACGATGAACCACACTGGTTGGTTCGAAGTGCGTCAACAAATGAAATATCATGTGATTTACGCTAAAAAATCTCTCGTAAACTTGATATGGATCACAGAAGCCTCAATTCAGCAAGTAAGGCTGATTTACCTTGTCGTAACATTGAAACTCGCCAATTTAGGTGTCGTTGCTTTCAGGATCTGAGGGATACCTCAGCGCCCCACAAGGCCCCACTCCAACTTGAATTTCCTGCGTGTATGACAAACTTGCATTCTGAGGAAGGAAACAATCAGAGCCTATTCATATTGATTCTCAAGAAGGAAACAAACAAAACCTATTCAGATCAATTGAAGACTTAATCTATGGAAATCTATGTTTCAATTAATCGGAGAGAGAATTAAATGGGCATATAATCTCTAAACGTATCTCAGTACCTTCTCATATAATATGTGTATACCTGAATCGGCGTTCTTCCCTTGAGCAGAGGTAGGGTCATTGTCGCACCCTAATGAGATATACTCTTTGTTTCTCCTTCCAGCCTTATCGGTGTATAAGGACTTCTTGCAAATCCCAACGAGGTAAGGGAATGCTACATCCACAACAGTACAAACACAGAGCCTTATCATCCATAATTGCATAAGTAAAAGAACAAACAGTATAAGTAAAAGCACAATGACGGCCTTATCATACAGAATTGCATATAAAATAGATAGCGGAATTGCATATAAAATAGAGAGCAAAGCTACTTGTATGAATTTAACAACAAAATGGATAATAGAGAGATACTTATATGCATTTAACAAAATTGAATTAACAAAAGAAGACACACAAAAACAAAGAGACTATACAGAATTTGACCATATCATATGAACATTAACAAAAGAAGACAGAGAAAGTTGAAACAAAGAGACTATATAGGATTTTACCAGAAGAGAGGAGGATGGGGATGACGATGTGGATGTGGGAGGATTTAATTTTGTGCCAATCAAGGGCAGGGCATGTGAAGTAGTTTGTAGCGGAGGCAATTGTAGAATTTTGTAGAATTTTTCCTACAAATTAGCTAGCTTTAATACCATGTAGAACTTTTTCTACAAATCAGCTAGCTCTGGTACCATGTAGAATTTTCTCTACAAATAAGCTAGCTCACTGATATCATGTAGAAATTTCACCTGCAGATCAAACTGATATATGCAATGTACTAAAGCATAATACTAGATCTACATCTACCATAAACTTTGCGGAAGCTAATCAACCATGAGTAATATCAAGCATGAACACATATAACTGATAAGAAGGAATCAATCACACATAACACAGAAGATATAACCTGGGGAAAGCACCAACCTAAAAGCCCATCTCTGTATTATCAATCAAGTGGAAATCCTCAACAACATACAAAAAGAATTAGCTCAAAAGTTATCCCGCTCTCTCTATACTCTGATGATCTTCAATCAGAAGATGAAAAACATGGACTACCTAGGCCTCAATATATAGGCTGTAAATTGGCCTAATCATACCTGCTGTCACCTCAGGTCCAACTATGTAGTCATAGAAGAAAATAGATTCCTTCCTCATGCAAGGAATACTTACCAGAAATATCCTAGCATCTGATAGTACATTGTCCCTCATCTGATCTCAATTGGGTCTTTGTCTGAACGGCCATGCATCAGTTATTCATGAGAGAATACTCAGTTATCTGAAAATAATAGTTGTCACATGCATGCAAGCATCAACAAACTATATCTCATTAATTTAACAACGTGTTAAATTAATCTAATTGGACTTGACTAAGTTAAACTAAGTCAACTGATCCTCTCAATATAGAACTAAATCTTATCTCCTTTAATCAAGGGATAAATTCTTAAATCAAGAGAGAAAATAATTGCATGATCTCACAAAGACTTCAAGTTTAATTTTCCATAACTAATTAACTCATGGAGATTAATTAATTAATATTTTAAACTGCTAGTAAGACCAAATTCGTTTTTACTTCCTATAGATAGACTATGGACTGCTATAAATAGGAAGGGACCCAAAAATGCTATTTTTAGAAGATTCTATTTTTAGCAGTTTCACCTCTCACCCAAGGTGGCCAAAATGCTCATTGGCCAAACTACTATTTTTAGATATGTTATTTTTAGCAGATCTATTTTTAGCACTTTCTAAATTTAGCATTTCTTGTTGCACATTTTTCAACACTCCCTCTCAACAAGCAAGGCTTCCTCTTGAACCCGATCCTATAACTCTGGAATGTTCTGCATGCAACACATCTAACAAGTGCAGTTTCTCCAGCAACACTCAGAACAAAAAACTCCCAACTCACCACTCTGTTGGCCTATAAACATACTCTGATGCTGAAGCTCTACCTACTGCTGACAAGTGCTCCCTCTCTAACCTCTGCGCTACTACAACATCTCCATGTATCTTGCACTGTTACACCATTCTCTGTGCTACCCTACACAGTGCAACACACTTGTGCCTCTCGCATTGCTGCAGCTTGCATGCCCTACGCTGTCCTGGGATTCCCTACACTGTAGCTCTCTCTGCTGCTCCATCCACATCCGTCTCTACCCAATCAGTCAGTTCTTGCTACTCCACATCAAGGCTCTCGTAGCAAGGTCTCATCCAAGAGGTTGGGTACCTCAAGGATCCTGCCCCTCCTCCTTGGGATGATCACACTATATCGCCCCACCTCCTACCTGGAGGTATGGATGCATGTGATCCCTCTGCCCACCTGGATCAAAGTTTACCCCTACTGGAGGTCTCTGCATGAGTGGATGCCTCTACTCTGTCTCCTCTCAGCTTCCCCAGTTGTGGCTGCTCCTCAACGTCCTGAAGTTGCTTCACCAATTGTGGCTCCTCCACAATCGTCTAAGACTTCTTCTGGCACTACATGTTGAGAGGTAATATACCCTCCCTCTCAACCACCAAGTCTCTAACATTTGCCTTGATCCTCAAGGCTTTGCATGCATCTTGTACCTCAAGTGCATACAGGTTCTTGGCTAACACACCAATCTATTTCCAATTTCCCGCCGGCACGAAATTTTCTAGAAAAAGAACTGATTTTAAATCAACGATATCTCCCTCATCCGAACTCCAATTCAGCTGATTTTTTTCTTGATTTAGGGTATTTTTCCACAAGGAATGCAAATATGCTATTTATTTCTGAAAATTTTGTACAAAATTTTTCATATATGCTCTGCAAACTCTCGGCCCAAAACTCAAAACTTTGAAATCTCTTCTCAGTATACTGTTCTCTCCTTGATCACCTGTGCTCCGATACCATGTTGAATTTTGTAGAATTTTTCCTACAAATCAGCTAGCTTTGATACCATGTAGAACTTTTCTACAAATCAGCTAGCTCTTATACCATGTAAAATTTTCTCTACAAATCAGCTAGCTCACTAATATCATGTAGAAATTTCACCTGCAGATCAAACTGATATATGCAATGTACTAAAGCATAATACTAGATCTACATCTACCATAAACTTTGTGGAAGCTAATCAACCATGAGCAATATCAAGCATGAACACATATAACTGATAAGAAGGAATCAATCACACATAACACAGAAGATATAACCTGGGGAAAGCACCAGCCTAAAACCCCATCTATGTATTATCAATCAAGTGCAAATCCTCAACAACATACAAAAAGAATCAGCTCAAAAGCTATCTCGATCTCTCTATACTCTGATGATCTTCAATCAGAAGATGAAAAACATGGACTACCTAGGCCTCAATATATAGGCTGAAAATTGGCCTAATCATACCTACTGTCACCTCAGGTCCAACTACGTAGTCATAGAAGAAAATAGATTCCTTCCTCATGCAAGGAATACTTACTAGAAATATCCTAGCATCTGATAGTACATTGTCCCTCATCTGATCTCAACTGGATCTTTGTCTAAACTTCCATGCATCAGTTATTCATGAGAGAATACTCAGTTATCTGAAAATAATAGTTGTCACATGCATGCAAGCATCAACAAACTATATCTCATTAATTTAACAACTTGTTAAATTAATCTAACTGGACTGGACTAAGTTAAACTAAGTCAACTGATCCTCTCAATATAAAATTGAACCTTATCTCCTTTAATCAAGGGATAAATTCCTAAATCAAGAGAGAAAATAATTGCGTGATCTCACAAAGACTTCAAGTTTAATTTTCCATAACTAATTAACTCATGGAGATTAATTAATTAATATTTTAAACTGCTGGTAAGACCAAATTCGTTTTTACTTCCTATAGATAGACCAGGGATTGCTATAAATAGGAAGGGACCCAGAAATGCTATTTGTAGAAGATTCTATTTTTAGCAGTTTCACCTCTCACCCAAGGTGGCCAAAATGCTCATTGGCCAAACTACTATTTTTATACATGCTATTTTTAGCAGATTTATTTTTAGCACTTTCTAAATTTAGCGTTTCTTGTTGCACATTTTTCAATAGCAATATGGTACCTAAATGTTTCTTATAATCCTTTGTAAGGAAGCCTTCCTCCAAATATCTGGGCTACACCAATCCTACAAATATTTTCAGCAGCTTTTGCAAATTTATCAGGAAATCTTCCTTCCTTTGCACATTGCAATTTTGTATACAAGTTTGAACTGCAGGGCAATAGGATTTCTAGTAGCATCCCTAGAAACATTTTCAAATGCCAAAAGCTGGTGTACATTGAATTGAGCCAAAATAAGTTGACTGGAGTGATCCCTCCTGAACTGGAAAGTCTTCCCTGTCTCGGTGTTCTTCATCTATCCCATAATGCCCTCATCAGGATGATTCCCCTAGAATTCCAAAATTGTGCTCCCTTAGAATGTTTCAATGTCTCCTTCAATCATCTCTCAAGCCCTGTGCCTTCAGATGGGCTTTTCAGAAGCATAAACAATAATGTTTTCGCAGGAAACCCAGGTCTCTATGGCAAAGTCCTAGCAGAGTCTCCATGCATGAATTTAAATGACCCTTACCTCACTTATTCCTCATATTACACGTCAGATACTAAGAAGAAATTTCATAATATATGGGAGATTATATGGTTGCCTGGTCTAGCAGTATTCATTCTCATAGTTGGAAAAACATGCTGCTATAACCAGTTTATAGGTCATGCTGGTGGTGGGAAATATAGGGAGGAAAAGCTTGAAGAGGACCAATGGAAGATGACTGCCTTCTAAGAACTGAGCTTTACAATAGAAGATGTTCTAGAGTGTTTGGAGAGTGCTCACATGGTGGGAAGTGGAGAAACTAGCACAGTTTACAGAGAAGAAATGCCAAGAGGCAAAGTGATTGTTGTGAAGAAGTTTGTGGAGAGTTGATAAAGAAGAGATTAATCAGAGGAGAGTAGTATTAGCAGAGGTTAAAATTCTCAACCTACACTGTGAAGAGTATCTAGTAGAATCTTGCATGTCTCTGTATCTAGAGCTCATCCTTCAGTTCCAACTGATTAAAGGCCTTTAAAGCTTCATTAATATTACTATACTTATAGAATGCACTTATAAATACACTATAAATGTCACTACTTGCACTGTAATCCTTGTCAAGCAATAAGCTATGGAAAGGAGGCCATGTTTATGTTGATGATTTTAAATAAGTTTAAGCCTCGGCCTAGTCTATATTTTTGACATATAGGTATAAATGGGATATCAAACAGTTCAATATGTATAGTGAAAAGAGCACCCAGGTCTAGAAATTGATTTATGATGCATGATAAACTTTTGTAGTAGTTTTCCAGCGTTCCCTGTAGCATAATTCAATACATTTTGAAGGCTTTGAAGTCACTACAAATATGATGTAAAACAGATCTCTTGTATACTAGCATCATATCCCATGTTATTATAACTGGTTTGAAGTGAGATAACCTGTGCCATATTGATGAGTAAGTGCAGCGAAGGAGGCATGTTTGTGGACTGTTGTTGTTCCAGAATACAAAAGTCAATGAGAATGATGATGAGAATTTTCTTTGTAGTTTTATGATTTTGAGGGCATTCAATGCTTTGACACTTCAGTTTTGTAGGACATGGGTTTTTTTTTCTGGATTTTTATGTTGACGAAGTAGCTTATTTGTTAATTGGTATCTGGAATGCTGGGATTAATCACAATTTTCCATGCTACATAAACACGTACCCACATCTATATCCATTTTCCCGCTTTCAAAGTTTATGATGATTATGTATTCGTTTACCAGGATTGTTGTCTGTTTTCGAGTAATTGTTTCACAAAATAGTCTGCTTCTATGAATTAAATTTTTAAAATATGAGAGAACCAGGTAGCCACCAAGGTTTTGATGTAAAACTTCTGACGAGAATAAGAACAATTCATTCAACTACAACATTAAGCTTTGAGAAATTCAATAAAGCATTTGACCTATGTGCAGGTAACTAGTTAGTTGCACTTATCCTCTTCTCCAACCAGTTCACAGGAGAAATCCCTTATAATCTTACAAATTGTCCCACTCTGCACAGAGTCAAGATTCAACAAAACAAGCTCAGTGGCCACATTCCTTTGGGATTTGGAAAGCTTGAAAACTTGTCCTTTGTAGACATGTCATGGAACAATCTCACTAGATATTTGCCTTCTGATCTCTTTAATTCACCTACACTAGATTACCTAAATGTTTCTTATAATCCTCTGCAAGGCAGCCTTCCTCCAAATATCTGAGCTACACCAATCCTGCAAATATTTTTAGCATCTTTTGCAAATTTATCAGGAGATCTTCCTTCCTTTGCACATTGCAATTTTATATACAAGTTTTAAATTTGAACTACAAGGCAATAGGATTTCTGGTAGCATCCCTAGAAACATTGTCAAATTCCAAAATATGGTGTACATTAAATTGAGATAAAATAAGTTGACTAGAGTGATCCCTCCTGAACTTGAAATTCTTCCTTGTCTCAGTGTTCTTCATATCTCCCATAATTCCCTCACCGGGATGATTCCCCTAGAATTCCAGAACTATATCCCTTAGAATGTTTCAATGTCTCATTCAATCATCTCTCAATCCTTGTACCTTCAGATGGGCTTTTCAGAAGCATAGACAGTAATATTTTTGCACGAAACCTAGGTCTTTATGGCGGAGTCCTAGCAGAGTCTCCATGCATGAATTTAAATGACCCTTACCTCACTTCTTCCTCATATTACATGCCAGATACTAAGAAGAAATTTCATAATATATGGGAGATTATATGGTTTCTTGGTCTAGCATAATTCATTCTCATAGTTGGGAAAACATGTTGCTATAACTAGTTTATAAGTCATGTTGGTGGTGGGAAATACAAGGAGGAAAAGCTTGAAGAGAACCAATGGAAGATGATTGCCTTCTAAGAACTAAGCTTTACAATAGAATATGTTTTGGAGCATTTGAAGAATGCTCACATGGTGGGAAGTGGAGCAATTGGCACGGTTTATAGAGAAGAAATGCCAGGAGGTAAAGTGATTGTTGTGAAGAAGTTGTGGAGAGTTGATAAAGAAGAGATTAATCAAAGGAGAGTAGTATTAGCAGAGGTTGAAATTCTCAACCTACACTGTGAAGAGTATCTAGCATAATCTTGCATGTCTCTGTATCTGGATCACATCTTTCAGATTCCAACTGATTAAAGGCCTTTAGAGCTTCATTAGTACAACCATACTTACAAAATGCACTTATAAATACACTATAAATGTCACTACTTGTAATGTAATCCTTGTCAAGCAATAAGCTAATGAGCATATATGCTTCATTCACCTGCTACTTTAAACAAAAGCCATTTATCAAGACACTGTAAGTATTGATATCAAATAAACAATCTTCTTTTACGATTGCATGCAAAAAATTTAATGCCTCCAACATCTGGCCTTTCTTAGATCAACCCTCAATTAAAGTATTTCTTGTATCAAAGGTCATGCACGTCTTTGTTTCTCACTACATCATCAAGGACTGTAGTTGCTTCATGCAACATGCCCTCTACATGCAATATATTCTCTTTATAGAGGGCATTCAACACGTGTATAGATAGCAATATGAATGCATTTCCCACTTTGTACATTCCATCCAGGTGTTTTTAACAACAATCATTGTACCAACTATAGAAGATTTATAAGAAACATTCAATTTGTGGAACTCAAAATGCTTGCTTCTCAATCTGTCTATATCATTTTCATTTTCCTCAACAAAGGCTTCATTAGGATATTCTCTATTGCAGTATACTACCTTGGCAAGCATAACCAATTTTTTTTTATTATCATCCAAGTCAATAAGCAAAGCTCTCCATATTCACAAATTTGTAGCCAAATGACCAACCTAAATGCGAAAACATTTATCCTCTGTGTTTCTATTTTGGGGGAAAAATGGATGCATATCTGGAACATATGCTTTCATCTCTATCAAATCAACATTCTATAAACCAGCACTGCACCTTTTGATGGTTGTATATTTTGTTTTTCTGGAAAGTATACAACTGCATATGGAGATTCAACGATGGATTTAAGAGTATTGTGGAGTTCAATCCTCGTTTATTCTATGGGAGCTGTAATAAAAGGGTCAAGGTATTCTTCTATGGACTCAAACCTCTCTAGGATATATTTAACCTCAAAAGCATGTGATGCACCTTTTCTTGTTGAATTCATTGTGAGGTGCATGACCTAACCTCACACATTTTTTCAATTCATTGTGAGGCGCATGACCTAACCTCACACATTTTTTCAATGTTATCAAGCAGAGGACTGCCACATTTCACTTGCATTAAACAACTCAATGATTGATTCTCTCTTCATTAAAATTGAGACCTTCATGTAGATACCCAATACCATGAGTCAATACAAGATGCAATTTTTTGAAGATGCAAATAAGTATGATAATTAATGGAAAGAAAATATTAATTTTGGAAAAATTATTTTACATAGTTACCAAATTAAAATAGAAAATAGTTATTTCCAAAATTAAAACAATTATGACACTTGGTGATTAGAGAGTTCTTTTTTCTAACAATTGTTATTTTTGACTAATTGATTTAAACCACATAAAATTAGATATCCACCATTCAAAAGTTAGAAATTCAAAATTTAAAATTTTTAAAATTAGTCTTCAATTTCCTAAAAGTAAATTTAATATTTAATTTTACGAAAACTTTAATAAACTTTGCAAATAATTTTTAAAAATTTGCAAATTAATTAATATTCAAAGCATTTTGACCCAAACTAATTACAATATACTCTTTCTTTGGAAAATATAAAAATACATTTAGACAATACAACTTTGTCCATATCAGATTATAAATGTCTTCGACAATTGTTATGTCATTGCAAATGACATCCATGATCCATGCAAAGGCATTAATTTAGAATGTACAAAAAAAATTACAATTTTTTTTTCGCTATTGGTATAGTCCACTTGGTGTTTGGGTTTTTGAGGCATGATCTCTGCAATGTTGTTGGGCTAGAGCTCGGGAAACCAAACCCTTGACGTCATTCGAAGTGCTCTCTTCATTAAAATTTTAATTTAAAACCTATGTTGAACAGAATATGAAATATTCGTTCTAAGAGGCTCTTGTATGTTGTCATTAGAAACCATAGGGTACTTCATCCTACATAGAACCACCAAATGATTCCGAAACCATTGTAACTTTCTGTGTCTCACAGAAAAGCAGTAGCCCAACCTCAATCCCAGCAATCAATATAGATAATATTATCAATCTATTAATGCACCAGACAATGCATGCCACATGTTGGATTTAAGGAAGTACAAAATCCAATGAATGACATATACTAGGCCGAGCATTAATAAATTGATAGCATTGTATATATTGATAACCCTTATTCTCAAACCAAATTGACGTCATTCGAAGTACTCTATTCGTTAAAATTTTAATTTAAAACCTATATTGAACAAAATATATTTGTTCTAAGAGGTTCTTGTATGTTGTCATTAGAAACCATAAGATACTTCATTCTACATAGAACCACCAAATAATTCTAGAATTATTTTAAATTTTTGTGTGTCACAGAAAAGCAATAGCCCAACCACAATCCCAACTATTAATATATATAATATTATCAATCTATTAATGGCGGACAATATATACCACCCATTGCGGACAATATATACCACCCATTAAATTTAAACAAGTACAAGATCTAATAAATAACATATACTATCATACATTAATAAATTAATAACATTATATATATTGATAACCCTCCATCTCAAGCCTTAATACTGTCCATCAAAACCAATGACACATGTTAAAGATCCAGCTCGTATTAGAGCCACATATAGTAAATAATATTATAGAGGACATTTTGATGACAACCAATAAATCCCATGTTATCAAGTCATAAATAAACGGTAGGTGTATATACCCACTGTTCATAAACCCACCGTTCATAAGGCCGAAATCAAACAATAGACATATACACCCGCCGTTCATTTATAACCCGATAGCCTGGAAAATATGGCTCGCCCATTTTGATTGTTATCGCGGAGATTTTATACTCTTTCGCAAGATGGTTTTCCTTCACCGTTGGTTTAGTTTCATAATGAAAATATAAATAATAAAGTGCGTGGTTATTAGCGTGAATAGATATGGTTTTCCTTGGGCGTTGGTTTAGTTTTATAATGAAAATGTAAATAATAAAGTGCGTAGTTATTAGTATGAATAATTCAAAGTTTGGAAAATTTGGTTACTAAGAGGGTTATGAGTGTTTCATTTTTTGAAATTGGGATCCATCGATTTGAATTTAATTGTTTGAACGCAAATTTTATTAATTGTTTGAACGCAAATTTTATTAATGAGAATAAGGAATTTAAATGTGTTGGAAAAATATGTTGTAAATATGGCTATTTAATTATAACATTTTTTTTCCATATTTGATTGTGTTGGTGAATCTTTTAAGTATTAAAAGATATATGAAAAAGTGTCAATTAATTTTTTCTAAATTCAATTTTTTTTTGGAAAAAATTATGTAACTAGATATAATTTTAGTTGAATTTTTTTAATAAATTTAAAATTTGTTGAATTGAGGTTTTTGTGATTTATATCAAATTTATGAGAGGAGTTTTAAGCGAAAATCACATCATATTTTATGAGAGGACTCTTCATAAAATATGATGTGATTTTCGCCAAAGACTCTCATAAACTTGATATAGATCACAGAACCCTCAATTCAACAAATTTTAAATTTATTAAAAAAATTGAACTAAAATTATATATATTATCATTTAGTTACATAGTTTTTCCAAAAAAAATTGAATTCAGAGAAAATTAGTTGACACTTTTTCATACTCCCCTCATAAATTTAAAATTTATTAAATTCATGATTTTTTATTTAGATAATTTTTAGAAAAATATTAGAAAATAAAAAAATTTATAAATATTTTTATTTATGATTATAATAATATATTATCATGTACTAAATTCTATAATTATTATGTTATAGCTTGGGAGTGATATATAAGATTGATTTTTTTTATTACTTTAGTTGGTATAAGGGAAAATTTTCTTCTTTGTAAAATTTACTTTTAGTTTTGAATTTTTTTATGATGGTTGATGTCAACTTGCTGCCTCAATACGACTCCAATTTTCGAAGATAGACATTAACCATTTATATAGGCAGTCATCGGGTGCCTCTACTACTCCCATATTTCGTTGACACCATGTTCTTCTGTACGAGTCATGGAAAATCACCCATGCAACAAATTAGTGATTTTTTAATAGACTGATGTTTGTTCCAGTAATCAAGTGCAACATGACGTTCAATAAATTAACATTTGATCAAATGTAGTCTACTCATTTAAATTATATGAGATAACCCAAAGTCTCACATGCGACTAGTGTGAGTAGATATATTATGGTTCTCAGTCTCAGCAGGCAAGCTAGCAATTGCATACTATACATCTGGCTAGCAATGGACCGTGTAACAACGACTCTCTTCATCTCACACACTCATACACTCACGCTTTGGATGCCATATTTATGCATGGCAAAGGACTCAAGGTGGTAGAGGGTTTTGGTCACGACAACACTCTCTATAAGTTGGCAACATTTTCATAGAGCATGTAGTTACGGGAGTATTTGCATCCAGATCTTCTCAAATATCATCAAGGACTGTTTCGGCAAAGGTATTTGTTATAGGCTCATTGCCTATACATTCAAACACTAGTTTTTTGCTCGATCCAACATTGTTGGGAGCTCGTTGGGTATTAGGGTAATTTCTCATCTTACCTTTTTCATATTGTTCTTGCAAAGATTTGTTATTGTCTATTTTAGGTCGATCTGTCTCCCTAAATTCAATCTTGGGTCTTTAGTGATAGGGTTTAAATTCATTCCTCTCCCATTTTAGTGGATGGTGGTTGATATACTAATTGTTGGTCACCATTTCTTTTTCTCGCGTCTCACACTACGGTGTTTAATTCTCCTAAGGGTTAATGTTATTTTTTCTTTTTCTCAATTATTATGGGTCCGAACCTTCCTTCGAACTTGTTGTAGTTCTTCCCTAGGTGGCTCCAGACAACTTGGACCTTGTAGGTGTAGGAATTTACAGGGTAAGTTCCTCAGATAGAACACCAAAAGGACACCGCTCACAACCAGATCGCAGATCAATACACCAGTATTTTGACGTGGTTAAAACCCTCAAAGAGGGAAATAGTCCACGGCCTGAGCCAACACGGCCACTTCAGGCAATTTATTAATAAAAGAATGAAAATTTACATATGTTTCTCTCATGCACAGATTACCCTACAAATGACCCTCCATGCGCTTTAAATAGAATTCATGGACCAATCAAGTGTCAAGCCACAGATCAAGTGTCGTTAATACCGAGGAGAGAATGAACCGTCGGATCACTACATATCGTGACCGTCGGATTGTAAGTTACAAAATGTACAACGGTAAAGAAACACACTTTACCTAACTCTATACCTAACTCTACACTAGACCAAGTTGTACTTAACTATTTCCTATGTGTCGGAATATCCTAACATCCTCCCTTAAGAACAACTTGGGATAGGATTGAAGGATTTACAAATATGACACAATAGGAGAAGGAAGGAGGCACTAGAGCCTATCCCCCCTTAGTGAAAAATTCCTGAACTCCAACCAGAAATCAAAGTTTAGTGAACTTCGCCTCTGTGAGAGCCTTTGTAAAGATGTCTGCCACTTGATCATCTGTTGAACAATATTGCACTTCAAGAACATGGTCATGAATGAGATTTCTGATGAAGTGCATGTGCAGTTCAATGTGTTTGCTGCACTGATGTTGGACTGGATCTTTTCATAGCTAAATGGCACTTTGATTATCACACCAAAGTGTAGTCGGATGCTGCTGCTGAAATCCAAACTCTGACAGGATCTGACGAAGCCACAAGGCTTCCTTACTAGCTTCTACGACACCACGATACTCTGCTTCTGCTGATGAAAGAGAAATGGCAGCTTGTTTCTTACAAGCCCATGTAATAGGTCCTGAACCAAGAGTGAACACATAACCGGCAGTAGACTTCCGATCATCAAGGTCACCAGCCCAATCGGAATCAGTGAAACCAACCAATAGAGGATCTGCTTCGGCACTGTAATGAATCCCAAACTGAACTGTACCTCGAAGTATTCTTTTAGCTGCTTTCCAATGACTTTCACAGGGGTTTTGCATGAACCGAGCAACAAGGCCAACAGCAAAGGAAAGGTCAGGACGAGTATGGGTTAGATACAAAAGTTTTCCTACAAGTTGACGGTATAAGGTAGCATCAACTTCAGGAGAATTACAAGTGACTGAAAGTTTGACTCCAGACTGAAAGGGAGAAGGGGTTGGCTTACAGTCTTCCATGTGAAAATGACGTAGAATATCACAAGCATATTTGGACTGGGAAAGGGAAATACCCTCCTTGGATTGCAAGACTTGAAGACCGAGAAAATAGTGTAAGTGTCCTAAGTCTGTCATTTCAAATTTTCTTTTAAGGCTAGACTTCACATGGTTTATAAGGTTGGGATCACTACCAGTAAGGATAAGATCATCAATATAAAGAACAAGGATGATAAGAGAGTTGCCCACTTTCTTGGTGTAGACAGTATTGTCAGAATGACACCTAGAAAAGCCAGATTCTAAAAGAAAGCTATCCATTTTGGCATACCAAGCCCGCGGAGCTTGCTTGAGACCATAAAGGGATTTCTTAAGTCGACATACAAGGCTGGAGTCTGTTTGTATGAAGCCAATGGGTTGTTCCATATAGATTTCTTCATGCAAGTCTCCATGCAAGAAGGCAGATTTAACATCCATCTAATGGACTTCCCATTTGAAAGAGGCAACAAGGGAAAGAACAAGGTGGATAGAGTTCATTTTGGCAACAGGGGAGAAGGTTTCAGTGTAGTCAATGCCTTCAACCTGTGAAAAACCCTTAGCAACAAGACGAGCTTTATGTTTATCAACTTTCCCATCTGGTCCATACTTGGTTCTGTAAACCCATTTGCATCTAACAAGTTTTTGTCCCTTTGGTAGAGGAACAAGATCCCATGTATGGTCTGAAGCTTCTACAAAGGGACACCGCTCACAACCAGATCGCAGATCAATACACCAGTATTTTGACGTGGTTAAAACCCTCAAAGAGGGAAACAGTCCACGGCCTGAGCCAATGCGGCCACCTCAGGCAATTTATTAATAAAAGAATGAAAATTTACATATGTTTCTCTCATGCACGGATTACCCTACAAATGACCCTCCATGCACTTTAAATAGAATTCATGGACCAATCGGGTGTCAAGCCACAGATCAAGTGTCGGTAATACCGAGGAGAGAATGAACCGTCGGATCACTACATATCGTGACCGTCGGATTGTAAGTTACAAAATGTACAACGGTAAAGAAACACACTTTACCTAACTCTACACTAGACCAAGTTGTACTTAACTATTTCCTATGTGTCGGAATATCCTAACAGTAGGGATTTATTTTCCTTGTCCAACTTTCGTCTACGGAGTTTGGTACCAGGGTACCTTCTCCAAATGATTTTAATTGGGTCATTACGAGTTGCTATAGTTTAAACTTTAAATTCATTACACTTTCATCACATTTCCTCTACCACTTGCTTCCCTTGTGGCACCATCTCGTCTATAAGTCCTTTCAATTATATCTTTCAACCACCAATCCTAGCTATTTGTATTGCAGGTTCATTGTTCTCATGGCACCAAGGCTACAAACTCCCAGCCATAGAAGAGGCACTTCAGAGTCCTCTTTGAGTCAACATCAAAGGTTGTTTAGTTGGGAATCAAATGCCAACTACTTCGAAGCAGTGCGACTGGAGGTACAAAAAGAAATTATTCAACTTGAGGCCAAGGAATTCGGAGATCGTGTTTACTTTTCAGACTCAGATATCGGAGGTAGTAGCCTCAAGTGGATACCCGACCTGGGCAAGTTTCATAGGCGAAGGACCCACTTCCTTCACTCTATCACTCTACATCGTCAAATGGAAACTCTTCTCAGCATAGTCATTAGAGACAAGCAAGTGGACAACTATAAGCTCTTTGAAGGTTAGGAAGACATCAAGCGCATTATGAGAGACAATGGATACAACTCAAGCCAACTCTACTACCACATCACCTGTCATAATTATGGACTAAAGAGACCAATTAGAAATCGGGTTGTTGGCCTATTAAAGGAAACTTGGGTTACTCTAGGGATTGGTCATCTTTTGTTCTTTTGATATATATATATATATATATATATTATTTTTTTGTTATACTTTACAATAGCATATTTGTTTAAGTTATTAGTAGCAAGATTGGATATGTACAATGTTAGTCTTACAATCATCTATCTTTTTGTTTTCTTGCACAGTTCAAAGTATATCCACCCACAAGACTGTTCTGGAAAATACCGAGGAAATACTTGAAATGTAATGTTTTGTTGAAATGTAAACTGTTTTTTAATATATATATATGCTTGAGATTTCAAATCATATATATATATATATATATATATATATATAATATTTAATTAGTGATAAAAATTATCAATTATAATTTTAGGTTAAATTATATGTATATGAATACTGGATTACATATATTGTATTAGGTCCCTGTGATATATATCTATTACATTTTTTTTTCTTTTACGAAGATATAGTTACTTATTAAATGACTATAATTATGAATAAAATATAAATCTATGTTCAAGATAGTAACTTAAGAAATAAAATTATTTAATGAGATGGCGGATTTGAATTAAATAATGTTTAGGTTGAATATATGGTATATGAATTTGATTAAATATATTGTATTTCTTTTGGATTGTTATGCCATATGTAGCCATAATACATGTATTTTTAATTTATTTTAAGAAGATCTCTTTAGTTATTAAATGGAGGATGAGAATGAATAAAATATAAATTTGAATTAATATATGAGTTGATTATATATATATTTAAAAATATATATAACAAGATTCTTAATCATGGAGATTCACTCCATTTTATTTTAGAGATTTTTAACTTGTAAATAGGTTTGTTGGTTATAATACCATGACTTATTAAAGAAACATAACTCATATTTATATAATTTTTTTTAAATTAATCAATTTAATTAAAAGGGTGAAAAGAGAAGACATGGCATAACTACTTTTGAGAAAAATCTCAATCTTTGATTTATGACCACTACTAAGAATATTATAAAATATTTCATTCAAGATAAATCCCTACCATCCACCTAATAATTATCAATGATTAAATTAAAATATTGGAAGCCAAAATAAACACATCATGTAATTAATAACTTCTTAAATGGAATATAAGTTTTTTTTTAATCTTAATGAGAAACTTATATAAATGGAAAATATGTACTTGGAAGTACATCCAATTGAATATTATATGGGAAAATCTTTTCAATAATTTTAAAAAGAAGAGAGAAAATAATTGTTTTCCTTCCAACAAAAAGAGATGCAAGAGAGAAATGTTGATTATTTTTTAAAACATATGAATAGAAAAAAGGCAAAAAAAAGAAATTGATCACCTCTTCTTCTTCTATTCAATCTTTTTTTTTCTTAATAAAATGTAACTTATTAATAATAAAATGTAAAAATCTGGTCATATTTAGAGAAAATCTGGCCAGAATTTTTTTAAATCAATATCATAGTTGTTAAACGTCAAAATTTTAGGTGTCTTAGACGTTTTTGATGGTGTTGAATCCATTTCCAACATCAAAAACACGATTCAAACACTGCCTCTACCAAATTTTTTTAATTTTTTTTACCTAGATTCTGACTACTTTTAACCATGCGTACAATTCCTCTGCCATGTTAGACGACTCCGTCATTCACCATTCTAATGTTTATATTTGCAGTTGTCTATAACGCGATTTTTTGAAAGTCTTTCTGGCGGGTTTTTCCGGTGAAAATCCGGTAGCAATTTATTGGAATCGCAAGTTTGATAGCTAGTTTCTGCACAATCAAAGCGTCCCAGGGGTTTTCAGGGTGCTGAATCCGAATATGCAGTTAAAAAACCATTTTAACTGCAACAAATCATGATTTAATCTCAATTTCTTCCGCCGGATTCCATCACCGGAATTTCCAAAAAGTCGCATTATAGACAACTCCTTTATATTTTCCATGGAGAGTCCAATAAAGTTGAAACATGTGACTGTATAATTAATGTACAAAGGCATACTGTGCAACTAATAATTCACGCTCATCAATGCCGTTAAATCATTAACCCACATTAAATGCTATCCACAATAGTGTTTTGACTGAGCAATTGTGGTGTATATATAGCAATGGCAATTACTATTAACATTACACGATAATAACCACCAGATTTCCGGATATTGTGGTTACTGAGCAATTGAGCTTGCTGTATCTCAGGACACGAGAACGACGAGATAATTTTTGCTACCCTCTAATCTATTAAATAATTGGAATTCACTGTCTTATCTAATGTCGTGGAAACCAGAGTTGTATATCGATTCCCTTTGCATCCTTCACCTACTTAAAGCTGTGTCAGATCATTTCATTTAGATGATATATGATTCTTCGGGCACGCAAATTCGCCCGTTTAGATCCGCAACTTCTCAATGCACGGGGATTTTGTCTCCTCTGATGCAGGTTTGCTCTCTAATGGATTATTTTCGCTTTTCATTTTTCGTTTCTTAATTATTTTCTGCCATGAAGGAGAAGATTATAACAGATTAGGATTTAGCGCTACAATCCTGGAAAAATTGCCATTATTGGCCTGTAATTTCAGACTGTGTGGTTCGTTAATGCTGAAGATCGATATTTAGTTTTGGAGTAGTCTATAATGCGATTTTTTTGGAGAGGATTGGATGTTCCCATGGATGATAGTCATGTCATAGCATGACAAATATTACGGGTTATTATGATTTCTCGGCAGCTGTGTTTCCTAACTCTTTCCCGCGACGTCGGTTTGCATGAATCCATCGTTCCTGAGGTCTGACAATGAACATGACTCGAAGTCACTAACTCAATTAAACCATAGACAAATACCAGAACGACTCAATTAAAAACATTGACAGATATTTTCCACGCAAGACACTAGCTCTATTTCAAATGTCAGTTTTGAGCGCCCTTCTATTTCAAATTTCAAATTTTAGTTTTGCACCGCGTAGATCACTACATGAATACCCATGCCCAGGAGGTTGTCTTACTGGTGTATTTCTTCTATGGCTGGTGGATAACCAACTTCTTCTTTATATTTAATGCGGGCATTTTTCTTAAGTTTTTGAAGCCATGGATGCACCTGTGATTTAATGTTGCATGTGGAAAACAATGAGGCTTTACCTCGGGTAACATCGGTCCCTCTGTTTCACCTGGCGTCCGACGACAATGAAATTGTGAAACATAGCGCCCTCTTCAGTCAATTTTTGCCTCTCGGCCTGTCAATTAATACCTGGACTGTAATATCAATTGCTCTGCCTAGAATTCAATTCGATGTCGCCAATTATGTTCCTTGCAGCTGAAATAGAATGAGGTCGTTGTTAGAAATGAAATTGTGGACGGAGAAACCATGGAAGGTGAAGGAGGCCTTCAGCGTGTTGGACAAAGATAGCGACAGGAAAATCAGTTTGTTGGATCTCCAATATTTCTTCGCTAGCAGCGCCTTTAGGGGCTGAGCAGAGAGGAAATGGAGGGAATGATAATTGTTTCCCACACTGATAACAACGACTCAAGTAGAGAGTAAATGGGGGGCATGATAATTGTTCGTGACGCCCACAACAATGGCTCTGTGAATTTTGAAGAGTTTCACCAGAAAATTCTTGACCATTATTCACATTGAAAATTGAGAACTTAAAAATAATGAAACTAAAACATAGTAATAAAAATTAAGATAATTCAATAAAAGGTATATTGGGGGACAAAATTTTAATAGAGATTAATAAACTACTAAATAAATACATTTTCAAGTCAAGGTTGAATTTAAAATAGTAAATGAAAAAGTTACTAAAGTGAATTTTACAATCAAACTATGCATTAGGAATTAGGAAGATTTTACTTGCTTCTAATAGCAATTTGGGTGTTTATATGAAGTGGGTCCCTATAAAATAATTCCTTGTGAGGGAATCATTAATTTATCTTATGAATCACTTTAGGTAACTCATTAGTTATATTATTGCAATAAATGGTTCACTTCCTTTTAGAATATGAATATTGCTAAAATCAAAATCACAACATATTGTATATGGGGTGAAATATTTCCCATGCATGAATATAACATCTCTTAAGTGTTCCTCCATTGAATATGAGCATCCATAGTCCTAATGGAGTCATCACAATGTTATTAACCTTGCTCCACAACATCTCAAGTATCCATAGCCCCATTGGAGAGATCTAAATTTTCCTTTATTTATTGTATTTTATTTTCTAATCCTTTTCTTTAATATGTTTCTTTAAAAATTACTAAATGGGGGGCATAGTGGTCCTTTGTAGGAATCATGACGTTGGTTGCCTTCCATTAGCATTTATTAATATTTTTCCATGTCTAGGTATTAAGAATATCCTGTATGATTTTTAGACCTTGAATTTTGACTGACCATCGACTAGTTTATTTAATGTATATGGATGGATTCTTTTGGTAATCTATTTCATTACCAAAACCAAGTATTAGCACTATTAGAGGTTTAATCACTCAGAACATTCCAAATCTAAATAGTATTTAAATTATTTTTGCAATTTCCATGATCCACTTTCAAATCTTCTTTCTTTAAGATCATAACCTAATGGATCCATGTGGAGTTTTCAAGGTTCGACCTATATGCACAAAATGTCAATGCATGTGGAAGGATGAAAATAAAATATTTGTTCAATGGAAGCATAAAGTCTCATTAAAGTGTGAGGAATATAATATTAATATAAATGAAATCTAAAAGCATAAAGTAAAATACAAATTCAAATAATAAATTGGGTAAACTAGTCTATGTAAGCAATCATAAAACATGGTTAACTAAAAAACACGAAAGAAAACTACTATATACAACCTAATTTCCTTAAGGGAAAAATAATTGAAGAAATGCTTAAGGATTTTGCATGTTTGAAAGGAGATCTTTATTTCCTTCAATATTTTTCAAATGATATGAGCCCTATTAGAGGCCATCAACCCACATAGAATTGTTAGTTCATTTTTTTCTTCTTGGAAGAGTTGTAGGTAGAGACAAGCGGTTTGTTTTTTTGAGGCGGATGTAGTCAAGTGGACTAAGGAAATGGATTGTGAATCCACCACATGTGGGATCAATTCCCATTGTGAAGTAAATTTGTTTCTACACCTATTTAGGTCCTAGCCAAAGTTGTTGGAATTTTATGTGTTTCATTTTGCTTGTTCACCTTGTCCCACTTATTTTTTTCAACCAAAAAAAACACATTTTTGTTATTCCAAAGGAATAAAGAAAAGTACACACTATATTAGTGATATAACTTAACAAAGCAACTATGAGGAGATAAATCAATTGTTGTTAAATGGAAAATGTGGCAGTAGTAAAAAATTATAATGATAGAGAAAGTTAAACACAATGTTAAAGAAATGAAAGTGAAACATATGCTATTAGAAAAAGCATAACTGAAAATAGCTAGCCCTCCAAGAAGATATAAAGGACTGGATCCAAATGAATTTGGTTTTCACTTCCATCTCCAAACTGAGAAAAGACCAGAGGAGAGTTATAAGTGAAAAGCATGTTTATGTTGGACTCAAAGAAAAGAAAAGCAAACAGATTTTTTCAACATATAACCATTGAATGAACCCTTTGACTTGTGTTGTCGACCCATTCTTCGAAATAGATGAAACATGCGTACATGGCAAGGGCTCTTTTTGAGAGGAGGGGTGTAGTTGAATTAAGATCTTTATGGATATGCTTGAAGCTTATTTACAAAAAGTGATCCTTTAACTACACAATTTTATATTTCCAAGGAGTTAGGTTCATGACTTCTAGTTGAGTTTTATCTGCCACCCAATATATTAGACATTTAAAATAACCCAATTTGAAATGCACTTAATATTTTTCAAATTAGCAAGAAACATTAGTGCCCAATAGGCTATTAGCTCAGCCTTTGTATTGGATCCCCTCCCGTGCTAATTTTGAATCGAATTGAAATAAATCCATAAAGGTTAATTATGCCCTCCCACCTCCCCCCTCCACATATTTCCTCTTGATTAGCTCCATTGAAGAAACAAACTCGACAACTTTTAGATAAATTCAGGAATGTGATCCTTCTTTGGAGTTTTCTTTTTTTCTTCAGGTTGTATTCCTTTAAAAAAGTCACAATCATGGAAGAATGTTGGGGAATGTTGATGTAAGAATTTTTAAAAATAAATTTTCTTTTGAGGAGCGAGACTCCCCAAGATATAAATATAGGGATAGGGTTCATTGATTTTGACTTCTCTGACCAGTGAAGAAGATAATCCTCCAATAAGGCTAGTCACAATTGTTTTATATTAAGTACCTATAAACCATTTTCCAAATCTCCTTGGCTATCATATAGTAGACAAAAAGGCGATTCATCAATTCTTCTTCAATTTTATAGAGGTAACAAAAGTTTGGACCAAAGAAACCTCTTTTTTGGAGGTTTTCCTAGGTAAGTAATTTTTTATGCATGGACAACAAAAAAAAACACTCCAACTTATTGGGGATGTTACAACTCCAAATAGAGTTATACCAACAACAAGATTCTTGATCAATTGAAGAAAGGGATATGGATTCATATGCCAATTTTTCACTCACCATTCTAGAAGAAGTGTTCCAACTGCAAAGTAGTTGACCCTCTAAGGATATATTAGTCTGATACCATTGATATAAAGCTCCTTTGTGAAGGAAATCCATTCATTTTCTAAGGATCCCTCTAGATAGAATTTGATACGAATTAGCAAATGGACAATTGAGGAAGGCTCCTCTCTTTTGACACTTTTCAAGGAGTAAAGACCTTTTAAATTTAAGACATGAATTAGATTTAAGGATAATTTATAACAACAAGCACCTCCAATAAAAGGGTTATTCCCAAGGAAAACCTATGCACCATCCCCAACTTTCTTACTAATCTAATTAAAAAGAAAAGGAAAAGAGTCCATCAGGGGTTTCCAGATAATGGAGCACCGCATGGTAGCTTATCTGCTACTAATCATAGCCAATCAACCACAAACTTCTTTTTTAGATATTTCATTTTTATTACTTGGCTTGAAATCCCTTCATCAAACAAGCCTTTCCATATATGTTTTAGGGCCAATTCCTCACCAAACCAGAAAAAGTTCTTAAATCCCCACCCACCAAATTTTTTTGGCTTGGACAAGGCTTCCCAGCTAGTCAGGCAAAGTCCTTCCATTAGAGAAACTTTAAGGACAAAATTGGGCCTCAAAACAAAAATGTACAACCAAAATCACCTTTATAAGAACAAATAGGATTAAAGATGATGATTTAAACCATGGGGGATGATTCACCATTTTTGGAGTAAAAATGTAAAATGATAAAATAATAAAAAAATAAAAAACTAATCTTTCAACTCGTATTTTCAACCTATTTCCCTACATTTTTACTCAAATTTCAAGCGGGAGCACTCGTTGGATGACAAATTTAATTCCTCATCCAAGGAGTACCCATGTTGCATACTTTCAGTGGACCCTGCTACACAAAAAACAAGAAATATATGAAAAAACATGATCACAATCACATGTTTTCATGTAGCAGGGTCCATCCAAAGTGTGCAACATGGGTACTCTTTGTATGGGGAGTTAAATTTCCCATCCAACAAGTGCTCTTGCTCAAAATTTGAGTAAAACTATGAGGAGATAAGTTGAAAATATGATTTGAAAAAATAGTTTTTCTTTTTTACCTCGAAAATTTGATGAGGTAATTGAATCTTATATTATTATTTCCACTATTATTTTATAATATTTCTTAGGAGGCTTGTTTTAGACCTCAAAATTTCTCTTCATTTTTTTCCTATCTAAATAAAATTGAACATCCTTTGTCTTATGATATTCAAAATATATTTTGGAATCTTTGATAAGGAAATCCAATATATAGGGATGTTTTCTAGAACAAATTTCACCAAAATCATTATGCCCCCCATAGAGAGCCCACTATAACACCACAAGCTTATAAGCTTTTCAAGTTTCCTAGTAAGCCACAACCAATCTTCTTTTTTATACCCATTTGGCTTGAGGAAGCAACCTAAATATTTTAGGCCATTTTCTAGAGCCTCCACCTTGAAGGGGAAGAAAGCCTTTATGGAGGAGACGGAGTCCAAACTTACACCATTATCAAGAAATGAGATTTTTTTTGCATTTATCTCCATCCCTGAGGCTTGACAAAATAGGCTTATCACCCTATGAAAGGACTTCCATTCCAAAACCGATCCATACCTAATCAACATAACATCATCTAAAAAAAGGACATAGGTGATGAACTATTTAGGGGAGACATTAATACCTTTGATGTTTCCTGTCTGCTTTTCCTCCAGGCGAAGGAGGGGAGAGAGGAAACCCCTATCTAATACCTCTAGAGTAGGGAAAGTTACGAGAGGGGGACCCATTGATTAAAACTAATGAATTTGCAGAGGTTACACATCCCATGATCCAATTAGTGATCTCCAAGTTAAATCTAATATACAATAGGACTAGTATAAGGAAGGTCCAATTGACTTTATCAAAAGCCTTATTAAGATCCGTTTTCAGAACTAAAGCCTTCATATTTTTTATCTTAATACAGTGGATAACCTCTTCCATAATGCCAATTACAACGTTAATTTGTCTCTCTGCAAGAAAACCAAATTGATTGAGGCTCATTTTCTTTGTTAATTTTTTTCTTAATTATGTTTACAATCATCTTTGAAATGCTTTTACACACAAAGTTAAAAAGTGAATAGGCCTATAGTCTAGAAAATTATTTGCGTTTGAGCTTTTTGGAATTAGGTCTATATAGGTGGAATTCATAGAAGATGAGACTTTCCCCTTTATTTTTTATTCCTCTACCTCTTTGCAGAGGCCAAGCCCATGATATTGAAGAAATAAAGAAAGAAAGGGTTTAATTGTCTAACCATTCTAGCCTGAGCTTTTATCTTTTGAGAAATGCTTTAAAACACCTTTGATTTCTTCATAGGAGATGGGGCTCCTTATCATATCAAAATCCTCTGATTTGAAATTCTCCCGACAATCCTATAGAGTCCATAGAGTAGGAAAACTAGCCGGGAAAAAGATGGTGGAAAGAATCCTTATCCTTTTCCCCTGGGACCATGGTCTCTTGAAGCATGATAATTGAGGGGTGATGGATGTAAACTAGTCTCTTACGGAAGATGAATTTGAGGCTCCCCCTGTCCCCCTTAATATTGAGATATATTATGATTATTAGGAAGAGGTCAAAGAGGGATTATGTTTTTTAAGGGTCCTAACAACATTTTTAGAGTGAACAAGTGGAGATTCACATAGCCCTCCCTAGATTGCTTGATGTGAAGGACCTTCTCTTGCCAAGAATTTTTCATTGTGTTTATTTTTTTGTATAGTTACATTATGGAAAGGAGAGTGAGGTTCCTTTAGAGGAATCAAGAGGGGAGGAATCAAGATATAAAGGCAAGGTGATGATATTTAAAACACCCTTATAGGATGGAATAATGGAGGGAAAGATATGATCAGAAGGGGTAGGGGAGCATTCAAATTGGGGCACAATGTTTAGAGGTGGGATAGGAGCAGAGATAGAATCGGGGACTATAGTTGTAGGAGAGGTGGGATATAGGGGATATTTCCTTTGAGGTTCCATCTCACGTGAGAAGGGAAAGTGAATGTTGGCATGAAAAAGGGAAGTCATATGATGATCGTTCCTTTGTAGAGTAGGGTTTCAACAAGGATCATGAGATTTTCTCTACCCGATTAGAATATGAGGTTGCATAGAGTTTTGACACCACATAATTAGGTGCAGGGCTCGGGAGGATGGAGATTGTAGGGTTTGGAAGATGTTTTGAAAATTTTGAAAAGTTATAGGAGAGCATGTAATGTTTTCAAGTTGTTTGATCATAAAAGAATCCTTTGGAGAAAGATATTGAATAAGAGATGGCAAAGAGGAGAAGAAATTAGTGGTGAAATCATCTCTTCCTTGTTAGAGGTCCTCCGAAGAAGAAACGTCCAGTATGATGGAAGAAATAAGGTCCAAGTTTGATCTGTCGGTCTCCAATTTTGTTGTTGCATCATGCTCAGAAGAAGTTCAATGGATGTACATTGTTTCATGTAGCAATCCATTTATATCCCCCTAAACCAATTAGAGTCCATCCACATATACATCCACACAAAAAGAGGAATTAGTATGATAAAGTAGCTTGATAGGGGGATTTTGGCCTCCAATATTTCCACTGTCCTCAGATATACAAGCCTCCTTTGAAGTTGTGCCCAATCGCTAGGTCACACCTAGAATGGGAGATGTGTGAATTTTGAGATCTTGTTGGTCCAATACATACACCTTAGAAAAATTGTCACCATATTTCTATAAATCTTGATCAATTTTTTTGGATTGAAGCCTTTGTTAAGGAGGAGCATTACAAGAATTGACCACGTGCCCCACTTTTCTGTAGTTTAGGAATTTTAAGGGAGTGTTCAAATAATCCAGAGGTTGGATTTTAACTTTTTCCTCCCACCTAATTTTTAGTGTCCTAAGGAGCCCCTCAGAAACATCCATCTCCACTAGAACCCATATCATTCATTTGTCAACAATGATTAGGGAAACCTCCACAAGAAACAAATCTTCTAGGGGAATTTGCGATGTTTATGAAGACACGTTTTTACCATAGCTCCAAAGGAAAACTTGGAATCATGACCCATATGTTTTGGTGAGGTTGTAACTCAATACTTGGACAGAAGGTCGGATGCTAACACTGAAGCCACAAGGAACCCTTGCCTAACACCCAAGCCTTACTAAGAATAAACTCAAGATCAACTTTTGTTAGAAAATGGAAATGGATCCATTTATGGACTAAAATTCTCATCACTGCAATGTAACTAACTAGTGGCTTCCAGGTCACCTTTATCAAAGATAAAATCTTCTCATGGGACAAGGTGATGTAATAAAACTTACCAACAAGGGCTTGATGGGTTAGAGATTCAACCTTGTCTAAGTTTACATCTACCCCTAGGGTTAGTTCTTTCAATGTAGAAATGCCCTTAAAATTTTTTTGAGTTGGTTTTCTTCGTGCCTTTACCCCTAATCACTTTGGACTTTTCCATGTTTCTCCTGCTTCTAACTCCCTAATGGATGCATAGTAAAGTTGTTCAGTGTTGACACACTTGTCAGATGGTAGTTCCATACCCTTGGAAGCTCATGATGGGAAAGAGTGTTATTTTTTAGGCTCACAGTAAGTTGGAAACCCTAGCTCCTTAAGATAGTAACCCTAGTTCCAAAATAATTTTAATATACATCCATTCCATATATTTCCAACTGACGGTCACATGGAAAAAATTCTCAGCCAGGTAGAATTCTCAAGGCCTGGACTGATCTAAACTCTTATGCAGAGTTCACTTTGTCCCACTTTAGTTCTATATCAGTAACTTGAAAATGCTTTGTCACACAATGCATGTTTATTGAACCATTACTTAACAATTTTCTAGTGACCTACAATTTTTTGTTTGGTTTTATTTATGTCCTCTTTTAAATTCAACAAAGTCCCAATTTTATTTCATATTGTTGCTAAGAACTTACCACTTTTTTCTTATTGTGATTACAAAGAAGGTAGAAATATGTTAGATGGTTAAATTATCTCTTTGTTATATATCAAAATATATGGTGATGTGTCAAATATTACATTACACATAATTAACACATAATGTGTTGGAGATTACATTATGATTGATAACCTTGATCAAGTTTTTATTTGTTGATTCAAAGAAAACATTCCCTCAGTAATAATAGCTGGCTTAAAGTCATAAGGAAAATCCTTTCCTGGTTACATCTACTAATGAAAAGTATGATACAATATCAAACAATAGTATAGATGGGACATGAAGCCTATTGATGATATTTTTGTACAAGAATTGAATCATTGTCATGTGATTGAAATTTATTATTGTAACTCTTTTTACAATGTGAAGCAATTTAGTGGAATCAATATGTGCTCGTGTTTCTTTAAGGATTTAGGATTAATATTTACCATTACATCGAATCCCCATTTCTCAAAAGGTTATCAATAGCAAAAGTGTTGCAATGATATCACTAGTTTTTTTCGTTTTAATCCCTTCTTGCACATTTTTGACATATTCAACACTATTGGACATGTGCATGCACATATTAGAATAACATTGGTTATTAGTGCCCAACTTTTAAAACCTAATGTGTGGTGGTATCTCCGAATGATGTCCACTTATTGAACCATGGTATAAATCAATGAATACTTTCTCAACATCATTGTCCTCCAAAACATCTCAATAACATGTTGTCATAGTTCTTCCTATAAATAATTATGTTGACTAGATAGTGTTGAATAGATTTCAATCTTAATGTTATTCATTTCTTTACAACTAGGTGACTCGGACTAGATCCATGTTGCAAATAGTGTTTCAAAACATGATATCATGAATTTGTCTATAGGTACAAAAAGGACATTAGCTGTAAAAAATTATTCTTGCAAACCACTTTGTTAGTGTAAGCTTGATCTTAAGCTCTGACTTCTAGTTTTCCTTAGAATCCTTGTGCTTGAACTATGGTTGTAAGTTTAATATCTATATTGTATTCCTAGAAAGCTATCATCTAGTTCCTACACTTTCACTGAGTTCCTTCTTCGTAAATCTAAATCTCATAACTAAATGTGGAACAATAACTTTTTAATGTCTATTTAGAACATAAAGTTTGAGTTATTTCACTACTTTGACTACAACTTATGCTTTTTTTTCAACTTCCAAATAATTTAGTTCAACACCTTGTAGTTTGATGCTCATGATTTGTTTTACAAATTCACTCCCTTCTTCATCCTTCTAAGTGAGAACAACATCAAGGGAGTGGTTAGATTCAAATTTATGGAGATAAAAATATTTTCTCAAGCCTATATTGCTCAAGGATGGAATGGCAACAATAACTATCTTGATTTCCTCAAAAGTTCCTTTGTCAAGCTTATCATATTAAAATATTACATCTTACTTCATCATCTTTTATAGGGATTTAATGATCTCAATAATCATAGATGTATCAATTTATGAAATTAATATTCCCAGAAAAGGATTACATCAATTTCTTATTACATGTTAGTGGAATTTGCATGGCTTTTGTTCTTTCTAGATCTACTAATATTTCATATTTTGAAATGATATTCCCAAACAATTTTATATTTGCAAGAAAGAAAAAGTTCTTAGAATTTAGTTAGATCCATATTTTATGCACCTATCAAACATTTGATTCAATTGTCGTACATGATCAAAGAACCTCTTCTATTAAATGTTGACATTGTATATATAAAAACCATGCTTTGAAAAAACAAGGTTGTTGAAAGCTATATCTTTCACATATTATAAAGTGGAATTGGCATTCATTAGTCTAAATGACTTCCATTTATATGTGTACTTTTATGTGTCCCATTTGTTCTTGAAAGTGGTTTTCAATCTATCCTCATTAGAAATAAGAACCTAATTGTATCCCAAAGAAAAGTGGCATTGGCATTCATTAGTAAAATGACTTCCATTTAGATGTGTATTTTTATGTGTCCCATTTGATCTTGAAAGTTGTTTTCAATCCATCCTCATTAGAAATAAGAACCTAATTGTATCCCAAAGATCCATCCAAGAATGAGAGCATTTTGAAACCTATTAATAGCTACAAATTTACTATTTCCTAAATCTTTGTTAGCAATCATAACATTGTATAACTACCATAGAATTATGAGAAACATCACCTCACGACCTTCAGTTATATGAAGGAAATTAATTTCTTTATGAAATAAATAGGTTAAGCTAGAAAATAGTTTCCAAAAAAACTTCCAATTCTTTTTTGAGTCTGGTTCCTCCTTTAAATTCCATGACCATGTATGTCATGTTCCTTTCCTAACTTATTTATTAACCTTTTCATTTACTATTTTAAATTCAACCTTGGATTGAAAATGTATTTATTTAGTAGTTTATTAATCTCTATTAAGATTTCATTATTTTGGAATTTCCTTGTCACCCAAAATGCCTTCTATTGAATTATCTTAATTTTTATTACTATGTTTTAGTTTCATTATTTTTAACTTCTCAATTTGTCTTAAAAGAATGTGAATAAATCTATATATAATGAACTAATTTCCCTTCATATTTAAAATAAATAATCATTTTTATTATCCATATATTTTACATACCATTTCAACTTTTTTTTTCTTCTTTCCAAATTCTTATTTATGTGCTTTAAATTTTCCGAAATAAGATGGTTTCATTTTTCTTTTAAAATCTTTTAAAATAAGTATTTTTTTCTCAATAATTAAAATCTTACTAATAATAACTCTTTTTGTCTTTTAAACATATATAAGTATGATATATAAATTTTTCAATTCTTCTGGCAAATATACAACTATTTATTACTATAAAAACAATTTTATTTTTATAAATTCAATTACCATTTTAATTTTAATTTCAAATTATATATATATATAGATATATATATATATATATATATATATATCTATATATATATATATATATATATATATATATATATATATATATATATATATATATATATATATATATATATATATATATATATATATAGATTATCAATTTATTTTTTTAAATATTTTAATCAATCTAACTAAACAAAACATTTTTAATTAAGCTATCTAATTTTTCTTCAATTTTGATTTAAAATATTCTTTATTTTCCTTTAATACAATAACTCGATTCATGACTCAAATTTCATCTCTCGTATTAAAAAGGGAACCGATTTACCAAAGCTTGATGGAGAGAATTTGAATTTCAGACTTAGTAACATTTAAGAATGATAAAGCACTCAATTTTGTCTCTTATAAACCCACCATATGTGCACAATGTGAACCTGTGAACAAATTTTGAAGTTCATATATAAGACCACGAAGGTAGCCTCCAACGAACAGATCATGAACTCAGCATCATCATAAGTGTTACATTGCATTTAAAAGATCGTGCCCACCATACAAGACTTTGCATTATTCTGTCACTGGAAATTAAATTCCATCACAATATTTCACACTTTAATGAAACATTATAGAAGTGAGAAAAATGAAATATTTAACACTCCAAAAATGTAAATCATTTCCTACATTTTCCATCACATTAAATGGTGGAACCTGAAAAAAAAACTAATGCACCAACCAAACCCTAACTACCAAACGAATATGATTATCTCGACCTTTGAATGACCGGTAGGAGGCATCCCAATTGATGTCCATCTTGAAATCATATCATTTCAATGCAAATATGTTATAGAAGAAACCACTTTTTGTATCCACAAACATGACTTTAATGAAAATTTACATCATCATCATCTCCATGGGCCTGAGATTCGAACATACAACCAAATCTTTGCGATCTGTAAGGAGAAGGGGGTCTTCAGATCCTCTGCGCTCACAATCCCATCTTCGTCTCTGTCCATCAGATTAAATGCCTCCTTCAATCACATTTCACCATTATCAATGTTGGATATGGGCTCATTTATTTCATCTATTTCCTGCATAATGAGCCACAAAATCTGGTGAAACAATTCAAAATTCACAGAGCCATTGTTGTCGGCGTCGGAAACAATTATCATGCCCTCCATTTACTCTCTACTTGAGATGTTGTTATCAACGTGGGAAACAATTATCCTTCCCTCCATTTCCTCTCCACTCAGCCCCTTCCCCACGCTGAAGGGATTGCTAGTGAAGAAATATGGGAGATCCAACAAACAGATTTTCCTGACGCTATCTTTGTCCAACATGTTAAAGGCCTCCTTCAATTTCCATGGTTCCTCCGTCCACAATTTCATTTCTAACAACGACCTCATTCTGTTTCAGCTACAAAGAAACATAATTGGTGACATCGAATTGAATTCTAGGCAGAGCAATTGATATTACAGTCCAGGTATTAATTGACAGGCCGAGAGGCAAAAATTGATTGATTGAAGAGGGCGCTAGGTTTCACAATTTCATTGTCACCAAATGCCAGGTGAAACAAAGAGACCGATGTTACCCGAGGTAAAGCCTCGTTGTTTTCCACAAGCAACATGAAATCATAGTTGCATCCATGGTTTCAAAAACTTAAGAAAACTGCTACATAAAAAACAAAGAAGAAGTTGGTTATCGAGCAGCCATGGAAGAAATACACCACTAAGCCAACCTCCTAGGCATCGCTTGGACATTCATGTAGTGTTTTGCGCGGTGCAAAACTAAAATTTGAAATTTGAAATAGAAGTGCGCTCAAAACTAAAATTTGAAATTTGAAATAGAGCTATGTGTCACGCCTGGAAAATATCTGTCAATGTTTTAATTGTGTCGTCCCAGTATCTGTCAATGGTTTAATTGAGTTAGTGACGACGGGTCATGTTCGTTGTCAGACCTGGGGAACGATGGATTCATGCAAACCGACGTTACGGGGAAGAGTTAGGAAAACACAGTTGCCGGGAAATTAGGATAACCCGTAATATTTTCCATGCTATGGCATGACCATCATCCATGGCAACATCCAATCCTCTCCAAAAAGTCGCATTATAGACTACTCCTTTAGTTTTACTTATGCTTTTCAAGCAATTGGCTATTTGAGAGTGATTTGTAGTCTGTGCTCGCTTGTTTTTCGGTACCAACTCGATCATCTAGAGGTCTGGATCAGATTAAAAGAAGAAAAACTCATACTATGTTGGAGAGACAGATGTCCACTGTTAGAATATAGGGATAATATTGAAAACATAATCAGAGAGCACAGACTCAAACACATAAACACAGAACTTAGAACTTGCCTTCATTCGATGATTAAACAGTTATTTATACATGACAAAGATCTTTTTGGAGTTCGATGGGGCAGTGGCTTCTTCAGGAAGCTTGCCCATTTGTCAATGAATTCTAGAAACTCCATTTAAAACATCTGCTGAATTCTAGATCAATCCAGCCGCTGTAATAATGGTGGGTAGTTGGAATTAATTCCTTCCAACACTCCCCCTTAATTCCAACCATATAACAAATATATAAGACAATGTAAACATACTCTTAATTGACATGCCTGCTGGTCTAAGTCTCAGCTAGGCTTACAATATAATTTTGATTTTCTACAACACATAACTTACTTCTACAAAACTCAAATTTTGCCTTCCCAAGAGGCTTAACGAATATGTCAGCTACATTCTCATTTGTATTACAATACATTAGAGAAATTTCTTTTGATTGGACCTTTTCTCTTACAAAATGATATTTTGCGTCTATATGCTTTGACCTTGCATGATATACAGGATTGTTCCCTAGTCTGATGGTGCTTTGATTATCACATCTAATTACTGTAGGTTCTTGTTGAACTTCACCAACATCTTCAAGCATTCTTCTAAGCCATATAGCTTCACAGGTGCTACTACACAATGCTTTATATTCTGCTTCAGTTGATGATAAGGAAACTATTGACTGTTTCTTGCTGCTCCATGATATATCTCCTGATCCTATGTTGAATATGTATCCAGTGGTGGATTTCCTGTCATCTGGATTTCCAGCCCAATCAGAATTAGAATGACCTATCAATTCAGCATTACAAGCATTAGTATATTCAATACCAAAATTAATAGTTCCCTTTAAGTATCGAAGGACCCTTTTTGTAGCTATCCAATGGCTTTCATGAGGTTTAGCCACGAATTGACTAAGTATGCTTACTGCATAAGCAATGTCTGGTATGGTGGTAGTGAGATAATTCAGACTTCCCACTAATTGTCGATACATTGTTCCATTCACCTCTTTTGTTCCATCATCACTTCTTAATTTAATATTTTGTTCCAATGGAGTACTCACTACTTTACATTCATTCATATGAAATCTCTTTTAGTACTTCATTTGTATATTTTCTTTGTGTGATTATGGTTCTTCCATCATTTCTTCATACTTCAAGACCTAGACAATAGTGCATTTCACCAAGATCCTTCATCTCGAATTCCTATGATAACTTTATTTTTATATCTATGATTAATTTATTAGCACTCCCTGTTATTATTAGATCATCAACATATATAGAAAGTAATACTATATCCCCATTTCTATCTGTCTTGACATACAAATTAGGATCAATTTTACTCCTTTTAAATCCTTGCTGGAAGAAGAATTTGTCGATTTTCTCATACCAATATCTAGGGGCCTGTTTTAGTCCATATAAGGCCTTTTTTAACTTGCATACAAGATGTTCTTGACCCTTCTTTATAAATCCTTCTGGTTGAACAAGATAAATTTCTTCCTTTAAGTCACCATTTAGAAAAGCTGACTGTACATCTAATTGATGTAGCTTCCAATCATATTTAGTTGCCAATGCTATCATTATTCTGATTGTATTCATTTTTGCAACCAGAGCAAAGGTATCTTCATAATCTATACCTCCTTTTTGTGAATAAACCTTTGCAACCAATCTTGCCTTATACTTGTCTATGCTACCATCTGCATTAAATTTTGTCTTGTACAACCATTTTGATCCTATGGGAACTTTATTTTCAGGTAATTCTGTTAATTCCCAGGTTCCATTTTTTATTATAGAGTCATACTCTTCTTTCATAACTTCCATCCATTCTTTATGATTTTTGGCTTGTTCATAATTTAAGGGCTCAAAAACAGTCATTACTTGAGACATTAAGGCATAATCTTTATACCTGATGGGGCCTTGAATCTGTCGTGTTGACCTTCTTAGAGGTTCATTACTTTGTGGAGTACCTTCTACTTTTCCTCTATGTGGAGTGCCTTTATCACTTCTTTGTGGACTTTGATCCCTTGATGGGTCTTTTGGAATGTCCATGTGTTCTAGTTCTTGGGTTGATTCCTCAACTTCTTCTTCCTTTAAGTTTTCATAAGAAGACTTCCTTGTATTATGTTCATCTTCATTTATTTGTTTATCTACATGCTCATGAAATATAACATCTCTACTTGCAAAGACCTTGTGAGTACTTGGATCATACATTTTATATGCTTTTTGATCAGTGCAATATCCAATAAAGATACATTTGATGGCTTTGGCATCTAACTTTCTCCTATTCTCTTTAGGAATATGAGTAAAGACCTTGCAACCAAATATCCTTAAATGACTAACTTTGGGTTTAAAACCATAATATGCTTTAAATGGTGTTTTGTGCTCAAGATACTTAGTAGGGCTTCTATTTTTAAGATATACAGCTGTATTAATGGCTTCAGCCCAAAAAATATTAGAAAGTCCTTTACTTTTTATCATACTTCGAGCACATTCAACTAATGTTCTATTCTTTCTTTCAGCTACTCCATTTTGTTGAGGTGTATGTGGTACTGTAAATTGTTGCATAATTCCATTTTGTTTGCAATATTTGATAAAAGCTCCTGAAGTGTATTCACCACCTTTATCTGATCGAAGAATTTTAATGTTCTTTCCTGTTTGCTTTTCAACCATATTCTTGAATTCTTTAAAGTATTCAAACACGTCACTTTTGTTTCTTATAAAGTATACCCAAGTGTATCTAGTGCTATCATCAATAAATATAAGGAAGTAATATGCTCCACCAAGTGACTTAGTTTGCATTGGACCACATACATCAGTATGCACTAGTTCAAGTATTTCACGTTTTCTTCTATTTTCATGCATAAGAAATTCTTTCCTATGTTGTTTTCCTAGTGCACAACCTTCACATTCAAAGTGTTCACCCTTAATAATTGGAAGATCTTCTATCATCAATTTCCTTTGTAGTAACATTAGGTCATTATGATTTAAGTGCCCATACCTTTGATGCCAAAGCTCTATAGTTGACATGCCTGTTGATGCCAAAGCTTGATGCCCATTCTTCATTACATCCAACTTGTATAAGCCTCCAGCTCTCATTCCTTTTGCAACAACCTTGTAGTTGTCCTGCACATCCTTTACCAAACAATGTGATTTCACAAATTCAACTTTTAAATGTTGATCTGTGATAGTAGAGACTGATATTAAGTTCTTCTTTAATCCAGGAACATACACCACATTTTGAATTTGTTTTTCTTGTCCATTAGGCATCATAACACTTATATTACCATATCCTTTAATTTCATGTGATCTATTATCTCCTAAATAGATGTGTCCACCCTTATTAATCTCATGATAAGTATCAAACCAATCTCTTTTGCATGACATATGGATTGATGCACCAGAATCTATAAACCAAGCATTATCATCATCAATTTCTACTGATAAAGCAGCATTGGACACAAACAATTTAAGATTGCTAACATTTTGACTAATTGCTTCATCAACATAATTTCCTGAATGCCTTCTTCTTTAAATTGATCAGACCTCCTTTTCATGCAATTCTTAGCAAAATGACCAGGTTTTCCATAGTAATAACACACATCATCTCTACTGGATTTGGCATTTGTCCTTGGTAAAGGGGTACCTTGAAATGATTTTACCTATGGATTTTTGCCTTTATTTTTCTCCCACTATTTACCTTTGAAGGACTTCTTCCCTTTGGCCATCAGTGCTAAATCTAAATTAGGAGAATTTTGTTTAATGCTTCTTCTCCGCTCTTCTTCCTGCATAAGTATACATGCCAACTCATCAAAAGTAGGAGCCTTCTCTCTAGCTGAAAGACCAGTTATAAACAGTTGATATTCATCAAGCATTCCACTTGATGTCGTAGTAACCAAGTCTGTACTAGATACTGATTCACAAATGTCACCTACTTTATCTTTTAGATCTTTAATTCTAGAAATGAAATCACTAACACTTTCATTTTCTTCCATCTTAATTGAAAGAAGCTTACTCTTTAAATATAATATTCGATTTGTAATCTTCGTCTCATACAAATTTTTGAGAGTGTCCCATGTCTCCTTGGATGTTTTGCACTCTCTAATGTGTGGAATAATGTTGTCCTTAACCGTCATCCGCAAAAGAAACTTTGCTTTGTTTTCTTGTCGCTCCTAATCTTGAATTGCAACATCGTGGCTTGAGGGGACACTGGCTTAACTTCAGCTCCAGACACAATCGCCCATGTATTGTTTCCTTCCATCAAAGTCTGCAACTTAAACTTCCAATTTGCATAATTTTTACCATCTAACTTGTTAGAGTCAGATATATAAGATTCAGCGAATATATTAGTCATCCTTAAATACCAATCACCAAGATACAATTTTTTTACAAATATAAACCCTCAAGAATAAAATTTAATAAATATATGGCTGCCTTTCCTTCTTATCCTTGACCATTGGTTTTAGCTTTACAATTACCATGTGCAAAATAGACACACCTTGCAAGAACTTGTTAGAAATCCGAGTTTTATCCCGATGTTCCTCTTCTAATATCAAATCAGGATTATGGAAAAGACTAATTTCATTCCTTAAATTGCCTCATACATGACAGCAAACTATACTACAAAAAAATCAACACAGTTACTGCAATGAGTCTGAGCGATTTTATGCGACTTGAAAAGGGTAGGTAATTTTGTATGAATTTTAACATATTCTACTCCAGTACTGCACTTTGCTAAGGAGACGAAATTAATTATGAGAAATAAAAGTAATAATCATGTTACTAATTCATCCTCCTAATCATCTCATTAATTTTATGCTTACGATTTCCAGCATCTCCACCTTCAATATAGTGGTTCCTTTTTTTTTCTTCAATCCACCAGAACTTACAACTTTGCGGCAGCAAAAGAATAACTTACAGACGGTCCTCCTACACAGCAGCTTCACTTGCACCGACCTCGGCTCCATAAGCATACAGGCTCCACAAATCCTCAACTTGGCCACACCTTTACAGGGATTCACGAGCAGTCTCAGCAACCAATCATAGTGAACACTCCACGTTCTACAGCAAATGCTTGCATGCTAAACTGAATCCTCTCAGCATGACTGGAACAACTTTTTGTGCAAAAATCAGCATTTGCAGAATTCCCTTACATAACTCTTCTCGTAGTCACTACCATGACTCACAACGATGGCACCCAACAAATAGCTTGAGGCTCTGCCTTCAAACCACCACAGCGAACAACTCCAGGATGGGCCTTTGTTGTTGCCGCCTCACTGAAACAATCCTTCAGCGTGTATCTGCCCCACACCAACAGACCAAATCACTGTCTCACAACTCAACCAACGCTCTTTCAACAACACTCTAATGAATTTCTCTGTCCAGTCACTCCAGCTTACACCACCGAGCCCTCCTTTGCATGGCTCACCAACACTGAGCTCACAGCTATTTACTAGCACTCAACCTCACACCTGCTCTGATACCAAATCAGAGAGCACAGACTCAAACACATAAACATAGAACTTAGAACTTAGAACTTTCCTTCATTCTATGATTGAACAGTTATTTATACATGACAGAGATCTTTCTGGAGTTCGATGGGTGGGTGGCTTCTTCAGGAAGCCTCACCATTTGTCAATGAATTCTAGAAAATCCATTTAAAACATCTGCTGAATTCTAGATCAATCCAGCCGCTGTAATAATGGTGGGTAGTTGGAATTATTTCCTTCCAACAAACATAATGTCATGGTATTTGCTTGTTTAAGTGTAGTCACAATCCAAAACCATGGATCCGTGACTGTGAAATAGGTCCAGCTGTCCTTAATGGTTCGTCCAGTAAAGACAGATTCAGGGTAATACTTAGGATTGAAGTTCTTGGGCTCTTTGGCTCTCAAGCTATTTAATGTTATAGGTAATTTCACCCTCAGAAAGAAGATAATCGTAGAGTAAATCCTAAAATTCTAAGCTACAATGTTAGTGGTATCATTACATGTCACTTGTCTTCTAAGATGCTTCATGCTGTCGAAACTTTGCATTTGTTTGAAAGCATCATGATGTCGAAACTCTGCATTTGTTTGAAGTTGGGACAAAGTATCCCAGTTGTCTATATACTTCAGATCTCTCGTAAGTCCCTTATTTGCCATGTGTCAGCCTTTTACTCTTGACTTTTGTCATTAGGTTGGTGTAGGGAGATGATTACCAATCCTCTTGGTATCCTTTACAATGATCTTTGGAGCTATTCAAGAATGTCAGAAAATAGGGCTTATCAGTGGGTTTTACAATGTCTTATTAGTAGGGCTTGTTAGGCTCAAATGGTGATTAAGGCCCCAATACCCTATTGTTGGATTCCTCTCGGAGAGTACAGTGGCGAGTAATAGCAGAGGGAGTGAAGGAAAATTTGGGTCTCTGGACAGCAATTTCTGCTCAAGACAATGGGATAGGTGCACTATCCATGCTTCAACTCTGGTAAATTTCTCTGATTGGGCACTTGGCTCTCAAGAAGATAATCCTAGTGTAAATCCCAAAGTTCTAAGTCGCAAAGTTAGTGGTATTGTTGGATGTCTCTTGTCTAGTAAGATGCTTCATGCTTGCGAAATTCTGCATTTGTTTAAAATTGACACAAAGTTCTCTATGCACTCTCATTCTCTCTAGTACATGTCTCGTCTTAGGCACAATAAAAGTTCCACATTCTTATTCTCTAGTACATATCTTTTCCTGCACACAGTCAAAACTCCGCACAATGAAACATAATAATATTAATTGAAATTTGTTCATAGTTAAATTAAATTTGTTCATAATTAAACTAATTAAAATTTCCTCTTCATATTGTCTCTAAAGTTTCTAACACCATTGGACAGAGCAATAACATTGTCTCAGTAGTCACAAAAATCAAAACCCGTTCTCCATGTCGCTGGATTTCCTCCACAAAGATCCATAGCTCTATAAAATCAGAGCTCTACACATCTTCTCTCGTGCACATACCACGTCCTTGCGCATTTGAAATTTGTTCAAAGCACGATGTACAATATTTGATGTGGAAATTTGTAAAAGTAATAGTCATCGCGCAGAAAGAAATATTAAGTAGCGATTTGTTTAGTCCCCTATGCAAAGGACCTACGACCGGAGTTATATCATCATTGGGAAGAGCAGTACCATAACAATGTCAATGCCAATATTAATGTCATAGCACTCATAGACAGAATGACCACTCAGAAAATTAGTATTTTTTTTTTTTTTAATTAATTGTGAGGACTAACAAATACCAAAATTAAAACGCTTTCCACCAGGGGAATTATGTCCCATCGAAAGTTGTTAGGCCAATAAAATATTAGAAATAAGATTTCTATAAACCTAGAAAAATATTTTTGAATTTATGGAAAATAGAAAGAAACTTTGGTTAAAATTGCCAAACAAACCAAACTAATGCACCCTCAATGCACTTTGACCGTCACCTGAACATTATAGTGCCTACCAAGGCACGAACTAGTAAGATAATATTACATGAAAGTCCTAGATGAGGAGAGAAATCAGGAATAATGAATGCTTGGAACAATGGAAAGAGGAATAGGGAACACTAAGAGGCAAGGGAAAGTGAATTTCAATTAACAAAACTTCATATGATGAACTTGGGGAATCAATATGTAGAGAATAGGAGAACATTAAGAGACAATGGAAATTGAATTTCAATTAACAAAAGTTCATATGATGAAGTTGGGCAATCAATAGGTAGGGAAAGGGGGTTCAGGGGAATGTGAAGGAACCTTTAGAGAACAAAAGTGATTAAGCATGAGATTTGAGGTTAATTGATTGAGTTTATAGCTATTTTCATGATTAATATTATTGTGTTGCTTTTCAATTATTTATGTGTAACTGTGATGAGTGTGTGCAACAATATTTTCTATGAGCCCAATTTTTGTAGATTTTGTTATTTAGATGTTAAAAAAGAATCTAGTAAGAATAAATAGTTTTTAGACATTTTATGTAGGATAATCAAATTTATCTTTCACATTATTAAAGTAATATTTCAAAAATGGTATGGGTTTAAATATAAGAATATTTTTTTTAACAGAAAAATAAAATATTTTGTAACAAACTTCTTAAGTGGTCGCCAAATATACTTAGATATTAACAATTTAGATATTAGTATAAAAGTCAAATTTAAAGTAATTAAATTTAGGAAAATTAAAAAATTAAAATTAAACACTCACTAGAGATTTAAACTTAATAAAATATCCATTCACCCTCCCTCTAAAACTTCATAAACAATATAATTAATTTAATTATTTAAATAATTAACAAAAATGGTTAAACATAATTTTTTTAATTCAGAAAATTATTAAAATTATAATAGAAGTTAACCAAATTTAACCCAATTTCAATTAAAAAAAATATATCCAAAATTAGAAAAGAATTTCCAACGACATAAACCAATTCTCCACTTTGCGAGACAACCTTATCATCTTTCACCATTTGATAACTAATTTCACTTAAAATATGACATTATCGTAATAAATTACGTGATACACTATGTATTTATTATCTACATGGAAATTTAACGATGTCGTGTCCTTGAAATGTGAATCATTGGATCTTCAATTATTAAGCAAATGATGACGCATTATTTTCTTTTTTTTTAATTTTTATTTTGCACGTCTTAACTTCTAAGTGTTACTTTTTATTTTGCACGTCTTAACTTGTAAGAGTTACTTTTTAAGGATATAGTGTGCGATGTTTGCACCTCAAGAGACTTGATCTTTCTTGGGTTTTGATAGCTTCAGGGTTAAGATGGATTTAGGTTGGTTTGTATATACACACATACCATATCTAGCTAGATCTCTCTCTCTCTCTCATTTCCCACTCTACTCTCTTCCTCACTCTCTCTCCATCTTTCCCTTGTCTCTCTCTCTCTCTCTCTCTCTCTCTCTCTCTCTCTCCACCTTTCTCTCTTTATGTATTTCTTCTTCCCTCCCTCTCTCTTCCCCTCTAACTCTGTCTCTCTCTCCCTCCCTCTCTCTTCCCCTCCAACTCCGTCTCTCTCTCCCTCCCTCTCTCCTTTTCTCTCTCAAGCCCTCTTTTTTTTCCTTCCTCTCTCTCTCTTTCTGTCCCACCTCCCTCTGTCTCTTCCCCTCATCACTCTCTCTCTCTCTCTCTCTCTCTCTGCCCCCCAACTTTGTCACTATCTCCCTCCCTATCTCCTTCTCTCTCTCCCCTTCTCTCCCCCCTCCATCTTCGTGTCTCCCTCTTGTTGAAAATGCATCAAGAAAATCTAGTTTTGACTTTGCTTTGGTCAAACTAGATTAAAATAAAATTCTATTTTGACAGAATACTTGGAGGTGGTTAACTAAGGTGACATGGCACTTGTCACTCAGTTAACTCAGTAAATTCAAGTTGAAGAAGCTTGAGTTCAGTTCAATATGTTTGATTGCTAATTTGTAGAAACTTATTTCAGATAATTTGAGTTATTTTCAATTTAAATAGTTCTAACTGTCATAAGAACTAATGGAGGTTAAGTTGTGGAAGTGGAACTTCAACCACACTCAGTGATCAACCAATTAACTAATTAATCAACCCAAAATAATTATTGCATGCAGATAATTTGAGTTACCTAGTTGAGATGGAGATTTCAAGGTAGTGTACTCTTAGTTGTAGCATATTTCAATGTTTACAGGTGGTGCATGCAGTCAAGGGAAGACCTAAGGCAATTTCGCGATTCCATGGCGTGAAATTCCAAAAAATAGGGGCAATTTCTCAAGGGAACAATGCGAGAAAATAGGAGCTTGGAGGGCTTGAAAATTGGCTAAGTGTTGGCTAGATTCAGTTAGGCAGGCAGAGGGATAGACAATACACTTGCAGGGTGTGCTCAAGATTTAGTAAGCCTATGTATTTTCTCTCTATTCTCTAATTAATGCAATATAGATAGTAAGGGGTTTTGAGCAGTTGCTTTCCCCTAGAGAAATCTTTGTGTATGTGCAATGTTTCCTTTTGCATGTCTAAGATTCTTGTTTTAGGTGGAGAATTAACTTCCGCAGATAAGTAGAGTAGATTCAAGTCTTGTGATTTAGAAAATTTCATGAGCAATATTGAATCTACACATTAATTTCTACTTGGTATCAGAGCTGGAATCATTGTGGAACAAATCCTTTTCGAAGCTGTCATTGCAAGAGATTTGAATTTGCAGATCATGGTTACAGGTATTCTTCAGGATTGAGAATATGGCTTTCAATGGACTAAGGCTCAAGTATTCCCTTGAGGGAATATTGAATTATGTTGCATGGAAGGACCGCATGGAGGCAGTACTGGGGGATAATGGGTTGAAGAAATTCATTGATAATGATATTCTAAAATCGACAACATCTGATGCTAAGGATCTGGAAAAATGGAAGAAGTGTGTTGCAAGGCTAGGAGGATCATATTGGAGGGAGTACGAGACCATATTGTCTCAAATCACCACGGGAAAGAGACTTCATACGGAATGTGGTAGGCGCTAACAGACTTGTTCCCGAATAGTAGTGACCATTGGAAATTGGCACTCAAGGACAAACTTTGAAATATCAAGATGCAGAGGAACAAGACCATTTCACAGTACCTGAGCAGGTTCACACATTGTTGTGATGAAATTAGTCAAATTGGTGTTACTGTAGCAGAGGATGATTTGGTGAGCCTAGCCCTTCTAGACCTTCCCAAGAGCTGGCACAACTACCAAGATTCAGTGAATGGAAGGGATAAACTACCAAATTGGGAACGCTTGTGGTCTGATTTGGTACAGGAGGAAATAAGGCAGAATACCAGAGACAGGAATTCGTCCAAGGGCGAGGATGAGGAGAATTGTGCCTTGGCTAGAAAGGCAAAGAAAGGGAAAGGGGAGAAATCCCAATTCAAATTAGAATATGGTCAAGGGGGCAAGACGAAAGACTTGTCCAAAATAAAGTTCTTTCACTATCATGAATTCAGGCACTATGCCACAAAGTGTCCACACAACAAGGCAGACAATAAGACCGTAAGAGGAGAACTGGGTGAAGCTTTGGCTTCACAGTTCAAGCTTGATTTTACTCTCATTGCATGCATGGCCATCATAATGATGGGAAGTGTGTGGTATCTCGAAAGTGGTGCCTCGTTCCATATGACGGGGAATAGATATTTTTTCAGTGATTTGGAGGAGAAATATCTCTAGATGCACATCGAGATGGGAGATGATGGAAGATAGAGCACGACCAGGATTAGTAAAGTCACCTTACAAAGGGATTCAGGCTCCCCTCTCAGACTCAAAGATGTGATGTTTGTTCTGAGTCTAAAGAAGAATCTTGTCTCTATTGCAGTTTTGGAAGATTGTGGCTACAATGTGATCTTTAGCAAAGGAAAAGCATTCTTGAGAAACATAACCATGGGATAGCTGAAGCAGATTGAGGTTCGTGTGAAGAACCTCTAAGAGCTAGATGTGGAGGATTGTGCTACATTGAGCACAAAGGCATAGAAGGTGCAGAGCCACAATGTCAACGAAATTTGGCATAGAAGAATTGGCCATTTGCATCATGGCGCTTTGAAGATCATGCAGAAAATTACCACGGGCCTCCCCAAAGGAGCACTAGAGAAATAAGACACATGAAAAGGGTGTACCTTGGGGAAGTACACAAAATCCAGTTTCCATGATCGGGACAAAAAATCACATATAGTCCTTGAAAGGATCCACTCTGATGTTTGTGGACTTTTCTTGATAGCCTCCACTGTTAGGCACAAGTATTTTTTCATATTTATTGATGACTACTCGCAGGAGTATTTGATCTTATTCATGCGTAAAATGGATGATACTTTTCCAAGTTATTAGATTTCAAGGCATCAATGGAGAAAGAATTGGGCAAGAAGGTGAAGGCTCTCAAGAGCAATAATGGACGTGAGCATGTGTCGAATGAGTTTAAAAGTTTATGTGCAATAGAAAGCATTTGATGAGAGTTGACAACACCCCACAACCCACAACAGAATGGGGTGTCTGAGAGGAAGAACCAAAGCATTATGGGAGAAGCACGGGCGATGTTGCATGACCAAATCCTACCTCTACACTTGTGGGCTGAAGCATGCAACATAGCATCTATTTGCAGAATAAGATTCCTCATCATATTCTAGGCATGATCACACTAGAGGAGGCTTTCTCGGGGAGGAAGTCGGATGTGTCACACTTCAGGATCTTTGGAGCCTTTGTCTATTGCCATGTCTCCAAATAATCAAGGAATAACCCAAAGCCGACAATAGATTTGGGGGTATTTGTGGGTTACAAAGACACTCCCCACAACCACCATGTGTATTTTCCATCCCTCAGAATGATAGTTGTGCGACGAGATTTCGAATTTGATGAAGGTAAAGCCATGTGATGCTTTCTTGAGAGGGAGCTTTAGATCCCACCAGAGGAGGAGATTTTAGCTCCAAAGGAGGACCCTCGGTATGTTGTGGAGCAGCCACAAGTTGAGGAGCAGAGAATGGAGGCAACCACTCAAGTAGAATCATCCAGAGAAGGCAGGAAGAGAACCAAGGAAGCTTAGAGGCTTGTGCAAGATGCAAGGGAGAATGTGGGCGCTCCTTCAAATCAACACAGGTAGAGAAGGTCACCAGATTGGTACACTGGCTACATGGCTCTAATGACTGAGCGAGTAGAGACTGAGCCATCCTATTTCAAGGAAGTAGTAGAACAACTAGTATGGCTTGATGCAATGGTGGAGGATTACGAATCCATTGTGAAGAACAGTGTTTGCGAAGTGGTTCTGTTAAAATTGGCTACCAGGGCCAACTTGCACCTTAGGACAACTCATATGATGGAGATGATTATTGAATTGGATTCCTCTTTTGGAGAGGTACAATTTTGATATAAATATCATCTCATTCTGAAAAGTAGAAATGGAATTATGAATTTATTTCTCTTATGGACAAATTGTCAAGATCGACCACAGTCAAATGTAGACTCATGAAGCCCAATAGATGGGTCTCCTCACCCTCAACGAATTTTCATCTCATTTGGACATCATCTCATCACATCATATTCTCTCTCTTTATTGGTTCATACAGCTTGGAGGTCTCTCTCTCTCTTCTTCGCACATGTGGCAGGAGGCCGAGCTTTTCTAAGTAAAATAGGTCAAAGATTTTAGGGCGTTGACCAGCATTGAATTAGGGTAATTTGCCTAGCGTTGACCTCGGTTTTTGGGCCAGAAGTTTGATTTCTCTAGGCTAAATTTATTGGCACAAAAATCGAGAAGTTTGGGATAGGTTGAATAGCATTAAATTTAGGTTGACTTCAGATTTGACCATGGAATATTACAACAGTGTTTCTCTCTCCTTTGACTAGGTTTGAACAACTTGTTTTGGGCTAATTTTGACTCTCTTGGAAGGCCAAATTGGACTTCTGTTGACTGAGCTGATTGGAGGACATTTTGGGGAAACTTTTACCATTGTTGACTTTTTGGTTAGGGCTGCATTGATTACTGGATTATCTGTTGATTTGGCAGATATGTTTTGGGCTAACATTTATGATATTTATACTCTCTCTCTCTGTTGAACTATTGAAGAATAATAAGAAGATTCGCTCAAAGGGTTTCCCCACATTGGGGTTTGTCCCTGGCATCCACCACATCTTGTGTCCTCTTGTCTTGGCTCGTCTTCTGCATATGATTCTATATTCTATCTACATTTATTGTCAATGTTTATATAATATGATTTTTACTGGATATAATTGGGATTTGTCATTGGGCTGCTAAAAGAGCATTGAATTAAATTGTCTTAAGCATATAACATAACATTTTTATATAAAATTAAAAGGTCCCAAGACCATTAGACAAATAAATTTTGGGTTTGAGATGGATCTTCAAGGTAAAGCAGGAAACAAATGGAAGCATAGAAAAGTACAAGGACATATTTGTGGCAAAGGGGTACTCTCAGGTGGAGGGGATTGACTATGAGGAGACATTTGCTCTTGTAGCAAGGTACTCATCCATTAGATCAATCCTTGCTTTGGTTGCACAGATGGGGTGGAAGATCCACAATATGGATATGAAACAACATTCCTCAATGGAGTTGTTGAGGATGTGTATATCGAGAAACCAGAATTCTTTGAGACTTTTGATAGAGGGTATCATGTGTGTAGAATCAAGCGAGTGTTGTATGGTCTCAAGCAAGCATCTCTTGCTTAGTACACCAGGATTGATAGTCATCTCGCTGGTTTGGGCTTTACCAAAATTGAAGAAGATGCAAACCTCAATCATATTTTAGTAGAAGGTAAATGGTTGATTATTGTTTTATATGTTGATGACTTGATCCTTAGTGGTGATGAGGAGTTGATCAGATATTGCAAGGAGGACTTTGCAAGAGAGTTCGAGATGAAGGACATGGGTCTCATGCACTACTTCCTTGGATTGGAAGTATGGAAAGGTTATGGGGAACTGTTTGTCTCTTAGAGAAAGTATGCCAACGAGATACTTTAGAGGTTCCGCATGGATAGGTGCAAACCCATGGAGATTCCTCTAGCGACCAAATAGAGGAAAGAGGATTCCACTTTAGATGAGGAAGTGGATGTGATTGTTTACCATCAATTTGTGGGTTCACACATGTATCTTTTGAACACACGACCAGACATGTGCTTTGCAATCAACCTGCTAAGTCAGGCTATGGTTATGCCAACCAAATTGTTTTGGAGGATAGCAAAGCGTGTTCTATGGTACCTCAGAGGCACTACTCATTCTGGACTTTGGCACAGACGGACCAAAGTGAAGATGTGTAGCTTCACTGATGTAGATTGGGCGGGAGGCCCATTAGGCCGAAAGAGTACATCAAGTGGAATTTTCAATGTTGGGTATACAACAATTTCTTGGTGCAATAGGAAGCAAAGATGAATGGAACTCAGCTCAGCAAAAGCAGAATACATCGCTACAAGTTAAGCAGCATGTGAGGCGATCTGGATGCGAAAGATACATGTTGGTTTGTTTGGTTAGATGATGTATAAAAATTGTGATATACTGTGATAATCAAAACTATATTAAACTCTCTGAGAATCCTATTTTTTACGATCAATCCAAGCATATTGATATCTAGTATCACCATCTACGAGATTGTGTGCAAAGGTAGATTATGTTGTTGCAGTACATTCCAACATAGGAGCAAGATGCTAATATTTTGACAAAATCCTTGTCAAGAGGGAAGTTTGAGTTCCATAGGTGCAGGATAGGGGTGGTTGATAATCCCTTTCTTATTGAGAGAGAGTGTTGAAAAGGAAGCAAGAAAATCTAGTTTTAACTTTGCCTTGGTCAAACGAAATTAAAATTTGAATTTCTATTTCAGCAGAAAACTTGGAGGTATTTAACTGAGGTGACATGGTACTTGTCACTCATTTAACTCAGTAAATTCGAGTTGGGGAAGCTTGAGTTCAATTCAGTATGTTTGATTTCTAATTTGTAGCAATATATTTCAGTTAATTTGAGTTATTGTCAGTTTAACTAGTTCTAACTGTCAGAAGAACTAGTGGAGGTCAAGTTGTGGAAGTGGAACTTCAACCACACTCAGTGATCAACTAGTCAACTAATCAACCAACCCAAAATAATTGTTGCATGAACAAATTTCAAGTTACCCAGTTGAGATGGAGATTCCAAGGTAGTGTATTATTAGTTGTAGCATATTCCAATGTGTATAGGTGGTGCATGTAGCCAGAGGAATACCTAAGGAAATTGCGCAATTCCATGGTCTAAAATTCCTAAAATATAGGGGCAATTTCCCAAGGGAAAAACGCAAGGAAGTAGGAGCTTGGAGGGCTTGAAAATTGGCTAAGTGTTGGCCATAGTCAATCAGTCCGGTAGAGGAATAGACTATAAACTTGTAGGGTGTGCCCAAGCTTGAGAAAGCATATGTATTTCTTCTATATTCTCTTATTAATGCAATATAGATAGTAAATGGGTTTTGAGCAGTTGCTTTCCCCTAAATAAATCTATGTGCATGTGTAATGTTTCATTTTGCATGTCTGTGATTCTTGTTTTTGATGGTGAATTAACTTCCGATATAAGTTGAGTAGCTTCAAGTATTGTGATTTAGAAAATTTCATGAGTAATATTGAATCTACACATTAATTGCTACACCTCCTTCTCTTTCCCTTATCTCTCTCTCTATTTTCCTTCTCTCTCTTCCATCCTCTTCTCTCTCACTCATTCTCTCTCCATCTCTCCCTTGTCACTCCCTCTCTCTCTCCACCTCTATCTCTCTATGTCTTTGTTCTTCCCCCCTCTCTCTCCCCCTCCGACTCCATCTCTTGCTCCCTCCCTCTTTACTTCTCTCTCTAAAGTCCTCTCTCTCTCTCTCTCTCTCTCTCTTGATTCCTCTTCGTCCATTTCTCTCCCACCTCCCTATGTCTCTTCCTCCATCTCAGCCATTGCCTCCCTCTCTCTCCCCTTCTCTACCCCCTCTATCTCTATGTCTCCCTCTCTCTCTTCCCTCTCTCCCACTCTCTCTCCTCTTGTCAATGTCTTCCCCCCTCTCCTCTCTTACTCACTCTCTTTCCATCTCTCTCTTGTCACTCCCTCCCTCTCTCTATCTCTATCTCTTTATGCTTTTTTGCTTCCCTCCCTCTCTCCTTCTCTCCCTCTCCTTATTTCTCTCTCTCTCTCCCCCCCCACCATCTCTCTCTCTCTCTCTCTCATTCTCTCCCCCAACTTTCTCAATATAATTGAGAATTGTCACTCTATATAATCAATGACATATGTAATGTCTAATATATTTCATATTTTAATTTTTTATTGTGAAATGATTTAGGTTTTTTTGGTTATGTAGTATTGATAAGCCATGGTATTGGTCCATGATATTATAACAAAATCTATTTACAAGTCAATAATATCCATGGTAAAATATGGGTGGATATCCATCGTTAAGAAATTTGTTATATTGTAATTTTTTTTGTAAGTATTAAGTTTTTATATGCTTAATAATTAAATTTAAATATGGTTATGGAATCATTATTTACCAATGCAAATTATAAAGTTTAACTTTGAAAATGAATATGTATTTTTTAATTTATTAAAAAATAATTTTCAAACTTTTGATTGGACCAAAACTTGAAGGTCATATTCTAGTCTGTGCACAATATAATGCCATGTGGATAATTGTCGTGGATACTTTATCCCATAATTTATGGATATAGTTGCAATATTCATGCATGATTTTTAAATATTTGTGTAGCGATTTTTTATTCTTAAGATTTGTAGGAAAACCATCCAAAAACAGAATATTTGAAAATAACTATTACTCAAATAAATAATATATTTACCATCAATTACTTCCCACCTTAATTTAAGAAAGTATTTGCATAAAAAATGGGTAGGAATAAGATGTAAAAAATATACTTATATGAGTTACTTCCAACCATTATTTATGTTTTCTTGAGCGCTTATGTAGGAGTAAAATTGTAAATGTGTAGACTTACTAGTGGTTACTACCCACCAAAATTTATGCAAGTTCTTTTGCAAGCAATTTACTTATCCACTTCACATCTCAATTTATTAATTCCTGTCAAAGCAAGACTATAGGATGATTTGTCTATCAACCATTATTAATTTAGCATTGACCAATGTAACTTATAATTGTTTATGCAATTTTAGTTGGAGTGTAATTTCTAGCTTGAGTTGGAGGGGTTAAGATGCCCTGCAAAATAAAATTACAATATAACAATTTGAATTGTATTATTTTTATTACTTTATATTAAATTTTAATAATATTTAAAATAAATAGTTTTCATTTTCAATTTAAAATGATAGAAGTGAAAGGAAATGGATTTTATAGGAATAAAATACAAGTATTTAAAAAAAACATAGATGTATTTAAATATCTAATATTATTATTATAATTATGTATATATACATTACATGAAAGATAAACATTTAAAAGATGGGATAGATGTATTTGAATATTAATATTTTTTGTGCCTAGAGAGTTCTAGCCCAATATGGAAGAGATGTTGTAAAGTTATGTTATGTGATGTAATGTTATGTAAACATTTTGACTCAGTCAAATTACATAACAATAAAAATACAATTGAAAAAATAAAATTAATAGTTATAATGATTAATTATTAACGATTAAACCACCCTAGATCCATCTTAACTCGGGATCTATCATACTCCAAAAAAGATCAAATCTTTTAATGTGCAAAACTCTTTTAGAGTTGAGAGAGATTTAATCCTTCTCATCCCTTGGTAGATCCTAAATTAAGATAAATCTAAATTGGTTTTATTGTAATTATGTATATACAAATTATATAAAAAATAAATTTTATAATATCTTGATAATAATCATATTTACTAACTCAAAATTTCAATTTAAATACCAGTAAAATTAAACAAAAATTAAATAGTTTAAAATCTTTAAAAATAAAATAAAAATATAAAAAATAAATAAATAAATTATTAAATAATTTATAACTAAAATACTAAATAAAAAATTCAAATATTACATTTTTAAAGCAGCAAAAAGCAAAATAAATTACCTAACAAGTAAATTAAAAAAATACAACATAACTTTGTACTTTTCCACCTAAAATAACTAAATAAAAAAATGCAAAATGAATGATTATAGAGTAATTGAATATATTTCCTCAATAAGCGGACTATTATGTTTAAGAGATGATAAATGTTTAAAAGAAAGAGATTAAAATGTTCATTTTCAGTTATATTGTTATATTACTTTAAAATTTATCTTGTAATTTAAGAGTTAAAATTTCATTGAAAAAAAAAAAAGACTTGAAACCAACTTTAGTTTTTGATAATTTTAACTTAGCTCATAATGATTTATTTTCTTAATTTTAATTTAGATTATAATGATTTATTTTATAATTTAAGAATTAAATTTTGGTTGAAAAAATAAAAGAAGACTTGAAACCTGGTTTTTGTTAATTTTTGTCTAGACCATAATAATTTATATGAGTCGAGGAACATGAATTGTAGAGATTTTACTTTTGTCATAGTACGTTACTATAAAATTAAGGTTTGAGGAATTTGCAACAATGTTAAGACCTCAATTTGAGGGGTGATAGTTTGAATGGTTGGGAGGTAGGTCTTGCACTCTGTCCACTTGAGTTCAAGTTTCTAATCAGAATGCCCTATTATAATAAGGCCATAAGAGTAAATGCCCCCAATAGTGGGATCTGCCTTGTGTGTGTGTCTTTGAACATCTTGTTAACCTTGTTGAGACATAAGTTTCATGCTATGTGCTACCTTACAGGTTGTTGGCACTAGCATCAGGTTTATACATGATTTATAGTGGTAAACAGCTGGATTTGAAATTGGTTTGGCCCAAGTAATCCCAACCACTTACCAATTCCCCTAAATCTAAAAAAAACCACCACCAAGATCCCAAGACAAGGAGCCCAAGTTTAGACTTTCATATTATATCCAAGCCTACATGAAAGAAAGAGTTTGAATAAGCACCAACTGGTGAAGTTGTCAAGTGCATGCCAAGGTATTGTTATTATGTATTTTACCAATGGAAGCATAGACGTCATTCCCTTATGTTTCCACTAACTGTTACATTGATATGAGCTCCAATGCTATTCTTCTAGAGTTGAAGTCCATGTTGTATATTTTGTGCTAGCTAACTATGTAAAGGGTTGTCATTATGCATTCTCAACATGATTGGATAACAACAACATCTTAAACAAACCATAAACAAAATCATAGTAATAATATATGGAGTAAGTTAATTAGTAGATAAAATCCACCTCCTTTGTTGTTAAATTAATGGTTAAAATCTTGGTAGAATTTATATCAAGGATTTAAATATGATATTTATATTTATATTTTATGTGATAGTTTTATTTGAAGGCTTTTGAAACTTACTCGAAGCTTTATCTTTTTGAAAAAATGAGTAGATTATAGTGAAATAGTAAATCACAAGAAAAATGATTGAGTGATAAGAAAAATTGAATTTCTCTCAATCAACTCCATAAAAAATAGCTCAAATAGTATTCCATTTTTCAAACAAACACGGAAAGACATTTCCAAATGGAAAAAATATATTAACAAGAAAATTTGCATTTGTTCATTTATTAATCAACTGCATAATGAATATTTCAAATAACATACAATTCATCAAGCAAATAGACAAAGACGTATCCAAATTGGAAACAAATGCAATTGATTGAGTCACTAGAAAACATGATTTGTTTCAGTTATTAATCAACTCCTTAATATATATCTCAATAGCATAGTATTTTTCAAACAAATAGACCAAGATGTATCCAAATTGGAAAAAATAATGTGAATTATTGAGTGACAAGGAAAAATAAAAATTTCTACTTATTAATTGACTCTATAATAAATAACTCAACTAACATACTATTTGTCAAGCAAATACACAAAGACAAATCCAAATTAAGAACAAATCAATAATATCATGTGAATGTTAAAACATTTATCACATGCTATCAACAACAATGCAAGAAAGAATCCATTGATAATCACTTGGAGCATTAAATGAGTATGTTATTTCTGAAAGAAATAAATTCATGAAAAACCTCTCCATCTTCTCCAAAATTTTCAAACAAATCATAAATCAATTATCAACAATAGAGAGCTAAAAATACCAAAGAATACTTGCACATAGAGTCCTATCACTATCCTGGATTAGCAATTTGGAGCTTTTATCACTCTAGTAACAAGGCCTTTAAAATCTCAAAATAAAGACCTTTATCCATCTTTATACATAATGGTTATAAAGAATATCAAAAGATTAAAGCCTTCAAAAGTGTTCTTAAAAGTCTTAGTAACAAAGCTCACACCAATGGGGTTTAATGGTAAGTTTCGCTGGGTGAAACCCACAAGATGAGGGTTCAAATCTCATTGAGTATATATATGACCTGTTGTGTCTTGGCTAGAAGAGTAGGCGACCCCATAGAGGACGTCTCGGCTCTGGTTGAGGCATAAGACCCCATAGAGGACGTCTCAGCTCTTGTTGAGGCATAAGTTTCCTGCTATTGTGCGGCTTCCAGGTTGTTGCACGTAGCCTAGATTTATAGTGGCAGCCAGTTAGATTTGATTCTGGGTCTGTTCAGAATAACTCTCACCAGTTACCAATTATCCTAAATTCAAACAAAAAAACAAAACTCACATCAACGAAATTTCCAAAATGTTCTTTCCCTATAAATGCAATTAAAAAAATTCTTAAAAGTTTTAGTAACAAATTTCATGCCAGAAATTTCCAAAATGTTCTTTCCCTACATACAAGGGAGTGGGACTGTAAATGCAAAAAATAATATAACTTTCAAAACTGTATACGCGATTTCAAATTCCTTGAAGTCCCTTAAAATCTTATTAATTCCACATAACAAAAATACGTCCCCATGATTCCTTGCTTGCTAATGTGAGAAACTTATATTGATAAAATAGGTCATTCAATAAAGATATATAAATATACTTGAAGCCCCTTAAAGATCTTACTAATTCCACGTAACAAAAATATGTTCTCATGATTCCTTGCTTGCTAATGTGAGAAACTTATATTGATAAAATAAGTCATTCCATAAAGATAAAAATATATAAAAATATGTTGTAGATATCAAGCACATAAACTATGTTCACCGACCTGCATTAGCTTAACAATCAGACAAGTTGAAACACGAGATTTGCATTGAGAAAGCCAAAACCTTGGTTAAGATAAACGATCACTACAATATGAAATTCAGGCAAGTAATCGAGATTAAAAATTAGCCAAATAACCTTAATTAAGACAATGGATGAAAGATAAGTTAAAATTGGATTCCAACAAAGGTACCAGTCAAGTAATAAAATTAATAAAAATAAACATGTGGATAAATCACTTTAATTCTATTAAAACTAAATTTTATCTTTTTAAATTACATTACTACATTAACATTATATATATATATATATATAAATTAATATATATATTTATTAATTAATTAATTAATGATCATTAATTCATATTAATAAATTAAAATTAAAATTTTCAAATTATCCTAATAAATCGAGTGAGAAACCAGATTACCTATCATTAACTCATATAAAAACCTCAAAATTAGATTTCATATTTATAAAAAAAAATTGATAGTGGAAAATATTCATTTTGTTTGAAATATTGATAATAATAATATGATTGTGACTAATCTAGAAAAAACTATATGCAATATTAGAGGAATTGATCTAGGAATGAAATTGGTGTAAGTAAAGATTGTTATGGTTTGCATGGGGATTCAACGAAAAATGGCCATCGCTGAGCTTTTGGGCTGCGCAGGAAATGGACTTCCCGGCATGGCGTTCGTTGGAGGTCGCATAGAAGGGAAGGACGCAGATTCTGTTCCCTTTAGTTTTGACAGTAAGATCGCGACACTGGAACGGTTCGGCCCTCCCAAAGTTACTGAAACGGCCCTGATCCTGCGCTCATATACCTGGAAACTACCGGAAGCTGTGGGTACAGGAGTTATCCTCCGAACATATCAACCATTGCAAGCTGGGCAAAAGGAAATTAGGGCCGATCTGAAGGAGAGGTCAGCAAATCCGCTCGAGACCAGAGATCTGCAGACTTCGTTCGTTTTTGGGCTCGGATCTCTTTTTGGGGGCGGAAATCTGGCAGAAATTGGTCTGAAACACACAGGATCTGTCAGCCTAGGGTTTGTCTGGCTCAGCCCTATACAGCCGTTTCATGCAAGCAAAGACGAAGGGCTGCATGGGGCAGATCCGCCCATGTACTCTTTTGCATGGCTCAAAACTGGTAGATCCAGGCCGGATCTCTATAATCTGAACAAGATTCAAGATCTCCAGGAGCTCTGGCAGATAATCGGTGGGTATATGCACCGATCCATCAGAGGTTATGCAGATCGCGGCAGGCAATGGCTAGAATGCCTCAATAGAAGCTCAGATATGGAAGATCGCCGACAGGCAGACCACAAGGCCACCAGTAATGTCACTGTTTCAGACAGAGCGGGAACTCAACTAGAATGCAGACATCAGGTAACAAAAAGTCGATTTCAGATTTTCATAAAAACCCCAGAGACAAAATCTTTTTTAGTATGGGTACATGCAGAAAGTACTGTGCTGCAGCTGAAGCAGAAAATCTGTGCATTGACTGGATACCCCAGACAGATCCAACACTTAGTCAATGGCAGATGGTCGCTCCAAGACAACAGAACCATGGGAAGCTATGGGATCAGCACAGGAGAAACCATTTCTTTGAATCTCAGACTGAGAGGAGGAGTCCCTCCTCAGGGACAGACAAGCAGCTCAGGGGGAGACAAAAACTTCCCAGGAGGGGATAAGGGGAAAAGGACAGCATCTCAGCAGCAACCCAAAGGAGGCTCCTCATACAAAAACATTCTTCAGGGCAACAAAGATACAGGATCCTCTCCAGATCAAGGCAGGTATACTCCTAGGCCATACATAGTAGATCAGTTAGGGCAAACCCCAGCCCTAAACTTTGACTCTGCAGGGCTAGATGATTTCGTCAAATCCTATGAAACGCAAGCCCTAATCTGTCGGTTTAACAGTTTCTGGCCTAAACCAATGGATCTATTCCATTGGATCTACACCACTTGGACCATGGAATGTGATATACATTTATGCTCCAAGGGATTCTTCATAGTTAGATTCGCATCCTCGGAAGTCAGAGAAAAAATCATCAGAGATGGGCCTTGGTTCTGGGGAACATCGGGGCTGTTCATGACCCCATGGTTCCCAGATTTTGATCCAAACAACATGACTGTATCCAAAGTGCCGGTTTGGGTTCGTCTATACAACCTTCCCCTTCACTTCTGGAGCGAACAAGTATTGGAAGGAATTGGGAACAACATAGGGAAATATATCAAAACAGATCTGGAGAGGATCGATGAAAGGGTATACACTTTTGCACGCATTTGTGTGGAAGTAGATCTAAGCAAAGGGCTGCCAGACAACATAAGACTGATCTACAAACAACAAAACTGGCTGCAAGCACTAGATTATGAAAATACTGCATTCAGGTGCAGGCTCTGCAGGCAGACAGGACACCTGCAAAACACATGCCCAGAAGCAAAAAAAGCAAACAGCAAAAAGAAGCAGAGGAAAGGATGGCAGTTTCCTTCCCCCGACTCAGATGATGAAGAATCAGAAGCAGAAGAGGACGACATCCCCGCAGAGAATGCAGAGGCAACCCAAGGAATGGAGACTCAGAAGGAAGATACAACAGAAAACAAGATCACAAAGATCCACCAAAATCAGGCAGAGAAGTCAAGCGAGGACCAAAGCATGGGAGGAATCAAACGGCATCACCACTCAGATACTTCAGACTCAGACAAGGAAATAACCCCACAGAAAGCAGAAACACAGTTAGTCATAGCTTCGATCGAGCCCACTCAAGGAGAATGGCGCAAGGTCGAAAAGAAAAAGGGGAGGAAAACTTGAAGCGTGAGTTTATACTCACTCCCGGAATCCAGTTTTTTTGCCCCTTGCTTCCTCTCTCCTCTCTTCTTTTTTTCTTACTATTCTTTATGCACGTTAGTCTTCTAACGTTTGCGTGGGGTGCGCTTGCACTCGAGCCCATATGGGCAGCTCATGGAATGCTTAAATGCATCTGCTTGTGTAACTTTTCATTTTTAATAAAAGGTTACCGTTTTTTTCCTTTGGAAAAAAAAAATATTAGAGGAATTGATGAAAATGTATTTAGAATTACGTATTCACACAAAAGTATCTTACCACTTGAGCTACCTTATGTGGTTATTAAATGGGTATGTTACATTGTAATTGCACATGTATATGTACAAAATAGTTTTCAAAGGACAATATGCAAAAAGAAAGTGTATGTGTATGTTCAAAACATCATCTTTCTTTTAATCTCATTTGTTTTGCACGTTATCTACTACTTGAAAATGAAAATGACCACACAACTTCATTCCAAAATGTAGTGTAACTAACTCCAAAACTTTAAATTATTCGCATAAAATGTAGTGCAAAACCCAAGTACACAAGAGAAAAGAGAGATAAACTCTAAAAAATATCTCTTTGCTAATAAAAAATGGAGAGCTATGTTCACCTGCCTCTTCAAGGGGGAAACCTCCAAGAGAAATGCTCCAAATACAATACTCAACATATAACTATCAATAGAAATTCTTAACTACCTATGGACCCACTTATATTGAGAGTCTACTAGATAATTTGGGCCTTTTTAACAAAGCAGACTATTTTTACAATGAATGACTATTTCTATATGTAATGTGACTTCTTCAATGAAGGTAGCACCATACATTAATAAAGTATCTAAATAAAGGGGTTAGGGTAGGACCCTAACATGTTCTCCCCATTCGAAAGAGGCATTGTCCTCAAGGATGAAGTGAGGAAATTGTTATAGAATTGTTACCAGATCCCTTGTGGCATATTCAACTTGCATATCTTTCCATTGGATCAATACTTCCTTGATCATGCATTGACACAAATTACACTCTTTGTTATCCAATACTTCTTTTCAATGAATCCAAATGGAACCTTCTTCATTAAATTTTGGTAGGTTGGTTTGCACTTTGCAAATTGATATCACAACCTTCTTCAAACAAAACATATGACAGAATAGATGAATCTTGGAGTGGGTTAGGAGAGTGAGCTTGTAGGCGACTTGACCATTGCATGTGATAGGGATTATAGAACTCATGAGCTATTTTTTAGGGAATTTTGTCTTTGAGTGATGCCCATTTATAAGGTTGTAGATGAAGGAAGGCTTGATCTCCTTTAACAAAAGAACACTCAGATCTATGTTCATTACCTTGTTGTTTCATTAAACTTTATGCCATAACCAAGTTGTCCTTGAGGATATGGATAATTGCATCTCTGGTGTCAAGTGCTTTATCTACCACAAGAACTTCATATGTTTTTGGTACAAAAGATTCCACGTATATGGGTTTTTGGTCATTAACCATTTCATAAGGTGTCATTTTAATAGCTCCCTGATAAGTGGTATTATACCATCATTTGGAAAGAGGAAGCCAATGTGCCCACTAATGTGGCTTTTCAGAAGTAAAGCACCTCAAATAGGCTTCTAAGCACTTGTTGATCCCTTCTCTTTGACCATCAATTCCAAGATGATATGTAGTGCTTATATTTAGCTATGTAACTTGAAGTTTAAATAGCTCCTACCATTTTTTCTGGTTAATGTAAGGTCCTGGTCTAAGACAATGGAAGTGGAATATGATGTAGCTTAAAGATCTAATCCATGAATACTTGGGCAACTGAAGAAGGAGTGAAAAAATGAGGCAGTGCACAAAAATTAGCAACTTTTAAAAGATGATCAACCACCATTATTGATTTGGATTGGACAATTATATTATTTTTCATCTATGTCAATGCTTTCTAAGTGGAAAAAATTGGAGGAATCAACTTGCAGGGTCATTTTAAAACCAAGTACCAGTTTGAAGAATTGGGGTTTGAAACCTTTAAGAGTCATTTTGAGGCATTAAATGAATTTTTTGGGGTAAGAAAAAACTCTCATTTTCCCCAACATTTGGCTCTATTTTACACTCAGATACCTTTCTAGCATTGCAAGAATCATGTCAAACAGAGTCTGTATGCAAAAATGGTGCTTCCTGCAAGTTTCCCTACCATGTTGACCACCATGATATGAGAGGATGACATGTAAGCCCTTGTTACTCATGCATATGGGACTAGAAACATGTTTATTTTCAATAAAACTCTAGAGGAGCCAACATTGTGACTCTAATTTGGGGTTGAGTGAGTCAAATCTTACCCCTAGCTGGCTATCAAACTATATTTCCATTCTATGCTATTATTTTTTGTTCCATAGTTGAGTAGATAACTAAGAGTGGGGATTTAGAGAGAAGAAAAATTGGGGTTAAAATTTTGTAATAGTCTTATGGATCATGGGTCTTAGGTAACCCCATAGAGAGTATCTCTTCCTTTGTACTTGCATATTTCCATACCAGAGAATAGAGAGTGGAATAACCTCAACTTTTAGCTACGTTTTCTCTCGTAAGGGTTTTCCAGGGTAAAACTTGTGTCTATTGTGGATTATTTGTGTGTATTTCTTGATATTATCTATTTTTCACATTCCATATATTTAAGAATAAAATTAGTTGTTAAAGAATATGAAAGCTAAAGGAAAAATTAACTTACATATTCATGCCAAAGGCGTTATCTCTTTGGGGTTGGGGTGTGTAGGAATTATTCACCACAACCAATCACAAAATTCCATTTTCATCCTCCTTGATCCAATACAAATTTGACACATGGAAGAAAGTTGGGCGAAGGTCACTTCGCTGATTTCGTCCTCTTTCCAATTAAAAAACTTCCACGTGGAACTATGAAACAATTTCCGCATCCACCACGTCTTCGCCTCGCCTAGAATTGTTGCCTAGATTTACATCATGGTTTGTTTTTTTTGGAATTCCCTACCACCATGCTATTAATTTCAGGGGGTGGTTTGTTCCCTATACTACATGGAGTCGAATAGAACTATCTTTCATAGCCTCTCCATAGCAACAAGCCTGCGACCAGAGTTAACTGAATAGAACTATATTTCATAGCATCTTCATAGCTAGCCATCTCTAGCAAAAGCTAGGCGATAGACTAATCAATTAGTTCAAGCACAACCAAGTGAAGGCTTTTCAAAGAAACCTGTCGAACCTTCACACCTCGAATTCGATATTTAGGGAAGACGTCCACACTATGAACTTCACCTGGTACGATGCCTTCACACTGTGACCTTCACCTCATACAATGCCTTCAAACAAAACAAGAAGGTCTCCCAATAGAACATCCACTTGGAGAAACCTGTCATGGCCTTCAATTTGGCTACAATTCAAAGCCAGATTGCCTTTCTGCAGATCAAACTTCTGCCAACAGGCTCCAAATCATCTTTGTATGCCATCTGGTTCTCAAGGGTAAAAGTCCCAGAGACCAAATTCCTTGGAAATTTAATGCTACTTTACTAAACTCTTGCATAATTCAGCCCATGAAAACCTTTAACAGTAGCACATGATGATGATAGGTAAATATCATAATTGGGTAAACATACAATGGAAATTCAACAATATTGTGATGTAGTTGAGTATGGTTTTGAACAATATATGAGCATGCAAGCAACAAATAATCATTCACATTGGTTCATCAATACATGAATTTGGCGCCTTAAGGTATGATGGCTGCTACTGCAGGCTTAGATGATGTTAATGCTACTGTTATGCTAGGTAAATGACCGGCATTGCTACTGGTTCTATACGGGAAGCATTAGTAGTGAGAGCCAAAACGTGTTGACTGCTCCTTTTAGGGAAGAAAGACCTGCATCGAACCTGGCTTATGACACAACAACACACGCAAGATGCCAAAACCAGCACGTTGTAATGTCTTCTTTGATTGGCTTCGTGCATGCATTTTATTGATGGTGGCTTCTGGTTTGTGAACTGATGGATTAATTACTTCTATTTGTGATGTAATGGATCGTGCCCCAAGTTCCCACCAGAAGAGAGAGAATTCCCCTATCAATTCATACGCGATAGAGGAGAAGGCCCCATTAATCCAATGAATGAGCATTATTTATGTTTACCATCGTTCACACCTGAAGACATTGAGACACATTTTTTACTTATGAGCATATTGATTGGGATTTATTTAGAACTTAATCTTCTCATGAGGCTGCTGGGCGGGAAGGTGCGGGCGAAAAAAATGCATTTACAATTTTTTCCCATAGATCAAAATAGATATTATTTGAAATGATGTGACAGATTCCTAGAAGAGAAAGGAAACCTACAACAATATCATTGAAACTCATATGCAACATACTGCAGAACTCACTACTTTAGCGACCAAAAAATTATTTTTTTTCTTGCACAAAATTTATTTAGATGTTCGTTGTGCAATGTCTAGTTGCTAGAAATGATATTTTTCTGGAACAATGTGGGAAAATCCTAGAAGAAAAAAGTGAAACCCATATGCAACATATTGTAGAACTCACTACATTAGCGACCAATAATTTTTTTTTCTCTTAAGAGCACCAAATTTATTCAGATGCCCATTGTGCAATGTCCAACAACTACAAACGATTTTTTTTTGAACAATGTGAGAGAAGCCTAGAAGAAAAAAGATACCAACAACAACATCATTCCAGAAATGCATTATATCGCAAAACTCGTTATGTTAGGCCCAATAAATTCTTTGTCCCTTACGAACACAAAAATATACTTAAATGACCACCATACAATAACAATGCATATCCAATTGCAAAATCACAACCAATCCTATATTTCATACTTGGCAATAACAACAAACCCCCCAAATTTACATTTGAAACATGACAATGAAATTGAACACCCAACACAATGCGGTTATTAGGTAACTACCATTCTCATGGAGGGAAGATATGATTAGTATCGAGCAGGTTCAAATTCGATTCAAAATGAGATCCTTATGCACAAGCTCAGGAACCATATCCCATTGCGCTAACATTGAATTTCTAACAATGACTTGATTAAATTGTAGTGACATACATATGCATAAATAATGTCTTGTCTCAACATTAAAATTGGATAAAACAACAATCAATTTAATTTTGAAGATCCATAAGATTTTACTTGAATGAATTCAAAGAAGCTTCATAAGATACAAAGCATAGCCTACAAAGGCAAAATTCAAAGACAATACAAATCATATTTTTAAAACCCATCATATAGTAACAAAATGGAAACAACATACAACCCAAACAAGAACCAAGAAACGAAAACATCAAAAACAAATTCAATATCATTACCTCTTCCAATAGATACAAAACAATTAGTATTCTAATGATATGAGAAAATGTACCAATTTAGCCAAACTAACAAACATTGTCAAGGACGAAGATACAAACTCCGCCTTGCGATCACTACTAGTGGATTCTCTTATACTAAATATCCGAAGCAAATTTAACAGATTTGAAGAATTCCTAAAGCTCATAATTCCAGAAAATGGGTATTATGTTGATATGAGAACATGCACCCAATTCAACCAAACTAGTAAACATTATCAATGGTGAAGATACAAATTCTACCTCTCTATCATTACTAGTGGATTCTCCTTTGCTAAATATAGGAGGCAAATTTAACAGACTTGAAGAATTCCTAAAGCTCACAATTCTAGTTTATCTTTCCTTAACCACAATTTCAGATAAGGAGAATGTGTCATACTAGCAATGTGCCCACTAATGTGGCTTTTCAGAAGTAAAGCACCTCAAATAGGCTTCTAAGCACTTGTTGATCCCTTCTCTTTGACCATCAATTCTAGGATGATATGTAGTGCTTATATTTAGTTGTGTAACTTGAAGTTTAAATAGCTCCTACCATTTTTTTCTGGTTAATGTGAGGTCTTGGTCTAAGACAATGGAAGTGGAATATGATGTAACTTAAAGATCTAATCCATGAATACTTGGGAAACTGAAGAAGGAGTGAAAAAATGAGGCAGGGCACAAAAATTAGAAACTTTTGAAAGATGATCAACCACCATTATTGATTTGGATTGGACCATTATATTATTTTTCATCTATGTCAATGCTTTCTAAGTGGAAAAAATTGGAGGAATCAACTTGCAGGGTCATTTTAACAACAAGTACCAGTTTGAAGAATTGGGGTTTGAAACCTTTAAGAGTCATTTTGAGGCATTAAATGAATTTTTTGGGGTAAGAAAAAACTCTCATTTTCCCCAACATTTGGCTCTATTTTACACTTAGATACCTTTCTAGCATTGGAAGAATCATGTCAAACAGAGTTTGTATGCAAAAGTGGTGCTTCCTGCAAGTTTCCCTACCAAGTTGACCACCATGGTATGAGAGGATGACATGTAAGCCCTAGTTACTCATGCATATGGGACTAGAAACATGTTTATTTTCAATAAAACTTTAGAGGAGCCAACAATGTGACTCTAATTTTGGGTTGAGTGAGTCAAATATTACCCCTAGTTGGCTATCAAACTATATTTCCATTCTATACTATTATTTTTTGTTCCATAGTTGAGTAGATAACTAGGAGTGGGGATTTAGAGAGAAGAAAAATTGGGGTTAAAATTTTGTAATAGTCTTATGGATCATGGGTCTTAGGTAACCCCATAGAGAGTATCTCTTCCTTTGTACTTGCATATTTCCATACCAGAGAAAAGAGAGTGGAATAACCTCAACTTTTAGCTAGGTTTTCTCTCGTAAGGGTTTTCCAGGGTAAAACTTGTGTCTATTGTGGATTATTTGTGTGTATTTCTTGATATTATCTATTTTTCACATTCCATATATTTAAGAATAAAATCAGTTGTTAAATAATATGAAAGCTAAAGGAAAAATTAACTTACATATTTACGCCAAAGGTGTTATCTCTTTGGGGTTGAGGTGTGTAGGAACTATTCACCACAACCAATCACAAAATTCCATTTTCGTCCTCCTTGATCCAATACAAATTTGACACATGGAAGAAAGTTGAGCGGAGGTCACTTCGCTGATTTCGTCCTCCTTCCAATTAAAACACTGCCACGTGGAACTATGAAACAGTTTCCGGATCCATCACGTCTCCGCCTCGCCTAGAACTGTTGCCCAGATTCACATCGTGGTTTGTTTTTTTTGGCATTCCCTGCCACCATGCTATTAATTTCAAGTGGTGGTTTGTTCCCTGTACTAGATGAAGTCAAATAGAACTATCTTTCATAGCCTCTCCATAGCAACAAACCTACGACCAGAGTGAACTGAATAGAACTATATTTCATAGCATCTTCATAGCTAGCCATCTCCAGCAAAAGCTAGGCGATAGACTAATCAATTAGTTCAAGCACAACCAAGTGAAGGCTTTTCAAAGAAACCTGTAAAACCTTCACACCTAGAATTCGATATTTAGGGAAGACATCAACGTTATGAACTTTACCTGGTACGATGCCTTCACACTGTGACCTTCACCTCGTACAAACCTTCAAACAAAACAAGAAGGTCTCCCAATAGAACATCCACTTGGAGAAACCTGTCATGGCCTTCAATTTGGCTGCAATTCAAAGCCAGATTTCCTTTCTGCAGATCAAACTTCTGCCAACAGGCTCCAAATCATCTTTGTATGCCATCTGGTTCTCAAGGGTAAAAGTCCCAGAGACCAAATTCCTTGGAAATTTAATGCTACTTTACTAAACTCTTGCATAATTCAGCCCATGAAAACCTTTAACAGTAGCACATGATGATGATAGGTAAAGTTCATAGTTGGGTAAACATACAATGAAAATTCAACAATATTGTGATGTAGTTGAGTATGGTTTTGAACAATATATGAGCACGCAAGCAACAAATAATCATTCACATTGGTTCATCAATACATGAATTTGGCGCCTTAAGGTATGATGGCTGCTACTGCAGGCTTAGATGATGTTAGTGCTACTGTTATGCTAGGTAAATGACTAGCATTGCTACTGGTTCTATACGGGAAGCATTAGTAGTGAGAGCCAAAACGTGTTGACTGCTCCTTTTAGGGAAGAAAGACCTGCATCGAACCTGGCTTATGACACAACAACACACGCAAGATGCCAAAACCAGCACGTTGTAATGTCTTCTTTGATTGGCTTCGTGCATGCATTTTATTGATGGTGGCTTCTGGTTTGTGAACTGATGGATTAATTACTTCTATTTGTGATGTAATGGATCGTGCCCCAAGTTCCCACCAGAAGAGAGAGAATTCCCCTATCAATTCATACGCGATAGAGGAGAAGGCCCCATTAATCCAATGAATGAGCATTATTTATGTTTACCATCGTTCACACCTGAAGACATTGAGACACATTTTTTACTTATGAGCATATTGATTGGGATTTATTTAGAACTTAATCTTCTCATGAGGCTGCTGGGCGGGAAGGTGCGGGCGAAAAAAATGCATTTACAATTTTTTCCCATATATCAAAATAGATATTATTTGAAATGATGTGACAGATTCCTAGAAGAGAAAGGAAACCTAACACAATATCATTGAAACTCATATGCAACATACTGCAGAACTCACTACTTTAGCGACCAAAAAATTATTTTTTTCTTGCACAAAATTTATCTAGATGTTCGTTGTGCAATGTCTAGTTGCTAGAAATGATATTTTTTTGGAACAATGTGGGAAAATCCTAGAAGAAAAAAGTGAAACCCATATGCAACATATTGTAGAACTCACTACATTAGCGACCAATAAATTGTTTTTCTCTTAAGAGCATAAAATTTATTCAGATGCCCGTTGTGCAATGTCCAACAACTACAAACGATTTTTTTTTGAACAATGTGAGAGAAGCCTAGAAGAAAAAAGATACCAACAAGAACATCATTCCAGAAATGCATTATATCGCAAAACTCATTATGTTAGGCCCAATAAATTCTTTGTCCCTTACGAACACAAAAATATACTTAAATGACCACCATACAATAACAATGCATATCCAATTGCAAAATCACAACCAATCCTATATTTCAAACTTGCCAATAACAACAAACCCCCCAAATTTACATTTGAAACATGACAATGAAATCGAACACCCAACACAATGCGGCTATTAGGCAACCACCATTCTCATGGAGGGAAGGAATGATTAGTATCGAGCGGGTTCAAATTCGATTCAAAATGAGATCCTTATGCACAGGCTCAGGAACCATATCCCTTTGCGCTAACATTGAATTGCTAACAATGACTTGATTCAATTGTAGTGCCATACATATGCATAAATAATGTCTTGTCTCAACATTAAAATTGGCTAAAACAACAATCAATTTAGTTTTGAAGATCCATTAGATTTTACTTGAATGAATTCAAAGAAGCTTCATAAGATACAAAGCATAGCCTACAAAGGGAAAATTCAAAGACAATACAAATCATATTTTGACAACCCATCATATAGTAACAAAATGGAAACAACATACAACCCAAACAAGAACCAAGAAACGAAAACATCAAAAACAAATTCAATATCATTACCTCTTCCAATAGATACAAAACAATGAGTATTCTGTTGATATGAGAAGATGTACCCAATTCAGCCAAACTAGCAAACATTGTAAAGGATGAAGATACAAATTCCGCCTTGCGATCACTACTAGTGGATTCTCCTATACTAAATATTCGAAGCAAATTTAACAGATTTGAAGAATTCCTAAAGCTCATAATTCCAGAAAATGGGTATTATGTTGATATGAGAACATGCACCCAATTCAACCAAACTAGTAAACATTATCAATGGTGAAGATACAAATTCTACCTCTCTATCATTACTAGTGGATTCTCCTTTGCTAAATATAGGAGGCAAATTTAACAGATTTGAAGAATTCCTAAAGCTCACAATTCAAGTTTGTCTTTCCTTAACCACAATTTCAGATAAGGAGAATGTGTCATACTAGCAATGTGCCCACTAATGTGGCTTTTCAGAAGTAAAGCACCTCAAATAGGCTTCTAAGCACTTGTTGATCCCTTCTCTTTGACCATCAATTCTAGGATGATATGTAGTGCTTATATTTAGTTGTGTAACTTGAAGTTTAAATAGCTCCTACCATTTTTTTCTGGTTAATGTGAGGTCTTGGTCTAAGACAATGGAAGTGGAATATGATGTAACTTAAAGATCTAATCCATGAATACTTGGGAAACTGAAGAAGGAGTGAAAAAATGAGGCAGGGCACAAAAATTAGAAACTTTTGAAAGATGATCAACCACCATTATTGATTTGGATTGGACCATTATATTATTTTTCATCTATGTCAATGCTTTCTAAGTGGAAAAAATTGGAGGAATCAACTTGCAGGGTCATTTTAACAACAAGTACCAGTTTGAAGAATTGGGGTTTGAAACCTTTAAGAGTCATTTTGAGGCATTAAATGAATTTTTTGGGGTAAGAAAAAACTCTCATTTTCCCCAACATTTGGCTCTATTTTACACTTAGATACCTTTCTAGCATTGGAAGAATCATGTCAAACAGAGTTTGTATGCAAAAGTGGTGCTTCCTGCAAGTTTCCCTACCAAGTTGACCACCATGGTATGAGAGGATGACATGTAAGCCCTTGTTACTCATGCATATGGGACTAGAAACATGTTTATTTTCAATAAAACTTTAGAGGAGCCAACAATGTGACTCTAATTTTGGGTTGAGTGAGTCAAATCTTACCCCTAGTTGGCTATCAAACTATATTTCCATTCTATGCTATTATTTTTTGTTCCATAGTTGAGTAGATAACTAGGAGTGGGGATTTAGAGAGAAGAAAAATTGGGGTTAAAATTTTGTAATAGTCTTATGGATCATGGGTCTTAGGTAACCCCATAGAGAGTATCTCTTCCTTTGTACTTGCATATTTCCATCCCAGAGAAAAGAGAGTGGAATAACCTCAACTTTTAGCTAGGTTTTCTCTCGTAAGGGTTTTCCAGGGTAAAACTTGTGTCTATTGTGGATTATTTGTGTGTATTTCTTGATATTATCTATTTTTCATATTCCATATATTTAAGAATAAAATCAGTTGTTAAAGAATATGAAAGCTAAAGGAAAAATTAACTTACATATTTACGCCAAAGGTGTTATCTCTTTGGGGTTGAGGTGTGTAGGAACTATTCACCACAACCAATCACAAAATTCCATTTTCGTCCTCCTTGATCCAATACAAATTTGACACATGGAAGAAAGTTGAGCGGAGGTCACTTCGCTGATTTCGTCCTACTTCCAATTAAAACACTGCCACGTGGAACTATGAAACAGTTTCCGGATCCATCACGTCTCCGCCTCGCCTAGAACTGTTGCCCAGATTCACATCGTGGTTTGTTTTTTCTGGCATTCCCTGCCACCATGCTATTAAGTTCAAGCGGTGGTTTGTTCCCTGTACCAGAGGGAGCCAAATAGAACTATCTTTCATAGCCTCTCCATAGCAACAAACCTGCGACCAGAGTGAACCGAATAGAACTATCTTTCACAACATCTCCATAGCTAGCCATCTCCAGCAAAAGCTAGGCGATAGACTAATCAATTAGTTCAAGCACAACCAAGTGAAGGCCTTTCAAAGAAACCTGTCGAACCTTCACACCTCGAATTCGATATTTAGGGAAGACGTCCACATTATGAACTTTACCTGGTACGATGCCTTCACACTGTGACCTTCACCTCGTACAACGCCTTCAAACAAAACAAGAAGGTCTCCCAACAGAACATCCACTTGGAGAAACCTGTCATGGTCTTCAATTTGGCTGCAATTCAAAGCCAGATTTCCTTTTTGCAGATCAAACTTCTTCCAGCAGGCTCCAAATCATCTTTGTATGCCATCTGGTTCCAGGGTAAAAGTCTCATAGACCAAATTCCTTGGAAATTTAATGCTACTTTACTAAACTCTTGCATAATTCAGCCCATGAAAACCTTTAACAGTAGCACATGATGATGATAGGTAAATATCATAATTGGGTAAACATACAATGGAAATTCAACAATATTGTGATGTAGTTGAGTATGGTTTTGAACAATATATGAGCATGCAAGCAACAAATAATCATTCACATTGGTTCATCAATACATGAATTTGGCGCCTTAAGGTATGATGGCTGCTACTGCAGGCTTAGATGATGTTAGTGCTACTGTTATGCTAGGTAAATGACTGGCATTGCTACTGGTTCTATACGGGAAGCATTAGTAGTGAGAGCCAAAACGTGTTGACTGCTCCTTTTAGGGAAGAAAGACCTGCATCGAACCTGGCTTATGACACAACAACACACGCAAGATGCCAAAACCAGCACGTTGTAATGTCTTCTTTGATTGGCTTCGTGCATGCATTTTATTGATGGTGGCTTTTGGTTTGTGAACTGATGGATTAATTACTTCTATTTGTGATGTAATGGATCGTGCCCCAAGTTCCCACCAGAAGAGAGAGAATTCCCCTATCAATTCATACGCGATAGAGGAGAAGGCCCCATCAATCCAATGAATGAGCATTATTTATGTTTACCATCGTTCACACCTGAAGACATTGAGACACATTTTTTACTTATGAGCATATTGATTGGGATTTATTTAGAACTTAATCTTCTCATGAGGTTGCTGGGCGGGAAGGTGCGGGCGAAAAAAATGCATTTACAATTTTTTCCCATAGATGCAAATAGATATTATCTGAAATGATGTGACAGATTCCTAGAAGAGAAAGGAAACCTACAACAATATCATTGAAACTCATATGCAACATACTGCAGAACTCACTACTTTAGCGACCAAAAAATTATTTTTTTCTTGCACAAAATTTATCTAGATGTTCGTTGTGCAATGTCTAGTTGCTAGAAATGATATTTTTCTGGAACAATGTGGGAAAATCCTAGAAGAAAAAAGTGAAACCCATATGCAACATATTGTAGAACTCACTACATTAGCGACCAATAAATTTTTTTTCTCTTAAGAGCATAAAATTTATTCAGATGCCTGTTGTGCAATGTCCAACAACTACAAACGATTTTTTTTTGAACAATGTGAGAGAAGCCTGGAAGAAAGAAGATACCAACAAGAACATCATTCCAGAAATGCATTGTATCGTAAAACTCAGTATGTTAGGCCCAATAAATTATTTGTCCCTTACGAACAAAAAAATATACTTTAATGACCACCATACAATAACAATGCATATCCAATTGCAAAACCACAACTAATCCTATATTTCATACTTGGAAATAACAACAAACCCCCCAAATTTACATTTGAAACATGACAATGAAATTGAACACCCAACACAATGCGGTTATTAGGTAACCACCATTCTCATGGAGGGAAGATATGATTAGTATCGAGCAGGTTCAAATTCGATTCAAAATGAGATCCTTATGCACAAGCTCAGGAACCATATCCCATTGCGCTAACATTGAATTTCTAACAATGACTTGATTAAATTGTAGTGACATACATATGCATAAATAATGTCTTGTCTCAACATTAAAATTGGATAAAACAACAATCAATTTAATTTTGAAGATCCATAAGATTTTACTTGAATGAATTCAAAGAAGCTTCATAAGATACAAAGCATAGCCTACAAAGGAAAAATTCAAAGACAATACAAATCATATTTTGAAAACCCATCATATAGTAACAAAATGGAAACAACATACAACCCAAACAAGAACCAAGAAACGAAAACATCAAAAACAAATTCAATATCATTACCTCTTCCAATAGATACAAAACAATGAGTATTCTAATGATATGAGAAAATGGACCAATTCAGCCAAACTAACAAACATTGTCAAGGACGAAGATACAAACTCCGCCTTGCGATCACTACTAGTGGATTCTCCTATGCTAAATATCAGAAGCAAATTTAACAGATTTGAAGAATTCCTAAAGCTCATAATTCTAGAAAATGGGTATTCTGTTGATATGAGAAGATGCACCCAATTCAACCAAACTAGCAAACATTATCAAGGATGAAGATACAAATTCTACCTTGCGATCATTACTAGTGGATTCTCCTATGCTAAATATAGGAGGCAAATTTAATAGACTTGAAGAATTCCTAAAGCTCACAATTCTAGTTTGTCTTTCCTTAACAACAATTTCAGATAAGGAGAATGCGTCATACTAGCAAGGCTAGGGCTAATTATGCTACTGTTTCGCTTATAGAAAACCTCCTAATCAAAAATAATGCACTGAAACAAATAAAAGAAGGGGATGGGGAAAATGAACAAAGTGTAGAAATAAAATTTGCAGAGACACGAGAACACTCTAAGGAAACACTTGGCATGCAAGCATGAGAAAAAACATGAAATGGGTTGTCGTGTCTAGAAATTTAAGGATAAGGACAATCTCAGATGTAGAGCGAGCACTCAACTTTGTCCTATGTATCCATGTGTCATGGTCGTGGTCCACCACTGATTTTCATGCATTATTCTATCAAGATTGCATTGGGATGGGATGACGAAATTGTTATATTTATTTGGAAAATAATATTACATTTAAGAAGAAAGTTGTAAAATAAAATTAAAATATTATAAATAATTTAAAATATTAAAAAAATCAACATTATTAAATAAATACTATTTTTTTTATGAATTTTATAATAAAATTAAATATGAGATCACTTTTTAAACATAGATAAGTAAATACATATATTTTTGAAATTTAAAAATAGTTTTGAAAAATCATATTTAAAATATTTTTTAATAATTAATAAATTAAAATAAATTAAAATTTACATTAATTTATTTATCATCATTAAAATTAAACTTAATAATTATCACAACACGAAATAAATACCATTTTCATCTCACTGTAAATGAAAAGTCATTTTTAGTCCCAAGTCCTTTTTAGTCCCTTGTTATTAGTTTAATCGTTTAACAGTGGTTTATCTCCTTTTCACGTGTTAAAGGAATCTTCTCGCATTGACCTTCTTTGTGATGAGGGGGATTTTTGTGATCATGACAATATGAGTGATGTTGTTACCCTTTTGAAAATATAAAATCTATAATCCACAGTTCGAATTTAGCCTCCTACTATATTTTTTATATATCTTTTTAGAAGATATATAAAAGTTCAAATTTTGATTGTATTTCATTGTTCATTGCAGCGAATCAATGAGCATAGTTTTCATCCTCCTCGAGCTTATCCAAATTTGACATGTGAACCTTTGTCTTGGTCTTGCTCACCGCAAGCTTGACTATCTGGCTCGTCTTCATGGTGCCAAGAAGCTCATGGCATTTAGCTTGGGGTCTACTCCAGTTGTTATTACTTCGGACCCTGAGGTGGCTAGAGAGTTGTTGAGGCTCTCAGATGCCCCTCGAAGCACTCTGGAATAGAGCAGTTCTAGCAGAGACATTGTTTTCCATCAAGCCAAACACACCTCCCTCTCACACTCTCAGATGCCCCTCAAAGCACTCTTGAATAGAGCAATTCTGGCAGAGACATTGTTCTCCATCAAGCCAAACACACCTCCCTCTCGCGCTCTCATATGCCCCTCGATCTCCCTGAGGCAATTGAAACCCACTCGACGCACAAAATGAGATTGCAGTAGTCTTTAGTATTGAATACCTTGCAGATCAATCGGGAACAATTAAAATACAATACATTATAATGCGAAAACTAAAATTCAGCACCAAGAGAATAAGAATAACTAGTGGGACCATGAAGAAGAACGAGCAAGTTTGGAATGTTGCAGTGCTTTTTATGTGACTTTCCTAGGTTTGACTTGTTCTGTAAGTTTTCTTTCTACCATTGTTTTTTAACATGATATGCTCACTACATTTTCTGTTGAGTTACAAGGATAGAAAATGTCCCTCATATTTTTGTGCTTCGATAACAAGTCTACAATTCCCTGAGAATTGAATGCAAGCCTTTAGCTTTCCCTTTTGCTTCCTTATTGTAGCTACGCTGATCTGATTGTTCACAGTTCATTATTTCAGTCAAATTTTTATTCGGATGAGTACAGGCCACACAAGAAGGAATGTCTAGACCTTAGACTCAGCCTAGATATTCGAACCATGGATCTCAATGTCACGCTGATTCAAAGACAGTAGGAAAATAACATGGGATTTGTACTCAAAGCTACGTTCTTCACTATGTAGACACATGTAAAAATTCGAAGTGAGAAACAGACAGGCATGTGTCGCTCTCGATCTCCTTGCATGAAGAATGCAACATGGAAGAGCAGCAAGTGATGAGTGTTTTCATGAAGAACGAAACGCGGAAGAGAAATAGGTGACAAATGTTTATTGTGTTACAGAGAAACTAAGCACTAATATTTCCAGCTATACGTATTCGCCACGGAGGGAATTGCAAACTATGTGAAGTCGTGTCTACCTCGTGCATTTGTTGGCTATCGATTGGCTATTGTGTCATGAACAACAAGCTAGGTCGAACCATCCATACCAAAGGACTTCCAATACCAGAGTCAGTAAATATTCCTAGTGCATTGAGGATATACTAATGGAGTACTATTGCAATTCTATAAATCCCCTCGAGGGTAGTGGGATAATAAGTTCGCACTATATTTTAGAATGAGATTAGCATTTGGATATTCAAGGTTATCCCACTTGAATACCTTTTTGGGACCTAATCCTATAAAGCCTGTATTTTCCTTTCATGTTAGTGCCACCCACCCACACTGATAGACCACCGGCTCCATTACCTGAACTTCACCCACTCCATTACCTGAACTTTGGGATGCTTTTATTTATTATTTTAAATGTTTTATTTATGTTTTTATGTATATTAAAAAGTAGGCATATTTTACCTTTTATTTAATTTTTATATAAATACAAAGGTATGCATATCCTACATTATTCTAGACATTTGACATTTTAACCCTTAAACCTTTAAAAAAAGTGACATGCTTTTCATCGACAAACACATACTATTATTTATTTATACAGATAGAGAAAAAACGACATTATCAAACTCACGAGTATAAGATTAAAATAACAATATAATTTGTTATTAATATTTATAACTAATTAAATTTGATTAATAAGATTGAGAATAGTTTATTTATAACTAAGGAGATTAAATCATGACTCATACATATGTAAGTGGCTAAAATGATTTGGATATGGTAGGCCCTAGGCTACACTAAGTAGTATTCATGGTTGAATTTATGCCTACAAAATTTTGAATCAATGACCCTTTAATCACAAAGTACCTTAACAAAACATCTACTACCTTTTTTTCAAAAGAAAAAACATATTTTTGATATTTCTAGAATAAAAATAATAAAAAGTACATTCTCTTGCCTGCATAACAACTCACTTGATTTGTTAACAAACATTTTATCTTAACATCCAAAATATGCTTCAGACATATATAAAGAAGAAAAAATAACTTTTCATCGGAAAAGAAAGATTAAATAGATTAAAAGAAAAGATTTACGATAACCCACCATTGTGAAATTATGGGCAGGTACAAATGCCAACATCCACAAGTAAAGCTTCCTTTGAGAGTGGATCTACTAGGACATAATGCTCCCTATAATAGTGAAGGATCTGAAGATCATCAAACTGTTGTTGTCATTGTTAGATCTTCCTTTTCTATGATTCCAACTGAAGGATTCTAAGATCCACCTTTAATTTTTTAAATATAAATAAGGATAGATCCATTTTAAGTCTGGGTTTCCTAAGTGTAGAGAGGGATCAAATCACTTAAGATGTAAACCTCTTTTTGAGTGTAAAATTTCAAGAAAAAATCTCATCTCGAGAGATTTGATGAAAAATTTGCATCTCAAGAGATTTGATTCCTCTTAATGCTTAGTATATCATGACTATAAATCTATGATAATTTTTAAATCCCCTCTCCTCCTTCGGCATTCCTTTGCACCTTTCAGTGCAATTGCTAGCAAATATGTTGCGATAAATTGTTCAAGTGGAATATCCAAAACAATTTACAGGCTAACCATGCTGATTGATTTGTTGCCCACTTTTGGGAGACTGATATGGATTATACAAGGAATGAAATGAAAGGAAGGAAAGGATAAGAAACACACATAGAGAAATATAAAATAATTCATAATAATATGGTGAAAACCCAACTTATATTAATAAAATGAAATAACATAATATTGTTGAATACAAATTGCCTAGAGTGGTGGTAGATATCTCTAAATAGAGAAAGATGGTGTCTATATGCATTCACAAAAGCTATTGCAAGATGCTAAATAATGACATTTTAACATAAACAAAGAACCCTAGAGGTCCAAAACCATAACCCTAGAATATTAAATACCAAAAGGTTTGTGGGACCAAAGTGGTTAGTTGGCACATCAACTTCCTAGGGTCACAATTTTTGCATAAAATATATGCTTTGGGTGCACATTGACATGTTGGAATAAATTATCCAAGAATTGCAGCTTTTGACTAGGGCCAAGGCATGCCATGGAAAATTTTGGCCCCAAACCACCAAAAAACATTGTTTAGGGTCTCAAATGGTCTTGGAAGTTTGTGACCCAAAAAATCATAGAAAAACTACTAAGAATATAAAGAATCATTGAGATAGTGGAAGAGGTGGGTGTGCACTGATATCCTCATGGATCAGTCCTCACCCCTTTACAAAAAATGGTCTCCATTGCATAAAGTTCCCTCATCATATAGGGAAATTTCTACTGAATTTGGCTCCTAGTGAACCACTAGCATTAGTGAAGAAGTTTCCCTACTTTGTCAATGCAATAGAGTTGCATGTGCTGCTAGTGGTTATTCTTTATATTAATGTTTATGATCCTATCCAATATAATCTACTAAATGCAATTACAATTGATTTCTAGGGTGGGGCAATTTCTCAACTTCCTGTGAGATGTCCAACAGAGGTGGAAAATATGGTTAAAGCATCCCCACATTATATATTGGGTGCAAGCCAAGGAAAGGGGAAATACTAAATTCAAAAGTAGTTTCTTTATGATTGTATAAGGCCCATATTGTAGTGTTCTGAGCTTCTTATGGGGGAATGTGAGGTTCTTTTATGTAAATACAACCACACCTTTTCACCAACCTGAAACTTTTGTAGAACCTTGTGTTGGTCATGTTGTTGATTGTACTTGGCATTGGATTTTTGTAGGATATCATGAAATTGTTGTTGAAGGTGTTGGATTCATTCAACAAATTTGGTTGTTCTCTCCACCTCAATTTTAGCATGGGAGGACTCTATTGGTTAAGATGCAATGGGCACAGCTACATCAATTGGGGCCAATGGGTTGAATCCAAAGCACAATTGAAAATAATTGTGGCCAATAGAGATGTGGAGGGATTGGTTATAGTTACACTGAACATATGGAAAAATTTCATCTCATGTACGTGGATGGATGGAGTTCTACATGTGCAAGATATGCATAATCATCACGTTTTCCACTTCTATTTGTCCATCTATTTTGGGATGAAATATTGTCGATTTGGTCAACTTTCTATCCATCAGAGAACATAGATTAGATCAAAAAACACTAGGAAACATGTTGCCCCGATCTAAAATAATGATCTTAGGTAGCCCAAAATGAACCCAGACACTCTTAAAGTAGAGTTGAATAGTGGCTTTAACTTTGATACTCTTTTTGCATGGTTCCAAAATGGCTATCTTAGAGAACCAATCAACAACCATAAACAAACAATCATTACCATGCTTGGTGGATGGAAAACCTAACATGTAATCCATGGAGATTGGCTCCCAAGGCTTGTTTATGGTAGGTAGAGGAGTGTATAACCCTTGCTTCTTGATGGCTAGTTTAGCAATGGCAAAGGAAATGAACACTCTAATATAACATTGGACATCCTTTCAAAGCTTTGGTTAGTAGAAATACTTCTAAATTATTTCCAATGTCTCCTCCACACCAAATTTCCATGCCACTTGATTGTAATGTGCCTCTCATATCATCCTAGCGTGCTCACTTAAAGGAACACAAAGGTGGCCTAGGTAGAACAAGAGCACATCCTGGAGGTGGAAGTTTGTAACCTGTTTACATGCAATCAATGTCTAGTATGTGGGGGTAAAGTTAGAGAAATTGTTCAATAATTTTGGCCACCCAGAGCTCTCATATCCACAGGAGTTAAGAATTGTGGTTAGCACCACAACTGGGGGCCAACAGAGGGATTTGCAACATGTATGGCACTACCCTTCTCGTATTTGATGTTCAAGTGGAATTATTACAGGTATGTGGACTATTTTTTATGGAAGTCATGTTGTAACTTCCCTTGTGTCTACATGAATTTCAAAGCCTTGTGACTAGTGTGGATCATCATCTGGTTCCCCGAAATATAAATTGTTTAAAATTATTATCTGTTTGGTGACAATTATTTTATGTGCGTTGAAGTATTAATTAATGATACATAAGTATTTTAAAAAATCATAGCTTTAATGATACATCAATTATTTGACATGTCCTCATAAATTTTTTAATTCCATGGTTGAAAAATGTTGAAATTTTAAGGTTTTTTGGAGTCATGATATTTTGTCTTTAATGTCATGGTTGAAAAATTGTAACATTTTAACTTTTTTTCAGTCATGATATTTATCTTTAACGTTGTGGTCGAAAATTATTGGAATTTTTAGGTTTATTGGAGTCGTGATATTTTATCTTTAACTTATTGTTGAAAACTATTGGATTTTTAATCATTTTTGGAGTCATGATATCTTATTTTTAATGTCATTGCTTTAAAATGTTGGAATTTTAGTCAACATCAACACTTTTGATTTCAGGTTGTTTTTTCATGTTTAATGCACAAATATTTTAGTTTTTAATGTTATTTTAAAAAATGAAATTTTAACCAAATAAAAGTGTCGATGGAGCATCAAGTTGCATGTGTTTTCTCATGTTTTTTGCGCAAAAGAATTTGGTTCTTACTGCCATTTTTTTAAATGTTGAAAATTTACAAAAAATAAAATAAAAATATTGATGCAGCATCAACACTTTTCGTTTTTCGACTATTTTTCATGTTTTTTTCACAAAAGAATTTGGTTTTTATTGTCATTTTTAGAAAATGTTGAAAATTTACCCTGAAAAAAAAGAGTGTTGACGCAAATTCAACGTTGTTTGTTTTTGAGTTGTTTTTTCATGTTTTTTTTGGGATTTTTGGCTAGAGTTCTTGTTTTAAGGTTACATTTCCCATTTGATAGGTTACTTTGTTAAATTTTCAAAAGTTTCTTGTTAGTAGCCTATAAGTCCTAAGAATCCCCTCAAACTCTTTAGTGATTTAGGATGGCACTAATCTCACATAGTTGCCTCTTTCTTGGGATCAACTCCTACTCTTTCTTGACTTACAAAGTGGCTGAAATATTCAACCTCAAAAGCATCAAAGCACATTTGGGGTGCTTCATGAATAATTGGTTGTCTCTCAAAGGTTATAAGTACTTATCAAAACATGTTTAATGTGTGATTCCCATGCTCTACTATAGATCAAAATATCATCGAAGAAGAATAGTACAAAAGTATTTCATATGAAGGCTTTGAAAATATTGTTAGTGAGGCTCTAGAAGGTGGATGAAACATTACGAAGACTGGAAGGCATCACTAGAAACTCATAATGACCTTTATGTGTTTTGAAGGTCGTTTTAGGGATGTTTATCTCTTTCATCTTGATTTGGTGGTATCCTAAATGTACATCAAGGTTAATGAAAAACCTTTGCTCCATGGAGTTCATCTAAGAGATCATAATAACTAGGATTAGAAATTTTTCCTTGAATGCCAACTTATTGAAATCTGTAAAATTAGGACATGTGTGCCAAGTTCCTTCCTTCTTTAACACCATTATTATTAGTGATGAGTAAAGGCTTGTATTGGGATGTATGCCCCTGTTATGAAACCAGCTCAAGAAAAGATAGAAAATATAGATCAACGCCTTAGAATTCAGCCTCTTCGAGGGGGCAACCTCCTTTACATTACATAAATGAACAATTCTTGGATGATACAAATGACAAAACCTCCTTTCTATATATAGGAGTCTAAGGAGTCACAATATAATCCAGCCGACCTAACAATAATAATATAAAGCCACAAAAATAACAATAGAGGGATTCTATGGGCACATTAATAACAATATGGGGGCAATGGGGGCACAACAACATAAATAAGGGGTATAACTACAATAGTAATGGGGTAATCACTAGTATTATAGGGACCCAACATGCCCCTCTCCTTCAAAAAAGTGTTGTCCTCAACGCTTGAGTAGTTTGGATACTTCTGCATAAAATTCTCATCCTCCCATGTGGAATCTTCAGCGGATAAGTTCTTCCACTTGATAAGATACTCTGAAATTGATCGATTTCGTAGCTGTCGAGTTCTTGTTTCTGTGACTGCTTCCGGTTCCAATATAATTTTTCCTTCCTCGTCAAGTTCTGGCAATATTGTTTGAACTGGGAGCTTGTCGCCTATAACCTTCTTTAAACATGAAACATGGAAAACTGGGTGCAATCGAGAAGCTGCAGGAAGCTCCAATTTGTATGCCATAGTACCAATCTTTTGCAACACCTTGTACGGACCATAATACTTTGGTGATAATTTATTATCCTTCTTAGCTTGCTTGAGGGACATTTGCTTATATGGTTGTAGCCGTAGGAATACCCAATCACCTACATCAAAACTTCTTTCACTGCGATGTTGATCTGCCTGTTGTTTCATTCTATTTTGTGCCAACACGAGGTTATCCTTTAAGAGTTGGAGGACTTGTTGTTGATGTTCGATGTGATGTTCCACTGCCTGAACCTTAGAATTTTCTCTTAAATATGATGTGATGGATGGTGGTTGATACCCATAAAGTGCCATAAATGGGGTCATTTTTGTTGCTGTATGGAAGGAAGTGTTATACCACCATTCAGCCAGAGGCAACCATTTGACCCATTGTGTCTGTTTATCAGATACAAAGCAACGAAGATATCCTTCCAAACATTTGTTTACTATCTCAGTTTGCCCATCAGATTGAGGATGATAAGATGAGCTATGAGCTAACTGAGTACCAAGACAAGAAAATAATTCTGTCCAAAAATTTCCAGTGAAAATGGGATCTCTGTCACTTACAATAATCTTTGGGTTTCCATGTAGCTTTTGAATTGTTTCCATAAATGCAGTAGAAACTGTACTGGCTTTAAATGGATGTGATAATGCACAAAAGTGTGCATACTTGGTAAGTCTGTCAACTACCACCATGATGACACTCTTTCCCTCAGACTTGGGTAAACCTGTGATAAAATCCATTGAAACCTCCTCCCAACGTTGGCTTGGAATGGATAAAGGTTGTAATAGACCCGGTGTCTTAATTGTTTCAACTTTATTTTGTTGGCAAACCAAACATTCCGCCACAAACTTTTGAATATCTGATTTAAGGCCATCCCAAAAAAATTCCTTCTTAACCCTGTGGTAAGTTTTTAAAAATCCTGAGTGCCCTCCTAAGGGAGAAGTGTGCAATTCCATAAGAATCTTTTGTTTTAGCTGGGAATTCTTACAGAGGTATAAGCGATCTTTGTACCATAACGAATCATTTTTCCAGCTAAATGTATCAGACGTACTGGAATCTTGTTGTAGCTTTCGAATAAGTGCCCACACTTCTTCGTCATTCTTCCATTCCTCCCTTGCTTCGTTTATCCAATCTGGTTGGATAATAGAAATAGCGCACAACAATGCTTCCACATCCTCATCCTTTCTTGAGAGTGCATCTGCCACCACATTTTGCTTCCCTTTTTTGTAGATGATTTCAAAGTCATAACCCAACATCTTTGTGACCCACTTTTGTTGCTCTTCAGAGGATAATCTTTGTTCTAAAAAGTATTTAAGGCTATCATGATCCGTTTTTACCTTGAAGTGTCTTCCCATTAGGTAGGGTCGCCATTTCTTAAGTGCATGGAGTATTGCCAACATTTCCTTCTCATAAATAGCTTTGCTTAAAAACTTTCCCTTGATTGGACGACTTTCAAAAGCAATGGGTCTTTCATCTTGCATTAGAACAGCACCAATTCCATTTCCTGAAGCATCACATTCCACAATAAAGGTTTTTGTGAAGTCCGGTGTAGCTAAGACCGGTGCTTGGCACATTGCCTCTTTAAGATGTTCAAAGGCCTTTGTTGCTTCCGGAGTCCATGAAAATGCATCTTTCTTCAATAATGTTGTTAGAGGTGCTGCTATTCTCCCATAATTCTTAACAAACTTGCGATAATACCCTGTCAACCCAAGAAATCCTCGCAGATGCTTTATGGATGTGGGGATTTTCCATTCCTTAATGGCTTTAATTTTGCTAGGGTCTACCTTAACTCCTTCATGAGATACAATATGACCCAAATATTCCACCTCCTGGACTCCAAAGAAACATTTGGATCTTTTTGCATATAATTGTTTCTCCTCCAATAGTTGTAGCACCCTGTCAACATGTTCAACATGATCCTTCCAAGACTTGCTGTAGATTAGTATATCATCAAAAAATACTAACACAAATTTTCTAAGGAATGGTTTGAAAATTGAATTCATCAAACCTTGAAATGTTGAAGGTGCATTGGTAAGGCCAAAAGGCATGACCAAAAATTCATAATGACCCTCATGAGTTCTAAATGCCGTTTTCGGAATGTCTTCAATCTTCATTCTGATTTGATGATATCCTGAACGAAGATCCAACTTGGTGAAGTAAATTGATCCATGCAATTCATCCAGTAATTCATCAATGACAGGAATGGGGAACTTATCTTTAATAGTGAGCTTGTTGAGCTCCCTATAATCCGGACACATGCGCCATGATCCATCCTTCTTGTGCACCAATACTACTGGAGCAGAGAAAGAACTTTGACTCGGTTGAATTATACCAGCCTCTAGCATTTCTGCAACCATACGTTCAATTTCACTTTTTTGGACATAGGGATATCTGTACGGCCTGATGTTTGGAGGAACACTTCCTGGAATCAGATGAATAGCATGATCATGATCACGCATAGGTGGGAGACCTTTGGGAGTCTCAAATACCTTGGAATGATTGTCCAGGACTTTTTGGAGATCTGGAGAAATAGATGATTCCAATGTGGAAACATCTAGCGAACATAATTGTGCAATTACACCTCTTTGCTCCTTTTTTAGAAGCTTTGTCATACCATTAGAGCTGATTATCTTTCCTGGTTTCCCTGCAATACCCCTTAATTCAACTTCCTTTCCTTCCGTAGAAAATTTGATGAAAAGTTCTTGAAAATTAAAAGCTATTGTACCCAAGGATTGTAGCCATTGGACTCCTAGTACAACATCAGCACCTCCCATTGGAATGGAAAGCATTGGGCTAGTCAATACATATTCTCCCATGGATAGCTTGATATTATGGCACTTTCCAGAGCAATTTATTGTTCCTCCATTTGCAATCATCACTTGACACTCTGGTGCTGGATATAGGAAGCAATTCAATTCTTTTGCTACCCTACAATGAATAAAATTGTGGGTGCTTCCTGAATCAATCAACACTATTACCTTTTTCTTCTTGATTTGTCCTTCTATCTTGATGGTTTGAGGAGTGGTAATTCCCGCCAATGCATTACAAGATATGGTCGGATTTATTTGTTCTTCATCTAGGCTTTGTTCCTGGAGTATATCCTCTTCTTTTGACCTTTCTTGCTCCTTTTCTTCTTCCTCTTCACAATCTATGTAGAATAATTTCTTCTCAGCACACTTATGACCTTTAGTGTATTTGCTATCACAACTGTAACAAAGCCCTTTTGCTCTTTTTTCTTCCAATTGTTGTGGTGTCAACCTTATAGGTTGTGGAAGACTAGGGGCAACAACACTTCCGTCTTTATAGTTGTGAGTGGTATGCTTCCTGGTTGCCATAATTTTGCTTTCCATTTTTCTTGCTAACCTGAATGCCTTCTCTAATGAATCAGGTTCCCAAAGGCGAACATCATGTTGGATATTATCCTTTAAAGACCCTATGAACACATCAATCCTATGCTCCTCTGGAATATCTTTTACCCTTATGTTCAATTTTTGGAACTCCTCAATGTGCTCCATTATTGAACCCTTTTGTTTGAGACTTATCAATTGGCTAAAAAAAGTGTTGCTTTTTGTATCCTCATAATGTGCTATCAATTCTTCCGTAAAAATTGCCCAAGTGATAAATTGTTTACGAGAGCAAAGCCATTGATACCATACAAACTGATTTGGTTCCAAATATAAAGTTGCCATACGTACCTTTTGTGTGTTTTGCACATTATTGAGATCGAAGAATTGCTCCATCTGTAATATCCATGTGGCGGGATCCTTGCCATCAAACTTCCTCATATCGATTTTTGGAATATGGTGGGTCTTCGATCCAACATTAGAGTCTATGGAATCATGATTAACATTTCTTTTGTTCACATCATGAGTTTCCTTTACAACCTTTTCACCATTAGTAAGTATTTCTTGTAGAAAATTTGTCAAATCCGTCTTCAAATCTGCCATGTCTGTCTTCAAATCTGTCCTCAAATCTGTCTTCAGATCATCCATCTTAGCTTCCATGCCCTTTATCTTAGATTCCACGCCATTTATCTTAGCATCTGTTAGCTTTTGTGAGCGTGACATTTGTTGCACTTGTTCTTGTAATTTTGATATATCATGTAGCATTTCTTCCTCTTCTTCATGAGTCATGCTAGAGCTTTCAGGTTCCTTACTAGGTGTTTTCATTTTCTTTCCTCAGGGCATCAGTTACCGATAATAATGCTTTACTATGTTGTTATAGACATTTTTGTGCCTTACAGCATGAAGCATGAAATGTCGATAATCTAAGGGATCCAAAGTCCCTAAACATGTTGTTCCTACCCCTAGAGGAACAAGGTCAGCAAACCACAGCACTAAATATCAGTTCTCCACCTGAAAACACTCAAAAACAAGCTAATTCTGGATCATGACAACTACTCCACTGAGCATCTGCGCTGAATGTCAAGAGCTACATTGTCTACCTGTGCTGAATGTCAACTGCAAGGAAGGCTACCTGCGCTGGGCGAGTTGGGACAAGTGGCACAGTCATTCTTCAAGGTGTCAATGCCCAGGAAGCTTCCAAAATGACACTTGGATCAGGGAATTCGACTTGTAATGAGTAAGAGGGCCTAGATCTCCAAGTGGAAGCAAGAACCTCCAAGTGGACTCAAGAATTGAAGAATAACTGAAGTGGGAGAGGACACTAGTCAACTTCATACCAGCTACAAGCTGACTCATCCTTTCTCCAAAACTCCTATATATAGAGCTCTCTCATGAGGTCTATGGAGGCTGGAATCTTGTGAATGTAAGGAAGTGCTGTTGGTTTGAGTATAGAACTATTGTGTGATTTGCTTGAAGGAGGTTAAGAGGAGATTTCTTTCTGCTGGGAGGTGATGCTGGATTGGGCCTTTTATGGTTGTATTACTTCCTGAACTTTACTTCTTCCATTAATAAAGCATTTGAGGTTCTTCTATATGCATGTGTTTCAATAGTGTATTGCTATACTTGTGTATTTGATTTATTCTAATCCTTGAATCAATTATGAATGTATGCTTCTTGTAGTTTCCCTCTCTTTCCATTTTGCAGGATCTTGGTGTAGCTGGGCCAGTGAAAGAGCAAGGAGCTAGGAGCAACCAGTAAAGAGAGAAGATTGGATCAATCATTAGCGGAAGAAAATGGTTAGTGGATCTCTTTCCCCCCTCTCTTACATCTCATAAAGAAGTAATCTCGAATAGCTTTGCTTTGATTGTTGCTGAGGTACTATCACCCTTAGAGTGGGATAGGGTCATTCCGTATTGGATACTTTTCCCAACAACAAATTGGCGACTCCGCTGGGGATCGTATCTTGTTGGTTGTTTGTGTTTTTGCTATTTATTTCATAAACACAGGGAGTACCGAATCAAACTGCATTTGGAGCTTTCAAATGCAAAGTAGAGGGCAACTACTCTAGCTCAGTTTCTGGGCAAGTTTATGATTTGAAGAGCTGATCCACAAGGACTCTAAATAGCTCTTAGTGATAGCTTTTCATCCTCCTTTTCATCCCTTAGTGTGTACTTGACTGATAGCTTCTGATTTGGCGAAAAACTGTGAATTTTTGAGCAATTTGTAACCCGGAAACTGAGAAAAACGAAAGTTTGTCTCTTCAGTGCAGGCACTGTGAAGGTAGTCTGCATTTCAGCACAGTTCTCAAAGGGGCTACCTCCGCTGAAGGTCAAACTGCCAGTGTACTACCTGCGCTGAACCAGTTTTGCCTAGTGCTACTGGGGTTCCCTCCTGTTTATTGCCTTGTTTTCACTCTTGTTTTTGCAGCCTGTTACCAGTCAATGTACCTATCTGAAACCAACTTTCCTTACCATTATTCCACCTTGGTTGTATAAAGAAACTGTGTTTGTTCTTTGTGTATTTCTTATATCATTTACAGTTTCCCATAACGAAAGTGAACTAGTCTTGTTGTAGACTCTTGGATCTAGACCTGTGATAAGTGTCGTTTTGATCTTAAGAGTTAGTTTATTTGCTGTTCATAGCTGATTGAGCTTTTGCTTTCGTCATATGGTTTGAATTTATGAATTTCTAGTGTCGAAACAAGTAAATCTTAAGGTGTCTTTTGATTTTGGACAAGCTTGTTTGCTTTCACTTGAAATTAAATTCAAAGTTATACAACAGCTTTCTTTTTGTATTGCAACAACATTAAGAAAGAGAAAAGAAATACCTACATTTTGCATTTTGCATTTGATAAGTTTGCATGTTGATTTAGGGAAAAAGTGCATTAGTGTATGCTCTTTGATCTGTGTGAAAAGATGTTGTCTTTCTTTTCCCTCAGTAGTTAAGATTTTCATAAGTCGAAAAGATTGAAAAAGCTTGCTTCTCATCTTAGACTGCATTTAGGAATTTGTATCAAACATCTCGTGGTGAACCTTGAAAAGCAAACTTTAAAAAGATCAACCTTAAAATATATTGAATGAACCTAACAACGCTTTGAAATATAACGCAAACACATAGAGGTCTAAGCTAGAGACGTGTTCCGGCGTTGTTAAACGTAGTGACTGTCGATCTCGACGAAGGTGGGTGATTCCTCCTGAGAGTCGGTGGCACTAATACGGACTTGTGCTCCCACGTATCGTCGCGTATATATTGGCAGACCCCTATAGGCATATATCTTTTATCCATAGGAAGTCGTGTCGACCGCCCTACTGATCGCAATGCAGTGAACACAGCATTCACGAAGATCGACCACCCGTACCGTAAAACGTATTTTGTGGTTTTGCGAAAGGTTTGGCACACCCTCTGCCTAGATCTCCAGAGCCGTTTCTTTTGGCCTTTTTCAAACTATATAACTGAAAAAGTCCAACTGAGCATTTGTCACTTCGGGCTCGTTAATACATCGAAGGAGACTAGAGTCATCTTTAGCTTTTTATCGACTCTTAAAAAGTGAAAAAGCAAGTTGTGTCTAAAAGCGTCTAATAAAATTCATTCAATTCGGAAACACAAATTTCCCCTTTTAATATTTTGGTTGATCGAGTAATCCATAATCGTGGAAGAAAGTCAATTGAAACCCCGTCGTTCGCGGAGGCTTACGAGTCAACCGTCTTTGTCTCCGGAATCGAAAACAGTACGGACAAAGCGAACTTGTTTAACCGGTTCAAAATCTCCTATAAAAGTTAGAACAAGTGTTCCAACTACATCTGAGGTTCCGGTTACTCCTAACATTTCTGGAAACCTTGCCTCTATAGAAGAAGTTCAACAGCCACAGAAGGACAGTAATACTGATCCTAGTCTGGGGGCAAATACTTGTATAACTGAACCAGTTCCATCTGTAACCAGTCCAGAGAGTTTTGTTCCTCAAACAACTGTCGTTGTCGAAGCAACCACTTCTTCGGCACCAGAAATATTTTACGGACCTAACGGTCTTCCTCTTCCACCGGGTTTGATTACGATAGAGGAAATTGTAGAGGATCCGCAAGCAAGTACTCCAACTCATTTTGGAGTCGGGGTCACTCTATTTCCTTCATCAGAAGTTAATCCACCACAAGTGGAAGTTCCTGTAGAATCACTAGGCAATCTATTGGATAGACTTAAGATGTCTGAACAACCGTCATCATCTAGGACTGTGTCAAATGACACAGTGACAGCAGAAGCCCCTGCCGTCACTCCGACAATGTTTGTCGGCATACCAGCTGTCCCGACTAGCTCTCAACAGCTAGAAGGAGTTCACCAAGGGACTATTTCGACAGTATGGTCTGTTCCAGTTTTTTCATCCGGAGTAATACCCGGCAACTCTTATGTTGAGACTCGCCAAATTGATCCATTTGGAGGTCAATTTGGGCAATCCAGTCCCCAAGGACAATCAATTCCCTTGAGTTTCGGATTGCTACCGTATGGGGGGCAGTATGCCCTTTCATTACCCCCTCCGGGAGGGTACCCATACGTGAGTTCACAACAGTATTCAGGTTATATTGGAATTGCATCAAGTAGTTGGGTACCTATGCTACCTCAACAACCAAGGGTGTTATATTCTATGCAACAATGTGTACCTGTGACGAACATCCCAACCACACCGGCTATTGTAACGGTGTCACAAGTTCAAGCGATACCTGTTGCATGCCAACCTCAGATTTCTCAGGCTGTAATGCAACAGCCTCTTGAACATGGGTCACAACCACAATCGCCAACTGGTGGGGTGACACAGGTCCAAACGGGTACAATTACCCCACACCTCGGTCCAACGGTTAGCATAGCACAACAGAACATGGCTTCACAACCATGGTTAGTGCAATACCAACAACCACAATTCCAGCAAGTGTACCAAGGTTCTGAGCAGCAGATCTTTGCGAACAGTGGACAACCATATATCCAAAACGGTCAAAACCAACCACTTTACAGTGGTCAAGTCCACCAACCGTATCAGTCATACCAACATCAATTACATTATGCTGGTATGCAAAGGCCCACTGCTCAAGCGATTCCATCGTACCCTCGTTACGCTTCGCCTAACCTGAATCAACAGTTACCATTCGTGGCAACTTTAGAGTTACCCGATTTACACCGGTTAACAAACGATCTGATTGCTTATGCCCCTTGGTGGCCAGCGATTCCTCATAAACTTCCATCTGAAATTCCTAAATTCAATGGAAATCCAGGTGAAGACCCATCGAATCACGTGATGACTTTCCATCTGTGGTGTTCGTCGAACACCCTAAACGACGATTCGATAAGGCTTCGCCTTTTTCAGAGGACATTGACAGGTCCAGCGGCTAAATGGTATATTGAATTGCCAAAAGCCTCTTTCGACAATTTTAGTTCCCTAGCCACGACTTTCTTAACTCATTTTCAATTACCAATAAGGTATGAAACGGGAACAGAGATCTTAACCAACTTCAAACAGACAACTGCCACCCATATATCTGATCATATACATGAGTGGCGTCGTCGTCGTAGGATGGTGAAAACATATGTTCCCGATCAGCTATTAGCTGAATGGTTTATAAAGTCGTTACTTCCGGCTATTACGGAAGATGTGGCCAAGGGGGGAGTTGTAACAGAGGAGCAAGTCATTGCTCGTGCGCAGTATTTGGACTTAGTTTATACTCAGTCCAGCACGCTCTACGACAAAATACCTGACGCCCCTAGACCAGAATTTTCAATCCCTCCTCCTCCTAAATCAAATAGTGACTCTCATGCCGGTGACGGTGTGATTGGCACGGCAAACGCGAAATCGACAAAGGCTTCGTCAAAGAAAGCCCGTAAGAATTCGGATCAAAATGCAAAAGAAGAAATTCTTGCTTCGGAAGTAAATGTCGTATCAGCAGATAAGGGCAAAGAAACCAATCAACCAGGAAGCAAGAAAAAGAAAAACAAAGGGAAGAAGAAGAAACAAGGTGAATCATCTCCTCAGAAAAATTCTTCAAACCCTCCTGGGCAAGGGAAACAAATTTATCCATGTCAAATATGTGATGAAGAGGATCATTACACAAAGAATTGCCCATTCAAAGCTGAGTTAAAGAGGTTCTTTAAAAGTTCCCAAACCTCAGCTGTGTTAACTGATCCATTTCCCAACCCAGGTCAAAATCTGGTTGATAGTGGAAATGCTTCCCCGTCGCAAGTACTTATGTTATCGGTTTCAAAACAGCAGAATGATGCTTTGATTTCGACAAGGAACAAAGATTACGGGAATCCTCAGCTGTCGAACGAAAAAGGTAAAGATCAACCGAGTAGTTCGACAACAACTTCGACAGAAGTTGTACCACCCATCATCCCTGAATTAACAATAAAACCGCCAAAGGGTGTAGTACACAAGTCAACATTTAATCCTCGTGCCAGAGCTGCGCAGCATTATAACATAGTGGAAGATTTGGCACAATCGTCATCCGCTATGTCGACTCTTGAAGTACTACAAAATTGTCCATCCCAAAGGCAGGCATTGTTATCAGCAATTGGTGGGGTTGATCCTAAGGATTCCAATCTTGTATCCTTTGATCACAAGCGATACGATCCTCAGTTACCAGCTCAACTAGCTTTCCTTATTCAAGTGAAAGCCCTCAACAAAACTGTTCACAGAACAATAATTGATGAGGGAGCATCAACATGTATTATGTCGATGAGTTGCTGGAAAACTTTAGGATCTCCAACCTTGTCGCGATCTTCGACGACATTAAAAGCTTTCGACGGAAGGACTTATACCCCATACGGTATCCTTAATAACTTGAAAGTTGAACTAGGGGGAAAAACAGTAGAAATTGATGTTGAGGTCATCGATGGAAATCTTGACTATAACATCCTACTGGGTAGACCATGGATTTATGCCATGGCAGCTGTTGTGTCGACTTATTTTAGGAAGATCGCATTCCCATTTGAAGGAGGGATTACGATCGTCGACCAACAGAATTTCCTCCCTAATGGTTCACAAGTTACAGGAAGCATCCCCATGATCCATGAGAGCAACCATTCAATTCAAGATATCGGAGTAGGATTATTGAAAGACCCCACATTGATGGGAACTTTCGCGCTACCACCTCCTATTTACATAGGAAATGTACCGTTTGTAGCAACCTGCAACATGATATCTTCCACGAAGGTCGACATGGATCGTTCAATGGTTTTGCCCCCAAACCCTTTAGAAATATTGTAGCAATCAATGTTTCAAGCATGGGAGGCGAACCCAAATCAATGCTCGTCAAGCGTCTGGGTAGATAGGTCTAGAGAATATGGAACCCCATTAGATCCTTGGTCGAAAGTACATGGGACTGACGAAGGAATCTTACAATCAATGATGATTGAGGGGGCACCATGGAATGATCACCACCATCGTTCCCTTCTTCCGGAATATGAAGAAGATACTCAAGGTGACCTTTATCACCCTTCAATTTTTGAATTCCTAACAAATACTGTAAACACGATGGATTCCGAGCGAAATCTATCCAATATTGAAGAGACTATAGTCATAAATATCTCGACTAAAACAAATGTTGTAGAGAATATTTATGTCGGCAAAGGTTGTTCCCCTTCAGAACTGGAAATATATAACGCTCTTTTTCGCGAATTTAGAGATGTCTTTGCTTGGTCATATGATGAAATGCCAGGCATTGACTCGAGTATCGTTGAACATGAAATTAAAATGTATCCTGATGTCAAACCAGTAAGACAACAGCTTCGGCAGGTGCACCCCAAGAAAGCCGCGGCCATTAAGGCAGAAGTTGAAAAACTTCTCCATGCTGGATTCATCTACCCGGTTCCTCTAACCGATTGGGTATCGAATATTGTCCCTGTTATGAAAAAACAAGGGACGATTAGAGTGTGTGTTGATTATAGGGATGTAAACCAAGCTTGTCCGAAAGACAACTACCCTACACCCTTCATCGACCAGATAATTGATGAATGTGCCGGGTGTGAAATCTTTTCATTTATGGATGGATTTTCCGGGTATAATCAAATAAATATCCGCCCACAGGACCATTCAAAGACTGCATTTATTTGTCCGTGGGGCACATTCGCTTATTGAAAATTACCCTTTGGTTTAAAGAACGTCGGGGCGACATTTCAAAGGGCAATGAATTATGCCTTCCATGACATCAAGAACATTGTTCAACCTTATCTCGACGATCTTCCGACTCATTCGCGAAAGCGGACTGATCATCCGCAGCATTTAAGAGCGATATTTCTACGTTGCCGACACTACAAGATAAGACTCAATCCACACAAATGTGTGTTTTGCGTCGGTTCTGGTCATTTACTTGGCTTTGTAGTCTCTAAGGATGGGATTCGTCTCGACCCCTGCAAGGTTCAGGCAATCATTAATTTGCCTCCACCTTCAAATTTGCTTCAGATTCAGAAACTCCAAGGGAAAGCAAACTTTCTGAGGAGGTTCATTCCAAATTACGCAGAACTTGCTGAGGTTTATACTCGTCTTTTGAAAAAGGATGTACCTTTTGTCTGGGACCAGGTGGCGCAAGCTTCCTTTGATGCTCTGAAAGATTGTCTAGTAAAAGAATCATTAATGTACGCCCCAAACTATCAAAGAGATTTTAACCTGTATCTGGCTGCAGCGGATACGACCATTGCGATGGTTTTAGTTCAAGAGGTCGATGGAATAGAACATCCTATTTATTATTTAAGTAAAAACTTAAATGATACAGAAAGTAAATATTCTTATGTTGAAAAACTAGCGCTTGCAGCTGTTCAAGCGATTCAAAGGTTTCAACATTATGTCCTCTTTCGGAAAACTACCATCTTGTCAGATTGCAACCCCATGACTTATATACTGTCGCGACAGTTGCTGGGGGGCAAATATTCGAAATGGATAGCGATCCTTCAAAAGTTTGATCTGGAATTTGTAAAATCCAAATCAAAGAAAGCTCTAGTTTTCGCAGAATTATTATGTGATTTCCCATCGTCGTCCAACGATGAAACATCGGAAGAGTCAATCGTGGACGAAAGTTTGTTTCTCATATCTGCAAGCGATGAGTGGTATGGAGATATCATAGTTTATCTCCAAACCCAAAAGTTCAGGCCTAACACCTCTCGCTCCGAACAAAAACGTATACGATACCAAGTAAAAGACTACATGATCGTCGGTGATACACTTTACCGTCGTGGTGTCGATACAGTTCTGAGGAGGTGCCTTACCCATGAGGAGGCCGAAAAAGCCCTGAATGAATGTCATTCAGGCGCGTGTGGGGGGCATCAATCTGGATATGCAACAGCACAAAAAAAATCTTACGAGCAGGATACTTCTGGCCAACCATGTTCAAAGATTGCATAACCGCAGTCAGAAGTTGCCATGCTTGTCAAATTTTTGATAGCAAAACCAGACGACCACCCGCACCTTTACAGCCGATAGTTGTTGTTGGGCCCTTCGCCAAGTGGGGCATCGATTTCATGCAATATAACCCCACCTCGACCGGGGGGCATGGGTATATTATAGTCGCTGTTGACTATTTTACCAAATGGGCCGAGGCGATGCCTACATTGGATAACACTGGTGAAACAGCTGCCCTTTTCTTTTTCAATCATGTAGTCGCCAGGTTCGGCGTACCACAAGCTATAGTTACATATCATGGGTCGCATTTTCGCAATCACATGATGGTTGAATTAGCTGCCAAGCTAGGGCTATCTCACGACAGCTCTACCCCATATTATCCGCAAGCCAACGGACAAGTTGAAGCAATCAACAAGGTCCTGAAGCGTATGTTGCAAAGGATGATCGGGGTTCATAAAAGAAGGTGGCACCTAATCCTGTACTCAGCCTTGTGGGCTTACCGAACATCGGTAAAGAACGCAACCGGGTTCACACCTTTTCAACTGGTGTATGGCCTGGAAGCAGTCTTGCCAATCTAGTGCGAAATTTCGTCGCTTAAACTCGCAATCGATCTTCTCCCCGGAACTTCAGAAGAAGAGGCTCGTTTCTTGGAATTAATACAGTTGGATGAAACCCGTCGTGATGCCGCTTTGGCTAATGAAGCCCATAAGAGACGAGTCAAGGCTCAGTTTGATAAAAGTGTTAAACCCCGTGTCTTCTCAGAAGGTGATTTGGTCTTGCTTTATGACCAAGAATCCGATAAATTCGGAGCAGGTAAATTCAAGTCCTTATGGATGGGCCCCTACATTGTTAAAAGGGTGTTAGCAAAAGGAGCCTACGAGTTAATGGATTACGACGGAATTCCACTGGCGCAGCCCCGCAATGGGCTGTACCTCAAGCGTTACTATGCTTAAATAGTAACCTGCATGCTTTTGTTGTATTTTGTTTTTGCTAAAGTATTTGTTCTGGTCGAGTGATCCACCTTTTTCATTTGTTGTAGATGTTGAACCTTCTGGAGACATGTGTTGGATATGCCGACGGAGCGAGTCGTAGTTCGCGAAACCTATCCTCCGCAGCCTGGGCCATTTTTTATCCAAGCGGCGAGTTAGTGAGTTTCAAAGGAGTGTGTATTGGGCAATCAACGAATAACATCGTTGAGTATAGCGCGTTGATAGAACTAATCTCTGATGCCATCACACGTGGCATACGCCGACTAATTGTCAGGCTAGACTCACAGCTCGTAATACTACAACTCAATGGTATATATTCTGTTCGCAATCCAGCTATTTATCACATGTTCCTAAGGGTTAAGATCTTGGAAAGACGATTTGATTCAATTCAATATCAACATATTTCGAGAAACTTAAACACATTGACTGACTCATTAGCAAACTATGTGTTAGATAGACATTTGCAACATTTATAAAAGGGACACATCATCAAAGATTGTACATATGGATCATATAACTCAAACAGAATAAAACTCGAAAATCAAAATATATAAGCTGTTTATAAAGTTCATACATAATGTTCTGTAACCAAGACAAAATTGGTCATATGACCTAAAACTCAAAAAGATGCTAGGGGGCACCCTAGCCTAGTGGTGCTCATGATAGCACGTCACGGCCTGTGCAATCATGCGCAAGAGACGAGTCCATCGTCTAGGTACACCGGTAGTGTGTCGCTGCAGCTGTAAAGGTAACTCATCAATCCTCACATCGGGAATGCCGAGAGTAAGGCTCTCAACCTGCTCTTGCACAGCTGTAAGGGTCTCAGTATCGTCAAGGTCACGAATAACAGCTCTCCTAGCAGGCTCCACTGCCGGGGCAGCAACTGGCGGTCTCGGACGAACTGTTGGACGAACAGGACCAATATCTGCATGCACCCAAGAGTACAATTAAAAGTCTTGATAGAATAAAGCACAACAACATTATAAATAAGAACAGTAAACAGTAATATGGTCAAGGAGTTTACCAATGGCGCCCCACTGTTCGCCATCCGGTAGCACCAAATCCGGATCACCTCGGAAATCCATACCCACATATGGATACTCGGAAAACGCCATCTCCTGGCGCTCGAACCACCTGAAGAAGGCCTCAGCAAAAGTAATCTGAGGTTGATCAGCATGCCTAGACATGTGGTCGACCCACCTCTGCATGCGTGGTTCGGTCGGAGAAGGCAAGTCGAGTATGATGTACTGAGGCTGCATCAGCGGGATTTTCTCCAAGGCGAAGGCAGTCAGAATAGAACCAAATCCAAAGTTCTTCAGCTTCCCGTCCTTCACCTTGGTCAATTGACTTTTCATCTGAACAAGTACTGCATCACACCAGTTGAATACTTTCGGTTGGAGACACTCCAAGGCGTGCTGCATATAAGATCTGTTGGCAACATGTAGAGCTGCGCTACCCGCCATCCTACCAATGGTATACAGAATGGACCTGAGAGACCTGTCAGTAATCTCACAGATAACAATCTTGTCGTCTCTGCTCGGCTGAGAACCTTCCCTGCAATACTGGCGGACATAATCTCTGGTGGAATCGGTCCCCCGGGCCGTACCTGACAAGGAAATGGGGGCACCTCGTCTTGACAACCCAGTCAAGAAGTAAATGTCCTCTATGGTCAAGGGGATGGACTTTCCCCTAATCTGGAATACTTGGTTAACAGGATCCCAAGCATCAAGCATATACTGCAGCAAAGTAATCTGTGCTCTCATGCTAGAGATACGGAAAAACTTCAGCAGGCCACAGTTCCGCAGCGCGTTCACCGTGACCGGGTCATGGAGGGCAATCATGTCCTCCTCTTCATGTTCTCGTTCTCGCCATGTAAGGGACATTTTGTTCAAAGTTCCCTGCAAAGCAAACAAAGAAGGAGTAAGTTCCTGATTTTGATGAAAAACTGGCGAAAAATCATCAAAAAATGACCTGAAAACTCAGTTTTCTGAGCCCAGCGCAGGCAGAGAGTGTCCCTCCTACGCTGAAGGTCAGGCTGCCTTAAGGCAGCTTGACATTCAGCGCAGGTTTCGAAAGGGGAACCTGCGCTGAAGTTAGGGCGATTTGGCAAAACCCCTGAGGCCCAGAAAGACTGAAAAACAGGCATGAAACTGGAAAATGAAACCATGAAAAGAAAGAGCTAGGGTTTAGCTCCTACCTGGTCCAGACGGCGCCGAAAATCGTCCGCAGAATCTCCCGGAATCAGCTGATGAAAATCAAGGGGGAAGAGGCACCTCCAGAGCTCCAACAAACCAAATGCAAATGAAATGGTAAATGAGAGGTAAAAACACCTTTTAATGGCTTTTTACGTAGTTCAAAGTGAAATATTAGGGTTATAACCTCATTTTCATGCAAATATTATTCATTTCTAACAAAGTTTGTTGCAGCAATTGAAAATACAGTACTATATTTGAAAAGAGAAAAAAACTAGTAATGGTAAAAAATCAAAATTTGACCATATATTCGAGCAGTTTTACCGCGGAATTTATGCTCGTTAAAAAATAGAAAAGCGAAGATCCGAGCAGTTTTAGTACATAGTTCATGCTCGTTAAAAAATAAACATAAGATTGAGCATTCAAGCTCATTAAAAAATGAACATACCCCGGTAAATAATCTCTGTGATCGTAAATTTATTAGCCATAAAAGCCTTGGTCGTGTTTGCACCTGCCACCTCCATTCCATTTGGCCGATCGTTCACCTCCATATGATTGTTTACCCATTTTGAGGAACAGCTGCGAAGAGTGATTTCACTTAGCCATCCTTATGACACTGCCGTGATTCGAAAATTCCAACCTGTACCTGGAATCTGCTGCTATCCCTGTTTATCACTCGTTCCTCAAAAGACGAGTCTTCTTTGAGCTCTTTTCATCTGACTCGTAAAATATGAAAAGTTTGCCAAGTTTTGGCCTTCCAGCTCGTTAAAGTGACCGGAAGAACTATCCCTCCTCTAGATTTTAATCTTTTTGGACTTGAGGGATTATTACACAAAAAGGTCGAGCGCTTGTTTTATTCGGCTCGTTAAAGTTATCGACAACTCATCCCTTCTGTATTGTTTTATACTTTTTACGGACTTAAGGGATTAGATGACGAAAAAGGAATTTTGGAGTTAACTTTCTGTACCTTTTCAGACTCTCTAAAAATGAAAAGGACCGAGTTTTCCTTGTCGTTAGAATCGTTAAAATGATTAAATAGCGACAAACTTGTCTTTAGACGAGAACGAGTTTCCCTATCACTAGGCTCGTTAAAACATAGCGATGGGCTTGCCCGAAGGGCAGGTTATAGAACAAGCATATGTTATCCTCCTCAAGCTTGACAAAAATAAAGAGGTACTGGTCAGAAATGACTGGGGAAAAATTGGGAGAACCTCAAAGCTTTAATGGTAGCAAGTCGCTCTTGAACATGACACTTTTCCTCCGCATCACATCGTGTTGGGTTGTTTCATTCACCGGTCTCATCACCATGGTCTTCACCAAACCATCCACATTTGGGGTAATGCTACCGATCCATCGCATCAGTGTCTTTATATGTTCAGGAGATGTTGTTCAGAAAGAGTCAACCGTGTCCCATCCACTGCCATACATTATTCTTCATCCACCCATGATCGCCACCCTGAATCATATTTCACAGATTGTTTTCGCCTCCACTAAAATCATTAGCTCCGTTCCGTGTCACTGATGTGGGATTCATTAAGGCCCTCCTTTGACGGATCGCTTCTTGTCGACTTCAGCTCATTATCCAAGAAGTTGATCTAGGAACACCCCCCTCAGTACTTTGAAGCTTGCATGCCTCAATGGCAAGTTTCTCACTTCCGGCGACAGGTATACATCAATGACCTTCGGCCAGAAGATTTTGCGTGGTGTTCGACGCCAAGTCCTTTATTCACACCACGTGAATTGTACTGCAGTACCTTGAGGGTCATTATCATTATCGGTGATTCCTCTCGCGCTTGTTAACGGTTTACATTATTGACCGGTAATCAAGCGATGTCTTTCCATGTTCGACTTCAGTGCAATTCTCACATGGATCGACTTATACTTAGAGTGAAGATCGAACGAGTTTGGAGACCCCGGATCTAGTTTCATCCATCCGGGCTGCGATATATATTCAGGAAATATAAAGACATTTGACATGTACATCATTGCAGCAGATGATCATCCTACTCAAAGGATGATAATTTCAGCAGAGAATTATAAGTCTACCATCAGACGATCGTCTGTTCTATGTACTAAAATGAATTTATAAAGCTGAGCATGGGAATGACCGCCTCAGCTAGATCATGAAAGCAGAATAAAAAATAATGTATTGTATTGTATTTTATTACAGGTCACCTCTCAGCGATTGAATGAACTTCGGATCCTCCTGATAAAGCATTTCACCCGATAAACGACCTCATACTTTAGGGGGCAACTGTTATAGACATTTTTGTGCCTTACAGCATGAAGCATGAAATGTCGATAATCTAAGGGATCCAAAGTCCCTAAACATGTTGTTCCTACCCCTAGAGGAACAAGGTCAGCAAACCACAGCACTAAATATCAGTTCTCCACCTGAAAACACTCAAAAACAAGCTAATTATGGATCATGTCAACTGCTCCACTGAGCATCTGCGCTGAATGTCAAGAGCTACACTGTCTACCTGCGCTGAATGTCAACTGCAAGGAAGGCTACCTGCGCTGGGCGAGTTGGGACAAGTGGCACAGTCATTCTTCAAGGTGTCAATGCCCAGGAAGCTTCCAAAATGACACTTGGATCAGGGAATTCGACTTGTAATGAGTAAGAGGGCCTAGATCTCCAAGTGGAAGCAAGAACCTCCAAGTGGACTCAAGAACTGAAGAATAACTGAAGTGGGAGAGGACACTAGTCAGCTTCATACCAGCTACAAGCTGACTCATCCTTTCTCCAAAACTCCTATATATAGAGCTCTCTCATGAGGTCTATGGAGGCTGGAATCTTGTGAATGTAAGGAAATGCTGTTGGTTTGAGTATAGAACTATTGGGTGATTTGCTTGAAGGAGGTTAAGAGGAGATTTCTTTCTGCTGGGAGGTGATGCTGGATTGGGCCTTTTATGGTTGTATTACTTCCTGAACTTTACTTCTTCCATTAATAAATCATTTGAGGTTCTTCTATATGCATGTGTTTCAATAGTGTATTGTTATACTTGTGTATTTGATTTATTCTAATCCTTGAATCAATTATGAATGTATGCTTCTTGTAGTTTACCTCTCTTGCCATTTTGCAGGATCTTGGTGTAGCTGGGCCAGTGAAAGAGCAAGGAGCTGGGAGCAAGCAGTAAAGAGAGAAGATTGGATCAATCATTAGCGGAAGACAACGGTTAGTGGATCTCTTTCCCCCCTCTCTTACATCTCATAAAGAAGTAATCTCGAATAGCTTTGCTTTGATTGTTTCTGAGGTACTATCACCCTTAGAGTGGGATAGGGTCATTCCGTATTGGATACTTTTCCCAACAACATATGCCCTTTGAATTCCTTCAAACCAAGCTTATGCAAAAATTTAAAAAAAACTACACACCTTTTTTTTACTTTGTAGAAGCCTGATATTGAATCTGATGTATCTTTGTAATTTTGAATCATCCAGTTCTGAAATTGTGACCTGTAGTAGCCTTCTATGTCCTCTTTCCAATGCCACTAGTCTGATCCAAATTGGATTCTCCAAGAAATAGTTATGCACAATCTCCCGCAGTGACCTGATTATAGACTAGTTCAGTAGAGCGAACTTGTATGAAGTGCCATGTGTCACTGTTTCAACCTTTGACTCTAACAAATATATAAAAGAAAACTACAGTCTGTTCTCTTTCTGTACCTTCTTACGAAATTTCAATCCAATGCTTAGAAAGAAAGTTATGACGATTTTCCCCAGGACACCTGTTTTGAGTGTAATTCAGGAGTCTGCAAAAAGACCAACTTCCTCAGATCATATCTCCGAAAATATTGTGCGAAAAGCTCTGAAATTTGGACCCAAGGTTCAGCGCGATTGCTTCTCAAATGGGTTTTTTTGTGACTTCTGAAACGTCACAAAAAAAAAATTATAGCAAAAATTCCGCGATGACCTGTTTGGAGCAGTGAAACCCTAGAATCCAAAGCTCTGATACCAAATGTTATGAAACCAGCTCAAGAAAAGATAGAAAAGATAGATCAACACCTTAGAATTCAGCCTCTTCAAGGGGGAAACCTCCTTTACATTACATAAATGAACAATTCTTGGATGATACAAATGACAAAACCTCCTTTCTATATATAGGAGTCTAAGGAGTCACAATATAATCCAGCCGACCTAACAATAATAATATAAAGCCACAAAAATAACAATAGAGGGATTCTATGGGCACATTAATAACAATATGGGGGCAATGGGGGCACAACAATATAAATAAGGGGTATAACTACAATAGTAATTGGGTAATCACTAGTATTATAGGGACCCAACAGCCCCCCACCTCCAATAGATCATGAAAGACACTTTATATTTCATCTTTTTATGAAAATGGATGTTGATAAGGATGTACATTTGGTGTTTGACTTCTTGGAATAAAGGGAATACCATGATCATGCTCTCCTCGAGAAGGGGGTAAACCTTATGGTGTCTCAAGGACTTGATGATGTTTGTCAAGGATCAACTATAAATATGGGTGGATTTATTATGTCAGATTATCTATAACCCATGTGGCATTAAACTGACAATAATAATAGAGTGGCCTTCTTTAAAAACTTTCCCATACTACGAGAGACGGGTTTCCCATAATAATATGGGGAAACCACTTGAAGCCCTCAAAGGGCATGCATATGTCCTTCTTTATTGAAACGCATATAGATTTCTTTGAAATCCATTTCAACTAGTCCTCAATGTGCATAGCCTCCAATACTATATCACAACCACTTGTGTCAATGACAAATACATGTGTTTTGAGTTGATATACTTCCATTTGAACTTTGACATTTTTACATCAACCCAATATTTCATCATACCTGCTTTGGCAATCATTGGGGGAATTTTGAGGTCTAAAATGGGTCTCCTAAGAAAAATAATAAAATAAGATTTCTATGTATTTTCAGCTTATCTCCTTACAAGTTTACTCAAATGTCAAGTTTAGGCACTGTTGGATGTGGAATCAAATTTTGTAGTCAATGAGTATGCACTATGCGTACCTTTGATTAGAACCACACTAAAAATAATTGAAAATACATGAAAACACATGTATATACCCACACCAAAAAGGATTGAAAATACATGACAAAATGTGTTTATAAACACGTTTTTCCAATCCTTTCGAGTGAAAGTCTACTCAAAAGTATGATAATGTGTATTCATTAGATGAATAATTTGACTATGCATCCAATGGGTGCCTACACTTGACATTTAAGTAAACATGTAGCGAGATAAGTTGAAAATACAATTAAAAAAAAAGTTTTCTTCTTTTCCATCCCAAAATATTTACCCTTGAAGATGACATCACTATCTTGAATCTTATTGCTTCTTCTAAATTTGATTTTGCTAGTATCTTTTCTTAGGCCCATTTTTTACCTCAAAATTCCCTTAATGCATGATTTGAAAATTGTGTATTCGGTGTACAAAACAATGGGTTTTTTGGCCACTCTCTTGTGAATGAAATTGTGAGCACTCTCATTGTCAACTAGGACTACAAATTTGTATTGCTTGATGTATATCGTAAGTGACAAGGCTTGTGGAGTTGAAATGCTCAATAATGCATGTAGAGAGAGAAGGGGTTTGTCATGAAGAAATGGAGGCCTAATCTTTGCTTGAGTATGAGTGTTAGTGTCTTCAACTTGTAACTTTGATGTCTCTTCGACAATTGCATATGAAGTTAGGCTTGAACATTAATGTCAAATTTGAAAATTTTCTATTCTTTATACAGAAGATCTGGAGCATATTTTTCATCATAATTATAAAAGAGGGCCATGTCTTTGGTAGTTTGTCATTTTTGCTACAGAAAACCTTTGTACATTCAAGGGATAAGTAGGAGTTGTGCTTGAGTAATTACCTTAGGGAGGAAAAGTGCAAGGAATGAACATTAGTTTCTTATTTGTGCATTAATCACCAGTTAAGCCTATAGGGCCCTTTTAGTTACTTCTAACCATGCAGCATCACGTTGCATTCTAACTTGTGCGTGAATATCCTTCTTGAGGCCACTAATATAACATTAATTATAGAATGAACATGTTAAGTCATCTATATGAATGACTAATTTCTCAAAGGATGCCCTAAAGTTTGTGACTAAGCCTATTTGGTGTAACTTGATAAGGTGCCCCAAATAATGAGTATCTCCCTCAAAACATGCATGGAAAACTTTAACAAATTGACTTTAGGAAGTTTATCCTAGATAAATGTGTTAGAGCCATCAAAATTGTTCAAGTCCATATAAGGAGAGTGATGTCAATGTTATTATCCAATGGTCTATTAATGTGTAGACCAAATAAAGAGGGTTGTGGGTGGCTACATAATCTCAAGTTAGAAGTTTCTTCCTAGTGTGGCTCAATGTGATATGTAGCCTAGTGTTTTTTTTTGTATGCATTAAGCTAGCATACTTGAAAACTTGTTAGTGAATGTCTTGTAAATATTTTTAGTAAACATCTTGTTATTTTGTAGTCTGTATTGCTAGAACTTATCATCTAGATTCTTGTTGAAATTCTCCTGCAACTTCTTAACTCAGTTTTTCAAGTTGTTCATCATGTCTGAAGTAGAGTGAGTGTTCATTTTATTTAGGGAAGTATGGGGTGGTTTATAGAAATTATCCTTCATGGGTGAGTTCACTCGAAAACGTTACTAGGTCCTAATAACAAGGGAGTGTTAGGTGTTATAGCTCTCTTATATTTGGGTGGTTCTAAAAAATAGTACTTGGCTCAATGTCTAAGGGAACTAAATAAGGAGGCTTAATTATGCCCTTAGTAATATTGCTCGATTACCCAAGTACTAGAGGGTGATCTCCCCAAGAGTTGTTTTAGGTGTTATATAGCAACAAGATGGTTGATTAGCATTTTTAAAGCTAGTTTTGTATGCCCAAGGAACTTTCTATATACCTAAAGGTACATCAAAATGAAATTCCATTCATTTCATTGTAGGGAGGTGCTTTACAACCAAGTACGAGGGGGATGTTATCACTTTCGCATTAGATAATTTTAGATTAAAAAATCAAAGTCACCTCAATTAAAAATAAAAACAAAATACAAGTTGGCTCATGTGCACATATATTAACCTAATTTATTTGGTAGAGCATGAAATCGTTGGGAATATTTCTTGATATTTAATGGCTCAAAATGATGCCGAACCGAGTATATGGAATGAAGAAGTGAGCTTATGGAATGAAAAGCTATTGAGTATGAAGAAATACAATACACCTATATACATACACGAGCATTTGAATACTCCAACACTTCTTACTACATTTGAATTCCTATATACCCCTACATTACACATATCGACTCTCTTCGAATTTCTTCTAGGTTATGAATTGTTGTCTTCTCTGCAACTAGGAAAGTGGTTGAATAATCCTATCCCTATGAGTACTTATCTTACATCTATAATACATAAACTAATTCTTTTAGGGTTTCTTTCTAGCTTATGCATTGTGGGGTGATGGATATTCAAAGAGTAAGAAACTAATGATGCTCTAATATCCATAAATATCATTCCCAAGGTTCTCTTTCTACTTTCAACAATTAATCACATAAAATACAACAATTATAATGGTAGATTTTGTATTATTACTAAAAATGAAAAGGTTGAAATTTTAAAATACTAAGAAAATACGTATTCAAGAATATATTTGCCCTAATTGTGTGATTTGAGGCTAAGTAGATAAAAAAAGCAAAAAAGTTGAAATCTATTTTAGTCCAATGACATTTTATTTAATATGTTGTAGTCTAATTGTTCTAAGTTTTGGAGTTTTCCCAAGGATATTTTCTAGTTAAATTTTCTTGAAATCGAATAAGGATCTGTTGGAATCACAAGTTTGAGCTATGGACTTTGCACAATCCAAGTGCCGAAGTGATTTTTGAGGGCATTGAATCCATTTTATGCATTCAAAAATGTATTTTAAGTAACAAAAATTACGATTTGATAAAAATGTTTCCATTAGATTCCAACGAAAAAACTCCAAAACGTAGAATAGTTAGACAATGACATTTAATATAATTAAAAGTAGCAAACATAATTTAAAAATTAAAGTACTACAATATTATAATTTATTGATTGAGTAGTTGTAATTTAAGGGAAAAAAGAAAAGAAAAGAAAACAAATATTAATTGCTTAACATTGAAAGAACATCACAACAATTTGTAATTTAATATAAATAAGTCTAAATCCATTTTAACCTTGGATCTATCCAGTGTTGAGAGGGATCAAACCTTTGGAGGTACAATTTTGTCTCAATTTTTCACTCACAACAATTTGTAATTTAATATAAATCAATGTTAATCTCGGATCTATCAAGCGCTGAGAAAGATCAAATGTTAATCTCAGATCTATCTAGCACTAAGAAAGATAAAATCTCTAGAGGTGCAAACTTTTCTCAAATTTTTCAATAAAAAAGATATCTACACCTTGAAAGATTGATCCATCTTGATACTTGATAGATCCTATAATAAATTTAGATAAACATATTAATCATCTAAATAACAAAATTTACTTTAAAACCTATAACAAAACTAATACATCTATAATACATATACATAAAATAAAAATAAATAAATTTAATAATTTAAAATTTTAATAAACAATAAAAAAATAATTAATTTATGTTTAAAAAAATTGTAATTAAAAAAATTTAAAAACATATATTTTATGATTCAAACTAAATTTAATATATATAAATGGAAAATATAAAAAAGATAACTCATGTTTCGCAAATTATCATATATATATATATATAAATAAATAAATAAATAAATGAATGATGTGATATAAAATGATAGTTCGCAGAGAAGAGAACTTTTATGCTTGACCCAAGAATACACCTTTCACTGTAACTACCATGAGAAGAGCAATGATAGTCGATTTTATGATCTTATGATAACAGTGCGACATCTTTCCACGTGGGGGGACTGTACTTTTGTCAGAGTAATTTGAGATCTAATGATTGCATACTCCAAAAACCTATAATCATTATTAGTAATGTTGTTGATTTACCATTATCATTATTATAGAAGAAAAATCACATCATTTGAAATCATCATTAAGGTCGTTGAATTACTATCATTATAAAAGAAATCATACTTTTACTTTTCAAAAATGGCTTTAAGTTTTTATCGTTAATCTAATATTTTACATGGAAATAGTCTATAACGCGATTTTTTGAAAGTTTTTTTGGCGGGTTTTTCCGATCGAAATCCGGCAGGAATTTATTGGAATCGCAAGTTTGATAGCTAGTTTCTGCACAATGAAAGCATCCCAGGGGTTTTCGAGGGTGCTGAATCCAAATATGCAGTTAAAAACCCATTTTAACTGCAACAAATCAAGATTTAACCTCAATTTCTTCTGTCGGATTCCGTCACCGGAATCTCCAAAAAGTCGCATTATAGACAACTCCTTTTACATGGCTAGTTTTTAGTCATTCAAAAGTAAATTTAAGTTTTATTTGAAAATAAAAAGGGGTTATATTCTAATTATAATTTAGGAAAAAAATTAGTATCTTCAGTTATCATCATTGAAATGAGGGTATAATAGTGAAGTAATGTTTTCAAAATAATATTTGACTTTATGACCAAAGCTAGATATTATCCTAATTGTAATATAACTCATAAATATGATATAAATTTGATGTATTACATACCAAGATTGTAATATACTTCTAAAAATTACTAAATTACAAAAAATCAAATTAAAATTATAGCAATGTAAATTTATCTTAAATTTCAATCTATTTCTTTAATGCATATTTTATTTTAATTATTTAATTTTAAGTTACAAATTAAATTTTTTGATTAAATAAATTTCATGTAACAAAAGTTAAAAATAAATAAATAATAAGAACGGATAAATGGGACACTTATTCCAAGTTGAATGTTGGGCAAGACATCCTAGGGGGTGTTCATTTGGTTGTTTATGCCTAAAGAAATTGGCAAAGGTTATGGCTAAGGCTTTAGAAAGGCAAAATGGCATTTTTGGCACAATTATTTATGAAAATAATGGAAATTAAGAGAAAAAGAAGGTGAAAGGTCACATGTTGCATGTGAGGAGGAAAATGAAGGAAAATAATGGAAAATGAAGAAAATAGAGGTCTCATTCATAAAAAGGCTTATGAGGATGAGTTGATAACCTTTTGACATTTTAGCTCTTTCATTATTCTCCGTCTCTCTCTCATACTCTTGGACACTTAGATTTTTCTTGGAGCACTTTGGCATTGGAGCAAGAAAGGCAAAGAGGGCAAGAGGAAGCAAAGATCAAGTAGGGAAATGTGGGATCAAGTAGCTACAATAGGCTTCATTGTAGGTATTGACTTGCATGTGTATTTTCCTTGCTAGAGTTGGCATGCATGAGTTTGCATGTGTTTCTTTTCTACCATGTCATGGGTTTTGCCAAGTGTGACAGTATTTCTAGCCTAGCCTTGCCATTTCATGATAGCTTTGATGAGATGGGTTCTCTCATTCAGTTTATGTGGGATGGACGGATTGGGTTCAAAGCTGAGTGGGGTAGATCTCCGAATTGACAAACACATGGTGTAGTGGTCCCTGAGTCGGATTGAGGATGCACGAAGGCACTGGCCTAGTAACCCCTAAACTAGAATGTGGGTTGTAGTAAATCCAGATAGTGTGCCTCGATGGGCATAGGAATCATTGTCGGTGAATGACGGGATATACAGTAAAACCAAGAGGTGGATTTTCTCTGCGTTGGGCCTAGTGATTCTAGGATGGAATGCACGATAATGCCTAGAGAGTATGTCTCAATGTAGGGCCTAGTGATCCCTGGATCGGACTGCAGATGCACGGTAAAGCCTGAGAGACTAGGAGGCACTCAAATTCCTCACAGTGTAGGCGGAGAACTCCGGTGGCATCCACATTGATTGGTGTTTTTGATGTGTTCTATGAGTCCCACATTCATGCTTGGAATATGGCACGGGGGTGATTGGCTGAAGAGACACTTGGCTCATTCAATCTATGGTCAAGTGGAACGTGGTAGTCCCATCACCAGTTGGTTCATTGCATTGATTAATGAGAAATTCATTCCATTGATTTTCATGTGTAAATGTATTGGTGTATATATGGATTTTGATGGTTGATATGTTTATTGTATTTTTGTTCCTATTATGTTGGTTATATGTACATTTTATGGCAGCAACTATGTTTGGCTCTCAACATGTTTTTACTTGTATTTGAATGGATATTGTATCTATGACTAATAAGTGATAAGGAAGCAAAAGACATGAGGAAATGGTGGTTCATAGTGATTCTTAGATAAGTATGAGATCCCTACACTTAATTCTATTGTTTACACCTGCAGGTTACATGTTGACAATATGTTTGATAAAATGTTTGTCATGGCTAGTAGGAGTCTAGTTAAGGTATTGAAAAACTATTTCCTTTTGCTTCATTATTTCCCTGTACTTTATCTGATTCTGAGCTTTAATTCCACTTTAGGTAGTAGCCTGGAATCTGGGCCTGAATAGTGGCTTAATTCCCAGGGTCACTGACGCAGAACTGGCAAGTTTGGTCCATAGTCATTGGTAGATAGGCCTATGAGAGCGACTTTAGGTCTTTGGTCTCTTGCCCATAGCATGAGAGCGACTATGGCCTCAGAGGTCCAAAACATCAGTGGGACCCAAGGACAGGCTATCTGAGTCGCTGACTTGTCTCTTGCGGGTTATGTTGATGATGTTGGATGACTTTGTGTTATGTTTCGTCGACTCCACTTCCTTAATGTCACCTAGGAGGTGGAATCTAATCATATTAGCCTCTCGTCTCATGTTTACCCCAGTTGGCATGGTTACTTGGGTGGATGTGGGAGGAGAGTGTTACAGAGTGGTATCAGAGCATGGTTCAACTCTCAGACTGGATGGGTTGAATGTGTTAGTCGTGCATAAATGCCAATAGCATGTGTGTCTCTTACACTTATATACTTGTTGCGATTGCTTGATGTCGGATTAGGGTTGTAGTATGGTTATCAAGGAGAATTTGATGTTGATTTTGTGAAGAGTATTTGACATGAGTATGTGACTAACTGTATATGGTTATTGTTGCTTACATGTTGATTTTATGTCGCCTACTTACATCCTTATATGTTAGGTTACCTTTTGAATTTTTTTATTACATGTACTAGTCTTGTAGGTTGATTGCAAGAACTGATCGATTATGTTCGACTACATGTATTTATAAGTATTTGTAGTTGGCTAGGAATTTCTTATGCATATTTGCGGTTGCATGTAACAATGTGTATAATGGAGTAATGGTTGTTTTCATGCATGATGTTATAGCATGCACTGTTGAGATGGCCTTGCGTTGATGACTGGATCCTAACTAGAATGATGATTATGTGTTGATACAATTACTTATGAATGTCTATACACCGTTATGATTATATTATACATGTCTCATGCTAATTTGGTGGTCTTGTAGACAAGGTATCCTCCCCGAGCTATACTGAGGTACGTTGATTTATTGTTATTTGGTTTATCTGGCATATTATGCATTACAAGAAGAGAAAGATCAAATGGCTAGCAAGGTGGTAGATTACATAGAATCTCCCTATGCATCAAATGAGCAGTGTGGTGTGGGGCATACTTCTAATTTGGCTGATAAATTGAGAATCTTGAAGGAAGAGATAAGGAGTTGTAAGGAAGATAATGATCAGATCATACAGGAACAAGAGAAGCAAGCAGAGGTCAATGCTATACCTCTTCAGAGTTTGTCAGAATTGCAGCGACAAGGGTTGCTTCGAATCAGCCATGCACATGAGGATGGGACTAATGAGAATGTGGTAGTAGATCTCCTGGTAGACACAGGTTGGTTGGATCTGCCACAGTGAGATATGGCAGGTTGTTGGACACTTCGTAAAGGAGGGGCGATGAGTACATGTATTATTATAGTTCTGGATCTGATAGACATCATGATTGTCATCACTATCATCCTTATAGGAGAAATGATAGGGGATACTTGCTGGATGAGTTCAAGAAAGCAAATCCACCTACTTTTGATGGAGATGTGAAGAATTTGGAAGATGCATAGGCTTGGATACTTGGGATGAACAAATTCTTTGAGTTGCATGAGTACACAAATAACATGAAGGCTAGAATAGTTATCTTCAACTTGAAAGGTAAAGAACACATATGGTGGGAAGATGTTAAGCAGGTTAGAGACATCAGGACAGATGACTTGACCTGGCGGGAATTCAAGAGGCTTTTTAGGAAGAAGTACTTGTCATAAAGGTACGATGACAGTAAGGAAAAATAATTCTATGAGCTAAAGATGGGATCAATGACGGATGAAGAGTACATGACCAAGTTTCTGGAACTATTGAGGTATGTATAGTATCTTATCGATGAGAAGGCTAAAGTTCAAATATTTTTCAGTGGTTTTACATTAGCATTTAGAGATCGGATTGAGTATGATGAACCTCGATCACTTGAGGAACTTATTGGGAAAATTAAGCTTTTATATGAGCAATCAAAGCGTAAGAATGAATCTCAGCATGGATGGAAGGGAAAAGACAAAGGTAGAGGTAAATGGAAACCTAAGAGGACAAGGCATCAACATGCAAATGGGAAAGAAAATGTGGCACCACAAAGGAGATTTAATCAAGCTAGACAAGGACATGGGCCACAGCAGTCGAGCAGCATAGAGGTGAGGGCGCGGGTTGGTTGGAGTGTTGGATATGTAGTGAGGAACACCTTAGGAGATATTGTCTATAGCATCAGGGTGGAAGGCCTAAGCTATACAATGCAGGGGAGGCACAAACTATTGGGGATGTTGGTCAGAGTATTCCATGTATCTATGCAGCAGTGGACAACAAGCAAGCAAAACACTAGGCATCTATCATTGAGATGGACGGTAAGGTTTGTGATTAAGTTATTTCTATTTTGAATGACCCTGGATCTAATTATAGCTATGTTAGTATTGACTTGGTGGATAAGTGTGGTTTAAGTAAGGAATTTCATGCAGAGTCTTAGTTAGTGCAATTGGATATAGGTACAAAGAAGCGAGTTCATCATTGGGTAAGAGCTTGTGCATTTGATTTAAATGGTATGCCTATAGTGACACATTTAAATGTATTACCGTTGGGTTCATATAGTGTGTTATTGGGCATGGATTGGTTGTATCTACATAGAACCAAGGTAGATTGTTATGACAAAGCTATTGAGTGTGTTGATGACAATGGAGAACCAAGAGTCTTGCAAGGTAATAAGAAAGCCACACCAGTTAAGATGGTGACAACTATGAAATCAAAGCATAGCCACGGGAAAGGGTGCAAGCTATTTGCAGTACACATTTCTAGTGATGAGGGTAAGGAGGTCGAGGATGCAAATGTGTTGAACAAGTACCTAATTTTGCAGCAATTTCAAGATGAATTTCCTGAGGACGTTATAGAGTTGCCACCTCACAAAGAGGTAGACTTTTCTATTGAGTTAGTGCCAGGGGAAGCTACGGCATTGAAAGCACCTTACAGGATGAGCACGCCTGAGTTTGTTGAGTTAAAATTGTAGCTGAAGGAAATGTTGGACAAAGGATACATTAGGCCAAGTTTATCACCTTGGGCCGCACCGTTCTTGTTTATGATGAAGAAATATGGTACCCTAAGATTATGCATTGATTACTGGCAGTTGAACAAAGTGACTATCAAGAACAGATATCCTCTACCGAGGATTGATGACTTGTTCGATCAGCTGAAGGGAGCAATAGTGTTATCGAAGATTGACTTGAGATTCAGATACCATTAGGTACATATCAAAGAGGAGGACATTTACAAGACTGTGTTCATGACTAGGTATGGGCATTATGATTTTGTTATTGTTCCATTTGGCTTAACTAATGCTCCATCTACATTTATGTGTTTGATGAATAGTTTGTTGCGTCCATATTTGGATAAGTTTTTTATTGTGTTCATTGATGATATATTGGTATATTCTAAAATGAGGAAGAACATGTCAGGCATTTAGCAGCAGTATTAAGATTGTTGAGGGAGCATCAATTGTATGCTAAGCTTAGCAAGTGTAGTTTCTTTCAAACTGAGGTCCACTACTTGGGACATGTTGTCTCTAAGGAAGGAACTGCAGTAGATCTAGAGAAGATAAGGGCCATCATGGAGTGGGTATATCCTAAGAATGTGGGTGAGGTAAGATCTTTCATGGGTTTGGAAGGCTATTATAGGAGGTTCATCAAGAACTTATCACATATTTCTTATCCCATTACATCGTTGCAAAGGAAAGGTAAGAAGTTTGAATGGATAGGTGAGTGTGAGTCTAGCTTTGAGAAGCTTAAGCAGTTGTTGACACATGCACCAGTATTACAAATTGCAAAACTAGACAAAGAGTTTGTGGTATGCATAGATGCTTGCAAAAGAGGGCTTGGTGGAGTCCTTATATAGGATGGACATGTGGTATGTTATGAGTACCGGAAACTAAACGAGGGTAAGAAAAATTACTTGATACATGATCTTGAGGTAGCAGCGATTATACATGCACTGAAGATGTGGAGGCACTATCTTCTTGGCAGGAGGTTTGTTCTTATTTGTTATTAAATTGGGTTGAGGTATTTGTTTGACTAGCCAAATATGAAAGCCAGGCAGGCTAGACCACGATCAACGAGTTTGATTTCGAGATCAGGTACATCAAAAGTAAAGAGAATAGGGTGGTATATGCTCTTAGTAGATCGGTATAGGTACATCACTTGACAACTATGAGCTCCTATGGGACAGACTTACACGATAGGATCTTGCAAGCAGGACAGTAGGATGTTAGGTATATGGAGATTGTGCACAGGTTGCAACTGGGTGACAGTACAGGTATAGGTACAGGTACAGGTCATGGTATAGGTCCAGGTACAGGTACATGTAGTGGTACAGGTACAGGTGGCAGTACAAGTACAGGTACAGGTGCAAGTGCACAAGGCATGGATTATCATCTTACAGCAGATGGATTAGTTAGGTTCCAAGATAGGATATATGTACCGAATAACAGTGAGCTGAAGAATGTGATCTTGAGGGAATTTCATAAGAAGCCATATTTAGGTCACCAAGGTTATCAGAAGGCATTGACTATAGTGAAGAGATATTACTATTGGCCAAATTTGAAGAGGGATGTAGCAGAGTTTGTGGCTAGATGCTTTTATTGTCAGCGAGTGAAGGCATAATGTAAACATTTAGGTGGACTACTACAACCGATTGCGATTCCAAAATGGAAATGAGAGGTCATTTCCATGGACTTCATCACAGGGTTTCCAAAGACAGTGAAGCAGCATGATTCCATCATGGTCAGTAAGGACAGGTTAAAAAAGGTTGCACACTTTATTAAGGGAATTTTGAGGTCTAAAATGGGCCTCCTAAGAAAAATGTACAACAAAAATAAACTTTATAAGAACCAATAGGATTCAAGATGATGATGTCAACCATGGGGGATGATTCACCATTTTTGGAGTAAAAACGTAAAAAGATTAAAAAATAATGAAATAATAAAACCACTTTTTCAACTTGTATTTTCAACTTATATCCCTAATGTTTTACTCAAATTTCGATTGGGAGTACTCGTTGGATGAAAAATTTAATTCCTCATCCAAGGAGTACCCATGTTGCATACTTTCGATGGACCCCGCTAAATGAAAAATGAGAAATACATTTAAAAATGTGATTGCAATCACATTTTTCATGTATTTCTCACTTTTCGTGTAGCAGGGACCATCAAAAGTATGTATCATGGGTACTCCTTGGATGAGGAATCAAATTCTGCATCCAACAAGTGTTTCTGCTCAAAATTTGAGTAAACCCATTGGGAGATAAGTTGAAAAAATAGTTTTTTATTTTTTCCCTCTAAAAGTTGATGATGTAATCTAATCTTATTTTATTATTTCCACTAATATTTTATAATTTCCTTAGGAGGCAAATTTGAGACCTCAAAAGTCCCCTAGTGCATTCCAGTGAAGTCTACGTACTCAGCTAGTGATGTGGCATAGGTGTTCATCCGATACGTGGTTAGACTACATAGTGTTTCGAAGAAGATTATGTCAGACAGGGATGCGAAGTTCACTTCCAAGTTTTGGAAGGAGTTATTTGCACGTTTGGGCACAGAGTTGGCCTTCAACATAGCTTATCATTCGCAGATATATGGACAGACAAAGAGGGTCAATAGGATATTGGAAGACAAGTTGAGGATGTATGTGATGCATCAACAACAGAAGTGGGAGGAGTATCTCCCTTTGGTCTAGTTTGCATACAACAACGATTATTAAGTATCATTGAATATGAGTCATTTTGAGGCATTATATGGTTGGATTTGTAAGACTCCTATCAGTTGGAGTGATCCGGTTAACAGAGTATTGATTGGACTAGATATGTTGGCAGACATGGAACAGGAAATGCAGGTAATCAAGAAGAATCTAAAGGCAGCACAGGATGGGCAGAAGAGTTATGCAAATATGAATTGGTTGTTCAAGGACTTCCAGGTTGGGGAATAGGTGTACTTGCACATCAAACTGAAGAAGAGCTCCTTCTGGATTGGCTCATGTGCCAAGCTAGCACCATGGTTTTTGTGGACCCTTTAGTATCATTGGGAGGGTTGGGCCAGTAGCCTATCGACTTACACTGCCTCCGAAAGTGAAAGTCCAAGATGTTCTCCATGTATATTTGCTTAAGAAGTATGTTAAGGATGTTGATAATGTAATTGACTGGTCTGTATTTTAGGTGGAAACAAATGGAGACTTCCAGTCTGAGCCTCGGTGTATATGGCAGAAAAATGTGCTCAAGCTCAAGAACCGAGCAACTGAGCAAGTTAAAGTGCAATTGAAGCACTTTGGTCCCGATGAAGCTACATGGGAGATGGCAGATCATATGTGGGCCATGTATCCTTCCTTGTTGGCCGGTTGAGGCAAAGCAACTTGACATACTAGGTTTGGTATTTCCTTATGGTGGTTTGGTATTTGGCATATGTTTTGGTATCTATATTTTTTATGATGTTGCTATATGTACACCGGTGTATGGATGTAAATACCCTAACGAGATGTGTTATAAAACTCCACTACATGGTATGGGTGTCATGTCATTATGGTTATGTTATCATGTTATTATACTATCATGATGTTATGATTCCATGTGGATTGGATTTCAATAGGATGACAATTATAAATACCGTAATGAGTTGTGATATAAAGCTCCACTATGGGGTATGTTTTCATGATGTTCTTCTCTTGAGAAGGTTCTTGATTGTAAATATTGCATCGAGCTATGTTATAAAGCTCCATAAGTAGTTTGTCTTCTTTCAGCAGGTTGTTCAGGTATATGTGTTATTGAACACCGAGAATGGTGTTCCCCAAGGGGGAGGGTTCTTTAACAACCCTGGTGAAACTTTCATGTAATAGAAGTTAAAAAAAAACAATAACCACGAATGTATGAGACACTTATTCCAAGATCAATGATGGGAAAGACATCCTAGGGGGTATTCATTTGGTTGTTTATGCCTAAGGATATTGGCAAAGGCAATGACTAAGGCTTTGGAAAGGAAAAATTGCATTTTTGGCACAATTCTTTATGAAAATAATGGAAAATAAGAGAAAAAGGAGGTGAAAGGTCACATGTTGCTCGTGAGGAGGAAAATGAAGGAAAATAATGGAAAATGAAGAAAATAGAGGCCTCATTCATAAAAAGGCTTTTGAGGATCAGTTGGTAACCTTTTGTCAGTTTAGCTTTGGAGCTCTTTCATTATTCTCTCTCTCTCTCATACTCTTGGACACTTAGAGTTTTCTTGGAGAACTTTGGCATTGGAGAAAGAAAGTAAAATAAGGCAAGAGGAAGCAAAGATAAAGCAGGGAAAGGCAGGATCAAGCAGCTACATCAGGCTTCATTATAGGTATCGACTTGCATGTGTATTTTCCTTGCTAGATTTGGCATGCATGGGATTACATGTGTTTCTTTTATACCATGGCATGGGTTTTTCTAGGTGTGACAATATTTCTAGCCTAGCCTTGTCATTTCCTGATAGCTTTGATGAGATGGGTTCTCTCATTTGGTTTATGTGGGATGGTCAGATTGGATTTCAAGTTGAGTGGGGTGGATCTCCGAATTGACAAACACATGGTGTAGTGTTCCCTAAACCAGACTGAGGATGCATGAAGCCTATGGCCTAGTAACCCTTTAACTGGACTGTGGGTTGTAGTAAATCCAAATTGTGTGCCTCCTTGGGCCTAGGAATCCTTGTCGATGAATGGCAGGATATACGGTAAAGCTAAGAGGTGGATTTTCTCTTTGTTGGCCTAGTGATTCCGGGATGGAATGCATTGAAAATCCTGGAGAGTATGTCTTCGTGTAGGGCCTAGTGATCCCTAGGTCGAACTGCAGATGCACGATAAATCCTGAGAGACTAGGAGGCACTCAAATTTCTCATAGTGTAGGCGGAGAACTCCGGTGGCATCCACATTGATTGGTGTTTTTGATGTATTCTATGAGTCCCACATTCATGCTTGGAATATGGCATGGGGGTGATTGGTTGAAGAGAGACTTGGCTCATCCAATCTATGGTTGGGTGGAACGTGGTAGTCCCATCACCAGTTGGTTCATTGCATTGATTAATGAGAAATTCATTCCATTGATTTTCATGTGTAAATGTACTAGCGTATATATGGATTTTTATGGTTGATATTTTTATTGTATTTTTGTTCCTATTATGCTGGTTATATGTACATTTTATGTCAACACCTATGTTTGGCTCTCAACATGTTTTTACTTGTATTTGAATGGATATTGTATATATGACCTAATAAGTGATAAGGCGGAAAAAGACATGAGGAAACAATGGTTCATGGCGATTCTCAGATAAGTATGAGATCCCTACACTTAATTCTGTTGTTTACACCTGTAGGTTACATGTTGACAATATGTTTGATGAAATGCCTGTCATGGCTAGTAGGGGTTTGGTTAAGGTCTTGAATAACTGTTTACTTTTGCTTCATTAGTTCCCTGTAGTTTATCTAATTCCGAGATTTCATTCCATTCTGGGTAGTGGCCTGGGCTCTGGGCCTGAAAAAGTCGCTTAATTCCTGGGGTCCCTAGCACAGAACTGGCAAGTTGGATCCACAATCACTAGAAGGAAGGCCTATGAGAGTGACTTTAGGTCTCTGGCCACCGTCTTATCCATAGCATGAGAGCAGTTATGGTTTCAGAGGTCCGGAATATTAGTGGGACCCAAGGACAGGCTGTCTGAGTGGTTGACTTGTCTCCTGAGGGATTTGTTGATGAGGTTGGATGACTGTGTGTGATGTTCCATCGATTTCGCTTCCTTAAGGCCACGTAGGAGATCAAATTTGATCATAGTATCCTCTCATCTTATGTTTACCCCAATTGACATGGTTACTTGGGTGGATGTGGGAGGAGGGCGTTACACACACATTAAAAAAAATTAATCATTTCCATATATATATATTCTTTGTTATATTTATATCATATTGTAAAAATTTAATCATTTAAATACAATACAATAAAATAATTTGAAATCATTACCATAAAATGGAATCATAATCATTATTCTCATAATTAATCATTATGCTATTTTTTAATATTTAAAATCAACCCATAGGTTTTTTTCAAATAGAAAAATCGTGTACTTGTTTTTTATAATAGAATAAAAGTAAACATAAACAAGTCACTTTTCAAAGTAATCCTTGCTAAAAATCTTGACCAATGACAAAATGAGCATCAAGCATACAAAAGTATTCTATGAGTCTACTAAAGTATTGACACAATTGTCTCAAAAAACAGAACTAGAATAACAAGAACTCCTTGGAAGTAATCAAAGACTCCCCAAGCAACCCCTCTACACTCAAGACACCCATATCCAAATGCACAACTTCCTTAGAATAGGAATCTGCAATCCTATTATGACATCTATGAATAAATCATAGTTATAAATATTATTGTGGGATTATAGGATTACATCTAATAATATATACACTCTTTTATCAACATTATATATATATATATATATATATATATATATATATATATATATATATATATATATATATATATATATATTTGTAAGCACATATATTCTCATTATATTAACATTGAAAAATACATAATGTAGAGTCCGGAGAGCATGGGATGACTAAGTCCTTCACCCACCCGAAAACTTGTCCCCTGAGTGGGGAAACAAAAGATTAAGTCATAGAGTATCATCTTCTCCTGAGAGGGGAAAACAGAGGTAGAAGCTTGAGTTACAAAATTAGATAAGTCATCAAAATGATAAAAATTCCAAACTATGAATTGAGTGACGTTGGTCCATCTACCTAAAGCCAAAACAGAGGAGCCGAGAGGTTGAGATAGAACAACCTAATATTAGCCATGGAACTTGAAAATCTAATGCAAACCTATGGATGAGCCAACCTTCAGGATCCAAACGAGGAGCCACAATGATTCAGAGTGTTGCCCACGTCACCTAGAGTCAACTCCAAGATGTAACAATGGTAGGGACTGAGATGGGGAGGAGAGGAAGAAGGGACCAGGATGTGCCTAGGGGACATAGGTGGAGCTGGGTCGAAGTCTCTATGGATAGGAAAGGGATGATAACAAGTGCCATGAAAGTTGGGGGAGAGGTTGAGCTTATGGGAGGAGAACTAGAAGGCAAGGGAGTAGGGGAGGAAGGGGACAAGATGTTGGATGGAAAATATATTTCCAAGTCTCGGGAAAGTCCTTTGAGGGAAGAAGAGGCATGAATGTGGTATGTTGAGAGCTTCAATATCTAGCAAGTGGCCCTTGAGTTCTCTTTCTCTCACTCCTTGAGCTGATGAGCTAGGAGATTCTAGAGAGTCCAAATAATGGGTATGTTACAATGAGTTTCAACCTCCTTAGAATTGAGCACTTAACGTCTGATGTGGGGAGAGATGTCATTGTCAAATAAAGAAACAACTTCACTATCATCAAAGGTGGTCAGGGGGCGCCCTCTTCCCTTCCCCCTTCTCGTGTGGCACACCCTGCCTCTCTCTTGGCTCATGGCAGAGCAATGGGAAATTATGGACGAGGAATGTGGCTCAGAGGAAAAAAAGGTTGGGGAGGAGAAGTTGGCAAGCCCGACAAACCAGGCTTTAAGTGGGATGATGAGGGGAATGTGGCGTAGAGAGTCCATGGAGTAGGGAATTAAACGTCAGGAGGAGATGAGTGAAGTAGAAGGTAGGATGTGCGAGGAAAGGCCTCGATAGCTGTAATATTTATTAAACATTGATTCCACCAGTTGTGCGAGGGGGACGATAACCGCCAAGTGGAGGGTACCACCAATCCTCTCTAGAGAAAGTGGCTTCGGTCATGTGGGCACCCAAATCTGGGGACTTTTATCAACATTATAATATATGTTAATTGAAATGTATACTATTTTTTAAATGTAATAAAATCTATAGCTAAAAGCCTAACCATCTAACCATCATCAATTAATTATTAGAAAATATAAATAAAATTTACTTATAAATATAATAATATATTATTATGAACAATGAAAAAGTATTTGTCATAAATATAATATATAAATCTAATTTATTAATATAAAAGCAAAAACATAACAATGAAGATTATAAATTACAAGTTAATATTAAATGTCAACAAAATTAAATTAATGTAATAGATTAGATAAGATAAATCAAAATAAACAAGTGTAATATGCAATGTTGTTTCTTAGTACGTGTCTTTTATGCAAAAAGTAGAGAACCTTTATAGGGTGAAGGTAATCATATAACTTAGTTATATTAAGTGCATGATTTAAGCACCACAACCTTAGGGAGAATCAAATCACTAATAATTTATTGGTATGGGATAACATAGTTTTATGAGAACAAGGTTGACAACAATTAAATAATTAAACTATCAAAACAATATTATGATTAATAAAATATATTAATGGAAAAAGGTGAAAAAACATTGATATTAGAAAAAAACATTGTTACTAGAAAAAAAATACAACAATTAATAGAAAGCAAACAAGGAATGATTATAGGTTAATAAATATTTATTGTTAAAAATAAGCATGATAATGAAAGTTAAAGAAAATATTAACTATGGAAAAATCCATATATTTAATTTTTTTTTTGGATAATTAATTTATAAGGACAATTAGTGATTAGAGTTTTTTTTTTAAACAATTTTTAATTCTGGGAAATTGATTTTAAACCACATAAAAGTAGTCATCCACTAACAAAAAATTAGAAATTTAAATTAAAAATAAAAATAAAAATAATTTTTAATTTGTAAAAAAATAAATTTAATATTTAATTTTACCAAAACATTAATAAACTTTGCAAACAATTTTTTAAAATTTTGCAAATTAATTAAGAGTCAAAGCATTTTGACCCAAACTGATTATAATATAATCTACCTTTCACAATATAATAAATTATATTAATGGAAAAATGGGAAAAAAACATTGTTATTAGAAATAATACAACAATTAATAGAAAACAAATAAAGAATGATCATAGGTTAATAAATATTTATTGTTAAAAATAAGTATCATAATGAATGGAAAGAAAATATTAATTTTGGAAAAAATCTTTTGCATAATTAATTTTAAAAGGAAATTAAAATACAAAATAGTTATTTCCAAAATCAAAAGAGTTATGATACTTGGTGATTAGAGATATTTTTTTTAACAATTTTTATTTTTGAGTAATTGATTTTAAACCACATAAAATTATACATCCACCATCCCTTGACATCCTCTTCTCTAGAATGAATGATGATTATGTTTCTCACCAAGTTTTTTGCAAAAAAACTCACACTGAACAATTCATGCAAGTTCTCATGCAACCTATGCTCTGAGAATTTTTTATGAGAATCACCTGGAGCAGGAAAAATCCCATCTTCTTAAAGTTTTTGAAAATAAAGGGTATAGCAAAACTCAAGGCCTCAAGGATTTTCAAAGAGCCTGTAAAGAATCAAGGGTTAAGACTGCCCGTGATGATCTTATATCTAAGGTTCAGCTTCCATTTATCTAGGGGACCACTGACAGGATTGCCCATATTCTTAAAAGGAATAGAGTTTTTGCTTCATTCAAACCCATTAATACCATTAGAAATTCTCTTAAATTTGTTAAAGACCCGGTGGACCCTAAAGGCATGAAAGGGGTATACTCGATCCCTTATTCCCCTACATTGGAGAATATGGTTGCTCCTTTAACGAGAGAATTCAGGAGCATGATGCTGACATTAGGAAAAATCGTTCCCGCTTGTCAGCTCTAGCTGAACATGCGGAGAAATCTAAGAACCATGTTTGCATTGAGGATTCCAAAGTCATTGCTAGGGTTGATCACTTCCACCATAGGAAACTTAGAGATGCTATTGAGATTGAGAAACATGCAATCAACCTAACATGGATGATGGTTGGAAATTAAGTAAGAGTTGGATTTTGTCCCTCTCCTCTCATTTACCCCCTCGTTCCTCTTTCTCCTTTTAAAAAAAAAATATTTATTTATTTTTATTTTTATTTTTCATGAGTTATTTTATTTTATTCAATAAGAATAATGGTTGATTTTAATGAAATATCTTATATTTAAATTCTTAATATAAAATAAATAAATAATTAGGTAATTAATTTATATTAATAAAATCATTAAACTTATAAATATTCCAATATTCTATATAAAATATTTTAACCGTGTATTAAAATTTTATTTAATTAGTTTTTATAATATTATTATAAATTAATTTATTGAATTAATATAGAAATATAATGGTTAATTCCTAAAAGCTAGTTTATAGCTAGATACTATTTTAATTAATTTAATAACTAATTCTTAACAGAGAACTTTGGACCCTGATGCATCCTTGCTATTTATTCTTTAGGATTGATTAGTTTTTTCACTTTTGTCCTGAGGATGAACCACATTAGTTGGTTCGAAATATCGACCAAATCTTAATGATGTGATTAATCCGAAAGACATTCTCATTTAAAAAATAATTTCCAATTTCCTTAAAATTAAATTTAATATTTAATTTTACAAAAACTTTAATAAACTTTGTAAATATTTTTTAAAAAATTGCAAATTAATTGAGAGTCAAAGCATTTTGACCCAAATTTATCACAATATTCTTTGCCTTTGGTAGGTATAAGAATGCATTTGGATAATACAATTTTGTCCATATCAGAGTATAAATGCCTTCAACAATTGTTATGTCACTACTAATGACATCTATGATCCATGCGGAGGTATTAATTTCAATTGTACAAAAATATTTACAATTTTTTTCGTTGTTGGTATAGTCGACTTGTGGTTTCGGGTTTTTGAGGGATGACGTCTGCAACATTGCTAAGCTAGAGCTCCGAAACTCAAAGCTTGGTGTCATTCCCAGTACTCTCTTCATTAAAAGTTTAATTTAAAACCTATGTTGAATTGAATATGGAATATTCATTTTAAGAAGTACTTGTATGTTGTCATTAGAAACCATAGGGCACTTCATCCTACATAGAACCACTAAATAGTTTCGGAATCATTGTAACTATTTGTGTCTCACAGAAAAGCAGTAGCCCAGCCTCAATCTTGGCTATCAATATATACATTGTTATCAATCCATTAATGTACAGGGGCACCATATGCCACCCATTGAATTTAAGCAAGTACACAATCCAATGGGTGGCATACACTGCCCTCACGCATTAATGAATTGATAACATTTTATATATTGATAGCCCTCAATCTTGAGCCTTAGTACTGTCAAAACCAATGACACTTATTAAAGATTTAGCCTATGCTAGGGCCGATTATAGTAAAAAATATTATATCCAACATTTTGATCATTTGTCATGGAGGTTTTATATTTTTCCCAATGATTTTCCTCCAACGTTGTTTTAGCTTTATAATGAAAATATAAATAATAAAGTGTGTAGTTATTAGTATGAGTACTTCAAAGTTAGGCAAACTTGGTCACTTAGAGGGTTATGAGTGGTTTCCATTTTCTAGGAATTGAGGGAGTTAATTGATTCGAATTTAATGGTTTGAATGCAAAATTTAACACAAATATTAATTAATAATTATGTCACTGCAAGTGACATATAGTATCAGGTTGAAGCGATTAGTTTCGACCATACTATCTATATATATATATATATATATATATATATATATATATATATATATATATATATATATACACACAAAGTGCACCTTCTGTTTTATATGAAATTTTACGCTGGCATCATCGCGCCGCCACATCCCCGCTCCATTGATCAAGGTGTAAGCACTTTGTATTTCCTAAGACTATGAAACAAATACAAAGGTAACCACAAAAACAATTTGGAAGATGGGATCTAGCCCTACTAGCTTCAGAGAGGGATCTCAATTTCATATTTAGATTTGTTTATATTGAGATATTAGGCTATTTATGAAAGTTCAATAGTTGGTTGTTGATTTGGTTTGGTTGATAATGTAACAAGATACAATTGCGAAATGGAATCGATTTCCTTTGAATGGATTGATTTCAGCATTTACAATCAGATCTAACAGAACAAGGTAGGAAGATTTATTGGATCTTATATGCTTGATGAGATGGAAAAAAGAAGAAATCATTAAGTTTCCATTCAGCAGATAGCAATTAAGAATTATATTGCTCAACTTTAGTAGAAAACATTTAAATTGTTCAAAAGAAAGAACCGAGTGTACTTAAACAAATTCAGATTCATAATTTTCTTTGAACAAAATAGATTAGAAAACACATATGAAATTACAAAGAAAGGAAAACACAACAACAAAGGAGAATATCATTTCACCAAAAATATGACACAGGAATCCTGTAAGAGCTTCTGTATTACTAAAATGTGTCCACTGGAAATTTGTGGAACAACTTTACATCGATGATCCTTTTCTTTTACATAGACATCAACCTCTACTACTTGAAATTATGAAGTACTTATAGAAAATAATTACAAAATAGCTTGATGTTAAAAGATCAAGACAAAATCCTAAAATATCTAAAACTGATTACATAAATGGTACAAAAATTTAGGAATTTTGAATTGCTGGAGCTGCTGACACAATTGTCAAGGATGGATGTTGATGACTGGTCCCAAAAAAGTGTTTCCTCGCTATCTGAGATGAAACATGTTTCACTCAAGTAATTCACGCAAGTGATCCCATCGATATTCACTAAGGATAGAAAGTTTTATTAGCTTTCTATATGTTTCATCAACTTCAACCTATTTCTCAAATGTATGCATGTTGATGAAAATGTGTTTGATCTCATGTTTAATGATCAAATCAAACTCTAAAGCCTCTAGGAAATCTTTTCATGTAATACTTCCTTTTACCCCTTAAAAATTAGAATTATCTTGGGCAATAGTAAAAATTTTGTGGTTGTATTCATTAAAACTGATCAATTTGTCATTCATTGCTACCAACCCTGGTAGCCCTCTCTGATTCAGTAAATTGAACCCAGTATGAAACCTTTGAACATCAGTTTCTATATTCTGACACTTATTCTCTAGTTGTAACATAGGGTTCATCTTCTGTAAAACTTTCTTTATCTTCAAAATGGTTTATGTTATGTCTGCATCTGAAGCTCCTCTAGTTCTTCCTTAGTTTTAGAATTCAAAACTTTGATTAAGGTTGTTGCTTCACTCGTTTTGTCTCCCAACGTTTCTCTTACCTCCTCTATCACTGTTTTTCTCTCTGAATCAATTCTTCCTGGTCAAAGATTATCTGAATCGATGGCCAAATTTATGTTATGGCTTGATTGATATCCACCCATATGTTTTCTTTGTCTTGTGCTAAACTTTGAGCCATTACTTACTCACTCTCTAAAAACAATATTCTCTCAACAAGTCTATGGGATTTTTGTAATTCTTCTACATATGGGTTGTTGTCTATCTTTAATTTATGTTCCTGTAGATTCTTTAGCTGATCTTTTAACTTCTCAATATCTTTTCATTGAATGGACATCTCCTGCATATATTTAATCAATTTGTTAGAAGAATTTGTGGTTTGTGTTGGTTTTTTTGTCGATGTAGAAGCCTCTATTGTTCCTGCGACTGAAATAGGCACTGCAGTTAGTGGAACTATAGCCAACTGTGAGGACTACTCTCTCTATTGGCATTTTGATGCATGTGTTGTACTTGATGGCAACCCACATGTAGCAGAACAACTCACTTGTATGGTAACTAGATGAATCTACGTAACTAGATAAATCTACATGAGAGATATCAGATGTGACAGAATGCATGGAAGTTGTGTTTACAGTTGTGACAAAATGCAGGGTAGTTCAGAGGAATCATTTCAGAAGTAATATGGAAAATTACAATGTAGCATGTCTATTCAGAGGTAACAGCGCATTAGTACAGAAGAACAGGAAGATGGAACTAAGGTCTACTAATCAGAATAAAAAAGGTAAAGGAAAAGGGTGATGAAAAGCAGTTTAAGAAGTATACTCAGGTTCACTTAGTCAAAACAACATATACATGCTAGTCCATAGAACAAAAAGAGTGTATACATATACACGCACTCCCACAGGAGTAAAAGAGCATACATGCTCGAAAACGAAGGTTTTGGTCCAAGGTATTGACCCTAGGTATTTGGTCCAAGGTATTTTGGATCCAAGGTATTGGTCGAAGGTTTTGGTCCAAGGTATTGATCCAAGGTATTTGGTCCAAGGTATTGGTCCGAGGTATTTAGTCCAAGGTATTGGTCCAAGGTATTTGGTCCAAGGTATTGGTCCGAGGTATTTGGTCCGAGGTATTGGTCCTAAGTGGTTTTGGTCCAAGGTATTGAGAAAGGCCTAAAACTATATAAGGAGGAGAAGATCAAAGGGATAAGTGTACAAGTAATGAATATCTTATGAAGTGTTAGATCAAAAGAAAATATGCATGTTATGGGTTTCTGATGCCTTACTTGATCTAGACAAAATATGCACCTGAGCGTTTGATGATGGATGAGATCTAATGATGGATCAGGATCATAATGACTTATCATTATGTGATGTGATAATGGATGGGCTAGATCTGATTTCTAACACATGTTTTATCCTTTATATGCGATGATCTGGGTATGACTGAAATCGGAAATTGCAGCGAAGTTATAAGTAAGTATTTATAGACCTATACGCTGGTTCAATTTGGTGAAGGCGCGTGTACATGTTGGTTCAACTCTCCCACGTAGCGTATGCAAAAGAAAAGCTTGGTGTTCACGGATGACTAATCTATCAGATCAGTGCTGCTGTTTTACTGTTGTTTGTCAATGAAGTCTTCTTAGATACAAAAGTAAAACTGAATGCATACAGAGTTTGTGTCTCATTGATTAATTGATTGAGAAAGAAGGGTGATCCTTGTTGTTATCTATTTAGAACTCTGTAATATGACAGTAGATCTTCAGAATGTCACTTATTGCTACAGTTTTTGGTTCATAGGTTTTATGATTTAGTATCTTTAGAGGTATACGGAGGTTGGGAAAAATGAAGTAGCATATACACACAAGTTTTATTCATTAAAGAAGCGTATACATTCTGACACATGCCTTTTGAGGTTACATTAGTTCTAGTTGATGATGCAGTGTTCTGGGTTCATATCTGTGTACTAGTTACAATGATCTGTCTGCCCAGATGATTGGTTGAATTTGATTAAGTTTGAATGAATGGTTGATTCAGTTGTGTCAAAGGTTCAGTGATTCTTTGATTCACTATGTCATAGGTTTCAGTGATTGATTGATTTAGTTATGGTTGATTCAGAGATTGATGATTGGTTTCAGTTATGTCAGAGATTGATGATTGAGTTTCAGTGATTGGTTTTGCTGGATGTATTGTGGTGGTGATTGATTTTGAGTATCAATGTTACTAATGGGTCCAGTGTGAGAATTTGATGGAACGTGGCCTTCATGTTGTAGTATTGTGTACCAGGAGTATCCAGTCTGAAAATTTATGAAACGTGATCCCAGGAGGATACTGAGGGTTGGAGCCTTCAGTGAGGAAGTCAAAGCTTCCTACCAGTAGTGGCCAGTGATTTTATTAGGGGGTTGGAGCTCCCTTCCAATAGTAGCTGGAGAATGAGCGAAGGTTGTAACCTTCTGTAGGTCGGAGCCTACATACTAATAAACATATCAGCTAGTACAAGAACTAAGGGGTTGTAGCTCCCTTCTAGTAGAAGCTGGAGAACGAGAGAAGGTTGTAGCCTTCTGTAGGTGGGTGCCTGCGTACTGGTATGAGTCTGCACCGGTACGAGATTATAATTTTTTTTTCTTATTATTAAAAGAATACAGAGATGATAGCAACAAGTGGTTTTCACTCACATTGGGTTTCCACCTTAGATATTGGTGTTCATGTGTGTTGCTTATGTGTGATGGTTTATTATGTTATTACTGCACATGGTTACTGTTTAATGTTTAATAAAGTACTGATGCACTGATAAAAGATCAACATATGATGAATTGGCTGAATCATAAGTTCACTGGATATACGCTGGTTTCCTTAAGAATAGTTACGTGCACATGCGAGTTCCCTTCACTGAAGTAGCGTATATAAATCTGATTATGGAAATGAAAAAGTTATTGATTTGATAAATGCTGATTCACCCCCCCCCTTTCAGTGTTATTTCCAACAATTGGTATCAGATCAGGTCCTTTGGCAGAAGTTTGACCGCTTGAAGGAGATCCATAGTAACAATGGGAAAGGATCTAAAGAAGAAAGTGCCTCAAAAGAAGAAGGCATCTCAAAGGAACTGTGACAGTGGGAGAGACAATTGGCCTTTATGTGGAAGCAACTCTTCAAATTCAAAATCACCTTAGAATGAAGATGAACAAGCAAAAGAACTATTAGGTATGAATTTGTTGTCCTCTGGTGATACATTTCTCTATTCATTTGAAGATAATGAAAGTGATAGTGAAACAACTCAATTTGCTCTTATGGGTGAAAGAGAAAGAAATGAAATAGAGGTAGAATTTGAAAAGCTCACATACAAAATTAGAGATCAAAAAGATCTAATTGATAAAAGGGAATGTTCCTACAAAGAAGAAGTTACCAGATTAAAATCTCAGTTGGAGGAAGGAAACAAAGTAAGGAAGTAGTACAAGGAAAAGGAAGATCAATGTCAAAGGCTGCAGGATGAAGTGACATCATTGAGAAATGAAGAGAATGAAAAGGACACAACAACCAAGGAACTTATAGAGAGAACCAGCTACTGTGACGATCTTGAAGCTGTGGTCGTTTCTCTAAAATAAGATCTCAAAAATTCAAATAAGCAGAATGAAGAACTACTCCAATAATTTGAAGAACAAGAAAATGAAGTTCTCGAATTAAGGCAACAAGTGGAATGAGGAAGAAAAGCTGAATAAATCATGAAGAAGTAGTATCTTGAAGAGGAAGAGCAATATCAGGTTGAGGTAAATATCCTAAAAGTTAAATTAAAAGAAAAGGGTAAACTTTTACGATTTCAAGCTAGTAATAAGATTTTGGATGATATTCTTAGTAGTCAAAGGTCTCTTGCCATCAAATCTGGTCTTGGTTTTCATGAAATTGTTAAAAGTGGATCTAACTCACAAACTGAAGCAAGGAACTCTAGTGCAAAATTGAAACACTCAACAAGGAGATAAGAGGTCAATCCCATCAACAATCAAGGAAAGAAATTCTTCAAAGAAAATCATTTACTCCTAACTATGGAAGTGTTAATAAACTCTTTCCTCTGATGGATAATGTTCAATGTTTTATATGTCATAATTTTGGGCATGTTGCAGCAAGATGCAGAAGTAGAATAGTTCAAGCTAATAACTGTCACACAGAAATATCATCAACTTCTAGGTACTTCAAGGGATATTGTTTTTCTTGCAATATGTTTGGTCACAAAGCCATTGATTGGTATAGAAGGAATATGGAACATATAAGATGTTATGCTTCTAACAAGTTTTGAAATATAGCAAAAGAATGCAGGAACAAAATTCGGCCAACATACCAAAAGAAGCAAACATCATCACACTCCAAGGTATGGAAGAAGGAGGAAGCACAACCAGAAATATGTGGCATAGCTCAGCATACAGACAGAACAGAATCAGGAGAAACTAAGAGTATGCAATTTCAGTGTTATGATTCTCATATGCAGTTATCATGAAAACAAGTCACGTATATACACGAGTTCGAAGCTGCACAATTGCATATATGTTGGTTTGATGAAGAAGTAGTGGGATAAACTCAGGAAAAGGGGTATGATATGGCTCAGTCAATTATCAATTGTCTTTTCTATTTTGATTGATGATGATTACAGTCTATTGATGATATGTAGAAGTGATTTTGTCCCTCATAAGTTGTTGATGACTTGATGTATAACTAGTTGATGATGATTCCTTGATGATCCTTACTGATATATGCAATGATTAGATCTTACAGTGAGCAGTTGGCAAAGGTTTAGGGGAGAATATGCTATGCTTCCAATAATGCATTGTTGGCATTATGTTTAGAAGTCTTTGGTGCTTATGTTACTGAAATGTTTAAATGATACATCATGCTATGCTGTAGTCATGAGTTGCCTATTATGAAATCTCAGATGATACTTACATTTCTTGAGCCACATAATTGTTATTTAGATATGATTTATGGATGATTGTGGATAACCTTTTTGATGATTCATACAATACATATGATATTTTGATTACATGGTGATCTTCATAAGGACAAGGAGAAGTACAAATCTTGAGTACACAACTTCATTATTTGATGATGAGTCACTCATTTCTTTTATGCTGCTATCATCATGCCTTCAAAGATGCATAAAGTTCATATGGTGTAGTTATGATGGAGGATTTCTATAGTTCTTGGCTGTCACATGGTTGAGGATTGTTGCTGTTGATGGTCTCAAGGAAGCTTGACAAATGACTATGAGATCATGGTTTTGTAGATACATATTGCTATCTCTTTGATGGATACACATTATGTTAGATACATGGATGATTACTCAAGTTGCATATTGATAAATATTGTTGGTTGGCCAAGAGAAAGGTGTTATTGTAGGTCTCATGAAGACATAACTATTTTAATACATGGATATTCAGAGACATGGCTTACTTAGTCACATAATGATGATGACTTCTTACTTTATGATGATAAGTTTGATACTCACACATGTTGATTATCATGGTCGATGCTTATCAAATGTGGGATGTTCCCTAGTGATGATACATGGTTGATATATTGAGGGCTCTTGTGGAAAGATCATGTAGTTCTTGATGATGATGTTATGATCATAAATGATGACTATGGTGTTTTAACATACATATGATATGATGTGAATGATTTTGTGTTACTGCTTGGAGATGATTCATGGAAGGTTATGATAAGGCTCTTTCTACTAAGGAAATAGAGCAAATTGATCTTAATGAGATCAAGAGGATGAGTTGATATCTATATGCGACATACTTTGTCATAGGTTGATGATATTTACATTGTCACATCTTGGGAACTGATGATGGACATATACATGTTGTTGGTCTGGATGTAGCTAACAGAGCTTAAGGAGCAGATCATATATGGTGTATGATAGTTGCTAATGACTATCATGGCCTTGTTTATATCTTTGGTCTCTGTTATAAATGTCATGTATATCATTCGATGTAAAGGTCATATAAAGATCCATGATGTAATAATATGTCTTTATCTGTCGTAGTCTTTTAATGAGTCCTTTTTGGTCATATGATGTAATTTGTACCCCCACTATGCATGGGAAGGATGATGTAATAATTGCTATATTTCAGTCATGTATAAACAATTGGTATATCCCCACTTGGTTGGATGGATGAGTCAAATTTGGTATATCCCCACTTGGTTGGGAGATTGATGTATGAAGGTCAAACTCACATAGTTGAGTTATAGAGTCATGTTATTCTTTTGGAAAATATTTTTGCAGACTTTGCATGTGCTCAGGGGGAGCATGGATGGTTTAGTGCATCACAACATGTACAAAGGGGGAGTTTAATCAGAGAATTCAGCATGTGCCTAGGGGGAGCATGATCAATGTTTATATTCAGCTGTTCAGATATGACAGTCTTCACTTTGGTCAGCCCTTTGCCCTTGATATCAAAGGGGGAGAATATCTTAGTCCACCCTTTGCCCTTGATGTCAAAGGGGGAGAGTATTTTTGTGTTGCTTGTTATCTCTAATAGTTTCTAGAACTTGCAGTAATCAACACCAACATGGTTGCCATCAAGTCCAAAGGGGGAGATTGTTGGCATTATGATGCATGTGTTGTACTTGATGGCAACCCACATGTAGCAAAACAAATCACTTGTATATGGTAACTAGATGAATCTACGTAACTAGATAAATCTACAGGAGAGATATCAAATGTGACAAAATGCATGGAAATTGTGTTTACAGATGTGACAAAATGCAGGTAGTTCAAAGGAACTATTTTAGAAGTAATATGGAAAATTACAGTGTAACAGGTCTATTCATAGGTAAAAAAGCATTGGTATAGAAGAACTGGAAGATGGAACTAAGGTCTACTGATCAGAATAAAGAAGGTAAAGGAAAAGCTGATGAAAAGTAATTTAAGAAGTTTACACATGTTCACTTAGTCAAAAAAGTGTATACACGTTGGTCCACGGAACAAAAAGAGCGTATACATATACACGCACTCCCATAGGAGGAAAAGAGCATACATGCTAGAAAACCAAGGTTTTGGTCTGAGGTATTTTGTCCAAGGTATTTGGTCCGAGGTATTGACCCTAGGTAATTGGTCCAAGGTATTTTGGGTCCAAGGTATTGGTCCAAGGTTTTGGTCCAAGATATTGTCCAAGGTATTTGGTCCGAGGTATTGGTCCGAGGTATTGGTCTGAGGTATTTGGTCTGAGGTATTCGTCCGAGGTATTTGGTCCGAGGTATTGGTCCTAAGTGGTTTTGGTCCAAGGTATTGAGAAAGGCCTAAAACTATATAAGGATGAGAATATCAAAGGGATAAGTGTACAAGTAATGAATATCTTATGAAGTGTTAGATTAAAAGAAAATATGCATGTTATGGGTTTCTGATGCCTTATTTGATCTAGACAAAATATGCACCTGAGCTTTTGATGATGGATGAGATCTAATGATGGATAAGGATCATAATGACTTATAATTATGTGATCTGATAATGGATGGGCTAGATCTTATTGCTATCACATGTTTTATCCTTTATATGTGATGATCTTGGTATAACTGAAGTTAGAAATTGCAGTGAAGTTATAAGTAATTATTTGCAGATCTATATGTTGGTTCACTTTGGTGAAGGTGCGTATACATGTTGGTTTGGCTCTTCTAAGTAGCGTATGCAAAAGAAAAGCTTGATGTTCAAGGATGACTGATCTATCCGATCAGTGTTGTTGTTTTACTGTTGTCTGTCAATGAAGTCTTCTTAGATATGAAAGTAAAACTGAATGCATACAGAGTTTATGTCTCATTGATTAATTGATTGAGAAATAAGGGCGATCCTTGTTGTTATATGTTTAGAACTCTGTAATATGACAATAGATCTTCAGAATGTCACTGATTGGTATAGTTTGTGGTTCAGAGTATGATTCAGTGTCTTTAGAGGTATACGCAGGTTGGGCAAAAGGAACTAGCGTATAGATGTAGGTTTGCTTCATTAAAGAAGCGTATACATTCTAACACATGACTTTTGAGGTTATAGATAGTTCTGGTTGACGATGTAGTGTTCTGGGTTTAGATTTATGTACTAGTTACAGTGATCTGTTTGTTCCAGTTGATTGGTTGAATCTAATTAAGTTTGAATGAATGGTTGATTCAGTTGTGTCAGAGGTTTAGTGATTGTTTGATTCAATATGTCAGAGATTTCAGTGATTGATTGATTCAGAGATTGATGATTGGTTTCATTTATGTCAGATATTGATGATTGAGTTTCAGTGATTGGTTTTGCGGGTTGCATTGCAATGGTGATTGATTTTGAGCTTCAATGTTACTAATGGGTCCAGTGTGAAAATTTGATGAAACGTGGCCTTCATATTGTAGTATTGTGTACCAAGAGTATCTAGTCTGAAAATTTCTGAAACGTGGTCCCTGGAGGATACCGAGGGTTGGAGCCTTCAGTGAGGAAATCAAAGCTTCCTGCTAGTAGTGGTTGGTGATTTGATCAGGGGGTTGGAGCTCCCTTCCAGTAGCAGCTGGAGAATGAGTGAAGGTTGTATCCTTCTATAGGTCGGAGCCTACGTACTAGTAAACATATCGGATAGTACAAGAACTAGGGGGTTGTAGCTCCCTTCCAGTAGAAGCTGGAGAATAAGAGAAGGTTGTAACCTTCTGCAGGTGGGTGCCTGTGTACTGGTATGAGTCTGCACTAGTACAATATTGTAGAAAGATTGTCTTATTATTAAAAGAAGACAAAGACGATAGCAGCAGGTGGTTTTCACCCACATTAGGTTTCTACCTTAAATCTTGGTGTTCATGTGTGTTGCTTATGTGTGATGGTTTATGATGTTATTACTGCACATGGTTACTTTTTAATGTTTAATAAAGTATTGATGCATTGATTAAAGATCAACATATGATGAATTAACTGAATCATAATTTCACTGGATATATGATGGTTACCTTAAGAGCAATTGCGTGCATACGTGAGTTCCCTTCACTAAAGTAGTGTATATAAATCCGATTATGGAAATGAAAAAATTATTGATTTGATAAATACGGATTCACTCCCCCCCTCTCAGTATTATTTCCAACACTTTCTCCTTCAACAATTTTTCTAGTTCTACCTCCATTTCTCTGATCTGGACATTCTATTCAACTATTATATTGAACATGTCTTCCTTTTTCTTTTCCAATTCTCCCATTTTCTTGGTCTTTGGATCCTCTATGGATGTTAGCTTGAGATGCTTCCTCAGAGCTATTATATATGCATTTTTTTTTCCTTACAATCGCCTCTACCGCATTTACATCACTATGGTCATAACCTAGCTTGATGACTAAGTCCTCTAGTTATTTAATTCTAGTATCCTTTGCCAAAGATGAGATATTCTCAAGATTCAACTGTGACAATATGTTGTTGATGGAGGCCTGCAATTTTGAAGATGTCATGGCAGTATTAGTCATAGTGGAGTATAACATCTCTCTAGTCTATTTTTGCATATCCATCTGATCAATCAGATGGATTTGATTAGTGTCAAAGGAGAAAATTGTGTTCTTGTAGGTTGTTGGTGATTTTGGGAATGGAACCGGTCTGTAGAAAATCCATTTTCACTCTTAAATGTTCAGTATCAAAGGTTCACAGAAGCCTGCGTTGGTAAGAAGCAGTTTGCTTCTAGAATTGAGTATATGTATTGGCCTTTAGCATCTCATTTTTTTCTTTATTTCTTTATACTTAGGAAAAATATTTGGCTTTGTTTGGCCTTGAGCCAACTCTATTGTCTGAGCTGAATCTGGAGGATCTTGTGAGGCCGAGGAAGATGGAGAGGCTTCAAAAATATTGTATTGTCTTGTACCTGCAAAAATGTTTTCTAGTCTCATAGAAACATGTGGACCTATTGAAACTATAGTAGTTTTTTCTTCATCATCCTGCATGAAAAATGGTTTTGGATTAGTTTTCTACTTCTTTGTATATATTAGGAATTCCTTTGCTCCAATAAATGTTACTATAGGAGACTTTTCTTCTCTTAACCTTTTTTCATGCTTTTCTTGAGCTACTGGAGTTTGTGAAGTAGTTGTAGACAAAACCTGTTCTTTAGCTTCTTGCAGAGTGTTCTCCTCCCACTGATCCTGGTTAGTTTTTCAATCTTTGGTCTTGGAGTGCTAGTGATCCAAATCGGATCCATATACGACTGTCACAGAATCGTGACTGTATCGGGACGAAACAAATCCTTGAAGAATCCAAAACAGCAAATCGAAAACACCCTGAACCAGTGACCATGGCAGCCGGTGCAGAACGACGAGGACCTCGGTCAAAGCATGCTGACCGAGGCCCATGGAGACTGCGCAGGAGGTCGATGTAGCCCCTGGGAGCCCCAGAATGGGAAAAGGAGTTGATTTTCGATGCGCTAATCGTGCATCACTTCGCGAACAGGGCTGAAATGGTAGAGCCTTAAGCACTCGGTCACGTTGGGAGCCAGAGGACCATGGGCGTAGAAACGAAAAGCGCCATCGTATGAAGGTGGGACCCACAACCTGGAAACCGATGGTTTGATCAAGGCGCCCTTGAATGGTAAGAGGTTTTGGAGAAAGCGGAGCTATCACACTCAGCGATCGACACGTGGTAGCCGAGGTGAGAGAAAAACCATCGTGATTGCGTGTTATCAGTCGAGCAAGTCAACCACGCTCGATGTGCGTATGACATTAGATCTAGAGGAGCCCAGATCAGATGGCTGAGATTGCGTCCGATAGACAGAGCGGAATTGACAAGGAATTAAGCCGCGATTTAAGGGGATTTGGAATCCGTTGACTGCCATGGTGGGGGAAGAAATGAATCGATGAACAGGCTGGCGATGTTCCGATGGAGACACGTGGCGACTTCCCGAGCGTTCATGCTGATGCCGAATAGGGAACTCCCAGCATACAGGCGGAAGGAGAATCGACGCAAGAAGGAGAGGAACCGAACATGCATGGAGTTCGAATGGCTAAAGCCATGAACAGAGACTACCGAATAAAAAAAGAGAGAGCGAAGAGTCCAAGCGACCAAAAGAGATAGTGAACAGTGAACCCTGAGAGGAGGACTGGGCACAGAGAGCAGTAAAGCCGAGTAGAGGAGACAGAGGGCCGAGCTGACCACAAGCAGCATCGAGCACCATAGAGCTTGAAGAATCAAGCCTTCCCATAGAGGAATCTGTCCGAATTGAGAATCACAGTTGGCTCTTTCCACTGTAGACCGAGGGTTACAGAGCTAGTAGGAAGAATAAGAGTCTGTATACTCCAAGTGGCTTGGGGAATCCAAGAACCACCCTACCAAGCAAAATCTACTTTAGGAGAACTCATATTGAGTCCCTGCATTGTAATTTCTCTGCTGAAAGGCACAATAAAACAAGGCCACCACTGAAGCTGGACCGGAAATGTAGCCCTGGAGAATAGGGTGAACTCCTTATTAAAAAGTGTTTGTGTCTTTGTGTTGCTTACTGTATTTCTCTGCTGTCTTTCCATTTATTTTCTGTGTATTGACAATCTGATCGATCCGTTGTTTCAATAACACAGAACACACACACCAGCACGTGGGTCTGTAATACCTTTTGTTTAATAAATCTTCAACTAAGGTCACTCATAGGGTGATTATCAGATCAAGTGTATCAAAGCTCTAGGCTGTAAGGTTAGACAAGCTTGTGTTGGTTTAGCTGTGAATCCTCACTAGATCAAAGCTCAAATTAGGAGAAGGAGAGTTGGTGGAAACTAGTCCTGAAATTGGGAGAGTCTATTCTCGGAAGACAATGTCAGAAGAAGGTTCTATAGGGCCAGACTCTCAATTCATAGAAAGTTTCCTAACTATAAAGTCCATGGTAGAAGAAATGTATAGGGACATTAGAAAGCATAAGGGTGAAGATTCATCAGGCTCTAAGTAGGATAAAGAAGAAGATAAATCTCATTCCCATGACCACTCCAAAGGAAAGGGGAAAGAAGAAAGCTTCCCTACACCTCCTAGTAGCCATGTGCATAATAAGAAGGCATCTTTGATTAAGTTAGATGTTAAATTTGATTTGCCAATATATGATGGAGAGCTAAATGCTGAAAAGTTGGACAATTGGATTAGACAAATTGATGTGTATTGCAGAGTACAAAATATAGACTCAGACAAGAGCAAGATTCAGCTAGCAAGCCTTCGCCTAGGGGGCACTGCCTTGGTATGGTGGGAAGACAGAACCCAAGCTGATATGACGAAGCATGGTAAGACCATCGCTGTCTGGAGTGAATTTGTTACTGCAATCAAAAAGCAGTTCTATCCATTGGCCTACATGCAACAAGCTATGATGAGTTGGCAAACTCTTCGGCAGTTGAAAGGGCAAAGTGTATAAGGGTATACTCAAGTGTTCAGAAAGAGAGCATTGATGTTGGGTATTTCATTAGACTCACCAGAAACTCTTTTGAAGTACATTGGTGGTCTACACAGCTACATGAGACATACCATCCTCATGTTCAATCCCACTAGTATAGATGAGGTGTTTATGCAAGCTACTCATCTAGAAGCTAGAGGAAAGAATGGAAATCCAGAAGTTGGGGAACCATCCCAACCCACTGTAAGCAAGAGCAAGGAGAAAAGAAAGCAGAAGTGGAAAGCAAGGAAGGCTAACACTGCACAGAAAGGCAAAGCCTCATGCACTCACTGTAAAAAGGAGGGGCATGATGATGAGCATTGTTGGATTCTACATCCAGAGCTGAGACCTAAGAAGTCCGAGGGCAAGAAGAAGAAGACTGCTACAACTATTCAGAAAGATTTGGGGCCAAACTCGGGAGATGAAACAATCATTGTAGTCACAGGTACAAAAGGTAAGAATTCTGAAGCATCTACTAGTAATTCTGCTCAATTTGTTATTGATGAAGAACATGAGAGAAAAAGGCATGAGCTTTTTCATATTCGAGTTGTTTCCAAAAATCAAAAGGTTGATACTTTGTTTGATAGTGGCTCACAAGTAAATCTGATTTCTGAAGCAATTGTAAATAAATTGGGATTAGCAACTACATCTCATACGAAGCCATACCCATTAGAATGGTTGAATGATAAAGCACAACTTCAAGTGACTAGACAGTGCAAACTCAAGTTTTCTTTTGCGTCAACGTTTGTAGATGAGGTTGAGTTAGATGTAATTCCTTTGGATATATGTGGAATTGTTTTAGGAAGTCTTTACTTGTATGATAGAAAGACTATTTTGTATAGAGCTGAAAACAAGTATCTACTTGTTAAAGATGGAATCAAATACTTTGTAAGAGCTCATAAGCTCAAGAATAATTATACTCTCATAAACTCAGGACAGATGAAAATAATGATAAATTCATGCAAACATTTCTTACTAATGGTTGTAAACGAAAATAAAACTGATAAAACCAATGTATTTGAGGGTTGTAATTCTGATCAGCAAGCTGGTATAGAAAAGATTGTTTCAGAGTATGTGTTGAGTCTTGAAAATGTCATTCATTTCCATTACACTTTCACTATTATGTCCATTATATCACCTCCATTTCACCTCCATTTCACTACTATGTCACCACATTCATCCCACTTTCATTATCATTGGACCACATTTATGTTTTTCCAAACTTTATTAATTCTAAGCCTTTTAAGTGAATTTGTGGTTAAAAATTAGAAAATAATGTGCATATCCTTATACCTAACAAATGGGCTGAGATTATTGACATGTGAATGTTGAAAGGAAGCTTCTAGAAGACCCTTATGTGGCATTCTAAGGCCAAATTCGAATTTGAGTGGAAAGAATCATGGGATCATGAGGATATGTGTCACATCTCCTGATTATATTGTAACTCTAAGAAGACATGTGTCTTATCAGTTCCTATTTTTATTAGGACTCTAGAGGTAGAGGGAGAGATTCATGGACTCTTATTAATGATATGGCTTCTCATCTTTTTGTATAAATAGGAGATCTCTCTCCTTCATTTGTTAGTCTTTTAGCTTGTGAGCCTTAGCTTGTTAGTTCTTAAGCTTGTTAACTTGTGAGATGGCTTTGGAAAGCTTTGGAGAGCTTTGTTGTACTTTGTAATTTTGAAGAATTTGAATAAAGCTTTGATGTTCTCAACATGGAAGGAGATGTGAAGTAGATGTCATGGAGCATATTAGAATGTAAGGTAGAGTAGATTTCATTTTGTAATTTTGCTTTGATTTCATTATGTTATTTGATTGCTTTCAAGTTTGATAAATTAGATTTTCCATTCATGCAATTTTAATTCATGTAAGTGTGTTCAACCGGTTGATTGTAGATTAGTTTTTCTTTATATGTTTTTGCATCAACTAGTGACATGAGATTTACCTCTCTGCTGACTTTGCTTTTTTTAGCTTTTCAATTTCAATTATGCTTTGATTTCAGTCTTATTCATTTGCTTTTTTAGTTAGTTTAGATATCAGATTGCTCAAGTTATTGATGATTACCTCCGAAAGCCATAGCGAGACTAACTGGCGAGGGGTCAGACTATGAATTGATGTGATTTGATTTTAAGTTTACTTTTCTGCAATTAGATATCAGATTGCTCAAGTTGTTGATGATTACCTCCGAAAGCCATAACGAAACTAACTGACGAGGGGTAAGACTATGAATTGATGTGATCTGATTTTAGTTTTACTTTTCTGCAATTAGATATTAAATTGCTCATATCATTGACGGTTACCTCCGAAAGCCATAGCGGGACTACTGGCGAGGGATCGAATTATGAATGTGTAATTTGATTTTAGTTTTACTTTTCTGCAATTAGATATTGAATTGCTCATATCATTGATGGTTACCTCCGAAAGCCATAGCGGGACTACTAGCGAGGGATCGAATTATGAATGTGTAATTTGATTTTAGTTTTACTTTCCTTGCAATTTTTTATTTTTTTGAGTGCAATAGTTTAAATCACTTTTCTATATTTAGACAGCAGCAGAGATAATAGTTTCATGATCAGTAGTTCATTATTTACTTGTTTATATAGCAGCACATTTTCCATTTTTGTTCAAGCATTACTGTCATCACTAATACATTCTAAGACCTTCTGAAGTGTTAAGTTTTGGAAATCATTATAGAGGACATAATTGCCCTAGAATCAATATCCATACTTGCCTTCTAGAGACTTAGGAATAGGATTTCCATTTGCATTAGACACTTTAGGAGATCAACAAGAACAAAACCCCAAAACAAAACAAAAACTATAAAACAACGAAGTAAGAAAAAGGTTAACTAAGCACATATGGTGCACCACTCTTCATCAGTTTACGATACCCGGATTGATAATTTATGTAGAGCAATTTAAGATGTTAAATTGACTAGACATTTTGGTGCCGTTGCCGGGGAAGTGTAATTAGGAGACCTTATTTCTTACATCTAAATTTTTTTTTTAATAATTCTTGAGTATGCTCTCCTCCTGCACTTTGTGTAATTTGGAGGATCAGAAAAAGGATTGTTATGTAAAAAAATAAAAAAATTCTTGAGTATGCTCTCCTCCTGCACTTTGTGTGATCTGGAGGATCAGAAAAATAATTGTTATGTAAAAAAAAAAGAAAAAAAAAAAGGAGACAAAATAAACTTCATCATTTCAATTGATTCAATAATAAAAACAAATAAAAACAAATAAAAAAAAAAAATGAAACCCAACTGCTTCGATAGGTTCATCTGTCCAAGATTGACTGGTTATGGTCTATAGTGGTCCTCAAAACACTGTATCCTGCTTTAATAAGGTTTTGCAACTTCGCTGCGGAATGTAGCCTGATTTCGTAGCTAGTTGAGAATTTCACAGCTGATTTCAAGGTTTAGCAGGTTACAGGCGTCCAATGAAGAAACCAACCACATGGGCATCTCTGGAATTGTCTCGACATAGATCCTATCCTAGTCACCCAACCTAGATTGACAAAAAATCAGCTTAAGACCTCAATCAAAGTCTTGTTTTTAGCTTGTTTTCCTTGAAGTCTTTGCTGCCTGAAATTGAAAATCATTAATGTTTCTTATAAAAATTTACAATTTCAGAGAAAAAAAATAAAATGAAAACAATTCATGGCTATCTTGAATCCTAGCTTTCACTGTAGCTTTAGTAGGAAAATCTGCATTCCTGTTTGAAGCCTTGGCCCTGAAACAAACCTGCAAAAACATTAAAAAAAATTAAATAAATAAATAAAATAAAATAAAAAAATAAAATGAAAACCTGTAATATGAACAATCTGAGCTGCGATCAACTAAATGATGTGTTTCAACATTTACAATGCTATACGATGAAGCATCTTACTTTTTCTCCATTTTAGTATAAAATGTCATTCGCATTATATTCCTACCCATCTCTTTGCAAAATTATCTTGCCATCAACAACTACAATTCATCGTGTAATCAAAATTTCAAGTACATCAAGAAGAAGGATATTGAAAAAGAAGATAATTTTGGAGAAAAGCCGAACATTAGGCATCCAATAATAAACAACCACTTCATGTGTGTTGACTCCAAAGCCTATTCATCACTATTGTAGGGATGCACCAAGACAGGGGCATTACCAGAAGGAAAAAACTCTCCACGGCCGCATTGAAAAAGTTGGATTGAAGCAAGAACTTTTCTTACAAAACCACCTTATTAACATAAATGCAGAGAATGCACAAATTTGTATCGTCCTACCTCTAATTCGAAAATTTTACAAGCCAAATGCAACAACTCATGAAAAACTTAAAACAAAGAAAAACGTCAAACTTCAAATGCACGATTTAGAAAAACGGAGGCGAATTTAGAAAAAATAAAACATGGGTTTTTTCGCTAGTAGGGACAATTAGATAAACCAGAAACCGTTTTAAGAAATTCGTGGTGGTTTGGGAGAAATTCTCAGTTCTTTGAGCCCATTTTTGCAGGCCGCGAGAAATAAAAAAAACAGGATTTGAGTTAATTAACTGACAGTTGGTTTCCGGCTGCTTCTGATTTGAAATCAATGGCATACTGATAATTAACTATACATCTTCCACCTTCTACCACCCATCTAACACCTGCTCTGCCACTTCCCGATCCATAGCAGTTCTAATTGGATACGACTCTTTGCTGATGAACGTAACACCTGTTAACAACAGTTCTAATTGGATACGGCTCTTCACAGCCGATTGATAGACATGGCATGGAGTAGCATTCAATCTTGACTTTAATGTATAATGGCTTCTCTCCTGACTCGTACTTCAGTTATGGCTGATTATATGTATTCAAAAAAAAATCACACAACTCTTCTCTTTATTTCCACGTTCCAGAGTTTTAGATTTGGTGTGATCTTATGGGAGTTGGCTACTTTACGTATGCCACGGAGTGGAATGAATCCCATGCAGGTAGTTGGTGTTGTTATTTTTCAGAATCGTCATCTAATATTCCTGGGAGTTGTCTTAAACATGAGTTATGGGCAGTATATGCATACCTGGATTCAAAACAACGTATCGTTGCAGCATGAAGCTACACAAATAGTCCAGTCCATGCTCAGGCCAAACAACTATGTTATTATCAAGCACGACCTTAGTATCCTTGATTATTTATCGAACTTTATCTGCTGTTTGTATGGGAAGCCCGGGGCTTATTGTGTAATAACACTGGCATTTTCAGTTAGAGAAAGGATCAATATCATTTTGGTTGATTTTGTTTCAACTGAAAATATCCGTTTTAAAGATGAATCACTCATTTTTAAGGTTGCAAAAACTCCACAGGAAAGTGCGTAAGAGATAAAAGTCTATGCATGACACAAGTATCCAAAATATGTGTAAAACTGATGGTTGACTGTTTCATCCACTTTCCGCAGATGATTCAACTTTCCGCAGCTGTTTTTATTAAACTCTAGGTTGCAGCTGTCATCAAGCAAAAAAAGCCACATGGGTAGCTGGGAGAATGTCAGTACATGGATGGTGTCCTATTCATTTGATCCAATTCGATGAAAAAGACCTCGGTCAAAGGGAAGTCAAGTTGTGTGCTATCACTAAATCGCCACACTCAGTCACCACACTAAGTCACTAAATGTCAAGAAAAATAATAATAATTTTGAATCAATGAAATGAATAAGTTATTTGCTCACTTTTCTGAAGGTATTGATTAATTTTTCACTGATGATGAAAGATGAATGGCTAACTTTGTATTCAATATTTTTAGCTACAGAAACTGTGCACATTCTGCAGTTGAAGTCCAATTTTGCTGTCAGAAAAACCTCATTGTTCAAATCAGCCTATATTTCTCATACAAAATTAGATTTTGATGATTTAAGTACCATTGGAAAGATCTCAACAAGATCTACACAATGAGAAATCCATCATTAGAGTTTTAAATGGCAAAATAAATTGTTGAAAAGAAGTAACATTCAACTTGGGGCACCAATTCCAAAGCAGGTATAATTCTTTTGATTTTTCCTTTGAATACTTGTTTCATTAATACAAATTCTTAGTTTTGTGTGTAAATATCATAACTAGAGAGATTAATCACCTCTCTCCTTTGATAACCTTACATTCCATTGTAGAAGAAGTATTAGTTTTTTTTGCAGGTTCCAGGATGAAAGACAAATGACTACAAGAGAATGGTGTCTCTCTAAGAGACCAATTTGCTTCATAAGAGGATGATCAACAACAAAGAGGAAATATGATGATGCAAAATCAGATCCAAACACTTGAAAAACCTTCAGATACTATTGTCTCCATCACATCCATACTTCATAATAAACTATTCACCTCATTTCATTCCATATTTTCCATTTACATTCACATACACTTTCCATCTCTTTCTATCCATTCATAACTCACAAATAAAAGCAAGAGGCTCATTCACATGCTTATTTCCCATTTCCATTTCTACTTTCCATTGCCATCTTCCATTTTCATCTTCCATTTCTTGTCATTTTCATTTCGCAAATAAGCCTTGCTTCAATGCAAATTATTGAGTCCATAGTCCTTTGAGTCTAAGTTCCTTGTAAAGACACCTTGAGGCTTGCATGCCTTAATGGCAAGTCCTCATGCTGACAAACAATGGGAATACATTAATGTCCCTTGTTCGTCAGATCTTCTAAGTGACTCGACATCGGTAAAATCATTTGTACCTAGCAAGATGTGTTTGGGCATCTTGACTCTCATTGTCATCAATGGTGAGAGTTCTCGTGTTGACTAGTGGCATCCATTAATGGTCACTAAGTCAACAATTTCCTACTATGTTCGACATTAGAACATCTTTTCACATAGTAGAAATTGTACCAATGAGTTTTGAAGACATGAAGACTATTATTTTCAGCATTTTGGAGCAGATTCAGCGAGTTTTAGTAGAAGCAATAAAAAGTCATCTTATCTCTTTATCCATGACTCCCCTTGTTCAGCCACTTGAAGAAGAATATGATCAGAATTTTGCAGCCACCACACATACAACTCATCCATTCCAAAGGGTAAGTAAAGGTACGTCATTTTCTAACTTTTTACTATAGAATTCCATAAAAAGCTAGAATGATAATTGTTGGAAAAACATTTCTCTTCCTAATTTCATAAAATTGTCAATACCATCAGTTTAGGGGGGGAATACATTCATATTCATATCTTGTCATGTCCATATTATATTCAGGAGCCCACATACTTCCAACATATATTAACTATTACATTGTTATTATGAGCATACAATGGCTTTTCAAAAAGTGCTTAAAGGATAAATTGGATACAAACAAAATCATGGTTGTTACACAAGAACCAACCATTATGCAATCCAATAAATATATACTTTGCAACAATAATCAAAATATCATTATGCAAAGTTCAAAGATCAAAATAGAATGCAAAAATAAAAATAAAAAAATTGGTTGTAACACAAGAACCAACCATGTTGCAATTCAAGTAAAACACTTTGCAAAAATATGAAGTTATCAAATGATATCATGCAAAGTTAAGCCAAAGCTCAAGGATCCAAAGAGTTAATGTAATATATATTGCATGAGGACATGCAATAACTTCAGTTGGGGGGTATGTTGAGTCTTGAAAATGTCATTCATTTCCATTACACTTTCACTATTATGTCCATTATATCACCTCCATTTCACCACTATGTCACCACATTCATCTCACTTTCATTATCATTGGGCCACATTTATGTTTTTCCAAACTTTATTAATTCTAAGCCTTTTAAGTGAATTTGTGGTTAAAAATTAGAAAATAATGTGCATATTTTTATACCTAACAAATGGGTTGAGATTGTTGACATGTGTAGGTTGAAAGGAGGTTTCTATAAGACCCTTATATGGCACTCTAAGGCCAAATTCGAATTTGAGTGGAAAGAATCATGGGATCATGAGGATATGTGTCACATCTCCTAATTATATTGTAACTCTAAGAAGACATGTGTCTTATCAGTTCCTATTTTGATTAAGACTCTAGAGGTAGAGGGAGAGATTCATGGACTCTCATTAATGAGATGGCTTCTCATCTTTTTGTATAAATAGGAGATCTCTCTCCTTCATTTGTTAGTCTTTTAGCTTATGAGTCTTAGCTTGTTAGTTCTTAAGCTTGTTAACTTGTGAGATGGCTTTGGAAAGCTTTGGAGAGCTTTGTTGTACTTTGTAATTTTGAAGAATTTGAATAAAGCTTTGATGTTCTCAACATGGAAGGAGATGTGAAGTAGATGTCATGGAGCATATTAGAATGTAAGGTAGAGTAGATTTCATTTTGTAATTTTGCTTTGATTTCATTATGTTATTTGATTGCTTTCAAGTTTGATAAATTAGATTTTCCATTCATGCAATTTTAATTCATGTAAGTATGTTCAACCGGTTGATTGTAGATTAGTTTTTCTTTATATGTTTTTGCATCAACTAGTGACATGAGATTTACCTCTCTGCTGACTTTGTTTTTTTTAGCTTTTCAATTTCAGTTATGCTTTGATTGTAGTCTTATTCATTTGCTTTGTTAGTTAGTTTAGATATCATATTGCTCAAGTTATAAAGCCATAGCGAGACTAACTAGCGAGGGGTCAGACTATGAATTGATGTGATTTGATTTTAAGTTTACTTTTCTGCAATTAGATATCAGATTGCTCAAGTTGTTGATGATTGCCTCCAAAAGACATAGCGAGACTAACTGGCAAGGGGTCAGACTATGAATTGATGTGATCTGATTTTAGTTTTATTTTTCTCCAATTAGATATTAAATTTCTCATATCATTGACGGTTACCTCTGAAAGTCATAGCGGGACTACTGGCGAGGGATCGAATTATGAATGTGTAATTTGATTTTAGTTTTAATTTTCTGCAATTAGATATTAAATTGCTCATATCATTGACGGTTACCTCTGAAAGCCATAGCGGGACTACTGGCGAGGGATCAAATTATGAATGTGTAATTTGATTTTAGTTTTACTTTCCTTGCAATTTTTTATTTCTTTGAGTGCAATAGCTTAAATCTCTTTTCTATATTTAGACAGTAGCAGAGATAATAGTTTCATGATCAGTAGTTCATTATTTACTTGTTTAAATAGCAACACATTTTCCATTTTTGTTCAAGCATTACTGTCATCACTAGTACATTATAAGACCTTCTGAAGTGTTAAGTTCTGGAAATCATTATAGAAGACATAATTTCCTTAGAATCGATATCCATACTTTCCTTCTAGAGACTTAGGAATAGGATTTCCATTTGCATTAGACACTTTAGGAGATCAACAAGAACAAAACCCCAAAACAAAACAAAAACTATAAAACAATGAAGTAAGAAAAAGGTTAACTAAGCACATATGGTGCACCACACTTCATCAGTTTACGATACCCGGATTGATAATTTATGTAGAGCAATTTAAGACGTTAAATTGACTAGACAATATGATGTCTTGTTTCGAGAACCTCAAGGTCTGCCACCCAAAAAGGGAATAGTACATGATATTATTTTGGCAAAATGTTCCTCGCATAGATGATCTTTTAGATCAATTGAAGGAAGTTGTTTATTTCACCAAGCTGGATTTGCACAATGGATACCATCAGGTCAGAGTTGCAGAGCAAGATGCATGGAAGACTGTTTTCAAAGCAAAGCAGGGATTGTATGAATGGCTGGTTATGCCTTTTTGCTTGACCAATGCCCCTGCTACTTTCATGAGATTAATGAATGATGTACTCAGACCTTTTCTTGATGATTTTGTTATTGTGTATCTGGATGACATTCTTATTTTTAGTAAAACGTGGGAAGAAAATTTAAAGCATGTTAAGTAGACATTAGATGTTTTGAAAAGAGAAAAACTTTATGTTAAACTCTCTAAATGTGAATTTGGCAAAACCTCTCTAAATTATTTGGGTCATATAGTAGGGGGAGGTGAACTGAAAATAGATCCCTCTAAAGTGGCAGTCATTGTAAACTGGCCTAAACCCAAGTCTGCTACAGAAGTGAGAAGTTGCTTAGGAGCAGCACAATATTAGAGGAAGTTCATTTCAGATTTTTCCTCAATTGCAGCTCCCTTACATGCTTTGACAGGATTGAACAAGGTGTTTTAGTGGGGAGGAAAATAGCAGAAAGCCTTCAACACTTTGAAAGAAAAAATTGGTACAGCACCTGTACTAGCACTGCCAGATCTACAAAGACCATTTGAGATCCAAATTGATGCCAGTGACTATGCCATGGGAGTAGTGTTGACACAGGACGGTAAACCCATATGTTATCATTCTAAGACTTTTAATCCTGTAGTAGTCAACTATACTACCTATGATAAGGAATTGTACGCATTAGTTTAGAGTGTGAAAAAGTGGAAACATTACTTAATGGGCAAAGAAACAGTAATACATACTGATCATCAACCACTTCAATACCTACACTCCCAAACTAAGTTGCAACAATCAAGACATTACAGATGGATGAGTTTTCTACAACAGTTTCATTTTGTCATCAGATATAAAAAGGGCATACATAACAAGGTTGCAGACATGTTATCTAGACCCATTATAAATGCATCTACAATACTTAAGCATAATTCTGTGCTACATGAAAGCTACATAGAATAGTATGCTCAGGATATGGACTTTAAAGATGTATATGCAACTTTGAGTCAAGGCAAAAGAGTAGAAGAATTGGACTATCATGTGAAGGACCGACTCTTATATCATTGTGGGAAACTCTGCATTCCACAAACTGAGAGAGAAAAGATAATTAGGGAAGCACACACTTCTCTAATATCAGGTCACTTTGGGGTAAGTAAAATAGTTGCACAGCTGCAAAGGTTCTGCTATTGGCCAAGAATGAGTGAGACAGTTTCTAGATATGTAAAGGGGTGTGCTATGTGTGCTAAAAGCAAGCCCAGCAACAGAAAACTAGGCTTATACACTCCCTTGCCAGTTCCTTCTCACCCTTGGGAAAGCATTTCCATGGATTTTGTTGGAGGACTGCCTAAATCTAGGAAAGGTCATGATTATCTATATGTTGTTGTGGATAGGTTCAAAAAAATGTGTATTTTGATACCCTGTAGTAAACAGATTATAGTTGAACAAACTGCAAAATTATTCTTTGAACATGTATGGGTTCATTTTGGATTACCCACTTCTATTATATCTGATCGAGACACCCGATTTGTGGGAAAGTTTTGGTCCAGTCTGTGGGAACTAATGGACACCAAATTAAAGAAAAGCATAGCTTTTCATCCACCAACAGATGGCCAGATAGAAGTAGTTAACAGGGCAGTGATCTAGTTACTGAGAGGATATTGCAGCAAACATCCAAAGCTTTGGGATGAGCACTTGTGCTATGTGCAACATGCTTACAATAGAGCCAAACACTCTTCTACACAGAGATCTCCTTTTGAGACCTGCCTTGGTTTCATACCAAGGTATCCCTTGGATTTTATCTTTGGTAAAGATACCATGGTTGATGGACACAGTGATGTGGACAGGGCAACTAGGTTCATTGAACAGATCCAGGAGATCCACCAGGTAGTATAGGAATAGCTGGAAAAGAGCCAGGCCAAGTACAAGGCTAGGCATGATAAGCATCGGATGGAGCATATTTTTCAAGTTGGAGACCAAGTCTAGCTGTATATCAGTAAGAACAGGATGCAAGGTGAAGGAAAGAAGCTAAAACCTATCAGGTACGGACCCTTCAGGATACTTGAGAAGATTGGTGAGAATGCTTTTCGCCTTGATCTGCCAGATTACATGCACATCTACTCAGTTGTGAATGCAGATTTCTTGAGGTTGTTTGAACCTTCAATGATTGAGGACCCTGAAGAGCAGAGTCAATTTCCTTCTATTGATGACCTGCTACCTGAATATCTTAATGAGTTGTAAGAAGATACAGTGCTGGAAAAGAAGGTAAGGATGATGCACAGTGGACAGGTGGAATACCTCAGGATTGGGCTTAAAGGTTCGAAGCCGAACAGTGCGAAGTGGATTGAGATTGGACAAGTGAGACAACAGTTTCCTCACTTAGTCGATGCTTGAAGAAAACCAACTTTTGGTGGTCCAAAAGCTTTTCAGTTGGGAGGCCGTGATCCGAATCGGATCCATATACAACTATCACAAAATCTTGATTGTATCGGGACGAAAAAAATCCTTGAAGAATCCAAAACAACAAATCGAAAACACCCTGAACCAGTGGCCATGGCAGCTGGTGCGGAAGGACGAGGACCTCAGTCAAAGCGCACTGATCGAGGCCCATGGAGACTACGCAGGAGGTCGATGTAGCCCTTGGGAGCCCCGAAATGGGAAAAGGAGCTGATTTGTGATGCGCGATTAGCATGCATCGCTGGGCGAACAAGGCTGAAATGGTAGAGCCTTAAGCACTCGGTCACGTTGGGAGCCAGAGGACCGTGTGCGGAGAAATGAAAAATGCCATCGTACGAAGGTGGGACCCACAACCTGGAAATTGGCGGTTTGATCGGGGCACCCTTGAACGGTAAGAGCTTTTGGAAAAAGCGAAGCGATCACACTCAGCGATCGACGCGTGGTAGTGGAGGTGAGAGAAAAACTACCGTGATCATGCGTTATCGGTCGAGAAAGTCAACCGCGCTCGGTGTGCGTATGACGTTGGATTGTGAGGAGCCTAGATCGGACAACTAAGATTGCGTCCGATAGACAGAGCAGAATTGACAGGGAATTAAGTCGCGACTGAAGGGGATTTGGAATCCGTTGACCGCCACGGTGGAGGAAGAAACGAATCGACAAACAGGCTGGCGCTGTTCCGATGGAGACACGTGGATACTTCCCAAGCATTCATGCTGATGCCGAACAGGGAACTCCCGGCATACAGGTGGAAGGAGAATCGATGCAGGAAGGATAGGAACTGAAAAGGCATGGAGGTCGAATGGCTAAAGCCATGAATAGAGATAGCCGAATAAAAAAAAGAGAGAGCGAAGAGTCCAAGCAACCAAGAGAGACAGTGAATAGTGAACCCTGAAAGGAGGACTGGGCATAGAGAGCAGTAAAGCCGAGCAGAGGAGATAGAGGGTCGAGCTGACTACAGGAAACATTGAGCACCAGAGAGCTTGAAGAATCAAGCCTTCCCATAGAGGAATCTGTCCGGATTGAGCATCACAGTTGGCTCTTTCCACTGTAGACCGAGGGTCATAGAGCTAGTAGGAAGAATAAGAGTTTGTGTACTCCAAGTGGCTTGGGGAATCCAAGAACCACCCTGCCAAGCAAAATCTGCTTCAGGAGAACTCATATGAGTCCCTGCATTGTAATTTCTCTGCTGAAAGACACAATAAAGCAAGGCCACCACTGAAGCTGGACCGGAGACGTAGCCCTGGAGAATAGGGTGGACTCCTTATTAAAAATCGTTTGTGTGTTTGTGTTGCTTACTGTATTTCTCTGTCGTCTTTCCATTTATTTTCTGTGTATTGGCAATCTGATCGACCCGTTGTTTCAATAACACAGAACACACACACCAACACATGGGTCTGTAATACCTTTTGTTTAATAAATCTTCAACTGAGGTCACTCATAGGGTGATTATCAGATCAGTTAGTGTAAGGAGTGGTCTTCTGTTCCACTCTTAAAATGGAAATGATGTCTAAGGGGTCATATGACCAAGTAAAACTTAATTGGAAGTTCATTTGTTTGAGAAGTGCATCTGCCTCTTTACCTGCTGCTCTATTGTTGCATATGAATGGCCCCACCTGTGTCTTGATCTTGAATTGTGCCTTATTTTTAGCTGAAACAAAGTGTAAGTCATCCATGTTGATCATTTTCCTTATATATTCCAATGAGAAAATTCTCATAGGAACATATTTTGGTAGTTTGTATGGTGGCAGCTCACAACCATATACTCTAATTTCTATGTAGTTCTGGTACAAGTACCAGTCTCCTATTTTAACTTGTTCACTAAGGTGTAAGGTTCTTTGTATCTTAGAACTTGTTCTAGGTTCCACATTATTGTTAAGAAGGCCTAAAACTATATACATGAACTGGTATGAATTCACCGAAACTAAAATTATTCGAACCCTTCTGCATCAAAGAGGTCCATTGGATGACTGATTTTGCATTGCCTTGTTCATCTAGTTTCTGCAAAGCAATTGGGAATATTTCTTCCTGGTAAAATAGAAACATAAACTAGCACTTATTCATGTTTAAACATTCCTTCTGTGGTAATATTTAGAAAATTCTGATGGATGTTGTCTGTAAGGAATTGGCTGAAATTAAACATTACAAAAGGTTTTTCTTCTGTAGAAAATATGGACATAAAACCTAGGATAGGTTCATCCACCCATTGATCTTATTGATACCCCAGAAGACAAGATACTAATGAGACAATTTTCTTGGTATTTTCCAAAAACATGGCCGCTGGATATGGTGGATTCTTCTTTGGAAGTTGGACATCTTCTATCGGCTAAGAATCTCATGCATCTCTATATATATTAGGCAAATAAGACTAGTCTTTCAATTAATTCCTTCACATCCTGAAGATGAACCACCATTGCTGGTTCGAAACATTGATCTAAAAAGAAATTAAATGCGATGGATTTGGAAGAAAAACATAAACATGAGACTCGCAAAAACCTCAAAGAAAAAATTTCAAACATTCTAGTTCTTCCAGAGGAGGTTAGATTTTGGTAGAGTTCCATGAGGGAATCTACAGAGAAGGGGCTCAAAGAATCATTTTGGGGGATTTGAAGCATCTGGTTAATTGACTCTGAGGTAATAGTAAATAGAACGTCTCCATTCTGGCCAACAATGGCTCTTTGGCTGGGGATATATCTGGCTTGACACCATAAAACGAAATCTAGGAAAGGGTGAGTATGGGGAAACATTAATAGTGGCAAGAGGGCTTCCCAGAGGTTGATTTCATCACTCTAGTCTAGAAAGGATTGCTTGAGCCAATTGTGCAGTTCGAACAAGTCGAACTCACAATTGGTCTCTGCGATTTTATATTGTTGGTCAACCAGGGGTAAATGATCTAGGTCAATGGAAGGAGGGGTCATTGAGTTTTCGGAGGTTGGTTTCAACTTCCCCTTAGGTGCCTTTTTTTAAAATTATTAGAAAAAGAGGTGAAGAGCTAGTGGTATTGACCCATGAAAATTTAGTTTTTTGCTGAATAATTCGGTTATTGTAATAAGTACATGGAGGGGAAAAACTATCTAGAATCTGTAGTGGGTGACAGAGAAATTTGTTGGGGGAGATGGGGTTTTAAACCACTGTACTTGTTCTCTGAAGTAAATGGGAAGCAAGAAGGGGGCCACACTAAACAACTAGGAGGTTTTTAGAGGCAACTAGAAATCCACGTTGTGTCTGACCATTATGGAGCGGGTTTGTTGCGATCCGGTGCACATTCAGGAGAAAATGGTTACAATATAATAGATAGGGTGTAACGGGAAAGGATGGGTGTTAATTAGGAAAAGAAATTTGCTAGAAGAAAAGGTAACGATGTGTGGGAGCAGGGAGGACGTGTGGCATGATAGGAGTGGAGGGGGAGCAAAGACATTGCGGGAGGCACCGAGGTGACATGCGCTTGTAGGTTGGCGAGAGACAGAGTGGTTTTCAGGGGGGGTAGGTGGTAAGAGGTTTTGAGCAGGGAGGGTACGAAATGTTGAGCACCCACCACATAGTGTGGGTCCAAGGAAATTGAATCTGCTTTTCAGACCCCCCCCCCCTTTCGATAATGATAGAATGAACTGGGAGGTCCAAAAATGATTCCCCACTGTTGACCCGAGCGGGGTAGATTGTGGCGGTTGAATTATGCACCTGATATACCACAAGACGACAAATTAAATTTGTCTTTCGCAACTTTATCATAAATCAAACTTTAGCGCTAGTATCTTATTTACAAATTGTTAATCATGTTTAAATGATACGATTAATTTTTTACAAGCGGGATTAATTATTCTAAAACATTTTTAATTAACCATGAGGGTGCATTTAATCTAGCAAGACCATTTTTCTTTTTTCTATAAGGTTGTGCAACTTATATTCTAATGGTTATTTATCAATTTTGACCAAGCTTAAACACTTCGGTTAATGTTTCTCTAATCTTCCTAATTAATTTCAACCAAGATTAAACTAGATGGTTGATTTATTCGCTAACCTAAACAACCTTATTTAACTCAGTTTAACCATGAAAGCATTATGATCTAACTTAGGAAATCTATTTCTATATGGCATTTAAACAAGCTGCACACATCATTTGAAAAATTCCTAAAGTATCTTTGATGCATTTTTTTGTTTTAGTGGCATTTAGACTTGCTCACTTGCATACATATTTTGCTTTTTTGGGGTTTTTTCATTCTTTTCTTTTTTTTTTCCTTTTTCTTTTTTCTATTCTATTTTATTCTATTTTTCTTTTCTCATATACATTTGTTTTTATCCCCTTTTTCATCATCATTTTTTGTCTATACATATTTTTGTAAATCATTTGAAGAATACAATGTTATTTACAATTTCTATCAACTGAAAGATAATAGCCAATCATCATTTGATCCTATGAATTATAGGACCCTAACAATGGCTCCAACTGGGGATGACATCCTCCTTGTGAGGTGTCAAGAATGTAGTATATCAGTAGTCTTGGTCCATTGTCTTCTGTCCTTATTTTGCATCTGAATTGATCTATTATTGTTGTAGATATGGCAGCAACTCATCAAAATCTTATGGCCTTCACCTCAAGCTTTAACTTCTGACGTAAGCCACCCACACTGACAGTAGAAAAGTAGAATAGTATTCACAATGATTTGAGTGGAAAGTGATTTATTCTTGAGGGAAGTAATGTTTGAGCATTCTATCATTTACAAGTCCACCAGGCAGTTGTGCTCCAGACATGTCTTTCAGGAAAAATGTGTTGTTTCCTCTGTAAGAATTAATTTTATATTGTCCCTGCCACAAATGATCAAACTTACCATGCTTACCTTTATCCTTTTTTCTTGAATCCCACTTTAGTACAATGTCTTGTAATTGAAAATCATCAACTTTAGTTCTTTGGTCATAAATATTTTTGATGTTCTCTTGGATGACTTGGGTTTTATTGTAAACTTATTCTCTTCATTGTTGCAGTTGTATGGTTTGGTTTATCCTCCTTTTTAAATAATTAGGCTCAACTCCTATAGTAATTTGAGAATAGGGATTTCTAGGGATGAGGGGAAAAAAAGATCTTCCCCATAAACTAATTGGAATAGAGACATACCAATAAACATTTTGGTACTAATAATGTCTGCCCACAAAGCATTGATTAATTCATTATGTCAAGACTTTTTATTATCCTGCAACAACTTCTTAATGATACTAACCAAACTTTTATTTGAAGACTCTACTAATCCATTTCCCTGTGGGTAATACGAAGTAGAGTGACTCAATCTTATGTTGCACTTGTTGCAAAATTCCACCATCTTCTTTGATTTGAATGCAACTGCATTATCAATAATAATATTATTTGGGCATCCAAATCTAGTAAGAATGTTACCTTCCATGAATTTAATGATTACTGCATCTATGGTTTGTCTTGTAGGTATAGCTTCAATTCATTTTGTGAAATAATCAGTGGCTATAAGAATCCACTTATGCTGGGCTGAGGAACTAGGATGTATTTCTCGAAGGAAATCCCTAGCCCATTACTGGAAAGGAGTTTCAACTGATATGGGCTTCAAGGGTAGGGGTAGCAATTTTCTTTTTCCTTCAAATATTTGGCATTGATGACACGTGGTGCCTTTCCTATGGACATCTAAAAAACAAGGTGGGCCTGTAGAACCCAACCCTTAAAATTTTGTTTGTTGTTGTCTTCCAGTACAAGTGTCCTCTACAGTCTCCTTCATGGAATTCATGCATAAGTTTATCTGCTTCATCTTTTAGCACACAATTAAGTAAAATTATTCATGCATCTTTCTAATACATTTTATTATCCAAAATACAAAATCTCACAACCTTTAATTTAAGAAATATGGCTTTAGTTTTAGCCAAACCTGGAGGATCTTGTAAATTTTGCAGCACAAAGACAATGTCTTCATACCATGGAGAGGTATCAAATGCTTATGATACCAATGGAGTTGCCTTCTCTTCTTGTTCATCCAGTTCAGCTATGAAATTTATATCAAGTGCATGGAAATTAGATTCTACCATCAGTTTTGCCAATCCCTGACCTTTGATCAGCTTGGTAGGCTTGATTTCAAGATCATATTCTAACATAACAACAATCCACTTGCCCCTTTTTCCATCAGGATCAATTTGTGTCAAAATATCTTTTACAATAGCATTAGGGACAAATGCAATTATATGGGAGTGTAAGATGTAAACTCTAAAGTCCTTTAGTGCTTTTACCAAGGCAAAAGCATGTTTCTCCATTATATTGTATTTCAATGAAGCATCCCTTAAATCTCTACTAAAGAAAGCTATTGGCTGCTCCTATCCTTCACTATTCTTCTGCAATAAAACAATTGCAATAGTATGATTAGATGCAAAAGAAAATAGCATAAAATCTTTGGTGAAGTCAGAACTAATCAATAAAAGCTAGTTTCACTTCACTGAAAGATTTTTGGCTTCAAAGTTCCATTTTATTCCAATATCATTTTTTAACATATTTTTGATGGATCTTAAGATTTCTTCTAAATTAGGAATAAATCTCTTGAGGAAATTTATTCTCCCAATGAAGGACTAAACTTCTTTCTTATTCCTAGGAGGGTCAATTTTGAGAATAGCTTCAACTCTGCGAGGATCAATTTTAATTCCCTCCTTGGAAATGATGTGGACTAGAGGTTTTCCCTCCTCTAAACTAAACAATGTTTTCTTAGGATTAAGTGAGATGCCAAATTTCCTACATTTTTCAAAGACTCTCCTTAAATGAAACAAGTGTTCTTCCTCAGTTTTTGAAAATACAATGATATCATCAAGATAAATGACAATGAACAAGCCAATTTCATCAGCAAAGGAAAAATCTATTTCCCTTTGGAAGGTGGCTCCAACATTCATCAAACCAAAAGGCATATTTACATACATAAAGGTACCCCATGGTGTAATAAATGTTGTCTTTTTTTGGTCATCAGGGTGAACCAGGACCTGGTTATAACTTGAAAAACCATCCAGTAAAGAGATCCTACTCGATCCAACTACCTTTTGTAATACATGATCCATTTTTGGGAGGGGATAGTTGTCTTTAAGTGAGGATTTATTCAAGTTTCGGAAGTCTACACATAGCCCAATTTCTCCTATTTTCTTTCTTGTAGGTTCTAGGTTTGAAACCCACTTAGAAAATCTGAGAGGCACAATAATTTTGGCATAGTATAGCTTCTTAACTTCCTTTTCTAGTAGGAGTAATAAAAATTGGGTTCACCATTCTTAACTTTTGTTTAAAATGCTTCTATCTTCTTTAAGGGGAATATTATGTTGAATGATGTTGGTGTCATAGGATTTTAAGTCCCCATAACTCTAGGAAAAAACATCAAAAAATTCTCTTAAAAGTTCCATGTACTTCTGTTTTTCATTGGGAGGCAAGGATTTGGATAATTTGACAATTTTAGTGCTCTCTATAGTCCAGTATCTAATTTCAAGAATTTCAAGAATTTCCAGTATCTAATGCTTTCAGGCGCAACTAGCTCATGTTTAACTTCCACAACATATTTTCTCTTTGGATGGAAAGGAATCTTGCAAGTACTGGTTCAAACAGCCAAGGCACCTACTAAAATATTTTGGTTTCGAGGTATCACAGACAAACCATATTCAAGAAAACATTGTAACAAATCCAAAACTGCATTTCTGTAAGCCCTTAATCTAGGGTGTTTTGCAGAAGATTCACCCTTAATTTGTTTTATAATTAACTCAGAATCTCCATGCACAAAAATTAGTTTTGCTCCTAGTTTCTTTAGAATCTTCAACCCTGAAATCAGTGCCTCATATTCTGCAATGTTATTAGTGTATTGAAAATTAAGTTTGTAACCATGTCCTTTTGCTCAGTTTGTTGCCAAGTTTACAAAAAATACACCTGCCCCTTCTCCAAATTTACACACAGCTCCATCAAAGTCTATATTCCACAAAGCTTCTCCTTCTATATTGGCTTCTTCAATGTTAAATATTATTATTTATGTATTACTGACTTGGGCATCTAAGGGTGAGACTTCATTTTCTACACGGTCATTATTATATAAGATGAATGAGTCCATATATGAATGTACAAATAGAGGGGATAGTTGTTGGGCTTATCTTGACTGCTGACCATATATTTCATAAGTGTTTCCCTATAAAGTATTCTAGGTTGACCAAACACAATGATGGTGGCATAGGTCATATCCATTTGCAACTTTTGCCTCCATGATCTAGACAACATCATCCTATACTTTGGAGGTATGTCTGCTACTACAATGTCCATGACTAGGCTCTTAGCAGGTATCTGAACTAAAGTGATGCATAAATATTTTATCAGACCAAGAAACCTAACTTTATTTGAATCAAAAGAATACAAGTCTTTGTATGGTCTGGTGATGTCTAGCCCTAATTTCTCCATGATAGCTTTGGGCATCAAATTGTGAGAGGTTCTAGAGTCAAGCATTGCATTGTGTAGGATTTTATCATGGATGTTCAGGCTTATGTAGAAAGGTGGAACGGTCCCATCCTGAGGTTTACCCTCAACTTCGGGTCCAAACAATAGTTTAGGACGGTCATCAGTCAAATTAATTGTGTCTAACCCTTCCTCCATTTTTAAGTCTTTCATGACTTGAGTCTTATATACACTTTTGGTCATCAATTCTGTTAAAGGAATGGGGATCTTTACCTTAGCCAGTTCAATTTCCATATTAAAAGATGCTTGAGATTTATCACCTTCCTTGACATTTACATCAGATTTTTTAGAAATTTCTTTTTGAGAATCAGGTTTTGGTTGACTAGAGGAAGGGGCATCATTTTGAGTTTTACTGGAAGAAGTTCCAATAGATTTTTTGCTTCTTAAGTTGTATTGTTTATGCACCTCCATAATGGCATTTTGATATCCTTGTTTATAATATTCTGATTCTAAAGGGATCTCTTCTGGTTGTGAGAGAAAAAATTGGTCTTGCTCTTCTTTGGTCAAGAATATGTGATCTATCTCACTTTCTTCAAATAGATTTATTTGATTTTCTTCTAGTTCTTTAGACAATTCAAGTTCTTCATCAATATAATTTTCCTGAAATGGAGGCCTAACTGGTTGTTGATCACCAAGGCCTCTTTGTTCCCTTTGTTTAATTTGTGGTGGGTTTCTCTTAAAGTTGGGATTTCGAATTTGAGGTCCTCCTTGAGGTTCTCTAGGAGGTGTTCTATCTACCACTATCATCCTCTCCATCATTTTTTCCATAGTTTTAACTAGATTATCTAATTTTGAGTCTGATGAAGAGGAGAAAGGTTCCTCGTTAAAAGCAACCCTTCTTTTTGTTCTTAGTTTAGCTCATTTAGCTAATAAAATAACATCCACCTTAACAGCATTGCTTTTCATTTCTTAGAGAGTGGTTGGGTCTTGTTCTCTTAACTGATAGGACACGTCTACATAAAATCCTTCTGGAAAATGAATAAGGGCTAATCCTGGTGGGGGTTTTATAGCAGTTGGACTGGCATTATAGACATGGTTAAACCTAGCACAGTAATCTCCAACAATCTCATTTGGAGCCCTTTCTAAATTTTTGTATTCATTTAAAATTTGGAGGGGGCTCTTTTTAGTTTCCCATCTAGTAAGAAAACTTTGGTGAAATTGAGGTAAATCAACTATACTCCTAACTGGTAATGCCTTATAACACTTCTTAACTTCCCCCATTAAACTCTGAGAAATCAACCTAATTTTAACATCATCATCATCAACTTCTTCTAAGTCAGAGAAGTCATTCATCCTATTAATATGTTGTTGTGTTGTCACAGGACCTATACCATCAAATTGTGGAAATCTCTGAGCATAGTTCTATGGCATAACATTTAAAGGTGCTTGCAATGCCAAAGGAGCATATCTACCTGCCATGGATAGTATGTGAGGCACAAACGAAACTACAACAGGTGTGGGTATGGAATGTATTAAAGGAGGTGTAATGACAATTTGCTATGTAGATGCAAGGATGGTAGGGATTGAAGATGAAATTAGTGGACTAGTAATGGGGGTTTTTACTACAAAAATGATGGAAATGAAAGGGGTTTGCAGTGGAATGGTATAAACAGGGGAATTTTTGGGTGGGATGGAAATTTAGGGAGAACTCTTAAGTGGATCTGGGGATGAAGCAGTGGAGGAAGAGGATGCAATTTCTCAAATTTCTCAAATTGTTTAATGGCATCATCTTAAGGATCAGGTTTAACAACGTGATGTTTTAAAATGTGAGGTTTGAATATATTCTTATCAACCAATGTTTGAGGTATCCATGTATCTGACTTGGTTCTAAATAAACTATGCTCAAAAGTTAGATATCATCTTCATCTAGATTCTCAAAACCTACAGGGAGAGATTGAGCTTTAGATGGAGGGTTGTTACTTCCCTGACTTTCAGTTTGACTTTTCCTTCTAAGGCTCAGCTCAAGGTTGTCTACAGCCTGTGGTGGATTGGGATTAGGGTTGGATCTAGTATGTATTCCTTTGAGAGCCAGATATATTACAAAAATATGTACAATTATCAAACTTTATACACCCTTATGAATAATAGACAGTCTTAGCTCAGATTTTAGAAATGGAAATTTTAAGCACTGAGATGAATTTTAATTTAGGGAAACTTAAATATGAATCAAGTTTGTTTGTTCCCCAGTATGGTTGCCAAAATTTTAGCACTCTGTATTTCCTAAGACTATGAAATAAATACAAAGGTAACCACAAAACCACTTTCGAAGTTGGGATCTAGCCCCGCCAGCTTCATAGAGGGATCTCTCTATCATATTTATATTGTTTATATTGAGATATTTGGCTAGTTATGAAAGTTCAATAGTTGGTTGTTGATTTGGTTTGGTTGATAATGTTGTTGGATTCCTAATTTGGCATTATTATTATCACTTCTTAAAATCCATTTCTACTATTCTTTTATCACATTATTTACCATAATTTATTACATTATTCCATTTCATAATTATTTATGCTCTTGTGGATAAGTAATATTTGTTCTCCTTTATTTTTAATAAATTGATGATTATTATGTGTGATATTGCTAATAATGGTTTATAGATAAATTTGTTATAACATCACTCATGATTTTATCCTCCAAGATCTCTTGCAGATTGCAAATTTGATCTTCAATGCATAATCAAATATTCAACTCATAATTTTGCTGGAATAGAATGTGATAGTCTTTCATTGGACATTTAAAGAAAATGAAGAAGAATCTTGAAAATTTGAGACATGGGTTTTGTGAAGAATGAACCAAATTAGTTTCCAAATTAAATTTTTTTAGAAATTTGGTTTGGATCGGGAGAAAATCAAGGTTCTTTGAAGGATGTATTCACAGATTTTTTGTTGTGGCCGTTTTCCAAATTTCCCCAATTGCAATGACCAATTTCGACTTGTTCCAGCTGAATCATGATGGAAATATCTCTCAGATCTCATATTGCTTATTGATATTTTGTAATTAATCTAAATTTAATGACGAAAATCATTTTATAATCAATTTTGTTGTAAATTTCTCTTTGCTGACTGTATACTTGAAAGACACAAATTAGGGAGAACGAGAGAGGGGATTAGAACATATATTGAAGGTTTTTCCTTGAGAATGTAACATCAGACTTCTGTATTTCCATTTTTATTAATGCAATATTGATATTCTGATTATCTAGCCTTCGATCCTTTCTACCACAGCCCTGATCAGGAAGTTGGGCCCGCTCTCCTGATCAGGCGTTGTTGACGTAATGTGTGGTTAGTTTCTTTTTAATTAATATATTTCTTATTTTCACTGTAATTGTTTGATGTGAATGTTGTGAATCGGCTTGTTGTTACAAATTAGTTATTTCTGTCATTTCCATTGTTGTTACAGGTTAGTTATTGCTGTCATTTCCATTTGCGGCTACAGTTTATTTATCATTTCAGATTGCATGTTTAATTGATTAATTGAACTCCTGATCAATTGCTAGATTATGAATTTTCCACTGCATATATAGTGCATGATACCTTTGCACTAATAAACAACTCGGATTGACATATTAATGTGGTAAAGGGCTGAATCATAACATTCACACTCGGGCACCAACATTTTGGCGTTGTTGCTAGGGAGACTATTGAGGTGCAAGAACATAACCGGCATTAATCTTGGAATCAATCTCTCGTCCTGGGGAGAGAAGGGGTTTTCCACTCTGCTCCAGGTCCTGAGCATAGTTATTTTTTATCTTGTTTTGTTTCTTGTTGTTTTTCTTCTTCTTTTTTCTCACTTTTTCTAATTTTATAGGGGGCCAATCACTCGTCCTGAGGAGGGAAAGAATATCTCACCCTACTCCAGGTCCTGAGCTTATAATTTTCCTACAATTTTGCGTGTTTTGATATTGAAAGACCCACTCTCTCGTCCTAGGGAGGGAAAGAGTTTTCTCACCCTGCTCCAGGTCTTGAGCTTTAGTTTTTTTCGTTGGTTTATTGTTTCCTTTTTTTGAATCATCCTCTCGTCCTGGGGAGGGAAGAATCCTTTTTTCACCCTACTCCAGGTCCTAAGTCGTGTGCCTTTTAAATGTTTTAGTTGCATGAATATAGATCCAAACAAAAGGGGAAGAGGAAGGCCCTCAAAACTCACGGGTGGAAGTCAAGGAAGAAAGCATCAACATAATTTGGAACCTAGTCGAAGAACTTCATGATATGAAAACTATGGGAAATTAAGACTATATTGGAGAGGTTTCACTCTATTGTTTGTTTGCAATGTCACTCCCTACTTCAATAATTCTTGGCACCATCCTTAACAGGGAATTTGGTCTCTCATACCCTAATATTTATTGACATGCATTTCTCAAATTTGGGTATGTACACACTTGAGGCCTTATTTTGAAAATGGTTCTATTGGAAGTACTCTTATACAAAAGTATACTTTATTTTTCAAGGTAGAGTAGGTTAGTGTAGAAAATAGAATAAATAAGTACATAAATAAATAAATTTCTTTATATGTAGAAAGAATTGTGTTTGCTACAACTTGATGAGTATATCAATATCAATGGTAAATATTTGAATTTATTTGTGTATGTAAACATATTATATTCAAAATCATATTTCTACAAACACTCATCATCATTTCGAAAAAAAATTGTTTGATTATCATATCTTATGGCGTGTGAACTTGATAAAACCACTGAAACCACAGTCGGTACAATCATGTTTTGAGGGACCAAATGGGCATATTTTAAAAGACCGTTTCTATCTTAAGTATCCATTTATTTATATTTTCTAATCCAATTTGAATCACTCAATTTGGATTTGAAACGAAAAATTTATGACCAAAACATTGACAGTATGTCTAGCAAGTAACTCAGGAACAAAGTTGGGACAGTCATTTTTGGAGGCCTAAGTGACTAGATTTTCGAAACCTATTTCTATGGTATATTACTCTATTAATATAACGCATTTTTAATCACTTGATTTCAATATTATATGAGAAAGTTATGACCAAAATACTGTCTGTCTATCATAAATCAGCACAACTAAAACTATGTTTTTCCGATTGTTCCTGCGCACATTTGACCCATCAATTCTTCATGCTTTCAAAAAAAAAAATTATTGGATATATTTACATGAATATAATTTAATCTCCAATTTTAATAGGTCCAATCCGTCATCAAACGAAAAAGTTATGCTTAAAATATCAACTGTTGGTCTAAGTTGGGAAATAGAAAATGACTCTGTTATTCAGGTCGTTCTAAGTAGATTTGACATATAATATCATGGAATTTTTAAAGCTAGTTTCAATTGGAGATATCCATATTAATTCACTTTCATTTGACTTTGGAATCACTCAAATCGGACGAAAAACAAAGAAGTTATGATTAAAATACTGCTGGTTAGTATGGTTGGCCACCACTCTCTCGCAAGTAATAAATTAACTCTACTTTGTTATTTGTTTTCCATGGATTTATTTTACAAAGTAGCTACTTGTTATTCTTTTTCATATTTATTGGATTTATAAAGCCCAATCATCTCTCTTCTTCCATGATTACATGTTTTATTGTAGGTAGACACTCTTTTTTTGCAAGTCCCAAGAGAATAAAGGAGGTCAATTTCTTTTTTTTAAACAAATGATTCTTGAAGGCAATGATAATGAAATAATAGATTTTCATCCAAGAATCTACTAAGAAATCTAATATCATATAATTTTGAGTCTTTTTAGGTGCCATGAAAAAAATTGATCATAAGAGTTTGTTACAAAATTATTCTCGTTATTTTTCACAAACAACATGAAGAATTTTTCATTACCTAATGGATTCATAACAGGAGAAATGAAGAATTGATTTCCATTTGAAGATCCAAGTCAGTTATACCAAATCATTTTTCCATTCATTTACCATTGACAGATTGTTGTTTCTGGAAACAAATTGATATTCCCTTAGAAAACAGCATTGCTGCAGTCAAAATCATAGTCGTTGCAACTTAAGTTATTTATTTATTTATTGTTTTTCAATAAAATTGTTGTTTCTTTTCTGATTCCTCTTATGTTTTTATGTTTGAGGTGTTAAAAGTCACAAATTTTGTTTCTTCATCAAAATAAAAGGAAGTTCTCAAGTTTCATGATGTTGCTCCATATTTATCCATTTGTTCACAAATCTTATCAGTGTATGGTTTCCTCAGATCCATTAGGTGTTGTTAATCTGCTGTTATTGTTACTCACGAAAATTTTCTAAGTGTTGAATGTTGTTACTTCTTGGGTATTGTTACTTCACCGCTGTTGTTACTCCCAGAAATTTTCTAAGTGTCGGATGTTGTTACTCCATCGATGTTGTTACTCCTAAAATTTTTCTAAGTATCAGATGTTGTTACTCCTTGGATATTGTTACTCCTTGGGTGTTGTTACTCTGTTGTTGTTGTTAGTCTTGAAAATTTACTAAGTATCGGAAGTTGTTACTCCTTGGATGTTGTTACTCCTTGGGTGTTGTTACTCCTTCGGTGCTCCTACTCTGTGGTGAGAATTTTTCTAAGAACCCAGTGCTATTACTCCACCCATGCTGATACTCCGCCAAGGTAAGTCTCTAGGTACGTCCCTAATTGACTCCGTGTATTTGATTCATGTTTCATTTATAACATGACCAACCATGACCGAGGATGGTCATTCCTCAGTTTGGGGGAGGGGGGAGGTGTTGCATTTAATAGAAAATGTATTGTATTTAGCAATAATGTCATGTCATCATTGTTATTAAAATCTTGCGTCAACTTGTACGTCTCATGATTATTACTACCATAATCCTTAACAATTTGTAACCCCCACTTATCCACGCACATTGGAACTTGAATCATGCACGATGACATTAACTTGGTGAATGGGGAAATAATTTTAAGTGTCTAAGTCCTCTTTGGCATAATGATTGGGTAGCCAATTTATCTTTGTTTATCTATAAACATAATCTTATATTTAAGGAATAATTATGCAAAGATGATTTCATCATGCCAACTTTCAAATTTCCTAATTTGTCGAGTCCCTAATCTTGTAAAATTTATGATGATGACCACAAAATTGTACTTAAATCTTTCTGTCACTATCTAATGAACTATTCCTCAACCCCAATCTTAACAAAGAAAAATATATTTATCAACAGTCATTTGAAGGTTATTAGTTTTTGAGAAGCAAAATTACCCAAGTTGAAAATAGTTACTACAAAACTTTTTACGCCATCCCTAGCTCTTAAGGAGCTAGCCTGCCACCCCATCTATTAAGTAATATTTTGTTGATTAACAATAACCATAGTTGAATTTTAAACATAAATAGTCAACTGGAGGATAGGAGGTCTCATCACGAGCCGACCTACCATGATCATAGGTCCTAATAGAGTGACATTACCACTACTAGTCACCAAGCCAGGGTAATGGCCTTCGGTCATAAAATTGAAGGACAAGAGGTCTCATCACGAGCCGACTTGTTCACTTTTGTTAGCTCCCATGAATGGCATTGTTATTAACTGGTTACTAAGCTAGAATAATGATCTTCAGTGGACATCTAAGTAAATTGAAATTCTTTTGTAACTATGTACTTATTTCTAATAGATGGGACACTAGCATCTCAATGGGTTAAAAAGGAATCCCTATCAAGGCTATGGACGTCTGCTAGTAGCAGTGGCCATGCCTATGGTATAGAAGTTAATTCAATATTGTGATATACTTGGTTACCTTGTTTTCTCAAAACTAACTACTAATAAAGCCCATTTTTTCATATATAAGGTTTGCTAGAACTCATGGTTCATGGGGTAATATTTAATCAGTCCTTAGATAATGGTGATTATGGTTTATATCTATTATTGAGTTATAAATATTTATTTTACATGTTAGGGATGAAACTTTTAGGATATTTGATATTTGAAATTTTTTATCATCTAATCTATCATTCCTTTATTCTACAAGTTCCATATCTTTAACCAAAGATAGTTGCTTTACCCAATCAATCTCTATTTAATCCTAGCTTAGCAAAACTACTATTATTTTTGGGTAGGATAAAGAGGCTTAATTCTGATTTTGAATCCTGATTAATTACTGATTGAGGATACTCATGAGATGTGTTATAGAAATCTTGATGACATGGAAACTAATGAGTTTGGGGCAAGAAAATCTTGCTACACTTTCTGATTACTTTCTTTCAGCTTGCATGGCTTTCACCTTCCACATCACTTTCAACATCGACTCAACATACATTAGCTTCAACAAATATCAATTCAAACATGTCATTCTACATTTTAATGGAGGTAAAACTTGAGGTAAAATAACATAAGTTTTAATTTATTAAAATTTTAGGAGAATGTCATGAAAAAAACCACTAAGCATTATTCATTCATATTTTTCAACCACTATTTCCCCTTCTTGGTTAATACAAAAACATTGAGTTGCATGAGGACATGCAGTATGTTTAGTTTGGGGAAGATGTTGGGTTCCTAATTTTTCATTATTAGTATCACTTCTTAACATCTATTTCTATTATTCTTTTATCACATTATTTACCATAATTTATTATATAATTCCATTTCATAATTATTTATGTTCTTGTGGATAAGTAATATTTGTTCTCTTTTGTTTTTAATAAATTGATGATTATTATGTGTGATATTGCTAAATAATGGTGTATAGATAAATTTGTTATAACATCACTCCTGATTTTAACCTCCAAGATCTCTTGCAGATTGCAAATTTGATCTTCAACGCATAATCAAATATTCCAACTCATAATTTTGTTGGAATAAAATGTGACAGTTTCTCATTAGAAATTTTAGGAAAATGAAGAAGAATCTTAAAATTCTAAGACATGGGTTTTGTAAAGAACGAACCAAATTAGTTTCCCAAGGAGCAATTTTCAGAAATTCAGTCTATATTGGGAGAAAAGAAAGGTTCTGCAAAGGATATATTCACAGATTTTCTGTTGTGGCCGTTTTCCAAATTGCCCCAATTGCAATGACCAAATTTGACTTGTCCCAGCTGAATCATGATGGAAAGATCTCTCAGATCTCATATTGCTTACTGATATTTTGTAATCAATCTAAATTGAACGATGGAAATCATTTTGTAATCAATGTTGTTGTAAATTTCCCTTTGATGTTTGTATATTTAAAGAAACAAACTAGGGAGAACGGGAGAGGGAAGCAAAACAAATATTGAAGGTTTTTCCTTGAAAATGTAACATCAAACTTCTGTATTTCCATTTTTATTAATGTAATATTGATATTCTGGTTATCTAGCCTTCAATCCTTTCTACCACAATCATGATTAAAGAGTTGTGCCCACTCTCCTGATCAGGTGATGTTGAAGTAATGTGTGCTTAGTTTCTTTTTAATTAATGTATTTCTTCTTTTCGTTGTAATGGTTTGATGTGAATGTTGTGAATCAGCTTGGTGTTACAGATTAATTATTTATGTCATTTCCATTGCTATTACAGATTAATTGTTGTTGTCATTTCCATTTGCTGCTACATTTTATTTATTATTTCAGATTGCATGCTTAATTAATTAATTGAACTCATGATCAATTGTTGGATTATGAATTTGTCCCTGCATATATAGTGCATGATACCCTTGCAATAATAAACGACCTTGGATTGACATATTAATGTGGTAAATGGTTGAATCACAACATTCACACTCGGACACCAACAAATGTAACAAGATACCATTGGGCAATGGAGTTGATTTATTTCGAATGGGTTTATTTCAGCATTTACAAACAGATCTAATGGGGCAAGGTAGGTAGATTTATTGGATTGTATATGATTGATGAGATGGAAAAAAGAAGAAATTATTAAGTGTCCATTAAGCAGAGAGAAATTGAGAATTCTATTGCTTAAATTCAGTAGAAAACATTTAAATTGTTCAAAAGGCAGAACCGAGTGTACTTAAACAAATTAAGATTCATAATTTTCTTTGAAAAAATAGATTAGAAAACACATATGAAATTACAAAGCAAGGAAAACACAAGAACAAAGGAGAATATCACTTCACCAAAAATCTCCTCCCATTGATCCTGGTTCATGAATTTTTCAATCTCTAGCCTGGGAGTGTGTGTAAGGAGTGGTCTTTTGCTCCACTCTTAAACTATAAATGATGTCGAAGGGGTCATATGACCAAGTAAAACTTAATTGGAAGTTCATTTGTTTGAGAAGTGCATCTGCCTCTTTACCTGCTGCTCCATTGTTGCATATGAATGGCCCCACCCATGTCTTGATCTTGAATTGTGCCTTCTTTTTAGCTTAAACAAAGTGTAGGTCATCCACATTGATCATTTGCCTTATATATTCCAATGAGAAAATTCTCTTAGGAACATATTTTGGCAGTATGTATGGTGCCAACTCACAGCCATACACTCTAATTTATGTGTAGTTCTGGTACAAGTACTAGTCTCCTATTTTAAATTGTTCACTAAGGTGTAAGCTTCTTTGTATCTCAGAACCTATTCTAGGTTCCACATTACAATTAAGAGGGCATGCAACTGTATAAATGAACTGGTCTATGAAGTCACTAAAACTGAAATTATTTGAACTCTTCCACACCAAAGAGGTCCATTGGATGACTAATTTTTCATTGCCTTGTTCATCTAGTTTCTACAAAGAAATTGAGAATCTTTTCACTTGGTAAAATAGAAACATATAAACTAGCACTGACACATGTTTAAACATTCCTTTTGTGTTAATCTTGAGAAACTACTCATGGATGATGTCTGCAAGGAATTAAATGAAATTAAACATTACAGAAGGTTTTTCTTCTATAGAAAAGATGGAAAGAAAACCTAGGATAGGTTCATCCACCCATTGATCTGATTGATACCCTAGGAGACAAGATACTAGTGAGACAATTTTCTTGGTCTTTTATGGAAGCATGGAGGTTGGATATGGTGGATTCTTCTTTGGAAGTTTGACATCTTCTAGCAAGAAAATTTCAAATATTTTGTCTCTTCCAAAGAAGGTTAGCTTTTGGTAGAGTTCCATGAGGGAATCTATAGAGAAAGGGCTCAAAGAATCATTCTGAGGGATTTGAAGCATTTGGTTAATTGGCTCTGAGGTAATAGTAAACAAAATGTCTCCATTATGGGCCACAATGGCTCTTCCACTGGGGATATATCTGGCTTGACAACATAAAATGAAATCTGGGAAAGGGTGAGTCTGGGGAAACATGAATAGGGGCAAGACGGATTCCCAGAGGTTGATTTCATCACTCTCGTCCAGAAAGGTTTGCTTGAGCCAATTGTGCAGTTCAAACAAGTCAAACTCACAATTGCTCTCTGTCATTTTATATTGCTGGTCAACCAAGAGTAAATGGTCTAGGTTAATGGTAGGAGGGGTCATTGGGTTTTCATTAGTTGCTTTCGACTTCCCCTTAGGTGTCATTTTTTAAAATTATTAGAAAAAGAGGTGAAGATCCATTGGTACTTACCCAGGAAAATTTAGTTTCTTGTTGAATAATTCACTTGTTGTAATAGGTACCTAGTCGAAAAACAACTATTTAAAATCTACAGTGAGTGACATAGAAATTTGGTGGGGGAGATGGGGTTTTAAACCACGATACCTGTTCTCTAAAGTAAACGAGAAGCGAGAAGGGGGCCATACTGAACAACTAGGAGGTTTTTATAGGAAACTAGAAATCCACATTGTGTCTGACCATTATGGAGTAGGTCCGTTGCGATTTGATGCACGTTCGGGAGAAAATGATTATAGTATAACTAAGAGGGTGTAACAGGAAAGGATGGATGTTAATTAGGAAAATACATGTGGCAAAAGAAAAGACAATGGTATGTGGGAGCGGGGAGGACGCATGGCATGATAGGAGTGGAGGGAGAACAGAGACGTGGCAAGAGGCACCGAGGTGACGTGCGCTTATAGGTTGGTGGGAGACAAAGTGGTTCTCGGGGGGTAGGTGGTAAGAGGTTTGGAGTAGGTGAAGGGGTTACAAAATGTTGAGCACCCGCCGCGTAGCATGGGGCCGGGGAAAGTGAATCTTCTTTTCGAAACCCCCCCTTGCCGATAATGATAGAATGCGTTGGAGGGTCCAAAATTATTCCCCGTTGTTAATCCATGTGGGGTAGATCATGGCGGTTGAATTATGCACTCGTTATACCATAACCCGACAAATTAAATTTGTCTTTTTCACATTTATCATAAATCAAACTTTAGCGCCAATATCTTATTTACAAATTTTTAATCGTGTTTAAATGACACGATTAATTTATTACAAGTGGGATTAATTATTCTAAAACATTTTTAATTAACCCTGAGGGCCCATTTAATCTAGCAATTTTTTTCTATAAGGTTGTGCAACTTCTATTCTAATGCTTATTTATCAATTTTAACCAAACTTAAACACTTTGGTTAATGTTTCTCTAATCTACCTAATTAATTTCAACCAATATTAAACTGGATGGTTGATTTATTCACTAACATAAACAACCTTATTTAAGTCAATTTAGCCATGGTTAAACAATATGATCAAACATAGGAAATCTATTTCTATGTGGCATTTAAACAAACTGCACACTTTATTTGAAAAATTCCTAAAGTATCTTTGATACAATTTTGTTGTTTTAGTGGCATTTAGACTTGCTCACTTGCATACATATTTTCCTTTTTTGGAGTTTTTTCATTCTTTCCTTTTTCTTTTTTAAATCTATTTTATTCTATTTTTCTTTTCTCATATACATTTTTTTATCCCCTTTCTCATCATCATTTTTTTTCTATACATATTTTTGTAAATCATTTGCAGAATACAATATTATTTACAATTTCTTATCAACTGAAAGATAATAGCCAATCATCATTTGATCCTATGAATTATAGGACCCTAAGGGATGGTGACAACACAATTAATTATACTCTTAGGGTCTATATCTTATAATATGTACTTATATTGAAATATGTAGCAACGAGTGTGTGACACCATTGAAGTGACAACCATGGAAGGTTAACCCAGGGGGATTTCAAGAAGCAAACTCTACGAAAAAACACCTGATGTCACCAAAGTGGTTGCATAGATCTGGAAAGAGAATTAATAAAACCTGACCAAAATGCTCACATGCTTAGAAAACTCGCCCATACAACAAATTATATTTATATTTATTATTAATCAAGAGGACAATATATGAGTCTCAGTGTTGTTTTCATTAAATATGCAACTATTAATAAAAAAATCCCCAAAACCATTACATTCCATCTATAATCGAAACCTTTCGAATTCCCAATGCCCATTACAACTTCAATTAGAAATTCCCAAACCCTAACTATGATGATCTAGGGTTTCGAACCCCTATATCGCCATTACATGCCATCTGCAATCAAAACATTGCCGCCAAACAGTCAAGTTTTGTGTTTCCTGCATACTCCATTGAGTTTTCTAATTTTGATGATTTCGAGTTCAAGAATCTGGTAAAATTCCTTTCTGTCTCACACCAATAACGTCTATTGATATATCACATTTCTCATGGGTTCCAGAAGTTTAAACCCTTGAGATATCTCATGTACCGAAGGTCGAACCCGACTCTAATCAGTGTAATTATGTTGATAAGTCTACGCCGGTTGTGACCAATGTTTCAGTAGGCACCCTGAGGTACTGCTTCTTTGAACAAATCTCCTAGTGTTGAAGATGGCATTTCGACCGAAAAGTACCCCAAATTGTAGGAATGTTCACAGTTGGAGATTTCTAAGGACTTGACATCTTTGGAATTATATCACTATTTTTTTGAGTTTCTGTATTTGGAGGGGATCCTGGATCAATCGTTATAGGGTGTGGGTATTGGGGAAACTTCATTTTTGGATGGTGAGAACACCTAGTGGGTTTGGAATTTTGATGTCGTGCCTATTTCTAATTCAGCTTATTGAATTAGCCTTGAATATCTTACATGTACACAGTAATTATGTAATAATCAAGAAGACTTGTTATGTCTTTGTTTTGTAGACCTTCATCTAATAAGGAACTTCTTTAGATTTTTCCTTTTTCTAAATTTCAGTTTGACGGTGCTATTATGATTTAATCTGAAAAATTATTTTAGATTAGGTTTAACTTATTGAATCTTTTAAACTATGTTTTTATTTTGCTAAATGAAGTCCTACATGTGATCTTTGAAGAAGCATCTTGCCATATTTTTGCAGGGGGTGTCATTCCTGGTGACATCATTCAGTCAGGTATAAGTGAATCACTTTTAATGAAATCTAAAGTGTGTTCATCTAATGGAAGTCTAGGTTTAAGAGGTCCACATTTATAAATAAGTGAATGTCTTATTTATAGTGTTCTTTCCATTTTATATGTAACATGATGTGTCTTTAGAACATTTTTCTTGAGTTTCCTATAGACAATAGTTTTTAGGAAAGCCATTTTATGTATCTGTTAGTCTTTCAAGAAAATGTTGAATGAAGGTTTTTAATCTGATATAATATTTTTCATTCTATATGGATGTATTTTACATGTACAGATTATGGCTAGAGGAAAAAAGGGCAATGAAATTAGTAATATGGTGTGGAATATTTTACTTCTTGTTTAGTCACATGGATATTGTGGAGATTATATTAAAGTTATTCTTATTTTAGAAAATGGCGCAAGATCAATGGTGCTAGCTTCTATAATGAAATTTTGTTTGAATTGTCTACTTATCTCAAAATTTATACCATTCTTAAGCATTCCAGTATCATAATTGAGTGTTTTTGCATATGATATCATTTAACTGGAAAAAGGTGGATCACATCTTATTTATGTTAAGTGTCATATTCTAAGATAAATCTAAACTAATAGGTCCAATCATAAATATGTGTTTATCTGGATTGCATGTATGAAGTTTCTTTAGATTGGATAGACTGCTCTTTGTGTTTTTATATGTAAGGAATGTTCTTTTAAAACATTTTTCTTTGCATTTTCAGATAAGTCTAAACTAATAGGTGCAATCATAAATAAGTGTCTATATAGATTGCATTTCTGAAATTTCTTTGACTAGACAGACTACTCTTTATGTTTTATATGTAAGATGATGTTCTTTGAAACATTTTTCTTTACATATGTGAATTTTCAAGAATGCCATTTATATCAAAACTAGCATGACAAGAACCTTAAGAAATAACTATAGCCAATGATGGGCTAAATTTCCATCTTAAAATTGTATTCAAAGCCTCCATTGTGACATTTTGACCATGCCCGCTGAAACCTAATTTGATTACAACATAAGAGATTGTTGCTCGTGTAGAATTGATGCCATTCATCTCATTATTAAGTTGTACTATATAATTACTTTCTAGCCCATCCAAATTGAGAGAGTTATAGAATTTATAGTATTTTTAGAGCTTTATTTGGCATATGTTCTCTATATAAATTTATATAAATGTATATTGCAGTCCCATTACAAATTCATTGAAGGAGGTTTCACCTTTACATTTTTTTTCCCATTAGTGTCTCGGTGATTGATATTTAGGAATTTTATTTATAGGCTTTTGGATTGCTCTATAAGAGACCATTTGCTTATTATTCATTTGACTATTAGTTATTCATTGTTAATGACTTATTGGCTTAGTGTTACGTTTGGGTTTTCTAAAATAGAGAAAGTAATATCAATAATTTTAGCAAGGTTGCAATCAAATTGATTTATTTTTTTTCATTTATGCAAAATATATCTATAGTATGATTCTAGCATTGTTTCTTGAGTTAATATACCATTTTCCCTTTGGAAACAAGTTTAAATTTTTCCTAGGAGTGCAAGTACTAAATTGATCTCAATGCAAGGCATATAACAAAGGCTTTGCTTTCTTTTATCACACAGTTGAGGCATTGGACATGTTTTCTAGCTTGGTATAATATTTTCCTCTTGTTAATATAAACTTATGGCTACATAGTACATTACAAATGTTCATGGTATAATGATTATTTTTCAAGAAAATGTGGATTACCAGACCAAACTCAGATATATACAACCATAGTTTGTATCTATGGTGATAAAATATCAAGGCTAAAATAAAAATTTGGTCAACCATTTGAAAAATATGCTTTTTCATCAAAATGATATTGTCTAACTATTTTACATGTTAGAATTTTTGGCTAACTAGAATCCAGTAATTGTTTTCACTGAGATCATGTTTTTGTCATTTAAATTGTAGTTTACACATATCATTCTAGCCAAATAAACTAAATGCACACAATTCATGAAAGCAAATAAGTAGTGACATGCCACCATGTGGCTCTTGTTAATGAGAATAAGGAATTTACTTTTATTTAAAAATAAAATTGTTTTAAATATTGCTATTTCATTATAATTTTTTTTTTCCATATTTGATTGTGTTTGTGAATGTGTGAAGTATTAAAAGATATATGAAAATGTGTTGACTAATTTTTTCTAAATTCAATTTTTCTTGAAAAATTATATAATTAAATCATAATTTTAGTTTAACTTTTTTTAATAAATTTAAAATTTATTAAATTCACTAATTTCTTTTATTTATGTAATTTTTAGAAAAATATTAAAAATATTAAAAATTATAATTTTTTTTATTATTATTTATGATTATAATAATATTATCATGTATTAAATTCTATAATTATTATGTCACAACTTGGGAGTGACATATAAGATTGGTATTTTTTATTACTTTAGTCTATATAGGGGGAAAATTTCCTCTTTGCAAAGTTTACCTTTACTTTTGATTTTTTTTATGATGGTTCACGTTAACTCGCCGCCTCATTACGACTCCAATTTTCGAAGATGGACGTCAACCATGTATATAGACAGTCCTCTGGTGCTTCTACTACTATCATATCTCGCCAACACCATGTTCTTTTGTACGAGCCGTGGAAAATAGCCCATGTAACAAATTAGTGATTTTTTAATAGGTGGATGTTTGTTCCAGTAATGAAGTGCAACATGATGTTCAATAAATTAACATTTGTTCAAATGTAGTCTACTAATTTAAATTATATGAGAGAACTCAATGTCTCACGGACAGCTAGTGTGAGTAGATATATTATGGTTCTCAGTCTCAACAAGCAAGCTTGTGATTGCATACTATACATCTGGCTAGAAATGGACCGTGTAACAATGACTCTCTTCATCTCACACGCTCATACACTCACGTTTTGGATGCCATATATATGCATGAAAAAAGACTCAAGGTGGAAGAGAGTTTTGGTCACGACAATGCTCTCTATAAGTTGGAAACATTTTCATAGAGCATGCACTTATGGGAGTATTTGTGTCAAGGTCCTCTTTGATATTGTCAAGGATTGTTTCATCGGAGGTATTTGTTATAGGATGTTATGCAAGTAGCTCACAAAAATATAGATCAACTAATTAAAACTATCCTCTTCGAGGGGGAAACCTCATTTACATTACATAAATGAACAATTATTGGATGATACAAATGACAAGACCTCCTTTGTATATATAGGAGTCTAAGGGGTCACAATATAATCAGAGCCTACATAATAATAATAATGTAAGGGTGCAACAACAACAATAGTGGGCTTCTATTAGGCACAACAATAACAATATGGGGGTTACATGGGCACACCAATAATAATAAAGGGGACATACTAGTATTATAGGGACCTAACATGCCCCTCTCCTTCGAAAAAGTGTTTTCCTTAATGCTTGAGTAGTTATGGATGTTTTTGTATAAAATTCTCATCCTCCCATGTGGAATCTTTAGTGTGGAATCTTCAATGGGTAAGTTCTTCCACTTAATGAGATACTCTGAAATTGATCGATTTTATAGTTATTGGGTTCTTGTTTCCGTGACTGCTTCAAGCTCAAATATGATTTTTCCTTCTTCATCAAGTTCTAGCAACATTGTTTGAACTGGAAGCTTGTCACTAATAACCTTCTTTAAGCATGAAACATGGAAAATTGGGTGTCCTTGAGAACATGCAGGAAACTCCAATTTATATGCCATAGTACCAATATTTTGTGATACCTTGTAAGGACCATAGTACTTGGGTGATAATTTATTAGCCTTCTTAGCTTTCTTGAGAGACTTTTTTTTGTATGGTTGTACCCATAAAAATACACAATCACTTACATCAAAACTTCTTTCACTACGATGTTGATTTTCCTATTGTTTCTTTCGATTCCACACCAGAGTGGGGTTATCCTTTAAGACTTGGAGAACTTGTTGTTGATGCTCGATGTGATCTTCCACTGCTTGAACCTTCTAATTTTCTCTTAAAGATGATGTGATGGATGATGGATGATAGCCATAAAGTGCCATAAATGGGGTCATTTTTGTTAAAGTATGGAAGGGAGTGTTATACCACCATTCAGCTAGAGGTAACCACTTGACCCATTATGTTTGTTTATCATATACAAAGAAACTAAGATATCCTTCCAAACATTTGTTCACTATCTCAGTTTGCCCATTATATTGAGGATGATAAGTTGAGCTACGAGATAATTAAGTACTAAGATAAGAAAATAATTCCATCCAAAAATTTCCAGTGAAAATGGGATCTCTATCACTTACTATAATCTTTGGATTCCCATGAAGCTTTTGAATAGTTTCCATAAATGCAATAGCAATTGTACTAGCTTTAAAAGGATGAGATAATGCACAAAAGTGTGCATATTTGGTAAGTCTTTCATAACCACCATGATGCCACTCTTTCCTTCAGACTTGGGTAAACATGTGATAAAATCCTATGAAACCTCCTCCCAACGTTAACTTGGAATGGATAAAGGTTGTAAAAGGCCCGGGGTCTTAATTGTCTCAACTTTATTTTGTTGGTAAACCAAACATTTTGCCACAAACTTCTAAATATCAGTTTTAAGACCATCCCAAAAAATCCCTTCTTGACCCTATGGTAAGTTTTTAAAAACCCCGAGCACCCTCGTAAGGGAGAGGTGTGCAATTCCAAAAGAATTTTTTGTTTGAGTTGGGAATTCTTACAAAGATATAAGCGATCTTTGTACCATAATGAATCATTTTTCTAGCTAAATGTATCAGATGTATTGGGATCTTGCTGCAACTTTTGAATGAGTGACCACACCTCTTCATCATTCTTCCATTCATCCCTTGCTTTGGTTATCCACTCAGGTTGGATAATAGAAATGGAACAAAGAAATGCTTCCACATCCTCATCCTTTCTTGAGAGTGCATTTGCAACAACATTTTGCTTCCCTTTTTTGTAGATTATTTCAAATTCATAACCCAACATCTTGGTCACCCATTTTTGCTGCTCTTCTAGAGGCAATTTTTTTTCCAAAAAGTATTTAAGACTATCATGATTTTTTTTTTACTTTGAAGTGTCTTCCTATTAGGTAAGGTCACCATTTCTTTAGTGCATGTAGTATTGCCAACATTTCTTTCTCATAAATAGGTTTGTGTAAATACTTTCCTTTGATTGGACGACTTTCAAAAGCAATGGGTCTTCCTTCTTGCATTAAAACAACACCTATTCCATTTCATGAAGCATCACATTCCACCCTAAAAATTTTTGTGAAGTCTGGCGTAGATAAGACCAGTGCTTGGCACATTGCCTCTTTAAGATGTTCAAATGCCTTTGTTGCTTCTGGAGTCCAAGAAAATGTATCTTTCTTCAGTAATGATGTTAGTGGTGCCACTATTCTCCCATAATTCTTAGAAAACTTGTGATAATGCCCTGCCAACCCGAGAAATCCTCGCAAATTCTTTATGGTTGTGGGAATTTTCCATTCCTTAATGGATTTAATTTTGTTAGGGTCTACCTTAACACCCTCATGAGATACAATATGATCTAAATGTTCCACCTCCTGTACTCTAAAGAAACATTTGGAGGTTTTTGCATATAATTGTTTATCCTCCAATAGTTTGAGCACCCTCTCAACATGTTGAACACGATCCTTCCAAGACTTGTTGTAGATTAGTATATCATCAAAAAATACTAACACAAATTTTCTAAGGAAGGATTTAAAAACGGAATTCATCAAACCTTGAAATGTGGAAGGTGCATTAGTCAGGCCAAAAGGCATGACCAAAAATTCATAATGGCCCTCATGAGTTCTGAATGTTGTTTTCAGAATGTCTTCAGTATTCATTCTAATTTGATGATATCCGGAACGAAGATCCAACTTGGTGAATTAAATTGCTCCATGTAATTCATACAACAATTCACCAATGACAGGAATGGGAACTTTATCTTTAATAGTGAGCTTGTTGAGCTCCCTATAATCTGGACACATACACCATAATCCATCCTTCTTGTGCACCAATACTACTAGAGCAGAGAAAGAACTTTGAATCGCATGATCATGATCATGAATAGGTGGGAGGCCCTTGGGATTCTCAAACACCTTGGAATGATTTCCCAAGAATTTTTGGAGATCTGGAGCAATAAACGATTTCAATGTTTGAACCCCTAAAGCATAATTGTGAAATTATGCCCCATTATTTTTTCTTGAGAAGATTTTTCATGCCATTAGAGTTGATTATCTTTCATGGTTTCCCTGTGATGCCCCTTAATTCAACTTCCTTTCCTTCCCAAAAAAAATTCAAGAAAAATTCTTGAAAATTGAAAGCTATCGTCCCCAAAGATTGTAACCATTGGACTCCTAGTATAACATCATCACCACCCATTGGAATGGAAAACATTGGAATATTCAATACATATTCCCCCATAGTTAGCTTGATATTATGGCACTTTCCAAAGCAATTTATAGTTCCTCCATTTGAAACCATCACTTGACACTCTGGTGCTGGATATAGGAAGCAATTCAATTCCTTGGCTATCTTAGAATGAATAAAATTATGGGTACTACCCAAATCAATCATCACTATTACCTTTTTCTACTTGATATATCCTTCTATCTTGAGAGTTTGAGGAGTGATCATTCCTACCAATGCATTACAAGATATGGCCGGATTCATTTCTTCTTTCTCTCAGGTTGGTCCCTGGTGTATATCCTCCTATTTTGACAATTCTTGTTCCTTTTCTTCCTCCCCTTCACAATCTATGTAGAATAATTTCTTCTCGGCACACTTATGAATTTTAATGTATATTCTATCACAACTGTAACAAATCCCTTTTGCTAATTTTTACTCCAATTGTTTTGGTGTCAACCATGTAGGTTGTGCAAGACTAAGACTTCCATATTTATAGTTGTGAGTGGTAGACTTCCTTGTTGCCATAATTTAGCTTTCAACTTTTCTTGCCACCTTGAATACCTTCTCCAATGAATAAGGTTCCCAAAGGAAAACTGTTGGTTCAATTTACTGGGTAAATAAAAACACGTACTTTATTATCAATCTGGCTTGGTAGACTTAGAAGCAAACCAAAGTTTAAGGAAGCTTATATTAAATAGTGTAGGAAGTAGTTGTTCAAATAAAAATATTGGAAATGCATATTACAAATATAAATTACTTGAAAAGAAACTATAAAATTTAATCTAGAAGCAAGAGTGCAATGAGTCTTTTTCGAGCATAGGAAATGAGGGAGAGTCTCTAACTTAGAGGTCAAGTTTGTCCTTCCTCTTCATTTGTATCCTAACAAGATCAATTCACCATAAATCATATCAAAAACCAAAGCAATAAAACATCAAATGCATAAACACAATTTCGAGTTCAGTTCTTAATCAAGGAGGAAGAGGATCTAACTTAGATGCCTTGGTTGTCCTTCCCTTAATTAAATCAATTATTGAAAGGAAATCATTCAAAAACATAAATGAACATGGCACATAATGAATCTATTCAAAAAATATTCACAAGAAATTATAAAGGACACAACAATATAAAATATTCACAATTATACACAAAATTACACTGCAGTGTACTTAGCTCAAAATGGGGGGCCTCCACCCTTGCTTGGTACACTTGAAATTACCAGCTACAGTAGATCAGAAATCACATCCCACAATAATAATAAGAAAATAGAAGACAAGTTCTTCAAAGTATATTAAAAAATAAAGAAGTCCCAATAGTCATAATACATGTCCATAGTTGCTTAATAGTTGTGCTTAAATAAGCCAAAAGTATAACAAACTCAACTAAAATATTTGTAACAACCTATAATATTCCTAATCCATATAATCAGGTTGAACTCATCTCTTTTGTTGCACAAAATTTTGGGAAGATTCCACTAAATCACAAAATTGCTCTTTAAATCAGGGGATTTTCTAGGTGACTAGTCAAGCTTGACCATCTTTGACTGGGCCTGTCTCGACTCATTTGGATTGTGCCAATAGGATTTTGTCCATCCTTGGTTCCCATAATTTCCGAATATGTCTTCAGTTTCCACCTAGGTGTCCTGCACATATGACTTCCATGGAGTCATAACAGGAAATTTTGTTCTAGTCAAAAATAATTTTTAATACCAAATTTTTACTAAAAATTCTAAAAATCAAAAGACATAATTATTTTACCTTAAAGTGAAATAAGAGTCAAAAATATGGGGAAATTTCCATGGTATGATAGTAAGGGATGATAAATAGATGGAAAATTCATGGTGAAAAATAATCAAAATTGAGGGCCAACACGAACCTTATGTTGGATGTTATCTTTTAAAGTCCCTATGAAGACATCAATCCTATGCTTCTCTAGAATATCGGTTACCATAATATTCAATTTTTGGAAGTCTTCAATGTGCTCCACCATTGAACCCTTTCATTTGAGATTTATCAATTGGCTAAAGAAGGTGTTGCTCTTTGTATCTTCATAATGTTCTATCATTTCCTCCGTAAAATTTGACCAGGTGACAATTGGTTTAGGAGAAAAAATCCATCTATACCATACAAATTGATTGGGTTCTAAATATAAAGATGCAATATGTACCTTTTGTGAGGGCTACACATCCCGTAGATCAAAATATTTCTCCATCTGTGGTATCCATGTTACCGAATCCTTCCCATAAAACTTCCTCATATCTATTTGTGGAATGTGGTGGTTCTTAAACCCCACATTGGAGTCTCTAAAATCCTAATTCATATTCCTTTTGTCCTCATCATGATTTTCATGGATTACCTTGTCACCATTGGGAAGTCTTTCTTGTAACAACTTTGTCAACCCTTAATTCTAACCTTCCATATCTTCTTTTAAACCACTCATGTCACCTTTAAACCCTCCATGTCGCCTTTTAAACCATCCATGTCACATTTTGGTTCATCTTTGGTTGCTCTTTGTGAGAGAGAAATTCATTGCACTTGGTCCTGTAATTTTGATATATAATGCTGCAATTCTTCCTCTTCATGCATCATAGTAGCACTTTCTGAGGGCTTAATCAGTGTAGAATTATTTTTCTTAGGAGGCATTTTATAACCCAATATTGATATCTATGCTTCAAGATGCCCTTGGAATCACTTCAAACTGATTTTCAAACAAAAGTTTTGCAATTTAAAAAAACAAATACACACCTTTTTCTTTCTTTTAGGAGCTCGATCTTGAAACGGTTGTAACTCTGTAATTTCAGATCTCCAAGTTTTGAAACTTATTCTTGTGGTAGCTCTCTGAGTCTTCTTTCCAACCCCACAAGTATGATCACGATTATATTCTTCAAGAAAGAGGTATGCCAAATATCCCACAATGACCTGATTATAGACTGGTTTAGTAGAGTGAAGTTGTATGGGATGCTACATGTCATTGTTTCAACCTTCGACCTTGAAATTGCATGAAAAACTAAAGTCCATGCAATTTCAACAACTTTTTACAGAAATCAAATCTAATGCCTGAAACGAAAGTTATGACGATTTTCCCTAAGTCCCTTGTTTGAGACAGAATTTTGGAGCCTGCAAAAATCCTAACTTCCTCATAACCTATCTCCAAAAATATAGCGAACCAAGATCTGAAATTTTTACACGAATTTCACCGAGATTTCTTCTGCACGTGGTAAAATTTTCAACTTCTAAAGCCTCGTAGAAAATTTTCATAGCAAAAATTCCAAGATGACATGTTTGAAGAAGCAAAACCCTAGAATCAAAGCTCTGAAACCAAATGTTATGCAACCATCTCACAGAAAGAAAGATTAATGACATAAAAATTATCCTCTTTGAGGGGGAAAAATCATTTACATTACCTAAATGAACAATTTTTATATGATACAAATGAAAAGACCTCCTTTATATATATAGGATTCTAAGGGGTCATAATATGTTCAGAGCCTACATAACAATAATAATGTAAGGGCACAAAAATAACAATAGTGGGCTTCTATGGGGCACAACAATAATAATATGGGGGTTACATGGGCATAAAAATAACAATAAGGGGGATACACTAGTATTATAGGGACCTAATATAGGCTCCTTACCTATACATTCAAAGATTGGTTCTGTGCTCGCTCCATCACTGTTGGGAGCTCATTGGGTATTAGGGTAATTTCTCACCTTACCTTTTTCATAGTGTTCTTGCAAAGCTTTGTTACTGTCTTTTTGAGGTCGACCCGTCTCCTTAAATTCAATATTGGGTCTTTAGTGATAGGGTTTAATTTTACTCCTCTCTCATTTCAATGGACAATCACTGATATACTAGTCGTTGGTCACCATTTGCATTTTCTCTCGTCTTACACTATAGTGTTTAACTCTCCTAAGGGACAATGTTCTTTGTTCTTTTTCTCCATAATTCTAGGTCCAAACCTTCCTTCGAACTTGTTGTATCCCTTCCCTCAGAGGCTCTAAACAACTTGGACCTTGCAGGGATTTACTTTCCTTCTCTGGTTTTGGTTATCGAAGTTTGGTACCAGGGTACCTTCTCCATATGGTTTTAATTGGGTCATTGAGAGTCGATACAATTTAAACTTTAAAGTCATTACACTGCCATCATGTTTCCTCTACCACCTACTTCCCTTGTGGCACCATATTGTCTCTAATTCCTTTCAAGTGGGTCTTTCAACCATTAGTCATAGCTATTTTTATTGCAGGTTCATTGTTCTAATGGCACCAAGGTTATGCACTCCCAACGACAGAGGAGGTGCTTCAGGGTCCTCTTCGAGTTGACATCAGAGGTTGTTTGGTTGGGAATCAGTTGCCAACTACTTTGAAGCGGTGCCCGTGGAGGTCCGAAATGAAATTCTTCAACTTGAGGCTAAGGAATTCAAAAATCATGTTTACTTTTTAGACTCAGGTATTGGAGGCAATAGCCTCAAGTGGATACCTGATGCGGGCAAGTTTCACAGGTGAAGGATCCACTTCCTTCACTCCATCACTCTACATCTTCAAATAGAAACTCTCCTCAACATGGTCATCAGAGACAAGCAAGTAGACAACTATAAGCTCTTTGAAGGTTAGGAAGACATCAAGCACATTTTGAGAGACATTGGATACAACTTGGATGATATAGTTGTTTAGTTATCTCACATAGAGTGATATGTAGTTTTAGACTCATACACTGAGTTGAATGAGATCTAGGAAGGACCCACGGTCATTAATGCTCCAGCGCAAGCCTCCCCTCAAGCTAACTCTACTGCCACATCATCCGTCATAATCCTAGACTAAAGAGTCCAATTAGAAATTGGGTTGCTAGCCTATTAAAGGAAAATTGGGATACTCTTGGGATTAGTTAGCTTTTGTTATTTTGATATATATATGTATACAATACATAGTTTGATTTTCTTGTTATAGTTTATAGTAGCAGACTTGTTTAATTTAGTAGTAGGAAGATTGGAAAGGTACAATGCTAGTCTTCCAATCCTCTATCCTTTTGTTTTTTTCATAGTTGAAAGTATGTCCACCTACAGAACTATTCTGAAAAGCATTGAGAAAATAGTTGAAATGCAATCTTTTGTTGAAATGTAAACTATTCTTCTACAATATTAATAAAAATTTACTAATCAATTTACAAAAAAATAAATATATTAATACTTGAGATTTTAAAATTACAAATATGTATAGTTGATATGTGACTAGTAATAAGAATGTAACAATTTCAATAGAAAAATAATTAATACTTGCTAATTTTAGGTTAAATCACATGGTAGATGAATACTAGATTACATATATTGTATTGCTTCTATGTGATATATACCTATTACATTTTTATTTCTTTTACGAAGATAATACTGGTTATAATTTTAGGTAAAATTATAAGGTATATGAATATTAAATTACATATATTGTATTGCTTCCATGTCATATGTACCAGTGACATTTTTATATATTTTATGAAGATATCATTACTATTTAAATTGACTATAAGCATGAATAAAATATAAATATGTGTCTAAGATAATGATAGTAAATTGAGAAATAAAATTATTAAATGAGATAGTAGATTTATTGAATTAAATAATGTTTAGGTTGAATATATGGTATATGAATTTGATTAAATATATGGTATTTTTTTGGATTGTTATACGATATCTTTTTAAAGGGTGGCTCCCGGATATTGGTTGGCCGCTACATCTGTGAGAAAAATCCAAGCAAATCAACATGAAGGGATCTTCCCGTCAGCCAAACAAACAAAACCTAACCCCAAAAGCATCGAAGAGATTTGACCCCGTGACCTCCCAACTGACAAATTACTTGACAACAAAAACTCGTTCAACTAAACTAACCTTTAAAACTTTTAAATTATTATACAATATATAAGCATCATATATATCTTTTTCAATTATTCAAAAAAAAATCTCTTTCATTATTATTATTATGCAGCAGCAAAAACTACTATCATATATATATATAAAACCCAAAAAAAAAATGACATTGCGGCTGCTGACTCATTAAAGTGATCAATCTAAATGCATGCCACAATCTGTTTAACTTAACCATTAAGCGGCCCGCCCCCGCCGTATCACAAATTTCAGATGTGTGTCGGTCAATAATTGGCCTTCATTATGAATTATCGCTTTCAAAGGCCATGGAGAGAATGATGTATTGTCGTTTAGAATCTAACTCCTTCGGTCGTGAAACGCCTGGGAGTTGAATTATTGAGTACGTCTGTCGGAAAATAATTGATTTCCTCCCAACAAAAGAGATGCAAGGGAGGACATGAATAGAAAAAAAAGCAAAGAGAAGATTAACCATCTCCTCGTCATTAATTGGCATTCATTATGAATTATCGCTTTCAAAAGCCATCTACCACCACTGTTGACATGATGATGTATTCTCGTGAAACGCCTGGGAGTTGAAGTATTGAGTACGTCTGTCAGAAAATAATTGATTTCCTCCGACAAAAAGAGATGCAAGGGAGGAAACACATGCTCACTCAAGCAGTATTGGTTGTGATTAATCTTTAAAAAAATCGATTACTTATCATTAACCCATATTAATAAAACTAAAAGTTAAATTTTATATTTAAAAAAAAAATTATAGTGGACAATATTCATTTTGTTTGAAATATTGATAATAATAATATGATTGTGATTACTCTAGAAGAATCTATGTGCAACATTAGAGGAATTGATGAAAATGTATCTTGAATTATGTAGACTTCACACAAAAGTATCTTACCCTATGTGGCTATTAAATGGATATGTTACATTACAATTGCACATGCACATGCATAAAATAGTCCTCAAAGGACAATATGCAAAAAGAAAGTGTAGGTGTATGTTCAAACAATGTCTTTCTTTTAATCTCATTTGCTTTGCACCTTATTTACTATTTGAAAAGGAAAATGAGCACACAACTTCGTTCCAAAATGTAGTGTAACTAACCCCAAAACTTCAAATTATTGACATAAAATGTAGTGCAAAAGCCAAGTATGTAAGAGAAAATAGAGATAAACCCTAAAAATATCTCTTTGATAATAAAAAATGGAGAGTTATGTTCACTTGCCCCTTCAAGGGGGAACCCTCCAAATACAATAATCAACATATAACTATCAATAGAGAATCTTAACTACCTATGGGCATACTTATAATGAGAGTCTACTAGCTAATTTGGGCCTTATTAACGAAGCTAGCCATTTTTACAATGAATGACTATTTGAATATGTAATGAGACTTCTTCAATGAAGCTAGCCCTATACATTAATAAAGTATCTAAATAAAGGGGTTAGGGTAAGACCCTAACATGTATTTCCCATTTGAAAGAGGCATTGTCCTCAAGGATGAAGGTGAGGAAATTGTTGTAGAATTTTTATCAATTCCTTTGTGGCATCATCTGCTTGCATATCTTTCTACTGGATCAATACTTCCCTGATCATGCATTGACACAACTCACATCGTTTGTTATCCAAAACTGCTTTGCACTAAATCCAGATGGAACCTTCTTCATTAAATTTTGCTAGGTTGGTTTGCACTTTGCAATTTGATCTCACAACCTTCTTCAAACAATACATATCAAAGAATAAACTATTCTTGGAGTGGGTTAGGAGAGTGAGCTTGTAGGTGACTTGAACATTGTAGGGATTTAGAACTTGGGAGCTAGCTTTTTGGTAATTTTATCTTTGAGTGATGCCCATTTATAAGGTTGTAGATGAAGGAACGCGTGATCTCCTTTAACAAAAGAACATTCATATCTATGTTCATTACCTTATTGTTTCATTCAAATTTATGCCATAGCCAAGTTGTCCTTGAGGATATGGATAATTTCATCTCTAGCGTCAAGTGCTTTATCTACCACATGAACGTCATATGTGTTTGGTACAAAAGATTCCACGTATATGGGTTTTTGGCCATTAACCATTTTATAAGGTGTCATTTTGATAGCTCCATGATAAGCAGTATTGTACCATCATTTGGCAAGAGGAAGTCAATGTGCCCACTAGTGTGGCTTTTCAAAAGTAAAGCACCTCAAAAATGCTTTTAAGCACTTGTCGATCCCCTCTCTTTTACCATCAATTTGAGGATGATATGTAGTGCTTATATTTAGTTGTGTACCTTGAAGTTTAAATAGATCCTACCAAATTTTGTCAATTAATGTGGGGTCCTGATCTAAGACAATGGGAGTGGCATATGATGTAGCTTAAATATCTAATCCTTGAAGACCTGGGCAACTGAAGAAGGAGTGAAAAAATGAGATAGGGCACAAAAATTAGCAGCCTTTGAAAGATGATCAAACATCATTACTAATCCGGATTCAACCATTATATTGTTTTTCATCTATGTTGGTGATTTCGAAGTGGAAAAAAGTGGAGGAATCAACTTGCAGGGTCATTTTAACAACAAGTCCCTATTTGAAGAATTAGGGTTTGAAACCTTTAAGAGTCATTTTGAGGAATTAAATGAATTTTTTGGGGTTAGAAAAAAATCTCATTTTTCCCCACCATTGGGCTCCATTTTACACTCAAATACCTTTCTAGCATTTCAAGAACCGTGCCAAACAAAGTTCGTATGCAAAATTTGTGCTTCCTGTAAGTTGACCTACCATGTTGACCACCATGGTATGAGAAGATGGCATGTCATCCCTTATTAGTCATGCATATGAGACTAGTTACATGTCTATTTTCAAGAAAACTCTAGAGGAGCCAACATTGTGACTCCAATTTGGGGTTGAGTGAGTTAAATCTTACCCCTAGTTGGCTATCAAACTATATTTCCATTCTATGATATTATTTTTTGTTCCATAGTTGAGCAGTAGAGGGGGTTTAGAGAGAAGAACAAAGGGGGTTAAAGTTTTTTGATAGCCTTATGGACCACGGGTCTTAGGTAACCCCATAGACAGTACCTCTTCCTTTGTACTTGCATGTTTCCATATTAGATAAATGAGAGTGGAATAGCCTCACCTTCTACCTAGGTTTTCTCTCATAAGGTTTTTCGAGGGTAAAACTTGTGTTCATTGCGGATTATTTATGTGTATTTCTTGATATTATCTATTTCTCACATTTCATCTGTTTAAGAAAAAAAGTAGTTGTTAAAGAATATGAAATCTAAAGGAAAAATTAACTTACATATCAAATATGTGGTGACAAACTGTTCGAGTGGAATCTCCACAACAATTTACAGGCTAACCATGACAATTGATTTGTTCCCCGCTTTTGGGAGTCTGATATGGGTTATACAAGGAATGAAATGAAAGGAAGGAAAGGATATGAAACACACTTAGAAAAATATAAAAGAAAGCATAATAATATGGTGAAAATCCAACTTATATTAATAAAATGAAATAACATAATAAATTGTTTAACACAAATTGGCTAGAGTGGTGGTGGTTATCTCTAAATAGAGAGATATGGTGGCTATGTGCATTCACAAAAGCTATTACAAAAAAGAGGTTGAAAAATGACATTTTAACATCAAAAAAGAACCCTAGAGGTCCAAAACCATAACCCTAGAAGATGAAATTCCAAAAGGTTTGTGGGCCCAAAGTGGTTAGTTGGCACATCAACTTCTTAGGGGCACAAATTTTTCATACAATATATGCTTTGGGTTCAAACTAAGATGTTGGAATAAATATCCAAGAACTATAACTTTTGACTAGGGCCAAGGCGTGCCATGGCATCCTCTGGCCCCAAATCGCCAAAAAACATTATTTAGGGCCTCAAAAATGGTCTTGGAAGTTTGTGACCCAAAAAATCATAACTAAATTACTAAGAAGATAAAGAATCATTGAGACAGTGAAAGAGGAGGGTGGCCATTGATATCCACATGGATCAGTCCTCCCCACTTAGCAAAAAATGGTCTCCATTGTGTCAAGTTCCTTCATCATATGGGTAAATTTCTATTGAATTTCACTCCTAGTGAGCCACTAGTCTTAGTGAAGAAGTTGCCCTACTTTGTCAAGGTAATAGAATTGCATGTGCTGCTAGTGGATATTCTTTATCTTGATGTCTATGATCATATCCACTATAGCCTGCTAAATGCAATTACAATTGAGTTATGGAGGGGGGGAATTTCTCAACTGCCTATGAGGTGTCCAACATAGGTGGAAACTATGGTCAAAGCATCTCCACGTTATATATTAGGTGCAAGCCAAGGAAAGGGGGAATACTCAATTCAAAATAATTTTCTTTATGATTGTATAAGGCCCATATTGTAGTGTTCTAAGATTCTTATGGAGGCTTGTGGGGTGCTTTTCTGTAAATACAACCACACCTTATCACCAGCTTGAAACTTCTGTAGAACCCTGTGTTGGTCATGTTGTTGATTGTACTTGGAATTGGATTTTTGTAGGATATCATGAACTTGTTGTTGGATTCATTCAACAAATTTGGTTGTTATCTCCACCTCAACTTGAGCATGGGAGGACTCTATTCGTTAACATGAAATGGGCATAGCTACATTAATTGGGGCCAATGAGATGAATCCAAAGCACAATTGAAAATAATTGTGGTCAATAGAGATGTTGAGGGCTTGGTTATAGTTACACTAAACATATGAAAAACTCCCATCCCATGTACATGGATGGCTAGAGTTGTACATGTGCAAGATATGCACAATCATCATGTTTACCACTTCTGTTTGTCCATCTATTTGGGGATGAAATATTGTCGATTGGTCAACTTGCAATCCATTAGAGACCATAGAGTACACCAAAAACCACTAGGACACATGTTTCCCCAATTTAAAATAATGCTATGAGGTAGCCCAAAATGAACCTAAAACACTCTTAAAGAAGAGTTTAATAGTGGCTTCAACTTTGATACTCTTCTCGCATGGTTCCAAAAGGGCCATGTTAGAGAACCAATCAACAAACATAAAAAAACATGTGTTACCATGCTTGGTGGATGGAAAGTCTAACATGTAATCCATGTCCTAGGGCTTGTTTGTGGTAGGTAGAGGAGTGTTTAACCCTTGCTTCTTGATGGCTAGTTTAGCAACGACAAAGGAAATGAACACTCTGATATGACATTGGACATCCTTTCAAATCTTTGGCTAGTAGAAATAATTTTAAAGTATTTCCAATGTCTCCTCCACACCAAAGTTCCATGCCACTCAATTGTAATGTGCCACTCAGATCATCTTGGTGTGTTCACTTAAAGAAACACAAAGGTGGCCTAAGTAGAACAAGAGCACATCTTGGAGGTGGAAGTTTGTAACTTGTTTACCTAATATCAACATCTAGTATGTGGTAGTAAAGTTAGAGTCATTGTTTTATAATTTTTTCCATCGAGAGGTCTCAAATCCATAAGAGTTAAGAATTGTGGTTAGCACCACAATTGGGAGCCAAATGAGGGATCTGCAACATGGTTGGCACTACCCTTCTTATATTTGATGTTCAAGTGGAATTTTACAGGTATGTGGACCATTTTTTCATGTTGTAACTTTCCTTGTGTTTGCATTAATTATAGAGGCTTGTCACCAATGTGGATGATCGTCTCCTTCCTCGAAATATAAATTGTTTAAAATTATTACCTTTCTGATGACAATTATTTTATGTGCATTGAAGTATTAATTAATGATACATAAATATTTAAAAAATCATGATTTCAATGATACATAAATTATTTGACTTGTCATTGTATTTGTTTCAATTCCATGGTTGAAAAATGTTGAAAATTTAAGGTTTTTCGGAATCATGAGATTGTATTTTTAATTTCATGGTTGAAAAATGTCAACACTTTAACTTTTTACAATCATGATATTTATCTTTAACGCTATGGTTGAAAATTATTGGAATTTTTAGGTTTTTAGAGACGTGATATTTTATTTTCAACGTATTGTTGAAAACTATCGGAATTTTAATAATTTTTAGAGTCATGATATTTTATTTTTAATGTTATTGCTTAAAAATGTTGGAATTTCAGCCGACGTCAACACTTTTTTATTTCACGTTGTTTTTTCAGGTTTAATGCTCAAAGATTTTAGTTTTTAATGTTATTGTTAAAAAGAATGAAATTTTATCCAAAAAAAAGTGTTGATGCAACATCAAGTTGCATGTGTTTTTTCATGTTTTTTGCACAAAATAATTTAGTTCTTGCTGCCATTTTTTAAAAATGTTGAAAATTTACCCAATAAAAAAAAATAAAAATATGTTGATGCAGCATCAACACTTTTCATTTTTGGGCTATTTTTTCATGTTTTTTACACAAAAAATTTGGTTTTTATTGTCATTTTTAGAAAATGTTGAAAATTTACCTGAAAAAAATAGTGTTGATGCAACATCAACACTTTTCGTTTCCGGGTTGTTTTTTCATGTTTTTTGGGGTTTTTTGGCTAGAGTTCTCGTTTTGAGGTTACAGTTCCTGTTTGATAGGTTACTTTATTAAATTTTCAAAAGTTTAGTATACTATCCTATAAGTTCTAAGAATGCCCTCAAACTTTTTAGTGTTTTAGGATGGCAGTAATCTTGCATAGTTGCCTCTTTCTTGGGATCAAGTCCTACTCTTTCTTGACTTATAACGTGGCCCAAAAATTCAACCTTAAGAGCCCCAAAATCATATTTGGGGTTCTTCTTGAATAATTGGTTGTCTCTCAAAGGTTACAAGTACTTATCAAAACATGATCTATGTGTGATTCCCATGCTCTAGTATGGATCAAAATCTCATCAAAGAGGAATAACACAAAAGTATTGCATATGAAAGGTTTGAAAATATTGTTCATGAGGCTCTAGAAGGTAGATGGAACATTACATAGACTAAAAGGGATCACTAGAAACTCATAATGACCTTTATGTGTTTTGAAGGTCGTTTAGGGATGTTTATCTCTTTCATCCTGATTTGGTGGTATCCTAAATGTAGATCAAGGTTAGTGAAAAACCTTGCTCCATGGAGTTCATCTAAGAGATCATAATAACTAGGATGGGAAATAATTCCTTGAGTGTCAAATTATTGAGATCTATAAAATTATGACACGTGTCAATTTCCTTATTTAACACCATTATTATTAGTGATGAGTAAAGGCTTGTATTAGGACGTATGACCCCCACCTCCAATAGTTCATGAAAGATACTTTATATTTCATTTCTTATGCAAACGAGTGTTGATAAGGATCTACATTTGGTGGTTGACTTCTTGGAATCAAGGGAATACCATTGTCATGCTCTCCTCAAGAAGGGGGTAAACCTTATGGTGTCTCAAAGACTTGATGATATTTGTCAAGGATCAACTGCAAATATTGGTGGATTTATTATGTGAGATTATCCATAACCTATGTGGCATTTAAATGGAAATAATACTATAGTGGCCTTTCTTTAAAAACTTTCCCATACTACGAGAGATAACTATTTCAGGGAACCTTCTTGAAGCCCTCAAAGGGTGTGTGCATGTCCTTCTTTACTAAAACTCATATAGAGTTCTTTGAAATCCATTTCGACTAGTATCAATGTGCATAGCCTCCCATACTATATCACACCACTTGTCCTGATGAAAAATACATGGGCTTTGAGTTGATATTCTCCCATTTGAACTTTGACAATTTTACGTCAACCCTATATTTCATCATACCTCCTTTGGCGATCATTAGGGGAATTTTGAGGTCTAAAATGGGTCTCCTAAGAAAAATAATAAAATAAGAGTTCTATGTATTTTCATCTTATCTCCTTAAAAGTTTAATAAAATGTCAAGTGTAGGCCCCCATTAGATGTGGAATCAATTTTGCTTCCATTGAGTATGCTTTATGCATACTTTGATTAGAACCACATTGAAAATGATTAAAAATACATGAAAAAACATGTATATACCCACACCAAAAAGGATTGAAGACATGAAAAATGTGTTTTTAAACACATTTGTTTCATGTATTTTAAATCCTTTCCAGTGTGAGTCTACTCAAAAGTATGATAGTGGGTATCCATTAGATTCATAATTTAACTATGCATCCAATGAGTGCCTACACTTTACATTTAAGTAAAAATGTAGGGAAATATTTTGAAAATACAATTAAAAAAAAAAAATAGTTTTCTTCTTTTCCCTCCCAAAATATTTACCCTTGAAGATGACATCACTATCTTGAATCTTATTGGTTCTTTTAAATTTGATTTTGTTAGTATCTTTTTTTAGGCCCATTTTTTACCTCAAAATTCCCTTAATGGATGATTTTGTAAGTTGTGTATTCGTTGTATAAAACAATCGGTTTTTTTGCCACTCTTTTGAATGAAATTGTGATTACTACCGTTTTCAACTAGGACTAAGACTTTTTAGTGCTTTATTTATCTCCTAAGTGTCAAGGCTTGTGGAGTTAAAATTCTCGATAATGCATTTAAAGAGAGCATGGGTTTGTCATGAGGAAATGGAGGATCAATATTTGCTTGAGTATGAGTGTTGGTGTCTTCAACTTGTAACTTTGATGTCTCTTTGACAATTACATATGTAGTTAGGCCTGAATGGTAATGTCAAATTTGAAAATTTCTATTATTTAGATAGATGACCTGGAGCATATTTTTCATCATAATTATAACATAGGGCCATGTCTTTGGGAGTTTGTAATTTTTGCTAGAGACAATCTTTGTACTTTCAAGGGATAAGTAGGAGTTGTGCTTAAGGAATTACCTTGGGGAGGACAAGTGCAAGGAATGAATGTTAGTTTCTTATTTGTGCATTAATCACCATTTAAGCTTCTAGGGCCCTTTTAGTTACTTCTAACCATGTAGCAAGATGTTGCATTCTAACTTGTGCTTGAATATCCTTCTTGATTCCACTAATATAACATTCATTATAGAAGGAATATGTTAAGTCATCTATATGAATGACTAATTTCTCAAAGGCCGCCCTAAAGTTGGTGACAACCTATTTGGTGTAACTTGATAAGCTGCCCCAAATAATGAATATCTCCCTCAAAATATGCATGGAAAACTTTAACAAATTGACTTTAGGAAGTTTATCTTAGATAAATGTGTTAGAACCATTAAACTTATTCAAGTCCATGTAAGGAGAGTGATGCCACATGTTATTAACCAATGGTCTAGTAATGTGTAGACCAAATAAAGAGTGTTGTGGGTGGCTACATAATCTCAAGTTAGAAGTTTCTTTCTAGTGTGGCTCAATGTGCTATGTAGTCTAGTGTTTTTTTTGGTATGTATTGAGCTAGCATACTTGACAACTTGTGAGTCAATGTCTTGTAAATAATTTTAGTAAACATCTTGTGTTTTGCAGATTGTGTTGTTGCAACTTATCATCTAGCTTCTTATTGAAATTATCCTGCAACTTCTTAACTCAATTTTTGAAGTTTTTCATCATGTTTGAAGTAGAGTGTCTGTTCATTTTGTTTAGGCAAGTATGAGGTGGTTTATAGGAATTATCCTCCATGGGTGAGTTCACCAGAAAAAGTTACTAGATCTTGAGAATAAGGGAGTGTTAGGTGTTATAGGTCTCTTATATTTGTGTGGTGCTCAACAACAGTACTTGGCTCAATGTCTAAGGGAACTAAATAAGGAGGCTTAATTATTCCCTTAGTCATATTGCTCGATTACCTACGTACTAGAGAGTGATCTCCCCAAGAGTTGTTTAGGTGTTCTATAGCAACAAGATGGTTGATTAGCATTTTTAAAGTTGGTTTTGTATGCCTAGTGAACTTTCTATATACCTAAAGGTACATCAAAGTGAAATTCCATTCATATATATTGTTTGACGTGCTACTACTTGAAGGGGTGGCAACATGGGTGACGAGTGTTTCCAACAATGTGATTCCACTAGTATTTCATGTGTGTTTTCTTCCCCTATTGCAATTTTACCCATTGAACAAAAATCACTATGTCATTTAAAGACTCCATAACACATCTCTAAGGAATTTAAAAAAAAAAGAGCTTCTTGACCTTAGAAAAAATTGTTAAGATCACTAGAAAATAACTTATGCAAGGTAAAGTTTAATGCTAAAAATGTAAAATGATCACATTTTGTTATACTTCTGGAATTAGATATTATGACCTCAATTATGAACTTCCATAGCTTCTTTGTATCTATTGGCATTAATTTGACTAAAATCTACGCACTTTATCAAAAGATATCCAATCGGTGAAATTCATGACATTTTAGAAAACCCTACAAGAAACTTGTTTTAAGTCAATGATATCTCCACTTTCTGGACTTTTTTTTGTTTAGAAATTGAGTATTTTTTTAGTATTGAATTTTTTTTTTTTGGATTGTCCAAATTGTGCACAAAAAGTTTCAGAATTGATTTGAATGTTGTCATCTCTTTTTTTTTGATAAAAATTAAATGAAGAGAAAAAATAGTTCTCCCACTCAATGACCAAGGCTTTTCCCACGTCATGCCCAGTGAAGAGATTTGATACCACTTATAGTGTAATTAACCCCAAAGCTTCAAAATGTTCACATAAAATGTAGTTCAAAAACCCAAAAGCACAAGAGAAAAGAGAGATAAACCCTAAAAGAAATCTCTTTGATAATAAGAAAAATAGATCTATGTTCTACTCAATATATAGCTATACATAGATAACCTTAAATATCTATGGGTCTATTTATAATTAGAACTTATTAACTAATTTGGGTCTTATTAACAAAGAGGATCCTTTTACAATGAGTGACTATTAATTGGATATTTAATATACATCATTTAATGAAGGTGACCCAATTTTGTCGAGAGGTGCTTTACAACCAAGTACAAGGGGGATGTTATCACTTTAGCATTAGATAATGTTAGATTAAAAAATAAAAGTCACCTCAATTAAAAATAAAAATAAAATAGAAGTCGACTCATGTGCACATATATTAACCCAATATATTTGGTAGAGCACGAACTCGTTGGGAATATTTATTGATATTTAATGGCGCAAAATGACAATGAATAGTGTTTGGGGAATTAAGAAGTGAGCTTATGGAATGAAAAGTTATTGAGTATGAAGAAATGCAATATACCTATATACATACATGAGAATTTGAATACTCCAACACTTCTTATTACATTTAAATACCTATATACCCCTACATTACACACATTAACTCCCTTCGAATTTCTTCTAGGTTATGAATTGTTGTCTCCTTGTAACTAAGGTTAAGAAACTAATGATGCTATAATATCCATAAATATCATTCCCAAGGTTGCTTTTCTACTTTGAGTACTTATCTTACATCTATAATACATACACTAATTCTTTTAGTGTTTGTTTCTAGCATATGCATTATGGGGTGAGGGATATTCAAAGGTTAAGAAACTAATGATGTTATAATACCCATACATATCATTCCCAAGGTTGTTTTTCTACTTTGAACAATTAGTCACACAAAATACAATAATGAAAATGGTAGAATTTGTAGTATTACTAAAAATGGAAAGGTTGATTTCTTAATATATTAAGAAAATACATATTCAAGAATATATTCTGCCATAATTGTGTGATTTGAGGTTAAGTAGATAAAACAAGCAAAAATGTTAAAATGTATTTTAGTCCAATGACACTTTATTTATTACATTGTAGTCTAATTGTTATAACTTTTGGAGCTTTCTAATCATATTTTCTAGTTAAATTTTCTTGAAATCCAATAAGGATCTGTTGGAATCACTAGTTTGAGTTGTGAACTCTGCATAATCCAAATTCCCGAGTGGTTTTCCAAGGCGTTGAATCCATTTTATGCATTCAAAAATGTATTTTAAATAATAAAAAAAATTATGATTTGATAAAAATGGTTTCGTCGGATTTTGACAAAAAACTCCAAAACGTAGAATAGTTAAACAATGACAATTAATATAATTAAAAGTAGCAAACATAATTAAAAAAATAAAGTTCTACAATATTATAATTTATTGATTGCATAGTTGTAATTTAAGGGGAAAAAAGGAAAGAAAAAGAAAACAAATATTAATTATTTAACATTTAAAGAACATCACAACAATTTGTAATTCAATATAAATAAGTCTAAATCCATTTTAACTTTAATTTATCCAATGTCCAAAGGGATCAAATCTTTGGAGGTACAAACTTTTCTCAAAAATTTCACTCACAACAATTTGTAATTTAATATGAACCAATGTAAATCAATGTTAGCCTCAGATCTATTAAGTGCTGAGAAAGATTAAATCTCTGGACGTGCACACTTTTTTCAAATTTTACAATAAAAAAGAGATATACACCTTAAGAGATTGATCCCTCTTGATAGATCCTATGATGGATTTAGATAGATATATTAATTATCTAATTAAAAAAAATAGTGTAAGACCCTATAACAAAACTAATACATACATACATACATACATATATATATATATATATATATATATATATATATATATAGATATATATATATATATATGAAAAATAAACAAATTTAATTACATAATTTTTAATAAGCATTAAAAAAATGATTAATTTCCACTTAACAAAATTTTAATTAAAAAAATAAAAATAAAAAACATATATTTTTTGATTCAAACTAATTTTAACATATATTCACATGTTTGATATATATACATATATTTTTATCATTCAAACTAATTTTAACACACACACACACATATATGCTTTATCTCTTACCAATAAAGATAAGAGAACTTTTGTGTTTGACCCAAGAATACACCTTTCATTATAACTAGAAATGTAAGTATGTCTTGAGAAGAGCAATGATAGTCAATTTTATGACGAGTTGTGTGGGAGAATGAAAATAATGAAATCCACTAGAGAATGCGACAGAGCAGATCTTTAGAAGGAAGCATTCCATGTGGATTTTGAGGCCATGATATGTATAATGACAATAAAAATATTCTATTTCATTTTAGAATGTGAGGCCTTCAAGGACAACAGAGAAAGCTATGCAGATATTTTAGTAGCGAGCTTAGGGACAATCTATTTAGTGAGAGGCCTTCAAAGACAACAGAGAAAGTTATGTAAATATTTTGGTAGCTAGCTTTGGGACAATCTATTTAGCGAGGGGTTTGTTGAGAAGCTTGGAGTGTTGATAACCTCTTTCGCTTTTTGACTAGGCGACGCTCTGCAATCTGTACCAAGGTTTATGTTAAGGTTTGGCGCTGGTAACCGTGGCAGGTCGTGGAGGAGGGAGTTCTTCTCCCTCCTACAGTCAAATAGTCACGAATAGAAGCAAGGAAATTGATCTGCTTCAAGAAACCAACGGAGGTTATATTTGAGGATACCAACACGGGAAATATCAAACCTCACGAATAGAGAGAAAATCATGAGGAAGAAAGCGGGGAGAAGAGGAAAGAGGGCAGCAATCAGAAAGCGGCACCTTGAGGGCGATAGGGATATGCAAACCCAAGTCGACCATTACTCCTTAGGTTGTTTTAAGTGACCCAACACTAGAGGTGCACAAAGATCACATGGCGGAACACACAATCATATGCAAATTTATGGGGATTTAGCCGACGGAGAAGGCCTTACATGCATGGATAAGGAACCACTGGAAACCCAAGGGGGAAATAAACCTTCACCTTGGATCCAAGGGTTTCTTTACGGTGGTGTTCACAAGCTTAGAAGATAAAGACAGAGTGTTTGAGGGAGGACCCTATTTTTATGCTACTGCAGGCCTTTACATGCGACCATGGGTGATGAATTTTGTCCTAGAATGAGAAACGTTCACTTCAGTACCGTTATAGATAAGACTATACTCCCTTCCTTTATATTATTGGCTACCGGATTCTCTAAAGGTTATTGGCAACAAACTAGGGCATTTTATAAAAACATCAGATGTGACATTAAGAGGCAAATATACTTCCTTCGCCCAGATTTGTGTGGAAATGGATCTATCTAGGGCACTCTCGAACGAGATCATTTTAGAAGTTTATGATGAAGAATGGGTGCAGGTGGTGGACTATGAGCATGTCCCATTTAGGTGCCGCAAGTGCCATGAACATGGGCACCTATACAGAGACTGCCCTTTAAACAAACTGGAGAGCAGCAAAAAAACCACCACAAGCAAAGATCCCGAGGGTTTCACAAAGGCGGGGGTAAGGGGAAAGGAGGAAAGTGGTACCAAAAGAAAATCAACAAGGATGGGCAATTGAGCCACAATAGTTTCAAAATCTTAGAAGAAGAAGTTGGAAACAACGGTGCAAACCAGAAATCGGAGACTAAAACCGATGAGAAAGATAGGGATACTGGCATGGAGGACATACTAGAGAACACCTAGCAACATGATGATCTACCAAGCATTATGGAGCTCAGTAGGGACCATGAGATGACCCCAAGTGAGGCGAGAACGGAGGACCATGAACTACAGGAGATTCTTGAAAAGGAAAACTTGGATCTAGAAAAGTTTCTGGAGTAGGGTATTACCAAAGGGTTTGACTCCCTGCCAAAAGAGGAGTTTGACAGGGTTCAACAGCTCTTCCTATGGAGATCCCAATTGAAGGGTTCTGGAGTCAAAAGAAATCATGACAGCCAGGAAAATAGAGGGATAAAGACAATGGAGGAAACACCAGGGCACTCTTCCAAGAACCCGGGTAGGGAAAGAGGGAAGAAAAGACACAATGTGTTGCTGACTGAATGTGGAAAACTCATGATCAACTCAAGTAAGATGAAATATCTCACCAGTTACTCTTTTACAAACCTTTCTTAATGAATCTTACAACCTAGAACATTAGGGGCCTAGGAAGTAAAAGGAAACAAAGAAATCTCAACAGTAGAGTAAAAGAAGAAAAACCAAATATGGTTTTCATTCAGGAAACAAAGTGCTCGATGGAAAAAATCAGAGAAATACATAGCAAATGGTTAAGCAAGTATGAGTATCTAGAGGTTAAGGCAGAAAACTCGGCAGGAGGGATTCTCATGCTCTGGGATCCCCAAAAACTTGGAATCCTAGATGCGGAAGCATCCAGGAACTATCTTTCGCTGGTAATACAACCTGTGGGTGATAAAGAGATTTATATGTTTACAAATGTCTATGGTCCTAAAAAACTAGAAGACAAACTCAAGTTTCTCACTTCCCTTGAGGAGCTAAGAGAGAGATATCCTGATATGCACTGGATTCTAGCAGGAGATTTCAATATGATCAAATCTCTTACAGAGAAAAAAGGTGGCACCAGAACACTAGGTAGAGACTCCATGGCCTTCCAGAACTTCATAAATAACATGAGATTAGTGGATGCTGAAACAATAAATGACACTTTCACCTGGAATAACAGGAGAGGAGGGGCTTCTCAAGTTGCCTCTAAACTAGATAGATTCATAATCTTAGAGGACCTATTTCTCACAGGCCCTGACATGTCAGCTTTAATCCTTCCTTTTGGAGGCTCAGACCATTGGCATGTCCAGCTTGAAGCCACCTTTATGGGTACACCGAGGAACAGAACTTTTAGGTTTGAAAATGTCTGGCTCTCTCACCCTGACTTCACCAACAATATTGATAAATGGTGGATGGAGGACTTGCCCTTTCAAGGCACTAAAATGTTCATGCTACAAAAAAGACTTAAACACATCAAAGCCAGACTCAAAGAATGGAACAAAAAACAGTTTGGTAACATTTTCAAAGCCAAAAAAGAAGTTGAACAGAAACTTTAGGGGATTAATCAGCTCATGATCACGGATGGTTTCACCGAGGAAAGGAAAAATCAGGCTGAATCTCTTCAAATAGGATGATAGGTGTAGGCAGATTTTTTGGAGACAGAAATCAAGAGTACTATGGATTAGAGAAGGGGAAAGAAACACAAAGTTTTTTCATAAATCAACTTTGAGTCATAGGTCACACAACATAATTTTAAAACTTAGAGATTCTCAAGGGAAAGAGTTCATCACCCACAAAGAAATGGAATCTATCCTAGTACAACACTTCCTTAGCATTGAAAAGGAGCCTACCTTAGATAGGTCACAGTTCATCAACAAATTCACAAGGTATATTCCCAAGCTTGTAACAAGGGAAGACAATCATAATCTAAATAGGCCAGTGTCTGAAGATGAGGTCAGAGAAGTTATCAACGAGATGCAAAATGGGAAAGCTCCTGGCCCAGATGGATTCAATGTGGACTTCTTCAAAGCATGCTGGAAAACAGTCAAACAAGACATCCTTGATGTAGTGGAAGACTCAAGAAGATCCAGATCGGTCTTGAAGGTTCTCAATGCCTCTTTCATAGCTTTGATTCCAAAGCAGGAAAAAGCTATGACACCGAACAGATTCAAACCCATAGCTTTATGTAATGTGGTGTACAAAATTATTTCCAAAGTGATCGCTAATAGACTCAAGCCCCTTCTTCCAGCTCTTGTCTCAGAGGAGCAAACTAGTTATGTGGAAGGAAGACAGATCCTCAACAACATCATACAAGCTCATGAGATGGTACATTCTCTTAAGAGCAATAAGCAAGCAGGTATGATTATACAGCTTGACCTAGCGAAAGCTTATGACAAGCTAAGATGGTCTTACATCAGGGCAGTGCTGAAAGCTTATGGTTTTGAACACAATTGGATCAGATGGGTTATGGCCCTTGCATCCACGGCCAGTTTTTCAATCCTGCTCAATGGCTCGCCCTCAAGAACCTTCATGCCTTCTAGGGGTCTAAGACAAGGAGATCCACTCTCCCCCTTCCTCTTTGTGCTCATGATGGAAGGGCTAGGCAAAGTGATAAAAATGGCAAGTACTGAGGGAAGAATCCAGGGTTTGAAACCCACCATAGATGGAGTTGCTTCAACTCACCAACAATTTGTGGATGACACTATGCTGCAGGGCATTCCCACAGTCAAGGAAGCCAAAGCTTTTAAAAAAATCTTGAATGAATTTGCTATGGTTGTTGGTACAGAGGTAAGCTTGGACAAATCAAAAGTTTTCCTTTTTAACACTGACATTGCTATTCAGAGAAACCTTTCCAGAATTCTAGGGTTCCAAAGGGATTAGTTACCCTCTAAGTACCTTGGAGTGCCCCTTACAGACAAACCTCTAAGCAGGGGAGTGTGGGAGCCGGTCATTAACAAACTTCAGGATAGGGTCAGGAAATGGACATGCAGATCCTTGAATCTTGCAGGGTGCCTTGTGCTCACAAAAGTTGTCCTGCAGGCCATACCCATTTTCATGATGTCAGCTCTTCCTGCTCCTAAAGGAGTTTTGCAACAGATTAGGAGCATTCAAAGATATTTTCTTTGGGGCAAAGGGGAAGAGAAAAAGAAATGGGCTTTAGTAGCTTGGTACAAGCTCTGCAAACCTAAGGCCCATGGAGGTTTGGGGCTTCATGACCCGAAAACCCTCAACATAGTTTCGGGTGCAAAGCTTTGGTGGCGATGGCTTAAGGAATCAGCAACCCCATGGGCCAAGCTTTGGAAACAGAAATATGCAAATAATTGGAAGGAGAGGGATCATATTCAAATGTCTGGGCTTATCAGGGGCTCCCACATTTGGAATCTTGCTTGGGAAAATAGAGGCATTGTCCAACAACACAGCTTCTAGGAGATCTGAGCTGGGAACCTGGAAAGATTCTGGGAGGACAAGTGGCAGCAAGAACCAAACCTGTTTAGGGAAGAACTAACCGATCTCAAGAATGACAGTCAAACAAAGCTTTATGCATGGTAAGTGACTCCTGGGATCAAGTAAGGAAAAATGGCAAATGGAGAATATGGAAGGATCTAGGCTACAAGGAAGAGAACCCTTTAAAAGCTCAAGCAGACTCTCTTACTATGGACTTGGAACAGAGGAAGATTTTGGTATCATCCTCGTCTGACCAACTAAGATGGGGAAGAAACATAGAAGGTAAATTTAACCTCAAAGAAGCCAAACGAATAGCCCTAGGGTGTGATTATCAAAATCCTGATAAGGTATGGGAGGACCTTTGGCAGCACGTGCATTGGATGAAAATAAAGTTGTTTATGTGGCTGGTTTAACATAAGAAAATTCTAACGTGGGAAAATCTTATGAAGAAAGGTTTTTTTGGCCCATCCAAATTCTATCTATGTGGTTCACAAGAGGAGACAATGGAACACTTACTCAACCTCTGCCCATTCACCTCCACCTTGTGGGATTAGGTGGCCTTAGTCTTCAGACAAACTGACAAGGACAGCCTTAGCATTACCAACACTTTGAAGAATTGGAGAAAATACTTCTCAGGCAACGAGATCATCAACAATGCTTGGACTCTAGTTCCAGGCTTCTTAATCTGGGATGTCTGGAAAGAACGCAATGGTGGGATTTTCAAGAACAAAACTGGCTCAACCCAGAACACTATTGCACAAATATTAAGACAGCTCAAAGACATTGTTGGTGCCATGTTAGGGTGACCTCCTGAGAACCTGACTCTACCCCAGGACACTCATATACTACTGTAGTTGGGTCTCCATTCGCTGGTTCCCCAGAGTATACACAAGGATGTGAGCTAGATAAACAATGGTAAAGACTTTCGGCAACCTCCTCCTCATGGTTTCTTGAAAATTAACATAGATGGAGCCTCCAAAGGTAACCCAAGGATGGCTGGTTTTGGCGGGGTCATCAAAGATGAGCAGGGGTGCATAAAGGACATCTTTCATAGTCATTTGGGGACAACCACAAATAACATGGCAGAGCTCATGGCCTTAGAGCAATGCCTGGAAATACTAATTGAGTCAAATTCTCATAATGCCATCATTGAAGTAGACTCTGAATTGGTTATTAATGTGGCCAAGAAGATCTGTAATGGAAAAGAACATGGAAAAGTTTCAAAACAGTGGCAGCTTTTGTAGGTCTTTCAGCGCATTCATTCCCACCTACAATCCCTGAGAATGGCCAGCTTTGTTCATGTGCGAAGAAAAGCCAATGTGCTAGCTAATCGTTTGGCAAATGAAGGAGTGTTTTGCAAGGAAAGTTATAGTAGGTTTGCTTGGGATTCGACACCCTCAGGGAAATTGCGTGAGAATTGTCAAAGACAGGCGGCCAAAGACATGGAAAACTTCCAAACTATTAGGAATGAACAGGAAGGAAGACTAGGGGTAGTAGGAGAAAGCGAAAGCGTAAGTCTTTCTTAACCGTTGACCCACCGGGAAAAAGAAGAAGAAAAATTCTTAAAACAGAGCTTTCTACAAGGGAGAGGCACTTAGTAAACAACAGGCTATTTAGAAGGTCGCCGGCCATAGATCTTGACAACGTTTATCATCGAATGGCCATCGGGTGGATATGTAACCGAAGGTTAACTACTCAAGAGGACCCGAAGTTTTTTAGATTAGCGGTTTATAATCTCCATCAGGTCCAAAAAGAAGGTAAAGGACATGCAGGTTTTCGTTCCGATATCTCAGAAGACCGTCAGATCAACAGGTTCTCAATCGTGTGGTTCTCGGGTTCTAAAAGTGATTGGAGCTTAAGTTTCAATCCGGACCCAAACATTTATAAAACAATGGCTCACAATCCTTATCGGGTTCGTGAACTCGGTAAAAGGGGCGCATGTTTCTGAGAGGATAGTGTTCATGACCGTCGGATCTCAAGGGAGCTGGATCAAAAGGTCCAAAAACGAACCCATAGTTTTACACTTTGATTGTTTATTTACCTTGTCGGATCTGTAAAGCTGATAAAAACCATCACTGGGGGTCCCATCGAATGGCCATCAGGTTGGTTCATGGATGGTGACTTAAATTGTAAGCCTCAGGTTGAGGGTTTAGGGTTTATTTCGAGTTGTGTAGTTGGTTACTCTTCATAGGGTTAGCCCTTGATGGTCCTTACATTTGTAAAGCCATGTAAGATATGTAACTTTTCTTGTGGTTAATAGAAGGCTCCACTCTTATTTGACCAAAAAAAGAGAAGCTTGGAGTGTCTATTGTGAGGCTTCATAGAAAAAATATTGAATACATCAAATAGATGAATAAGGAATTTGTTCCATAAACATCTTTAACCGAGTAAACATTAAAATATTTTTCTTTCTTTTTTTCAAAATATTTAAACTTTTTTCCTAATAAATTATATTTTAATATTTTTCAATATTAAATTTTATCGTATAATTATTTTTTAACCAACTTAAAAATTAATTAAATATTAAAAAAATGTATTAAAATTTCATCATTCTAATGTTGTCAATAAGACTCTTTATTTTATAACGACCTAAGTTTTAATATCTTTTAGAACCATTAAATTAATAAATTTTGTGGTGTATTTTTTTTAAGGTGACCTCGTTCTTCATAATTGAATTGTTAATTGGTAATGGGATTTAATAATCATTATTTACTATTAATAATGTTGTTGATTTATCATCATTATATAAGAAAATTTACATCACTTTGAAATGATTTAGTGGTATTTTGTATGAGAGTGTACTTTCACTTTTAAAAGATGTTTTTAGGTTTTTGATTGTTAATATAATATTTTACATTGCTAGTTTTTAGTCACTCAAAATTAAATTTAAGTTTTATTTGAAAACTAAAATATAGTTATACGTAGTTATACTTAATTAGTATTTACTTCAATTATCATCATTAAGATGAAGCTATAATAGTGAAGTGATGTTTTCCAAATAACATTTAACTTTAACCTCACAAAATCCAGATACAATCTTAATTATAATATAACTCCTCTATATAGCATAAATTTGATGTATTACATACAAAGATCTTAATATACTTTTACAAATTACTCAATTACAAAAAATCAAATTGAAATTATATTAATGTAAATTTATCTTGAATTTCTATTTATTTTTTTAATACTTATGTTTTCTAATTATTTAATTTTAAGTTATAAATTATTTTTTTAATTAAATGAATAAAAAATCACACATTAAAAAATTTAATCATTTAAATATTATACAATAAAATAATTTGAAATCATTACCCTAAAATGGGATCATAATCACTATTCTCACAATTAATCATTATACTATTTTTTTAATATTTAAAATCAATTTATATACTATTTTTTTAATATTTAAAATCAACTTATAGGTTTTTTCACACAGAAAAATATTATACTTGTTATTCGTAATTGAATCAAAGTATACATAAACAAGTTGGTTTTCAAAGTAGTTCTTGATAATAAAAAAGCTTGACCAGTGAAAAAACGAGCGTTGAGCATACAAAAGTATTATATATGTCTGCAAAGGTATTGACACAGTTATCTCAAAAAATAAAACTAGAATAACCAAAATTTCTTGGAAGTAATCAAAGACTCCCCAAGTGGCTCCTTTACATTCAAGACACCCATATCCAAATGCACAACTTCCTTAGAATAAGAATTTGCAAGCTTGTTATGACATCCATGAATAACTCATAGTTATAAATAATACTGTGGGATTCTATGATTACATCTAATAATAAATATGCTCTTTTATCAACATTATATTTTTTTTTGTAAGCATAGATATTCACATTATATTAACATTAAAAAACACATAATGTACAGTCCGGAGAGCATGGGCACACTAAGCCCTTCACCCGCCCGAAAACTTTGCCCCTAAACGAGAAACCAAATATTAAGTTGCAAAGTATCCTCTTCCCCTGAGAGGGGAAACCAAAGGTGGAAGCTTGAGCTACAAAATTGGGATAAGTCATAAAAATGTCAAAAATTCTAGACTATGAACTGAGTGGCATTGGTCCATCTAGAAAAAGCCAAAATAGAGGAGCCAAGATGCTAAGATAGACCAACCTGATATGAGCCATGGAACTTGAGAAGTTAACGCAAACTTGTGGACAAGCCAACCTTCTTGAGTTGCACTGGAGCCGCATTGAACCGGATTGTTTCCCATGTCACCTAGAATCTCCTCCAAGATGTAATAGTTTTAGGGACTGAGACGGGGGGGAGAGGAGAAGGTGATCGGGGCATGCATAGGGGATGTAGGTGGAGCTAGGTCGAAGTCTCTATAGATAGAAGAGGGACGAAAAACAAGGGTTATGAAAGTTGGGGGAGAGGTCGAACACATGGGAGGAGAACTGGAAGGCGAGGGACCAGGGGAGGAAGGCAACAAGATGTTGGGTAGAAACTTTATTTCTAGGTCTCAAACAAGTCTTTTGAGGGAAGAAGAGGCATGATTGTGGAATGTTGAGAGCTTCGTTATCCAACAAGTGACCCTTGAGTTCTCCTCTTGCTCCTTGATTTGATGAGCTAGGACTTTACAGAGAGCCCAAAGCGTGGCACTACCACGACAAGTTTCAGCCTCCTCAAACTTAAGCACTTGACGTCTGATGTGGGGAGGGATGCCATTGTCAAATAAAGTAGCAGTTGCACTATCATCAAAGGTGGTCGGGTGGGTGCCCTCTTCCCCTCTCCCTTCTCACATGGCACCCTTGCCTCTCTCTTGGCTCATGGCGGAGCAATGAGAAGTTGTGGATGGGGAATGAGGCTCAAAGGAAGCAAAGATCGTGAAGGAGTTGGCAAGCCTAATAGACCAAGATCTAAGCAGGACGACAAGCGAAATGTGACATAGAAAGTCCTTGAAGCACGGAATTAAATGTCGGGAGGAGATGAGTGAAGCAGAGGTTCAGGCTTGCGAGGACAGGCCTCGAGAGATGTCATATTTATTAACCATTTATTCCACATGTTGTGCCAAGGGGACAACAACCGCCAAGTGGAGGTAACTAACAATCCTCTCTAAAGCAAGTGGATTCAGTGATGTGGGCACTTGAATCTGGGGACTTTTATCAACATTATATTATATGTTAATTGAGATATTTAATATTTTTTAAATGTAATAAAATCTATGACTAAAACCCTAACAATCATCGATTAATTATTATAAATTATAAAAAAAATTTACTTATAAATTTAATAATATATTATTATGAACAATGAAAAAGTCTTTGTCATTAATATAATACATAAATCTAATGTATTAATATAAAAGCTAAAACATAATAATGAAGATTATAAATTACAGGTTAATATACTAATAAAATAATAATTAAATGTCAGAAAAAATAAATTAATGTAATAGATGAGATGAGATAAATCAAAATAAAAGTGTAATATGCAAAGTTGTTGCTTAGTACATGTTTTTTATGCAAGTAGAGAACCTTTATGTGGTGAATATGATCATGTAACTTAGTTATATTAAGTGCATGATTTAAGCATTGGTGGAAGGAGAATCAAATCGCAATAATTAAGTGATACATGATAACTAGTTTTATGAAAAAGGGTTGGCAACAATTAAATAATTAAACTATCAAAAAACTATTATGATTAATAAATATATTAATGGAAAACGGTGAAAAACAGTGATATTAGAAACAAACATTGTTATTAGAAAAAAATATGATAGTTAATAGAAAGCAAACAAGGAATGATTACAGGTTAATAAATATGTATTCTTAAAAATAAGTATGATAATGAATGGAAAGAAAATATTAATTATAGAAAAATCCATATATTTAATTTTTTTTGGATAATTAATTTATGAGGAGTTGGCCATTAGAGTTTTTTTTTTTTTTTTTTAAACAAGTTTTAATTCTGTCAAATTGATTTTAAACCACATAAAATTAGTCATACACTAATAAAAAAATTAGAAATTTAAATCAAAACATTAAAAAATTAATTTTCAATTTGTAAAAAATTAATTTTCAATTTAAATTTACCAAAACTTTAATAAGTTTTGCAAATAGTTTTTAAAATTTTGCAAAATAATTAACAAACAAAGCATTTTGACCCAAACTAATTACTATATACTCTACCTTCCACAGAGATAGTAAAATATATTAATGCAAAAAGGGGAAAAACATTGTGATTAGAAAGAATACAACAATTAATAGAAAACAAATAATGAATAATTATAAGTTAATAAATATTTATTGTTAAAAATAAATATGATAATGAATGGAAAGAAAATATTAATTTTGGAAAACATATTTTACATAATTACCAAATTAAAATAGAAAATAGTTTTTCCAAAATTAAAACAGTGATAACACTTTTTTTTTCAACAATTTTTATTTTTGACAATTGATTTTAAACCACGCAAAATTAGATATCCACCATTTAAAAATTAAAAATCCAAATTTTAAAATTTCAAAAATTAGTTTTCAATTTCCTAAATAATAAATTTAATATTTAATTTTATTAAAAATTTAAAAATTAATTAATGGTCAGACTATTTTTACCCAAACACATTACAATATTTGACCAATATAAAAATACATTTAGAAAATACAACTTTATCCATATCAGATTAAATGCCTTCAACCATTGTTATGTCATTGCCAATGACATCTATGATCCATGCAAAGGCATTAATTTCAAATATACAAAAAAAAATTTACAAATTTTTTTCGGTTTTGGTATAGTCCACTTGGAGTATTGGGTTTTTGAGGCATGACGTCTGCAGTGTTGCTGGGCTAGAGCTCCGGAAACCAACCCCTTACGTCATTCGAATACTCTCTTCATTTAAATTTTAATCTAAAACCTATTTTGAATAGAATATGCTATATTCTGTTCTAAGAGGTTCTGGTATGTTGTCATTAGAAACTACAGGGTACTTCATCCTGCATAGAACCATCAAATGATTCCAGAGGTGTCTCACAGAAAAGCAGTAGCCCAATCTCAATTCCAGTTATCAATATATATAATATTATCAATTGTGCGAGAGTGTATTTCACTGATTAGATTTAAGCAAGTACAAAATCCAATGAATGACATATACTATGCATATTAATAAATTGATAGTATTATATATATGGATAATTTTCAATCTCAAACCAAAATTTTGACGTCATTCGAAATATTTTCTTTTTTAAAATTTTAATTTAAAACCTATGTTGAACATGATATGGAATATTCGTTCTAAGAGGTTCTTGTGTGTTGTCATTAGGTACTTCATCCTACATAGAACTACCAAATGATTCCAAATCATTGTAACCTTCTTGTCTCACAGAAAAGCAGTAGCCTAACCTCAATCCCAGCTATCAATATACTTAATATTATTAATCTATTAATGCCCATTGCCCCTTAAATTTAAGCAAATATAAAATCTAATGAATAACATATACTACCACACACATTAATAAATTAATAATATTGCATATATTGATAACCCTCCTTCTCAAGCCCCTTAATATTTTCTGTCAAAACCAATTACACAGGTTAAAGATCAAGCTTGTGCTAGAGCCAGATATAGTAAATAATATTATGGCCCACATTTTGATCATATTTTTTCCCAATATAGATTTCCTTCAGTACTCGTTTAGTTTTATAATGAAAATATAAATAATAAAGTGAGTAGTTAGTAGTATGAATAATTCAAAAGTTAGGAAAATTTGGTTACTTAGAGGGTTATGAGTGTTTCATTTTCTTGAAATTGATTTGAATTTAATAGTTTGAATGAAAATTTTATTAATGAGAATATGGAATTTACATTTATTTGAAAAATATGTTTTAAATATTACTATTTAGTTAAAAAAAAAAAAAACATATTTGAATGTGTTTGTGAATGTCTCAATTATTAAAAAAGATATATGAAAAGGTTTCAACTAATTTTCTTTAAATTCATTTTTTTGAAAAACTATGTAATTAAATTATAATATATATGATTTTAGTTTAATTTTTTTTAATTTTTTTTTATTTAGGTAGTTTTTAAAAATATATTAAATATATATATATGATTATAATAATATATTATCATATACTAAATTTTATAATTATTATGTTATAGTTTGGGAGTGATATATAAAATTGATTTTTTTTATTACTTTAGTTTTTATAATGAAAAATTTTCTTCTTTGCAAAATTTACTTTTATTTTTTATTTTTTGATGGTTGATGTCAAGTGGCTACGTCATTACGACTCTAATTTTGAAGAGGGACCTCAACCATTTAAATAGGCGGTCTTCGGGTGCCTCTACTACTCCCATATCTAGCTGACACCATGTTTTTCTGTACAAACCGTGGAAAATCGCCCATGTAACAAATTAGTGATTTTCTAATAGATGGATATTTATTCCAGTAATGAAGTGTAACATGACGTTCAATAAAATAAATTAACATTTGATCAAATGTAGTCTACTCATTTAAATTATATGAGAGAACTCAAAGTCTCACATGCAATTGGTGTGAGTAGATATATTATGGTTCTTAGTCTCAGCACACAAGCTAGCGATTGCATACTATACATCTCGCTAGCAATGGACCGTGTAACAAAGACTCTCTTCATCTCACACGCTTTGAATGCCATATATATGCATGGCGTGGTGGAGGGTTTTGGTCACGACAACAGTCTCTGGAAGTTGACAACATTTTCATAGAGCATGTAGTTACGGGAGTATTTACATGAAGGACTATTTCAGCAGAGGTATTTGTTACAGGCTCATTGCCTATACATTCAAAGATTCGTTTTGTGCTCGCTCCAACACTTTTGGGAGCTCGTTGGGTATTACGGTAATTTCTCACCTTACCTTTTTCATAGTGTTCTTGCAAAGCTTTGTTACACTCTATTTTAGGTCAATGTGTCTCCCTAAATTTAGTCTTGGGTCTTTAGTGATAGGGTTTAATTTTATTTTTCTCTCATTTCAGTGAATGGTAGTTGATATACTAGTTGTTGGTCACTAGTTTTTTTCTCTTGTCTTACACTACAGTATTTAATTCTTCTAAGGGTCAATGTTCTTTTTTCTTTTTCTCCATAATTTTGGGTCCGAACCTTCCTTCGAACTTGTTGTAGTTCTTCCTTCCGCGGCTCCAAACAACTTAGACCTTGTAGGGATTTATTTTCCTTCTCCGTTTTTCGCCTGGGGAGTTTGGTACCAGGGTACCTTCTCCATATGGTTTTAATTGGGTCATTGCGAGTTGCTACTTTAAATTCATTACACTGCCATCACGTTTCCTCTACCACTTGCTTCCCTTGTGGCACCATCTCGTCTGTAAGTCCTTTCAAGTGTGTCTTTCAACCACCAGTCATAACTATTTGTATTGCAAGTTCATTGTTCTCATGGCACCAAGGCTATGCACTCCTAGTTGTTGAAAAGACACTTCGGGGTCCTCTTCAAGGTGACATCGAAGGTTGTTTGAGTTGGAATCAGATGCCAACTACTTTGAAGCGGTGCCACTAGAGGTACGAAAATAAATTCTTCAACTTGAGGCCAAGGAATTCAGAGATCGTGTTTACTTTTCATACTCATATATCAGAGGTATTAGCCTCAAGTGGATACTTAACCTGGGCAAGTTTCACAGGCAAAGGACCCACTTCCTTCACTCCATCAATCTACATCGTCAAATGGAAACTCTTCTCAACATAGTCATTAGAGACAAGCAAGTAGACAACTATAAGCTCTTTGCAGGTCAGGAAGACATCAAGCGCATTCTGAGAGACATTGGATACAACTTGGATGATATAGTTGTTCGGTTGTCTCACATATAGCGCTATGTAGTTTCAGACTTATACACTAAGTTGAATGAGCTCAAGGAAGGACCTACAGTCATCAATGCTCCAACTCAAGCCTCCCCTCAAGCCAACTCTAGTGCCACATCACTTATCATAATTCTAGACTAAAGAGTCCAATTAGAAATCGGGTTGTTGGCCTATTAAAGGAAAATTGGGCTACTCTTAGGATTGGTCAGCTTTTGTTCTCTATATATATACACACACAATACATAGTTTACTTTTCTTGTTATAGTTTACAGTAGCATAGTTGTTTAAGTTATTAGTAGCAAGATTGGATAGCCACTCTTACAATCCTCTATCCTTCTGTTTTTTGCATAGTTCAAAGTATGTCCACTCACAAGACTGTTCTGAAAGCATTGAGGAAATAGTTGAAATGTAATCTTTTATTGAAATGTAATCTTTTGTTGAAATGTAAACTGTTTTCTACAATATTAATAGAAATATATATATATATATATAGACATACACATACGCTTGAGATTTTAAAATTATATATATATATATATATATATATATATATATAACCAATGATAAAAATGTAACAATTTCAACAGAAAAATAAATTAATACTTGTTATAATTTTATGTTAAATTATATGTATATGAATACTAGATCACATATTCTGTTAATTTATATGTATATGAATACTGGATTACATATACTGTATTACTTCCATGTGATATATACCTATTACATTTTTATTTCTTTTACGAAGATATCGTTACTTATTAAATGACTATAAGTTTGAATAAAATATAACTCTATGTCTAAGATAGTAATTTGAGAAATAAAATTATTAAATGAAATGGTGGATTTATTGAATTAAATAGTGTTTAGGTTGAATATATGGTATATGAATTTGATTAAATATATTGTATTATTTTTAGATTGTTATGTAAGATGTAGGTATATATATGTCTTTTTCATTTATTTTAAGAAAAAAGAATTTAGTTATCAAATGGACGATAAAAATGAATAAATAAAATATAAATTTGAATTATTATATGAGTTGATTTTATATATATATATATAAAAACATAGAGTCTTATATATATATATAGAACAAGACTCTTTAGAGATTTTTGACTTGTAAATAGGTTTTGTTGGTTATAATGCCATGACTTATTAAAGAAACATAACTCGTGTTTATATAATATTTTTTAAATTAATCCATTTAATTAAAATGGTAAAAAGGGAAGACATGACATAACTATTTTTGAGAAAAATCTCAATCTTTGATTTATGACTACTATTAAAAATATTCTAAAATATTCCATACAAGATACCACCACTTAATAATTATCAATAATTAAATTAAAATATTAGAAACCAAAATAGACACATCATGTAATTAATAACTTCATGTAATTAATAACTTCTTAAATAGAAAATAAGTTGTGAAATTACAAGGAACCTTAATTTATAATTTCCAATGTTATCTTGATCTACACGATGATTATGCTTTCCAAAGCTATCCGCTTTAAGTTTCTTTATAAAATTAAGAAAAAAAAATTACGCCGTAAGGTGTTCCCTTTGAGATGAACTCTCCTCTGATCCTTGTTGTCGTTGTTATACACCCTCAGATTAAGTGTTAGATGATTAAAATGTTATTACGTCGTAAGGCGTTCCCTTTGAGATGAACTCTCCTCTGATCCTTGCTGTCGTTGTTATACACCCTCAGATTAAGTATTAGATGATTAAAATGTTACGTTGATCTCATAACCGACTCCTCCTTACCCTCCGTTGAATCCGTACAGACTCCTTACCCGACTCTTTACCCTCCGTTGAATTCTTACCAACTCCTTACCCGACTCTTTACCCTCCAGCGCAGCAGTGGCCTCAACACTCGTCAGGGCTCAAGGTGGCAGCAACAATTGGTCTCTCGGAAGCATCGCATGGAAGCCCAATAGATTGGGTGCTCTGCTTCGGTCGCTCAACCGATTCCGGAGACACCACATGTTGGCAGAGCACATGAAGATGAGTCGACAAGGGAACCCGTGTTTGCGTCCGAGTAGTCGCAACGCTACTCGTTGGGCAAGGTTCATGAATGGTTTCTCGGTCGATTTCCATTTCTAAGTCCAAATTCGAATGACTCTGTTGAATGCGTTATAGTATATTTGTTCAAGGTCAGGCATGTATGCATGCTGGCAAACTCAATTTTGTATTAGCATTTTTGTTAGTATGTCTAGATGAGAAGCAAACAATGTAATATCAAATTTTTATACATGTGTTATTGGTGTGGTATTCCTTCCAGAAAACTAGTAACATTCAGTCAATAGTACTCATGTACTCTTAAAAAAAGCCATATAATTATAAAATAGTATTATGATTTTTAATTTTTTGTAAAATGAAATGCAACGTAGATAACATTTTTGCCTCTTTTTTTTTTAATATTTTTAACTTGTAATCATATATAGCATCACTATATATGAAACAAGATTACAGGTCACTGAATAAGTTGGTGTGGCAATCATGACGTATATAGTTTAAATTACAATCCAGTGGGATCAGAGTGAGCAGGTACAACCAATCAAAGGTAGTATTTAGTATCAAGTCAAAGTTCACGAGAACCTCTTTAAAAAGGATGTTTTCATCTAATCCCACTAACTTACTGTCATAGATTTTGAAATAGTGTTGGTATTAAAAAAATAATAGAACATAAAATCCAATTGCGTATGTACCAAACCATACGAGAAGAAAATATTTTTTAAAACTTGAGTTAAGGGGCGGATTTATAGTAGGAATTCTCCAGGACTTGTTACCCGTGGGTGAGTGATGGATGATAGGGAATCATCAACCGGCAGGGACGCACTACACAGTTAGATCAGATCACTGACAGGGGAATAACTGTACCTTTAACCCTCGAGGGGCTTTTACGTCTTCCTCCTCCTCCTTTACATCATCCATGTCATCATGCGAGCATTGAGCAGGCGTAACCCCATCTAGAAAACTTCTCGTCTTAAAAAGGTTGTTACCATTTTCATTCCTTTCTTCTGCGCCTTTATTCTTTTTGTCGCTGCAGCACCACTTAAATCTGTTTATGCAGAAACAGAATTAGTCATGTTGAAGTCCTCCCATTGGAAAGAGGGTTTCCAGGGCCTTTATCCCTAACCTTGTGCGCAATTTAAGACAACAGAAGTTTGCATAAAAGTAATGAAGAATGTAAAATGATTTATGTAATATCTATATATATAATTTGAATTTGAATTTGAACTCTATATATAAAATCTGAATTGGATATCAATAATATAAGACAATTTTATTGAAGGGTATGATTCATGAATAATAAGAACATTTTTACGTCGTAAGGCGTTTCCCTTTGAAATGAACTCTCCTCTGATCTTTGAAATGAACTCTCCTCTGATCCTTGCTATTGTTGTTATACACCATCAGATTAAGTGTTAGATGATTAAAATGTTACCATCCGTTGATCTCATAACCGACTCCTCCTTACCCTCCGTTGAGATCTCATAACTGAATCCTTACCCGACTCCTTACCCTCAGTTGATCTCATAACTGAATCCTTACCCTCGCTTGATCTCATAACCCACTGATATATCCACTGATTTGATTTATTCCTTACCAAAAGCTCGAAAATAATAAAAGTTTTTCCTTTCTGTTCAATTTTTTTTATTTTTGGTATTCTACAGAAAATCTTGTTTACAAATATTCATCTTTGATTTACATTCTGCATTCTTTGATTTAAGATTTAAACTGTGTCGTCCCTTGTTTTTTTTCATAGGCGGACGCTGGAAGTTTATATTCACAAAGTTCTTGCTTCAAGATTCTGCTGAACCATGATTTCTGGATTGATGTGATATTTATTGCTCCAGTAAATTTTGTAAATAGAATTGAATAAAAAAATTTCCTTTCTGTTCAATTTTTTTATTTTTGGTATTCTACAGAAAATCCTGTTTACAAAAATTCATCTTTGATCTGCATTCTTTAATTTAAGTCCCTTGTTTTTTTCGTAGGTGGAAGCTGGAAGTTTATATTCACAAAGTTCTTGCTTCAAGATTCCGCTGAACCATGATTTCTGGATTGATGTCATATTTATTGCTCCAGTAAATTTTGTAAATAGAATTGAATAAAAGTTTTTCCTTTCTGTTCAAATTTTTTAATTTTGGTATTGTACAGAAAATCTTGTTTACGAATATATCTCTGATCTACATTATACATTTTTAATTTGCACTGTGTCGTCCCTTGTTTTTTTTCATAGGCTGGAAGTTTATATTCACAAAGTTCTTGCTTCAAGATTCCACTGAACCATGATTTCTTGGTTGATGTCATATATATTGCTCCAGTAAATTTTGTAAATAGAATTGAATAAAAGTTTTTCCTTTTTGTTCAAATTTTTTATTTTTGGTGTTCTACATTCTGCATTCTTTAATTTAAATTGTGTCGTCCCTTGTTTTTTTCATAGGTGGAAGTTGGAAGTTTATATTCACAAAGTTCTTGCTTTGTGTTTGTATTCACAAAGTTCTTGCTTCAAGATTCCGTTGAACCATGATTTCTGGATTGATGTCATATTTATTTCTCCAATAAATTTTGTAAATAGAATTGAATTTCATGTCTCAACAAAAATGAGAAGCGCACAAAAAGTCTTATTTGTGAGAATGAAATGGATATTTCACATTTCTTTCCAAATTATGCCTAATAAAGTCTCATTGCAGACTTAATTTTCATCAATTTTATATAAATAGTTTTAGAAATTCTATTTTAAAGGATATTTGACTAAGAGTTTTTGGAATTTTGCAGCTGCTTGGTTTTTAGAGAAACTTACTGGTGAGGGTTTTAACATTTGTCTTCTCCGGAACCAGGTAAACCACCTGACATTCCGCAGCATCGTTTTTCAAGTGTATTACAATTTTTATTACAGTGAGATTCCACATCCCCAGACCTACCAAATTTGTATATTGCCTTTGTTTGGCGATTGATGTTACATCCAGAACCACCGAATCACAGAGTTTCACCTCAAAATGATAAAGAATAAGTCTGGTGAATAATCCAATTTGATGACGCAATCACTCGTCTTGAAGGCCTTTGATCCTCGACAAGGTTGTTGTATACATGATGTTAGATAGATAAATTGTATCTAAAAAACAATACTTTGCACTTAGTATAAGGCAGATCTTAAGAATTTTGATTAATATTGTTCTTAAAAAATTGTATCAAACTGTTATATGCATTGATAAAAGATTGAATTAGTAAGTTACAAGTGATTGCACTTTGTCACCATAATATATCTTGGATTCATTAACCAACGAAGGATTAAAATCTCAAACTTGTAATTTGTGTTTTTCTTGAGTTTTGATTTTAAAAAATTAAATAGAGCCACATTCGGCTTGAGTGAGGAATAATCTCACCGATGTGTGGGAAAGCACTTTAACGGTTTAAGTATTAACATTACCCACCTAAAAGGCCCAGAAGGGAAAAATAATCTTATTAGTTGAATGGCTTGAATTCCCCCGGTTGTTTCATGCAAAGGCTTAGCCTTAATGCCATAGGGAAGGCCTTAGTGATTCACCAATCAAAACCTCCTATCTGGAAATAGGATGGTAAGGATGGAATCTTGAAATTACTTATACATGGCATGGTATTTTATATTAGTGATATGTGTTTATTAAGTTTTTTTTGGTGTCATTTTATATTAGTGATCCGTGTCCGTGATCCATGTTTTTTTTTGGTGTCATTTTATATTAGTGATCTGTGTTTAAGTGTTTAATTAGAATTTAAATAGATTTTTTTTATTTTTACTTAGATTTGTTTCTATGATTTTATTTATTAAAGTTTAATTATGTAAGTTAATTAAATTTAATTGATGTAATATATTTAATTTAATTATTAATGATATTAATAATGTTATAATGTTGTTAACAAAAACTTTAAAGTTAATTGACAAATAAAAAAGTGTCACTAATATTATTACAATTTTTTAAAGCTAAAAACTACGACTATTTTTAAATATCTAAATTTTACAATCACTACTACTACAACTAAAGTTTTCATAATTTAAAATGGATAACACTTTTTAAATAAAAAAATTAATTAACACCTTTTAAAACAAAATATTGAGAAAAATAATAGAATCAAACAAAAATACTATCATTAAGACTCCTTTCTTAAATAATAACTCATAACATTTTAAAAACTCTAGCTTACACATAGACATGATCCTAAAAATTATAAATAAATCAATAGACCAATCAATTAAAAGAAAAAAAGGAAACCCTAATAAATAATAATAAAAGTTTTTCCTCGATGAGGATGCTTAGCAAGACAAATAGGCCCCCCATGCAGTTTAATGCATGCCAAGATTGAATGCAGTTTAGGGGGTGATTCTTGCCACCCCATAACAATGAATGCATTAAGCCCCCATGCAATTTAATGCATGCCAAGATTGAATGCAGTTTAGGGGGTGATTCTTGCCACCCCATAACAATGAATGCATTAATTATCAACGTGGCATGACTGCCCCCATGCAGTTTAATGCATGCCAAGATTGAATGCAGTTTAGGGGGTGATTCTTGCCACCCCATAACAATGAATGCATTAATTATCAACGTGGCATGACTGCCCCCATGCAGTTTAATGCATACCAAGATTGAGGATGTCAGGACATTCTTCTTATGAGGCGGAGGTGTCTTTTTGCATAAGCACCAATCAATCTATATTTCTTTGTTTGAGAATTTTTTGTTCTTAGTAGATATATCCACTGTGGTGTGGGCATGGTCAAGCATTGGAATTGGAACCTACATATAATAAAATTGCATTATCGATGTGATTCTTGCCACCCCATCACAATGAATGCATTAATTATCGATGTGGGATGACTACCCCCATGCAGTTTAATGCATGCCAAGATTGAGGATGTCAGGACATTCTTCTTATGAGGCAGAGGTGTCTTTTTGCAGAAGCACCAATCAACCTATATTTCTTTGTTTGACAATTTTTTGTTCTTAGTAGATATATCCACTGTGGTGTGGGCATTGTCAAGCATTAGAACCTACATATAATAAAATTGCAAAGCAGATTCGTGAGATTGAATCCCTTGTAGATGGATCCCCATGTTGAATGGTACAAGCTCATAACTTTTCCAAAGAATGTGGATTGAACAATGTAAAGCAAAAATTGAAAATTATTTGCTTAGAAGGTACAAAAATTCACATGTACAATTATGTTTTTTTTTTCATCTATCAGATATTTTGTTTGATTAACTTAATTGTAATTATGAAATAGATGTATGACACCAATCCTTCTCCTCCATTGTATCTTGACATACAATAATGCAGAAATCAACACTTTTAGAATCAAATTATGTGAAGGTAGAATGTAAAAGACGACAAGCTTTTGGTCAAGTGAGATAGTTCAATATTGAAAAATGGTCAAAAACGACTATGAGAGGAGAAATAAATATGCACTAAACCTACATGGAAGGAAATAATCTTAGCATCTTAGCATCAAATGTACATTGCAACCTTTTTCACTTTTTGCGAATAAATTTTGATTTTTTAGTCAGAAAAAGTCTTTTGCATTTATTTATAGGCCCCTTCGTGGTCAAATACATAGCCAAGTCTCCCAGAATAAAGGAATGTGCATGGATGCTACCATGAGAGTTCACCATGGTACCTCTAAATAGTGAATTAAAGTTGCTATGTTAGCTAAAATACTTAGTTAATCAATTCTCAACAAAAGAATCCACTTCTCTCCTATCAAACAATGTAAAGTTGTTTAGATCGACTCAAGATCCCCACACAACCACCAACAAGACATGTGAACACATGCTTGGTGCCTTTGATAATTACCTCCCATTCATGTCTATTTTCCTCCATTCTCTTTCTTCCTTATAAATGAATATGTAAACAATAGTGTTGTTAAAAACATCAACTAGATTTATTGATATATCTATTTCATAGATTTTATTTATTAAACTTTAATTATGTAAGTTATTTAAATTTAATTTTATTGTTAATGGTATTAATAATTTCATAATGTTGTTGACAAAACCTTTAAAATTAACTCACAAATAAAAAAGTGTTAGTAATATTAATACAATTTTTTAACAATCACTACTATTACAACTAAGTATTGAAACAAGCCTTAAAATTGACGCCCAACTTTGAAAGTGATTAGCGAATAGTAAATCCATATTATTCTATGGATAACACCTTTTAAATAATAAAAATTAAATAACACATTTTAAACCAAAATATTAAAAACAAAAATAGAATCAAACAAAATTACTATCACTAATACTCCTTTCTTAAATTAAAAATTATAACATTTTAAAAACTATAACTTACACATAGACATGATCATAAAAATTATAAATAAATCAATAAACCAATAAATTAAAAGAAATAAAGAAAACCCAAATAAATAATATTAATAAAAAAATCCCCCATGGCGATGCTTAGCAAGACAAAATACGCCGGGGGGTGATTTTTGCCACCCCATAACAATGAATGCATTAATTATTGGCATGACTACCCCCATGCAGTTTAATGCATGCCAACATTGAGGATGTCAAGACATTCCTCTTATGAGGTAGAGGTGTCTTGTCTTCTTGCAGAAGCACTAATCAATCTATTATTCATGGGGATGCTTAGCAAGACAAATAGGCTACGGGGGTGATTTTTGTCACCCCATAACAATGAATGCATTAATTATCGGCATGACTACCCCCATGCAGTTTAATGCATGCCAAGATTGAGGATGTAAAGACATTCCTCTTATGAGGCAGAGGTGTCTTGTCTTCTTACAGAAGCACTAATCAATCTATATTTATTTGTTTGACAATTGTTTGTTCTTAGTAGATATACCCACCGTGGTGTGGGCATTTCAGAGCATTAGAACCTACAAATAAAAAAATTGCAAAGCAGATTCGTGAGATTGACTCCCTTGTCTTAGCTTAGATGGATCCCCATGTAGCATGGTGCAAGCTCATAACTTTTCCAAAGAATGTGGATTGAACAATGTGAAGCAAAAATTGAAAAATATTTTCTTAGAAGATACGAAAATGCACATGTACAATTATGTTTTTATTTTTATATTTTTCCATGCATTTTGATTAACTTAATGATAATTATGAAATTTATATATGACATCAATCATTCTCCTTCATTGTACCTTGACATACAATAATGCAGAAATCAACACATTCAGAATCAAATTATGTGTAGGTAGAATGTAAAAGACTGCAATCTTTTGGAAGTGAGATAGTTCAATATTGAAAAATGGTGAGAAATGACTATGAGAGGAGAAAGAGATATGCACCAAACCTGTGTGGAAGTAAATAATATCAACGTCAAATGTACACTTTGCAAACTTTTTTCACTTTTTGGGAATATAGTTTGCTTTTTGAGTCATAAAAATACTTTCGCATTTATTTATAGGCCCCTTCGTGGTCAAATACATATCAAATACATAGCCAAGTCTCCCAGAGTATCATGCTGAATAAATATAAAGGAACTCTAATGGATGCTACCATAAGAGTTCACCATGGTACCTCTAAGTAGTGAATTAAATTTGCTATGTCAGATAGAATACTTATTTAATCAATTCTCAATAAAATATCCATTTCTCTCCTATCAAACAATGTAAAGCTGTTATGTGAGTGACTCGCTTTATTGATATATCTATTTCATAGATTTTCTTTAAACTAGTTCATCCAGTGCTATTGAATATATTGATATATCTATTTCATAGATTTTCTTTAAACTAGTTCATCTAGTGCTATTGAATATAAACCTAGTGTCACAAACCAGTGAAAATGCCCAAAATAAGTTAACAAAGGAAAATCTAATCACCTTAAGAGTAAGTGGTAAAAGAATGTAAGCTTTTGATCAATTGAGACGGTTCAATATTGAAAAAAGCATCTTTTTCATCAACTATTTACTATTGGAACTTCAAAGAGCATCTTTGAAGATTGAGAGGCAATTTATGTTGGAAAAGTTATAGAATTTGTAAATTTGACATAAGTTAAGTGATTTATCTTTATCTTCTAGCTTTGAATGGAATTTTCTTTACTAACTTTTATATTCAATGATCTTCTACATGTCACAATTCTTCTACACTTGATGTCTTACGGCGTTTCCTTTGCAACATTTGGTGCAATTGCTAATTTATTTTTCATATGATTCCGGCTTCCCCATTTACCAACTCGATCATCTAGAGGTCTGGATCAGATTAAAAGCAGAAAAACTCATACTATGTTCGAGAGACAGATGTCCACTGTTAGAATATAGGGATAATATTGAAAACATAATGTCATAGTATTAGTTTGTTTAAGTTCAGTCACAATCCAAAACCATGGATCCGTGGTTGTGAAATAGGTCCAGTTGTCCTTAAAGACAGATTCAGGGTAATATTAAAATTTATCTTGTAATTTAAGAGTTAAAAAATCATTTAAAAATAAAAGAACACTTGAAACCATTTTTAATTAGGTTTGGTTAATTTTAACTTAGATCATAATGATTTATTTTGTCAATTTTAACCGGATGAAAATGATTTATATTGTAATTTAAGAGTTAAAATTTCATTGAAAAATAAAAAGATTTAAAATCATATTTAACTGGTTTTTGTTAATTTTAACTCAGTTATAATGATTTACATAAGTCGAAAAACATGAATTTTAGAGATTTTACTTTTATTATGGGGCGTTATTATAAAGTTAAGGCTTGAGGAATTTGCAACAATGTTAAAATTTTAATTTGAGGGGGGATAATTTGAATCGTTGGGAGGTAGGTCTCGCACTCTTTCCAAGTATTATTATTATTAAAATACCCCTAATATCATCAACCTTCTTTAATTATTAACCTAAAAATCTTTCTTTACTTGATTTCTACTTAAAGTATTTTAATTAAATGAATATAAGTTGAATATATTACTAGGACCTCTTTTTAAGAATAACAAATTATTATTATTTTAACTTATTTTGAATTGATTTTTCCCAACGGCTAGTTTTCAACTATATGAAAACAAGTCAAACCAATAACTAATAATATCATATAAATTAATATATTAATAATAATATATTTTCCATAACAGCTATATTTTTAATTAATAAATTAATAATAATATATTTTCCATAACAACTATATTTTTAAATATCTACATAACACTATTTATTAATAATATTTTTAACTAATTCACCAACGACTATATTTCAAGGGCTTACCCTGGGCAATGATGCATCCATGCTATTTATTCCTTTAGATTGATTGATTTCTCACCTTGTCCTGAGGATGAACCACATTAGTTGGTTTGAAACGTCGACCTAATCCTATCTATGTGATTAATTCGGAAGACTTATGTCTACATTATGGATCACAAAAGTCTTAGATCTAACAATATTGTTGTGATTAATTTCAAAGAATCTATGTGCAATTTTGGAGGAATTGATGAAAATGTATTTTGAATTATGTAGATTTCACAGAAAATTATCTTACCACTTGAGCTACTCTATGTGGTTATTAAATTGGTATGTTACATTACAATTACAATTGCACATGCACATGCATAAAACAATCCCCAAAGGACAATATGCAAACAAAAAATGTAGGTGTATGTTCAAAACAACGTCTTTCTTTTAATCTCATTTGCTCTACACCTTATATACTATTTGAAAAGGAAAACGACCACACAACTTCATTCCAAAATATAGTGTAACTAACCCCAAAACTTCAAATTATTCACATAAAATGTAGTGTAAAACCCAAGTACGCAAGTGAAAAGAGAGATAAACCCTAAAAAATATCTCTTTGATAATAAAAATGGAGATTTATGCTCGCTTTCCTCTTCAAGGGGGAAACCTCCAAGAGAAATGCTCCAAATACAATACTCTTTTTTTTGCTAGTGCAAGAGTCGGACCTTCAAATTCATTAATCATCAAATAGAGTACATAAAATACAAATAATCCCGCATGGTCGTGGACCATGGAGAGACCCTATCAAAACATGAAACCAGGATAAAAGCCCATGCCTCCCTCCCTACAACAATACCTTACATTTCACAAAGGAATGAAACAAGAATCAGGAAACGGACCCAAGAAGAACAAAAAGTGTCAATAAAATAAGGGTATCACATTTTTTCCGCCTTCTTAACCTACGGCACAATGGCCAAAGTGAAAAGTTTTTTGATGTCAAGGACACCCGCTTCCCACCAAATCCTAACTTGCCCTTTTAATCTTAACCGTTGAACCTGTCTGTTCAATCCAATGACTATGGACCATTTCTCTATGTTAAGTAGCCTGTTGTTTATCTCTAGGACCCACAGACATGCACGATCAATCCCATCTGTTGATCTGCTATGAATGATCCAACGGTTGAGACTGATATCGCACCCACCTACCTTCGCGCACATTAGCATGCGATGAGGGCGGTATTCCTCCCATCCCCACCGCCACGTGGAGCACGCTGAATGGAATCGCTCCCGAAAAGGAAAAACCACTTCCTGCCTTTGAGGGTTGTGATCCCCAGAAAACTGCTTAGGTCACGGTAGAGTGAGCCTACCTGAAAAACTTCACAGTAAAGTGTGCCAACCAGAAAAACTTCGCAGTAAAGAGAGCCCGTTGTTTATCATTGGGATCCGCAGACATGCACGAACACTCCCAGCCGTTAATCTGTTGTGAATGATCCAATGATTGAGACTGATATCGTACCCACCTACCTTCACACATGTTAGCGTGCGATGAGGGCGGTATTCCTCCCATCCCCACTGCCACGTGGAGCACGCTGAATGGAATCGCTCCCTAAAAGGAAATACCACTTCCCACTTTTGAGGGCCGCGATCCCTGGAAAACTACTTAGGTTGTGGTAAAGTGAACCAACCGGAAAAACTTCTGGTTTCGCGGCCTCCGATGGTCTCTGGCTTTCGACCGTTCGCTGCGTCAACCCTCCTTGAGCCGATGTGCATTAAAGCATCCGCCATACTTCCAGTTAACCACAAAACCAAAACATCCTCGTTGTTGCAACTGGACCCTATAGTGAACATAATGACCTGGGATTCGCTTGTTGACCACTGCAAGCAGCTCTCAAAAGACCCGATTGAGAGCAAGCCTCTAAGAAAACAGCCTCCATGGCTCTTTCATGGAACACTGTCTTATCTTCATCTACTTGGTTTTGACACTCCGTTTTTCATCTGTTTTGAGGGAGCTCTTGCTAGGCCATCACCACTCTATTATCTGTGCAGATCACTCCTTGATTGGCTAGCAAATCTGCCAGTTTATTGGCCTTTCTATGCACATGTGCAAAAATGACTGTTCTTAGGCTCTGTAGGTGACTGTGAATCCGTTGAAAGACTTAGATCAGCCTCCAGTTTCTTGAGGCCTTTTCCGATTTCTTTCCCCAGCTTATTCTCTTAACCGAGTTAATGATTAACTCAGAATCAACTTAAATGATCGTATTTTGGCGGTTTTCTTGAACCAGGAACTCTAGACATTGTTCCATGGCCATCAGCTCTGCCATGTTGTTGGTTGCTTTACCTAAATGACCATGGAAGATAAACATAATCTTTCCATTATCATCCCTTAACACCCCTCCATGGTCGGTCGTGCCCGGATTACCTTTAGAAGCACCATCGATGTTGAATTTCAGAAAACCCTTGGGGGGATGCCAGAAATCTAGCTCAGGATCCAAAATTGAAGCTTTCCTGACTAAGCCCTAAGGAACAAGCCGTTGCAGCTCTAGCTTACAGAGAATCATACATTCTGTAGCAAAAGGGGGTTTCATAGGGAGATTTCAGACAACAGTGCCAACAGTTTCCTTAATCTATTTTAGTATCAGATCATAGAGATACTAGGGAGATTTTTTAGCATTCTTGAAGATTCTATTGTTCCTTTCTTTCCAGACATTCCAAATAATGAAGCTTGGTGTTAGAGCCCAAGCTGAACTCAAAACTTCATTATCCGAAAAGTTCTTTCTCCAAATGGTGAGGGTATTGAAAATACTTCTAATGTCTCTATCAGATTGTTGGAACATAGAGGCGAAATAATCCCATAATATGGAAGTAAAAATGTAGTTGTTGAGAAGGTGCTCCATTGTCTCCTCTTGAACTTCACAGAGTTGGCATATGGAAGGTCCGAGGACAACCCTTTTCCTAATGTTATCCTAGGTCAGAATTTTCCTGTGCAGTACCATCCACATAAAAAGTTTGATTTTCATCCACCCTTGAAGTTTCCATAGGTTTTGCCAAATCCTGTCTGGAGCTTGGGAATCTAGTTCAAGGAGTACGAGTTTAGCTTCCTTGAGATTATAAGTCCCCTCATTATTGTTGCCCCATCTCAGTTGTTCATGCCCCCTTGAAACTAGAATTTTCCTTTGTTCTAACATCTTCATTAGTCTCTCAGCCTTGGCTTTTAGGGGACTGTCTTTTCTGAGGTCAAGTTTCCTCCAGTTTCTCCATTTCCTTGAACTATTGATTTGATCCCAAAAATCTTTAACTTTGGTGAGCTCCTTGGCGTTTGTCTCTGCTTTGAGGTCCTCCAAATCCTCCTTTAACAAAATGGGTTCTTGTTGCCATCTATCCTCCCGGAATAAGGCTAAGTCTCCCTCTCTAATTTCCTAGAAGCTGTGATCTTGAATTATGCTTCTGTTTTCCCAGGCTTTGTTCCAAATATATGATCCTCTTATGTTACCATCCATCCTTATGCAGTCATTATCTAGCCAAGAGCTTGCATATTTTTCTTTCCAAAGGATAGCCCAATGTGCTTCTGGTTCTTTGATCCATCGCCACCATAATTTTGCCCCTAATGCCTTGCTCAGAATCTCAGGATCATCCAATCCAAGACCCCCGTGGTTTCTGGGTTTACAGATTTTTTCCCAGGCAACTAAGGCCCATTTCTTCCTATCTTCCCCCTTGCCCCATAGAAAGTCTCTTTATATGTTTCTCATTTGGTGCAGGATTCCTTTAGGAGCAGGGATAGCTGAAATCATAAAGAATGGGATTGATTGTAGTACAGCCTTTGTGAGGACCAACCTGCCAGCCAAGTTTAGAGATCTCATAGTCCATTTCCTGGTTTTGTCTTGTAATTTATTAATTATCGGCTCCCAGATGATCTTGTGTAATGGTTTAACTGCTAGAGGAACTACCAGATAATTTGAGGGGAGAGAATCCCTTTGAAAGCCCAGAATTCTAGATATGTTCCTTTGAATAGCAATGTTCGTATTGAAGATAAATATTTTGGATTTGGAAAGACTTACTTCCATACCTGAAGCCATGGAAAATTCACTGAGGATTTTTTTATAAGCAAGTGCTTCTTTGAATATAGGGATTCCTTGCAGCATGGTGTCATCCACAAATTGTTGATGAGTCAAGGCCTGTCCATCGTCTGAGAGTTGAAGACCCTTGATTTTACCAACTTATTTTGCATTCTTGATAGACCTTCCCAGTCCTTCCATCATGACGATGAAGAGGAAGGGTGAGAGAGGGTCACCCTGCCTAAGGCCTCTGGAAGGAATAAAGTCTCCAAAGGAGAATCATTGACCAGAATTGAGAAACTGGAAGAAGTGACCAAAGCCATGATCCATCTTACCCAATTGTGGTCGAACCCGAAAGCAATAAGAACTTTCTTGATATAGATCCAGTTCAGGTTATCATAAGCTTTAGCTATGTCCAGTTGCATGATCATTCCAACCTTTCTTTTTCTAGTAAGAGAATGCACCACTTCATGTGCTTGAATAATGTTATTAAGAATTTGCCTTCCTTCCACATATCCAGGTTGTTCCCCCGAGACTAGTGAAGGAAGGAGGGGTTTGAGTCTATTAGCACCAACTTTAGATATTATCTTGTACACGACGTTGCACAAAGCTATAGGTCTAAACCTATCAGGGCAATAAAAGTGGTGTTCAGAGCCTTCAAAATGGTTTTGTTCGTTCTGGAATCCTCAACCACCTGCAGAATGTCCTGTTTGACAATATTCCAGCAAGCTTTGAAGAAGTCAACATTGAAACCATCCGGGCCTGGCACCTTCCCATTCTGCATTTCTTTGAGTACTCCGCTAACTTTATCTTCAGTCACTAGCCTGTAAAGATTGGCATTATCCTCTCTGGAAACCATCCTGGGTATATGCTTAGTGAAGTTCTGGATGTGGAGTTCTCTATCATAACAGGTTTCCTTTGCTATGTTTCGAAAGTGCTGGACTAGACCTGCATCTATTTCTTCATGATAATTGAGAAGATTTCCTCTTTCATCCTTGATCAAAGAAATTCTGTTATGAGCTCTGTTTGCTATGGTGGATTTGTGGAAAAATCTAGTATTATGTTCACCTTCTTTTAGCCACTGAACTCTAGATTTTTGTCTCCAAAATATTTCCTCTTGTTTGCATAAATTCTCCCAGTTTTGATGATATTTAGTGGCTTGATCACTTCTGGCTTTCTCATGTCTCTCCGTAATAAGGGCTTGGTTGAGTTCCTGCATTTTACATTCAATTAATTTTTTCTCTTCAAAGATGTTACCAAATTCATTCTTGTTCTAGTCTTTAAGCTGGAGCTTGATGTGTTTTAGTCTTTTCTGAAGAAGGAACATGCTGGTGCCCTGAATGTTTAAATCTTCTGACCACCATTTGGCTATGTTGCTGATGAAGTCTGGGTGGGTAAGCTATATGTTCTCATATCGAAAAGGTCTGTTTTTGGGGGTGCCAATGCCCTGAACCTCCAGTTGTACCGGCCAATGATCTGAGCCTCCAAATGGGAGTATACTTGCTACCATTTCCTTGTCATTGAACATAAGATCCTCTGAGATTATGAATCCGTCTAATTTAGAGGCCACTTGAGACTCTCCTCTTCTTTTATTGTTCCAAGTAAGGATTTCATTACTTGTTACAATGTCCACCAGCTTCATCTTATCAATAAAGGTTTGAAAAGCCAAAGAATCTTTGCCTAGAACTCTAGTGCCCCCATTTTTTCTGTAAGTGATTTGAGCGTGTTGAAATCACCTCCCAAGATCTAGGGTATTCCTGCATGTCTGTCTCTAAGATTCTCCAGAGAGTTTAGATGCCTGAGTTTGTTGTCCGTTCTTTGAGGGTCGTAAGCATTCGTTACCAGGTTGTCTCCCACAGGTTGAATGACTACAGATAAATAATCCCTAGATGCCTCTGCATCTATTAAGCTAACTTTTTGTGGATTCCAAAGAGTGAGAATACCTCCTGTTGTATTCTCTGCTATGACTTCCAGAAATTCAAATCTATTGAGCCATTTACTATGGATATCTCTTATCTTCTGTATGGAACACTTAGTTTCTTGGATGAAAATTATATCCGGAGTTGCTTGTTTCATTCTATTATTCAGTAATCTATGTTTCCTTTTATTACCTAGACCCCTGATATTCCAAGAAGTGAAATTCATAATTAAAGACTAGTAAAGGAGTAACTGGATAGGTCTTTCATCTTACCTAAATCTATCATTAGCTTTCCAAATTCCATCAACAGCTCATTCTGCTTTTTTTTACCCCATTTCTTCCCTGGGTTTCTGAGTGCTAGTCCTGCTGTGTTTTTCATTGTTTTCACTCTTTCGTTGCCCTGCCTATCTTTGTGTTTTTGTCTGTCCACCCCTTTAGTCTGGGTTTTCCATAAAAACAACTATTGAACTCTATTGAACTCCTCTATGGGTAACGAGTCTAACCCTTCTTTGGTTCCTTGATTCAAGAAACCTTCCAAATCTAGGTTTTCTTTCTCAAGAATTTCCTGGAGCTCATGGTCCTCCATTTCCATCTCGCTTTGGGTCATTTCATGATCCATCTCTTATTCTGCATCATTCATCATAAATTCTTTTTGTTTGTTATTATCTTGTATTTGTTCCCTTTCTTCTACTTTCTCCTCCTCCTCTGGACTTCCTTCCTTTGCCTGATCTGTTTCTATGGAACCTTCGTCTACTTCAAGGAAATGAAACATGTTTTGGTTAGCTTGCTACCTTGCTGATTTACGTGGTTTTGGTCCTCTTTTGCCTCCTTTTCCTTTATGTTCCACCTTGACAAAGCTTTCTGAATCCTTCATTGTGTCAGTTTTGTTTTTGTTCTCTATTTTACTGAGAGGGCAGTCTCTGAACAGGTGTCCATGCTCGTGACATTTGCGACATCTAAATGGGATATGTTCATAATCTACTATTTGTATCCATTCTTCATCAAAAACCTCCAAAATAACACCATCCAGTAGAGCTCCAAAGAAATCCATTTCCACACATATTCTAGCAAAGGAAGTATACTTTCCCCTTCTAGTGGCCTCAGAAACTTTGACAAATCAACCTAACTTATTTCCTATGGCGGCTAGAGATTCTGTTTGCCAGTAATCAAGAGGTAGAGAATAGAGTCTTACCCAAACCGAAACCAATGTAAAAGTTTCACGTTCTAGAACAAAATTCATAATCCAGGGTCGCATATAGAGGCCTACTGCAACATAAAAGTAGGGCCCTCCTTCAAACACTCTATCCTTATCTTCAATATTTGCAAATACAACAATGAAAAAACCCTTAGACCCAAGATGTAGGTCAATGCTGCCTTTTGGTTTCCAGTGGTATTTAATCCACATTTGTAAGGCTTTTTCAATGGGCCATAGACCCATGAATTTACAAATGATTGCATAAGTTTGCATGTAATCCCTGTGCGCCTGCAGTGCTGGCTCATTTAAAATGACCCTGGGAGTTACCACCGCTTTGGGTTTGCATGGTCCCATGTGTGCTTTGTCTTTTATTCCTTTCTCCTTGTCTTCTTCCTCATTTTCCTTTACATCATTATGCTTCCTTGCTTAGTTCCCTCCTGTTCTTCTTCACTGTTTCTTTCCCTTCCTTCTGAAGGCTCTCTGCCATTTTCCATTGGTTTCTTTCCCCTGCTGGCCATAGCCTGCTTGTAGGAGGGAGTGGAACTCCCTCCTTTGCATCCTTCCATGGAGAACGCCTCTATAACAGTCCGAACCCCTGGTTTTTCCGTCCTGTCGTGCGCTGCTCCCCTTCTCACCCTTGACTCCTCCAAATTCAATACTCAACATATAACTATCAATAGAGAATCTTAACTACCTATGGGCCCACTTATAATGAGAGTCTACTAGCTAATTTGGGCCTTATTAACGAAGCTAACCATTTTTACAGTGAATTGTTATTTCACTATTTAATGAGACTTCTTTAATGAATGTAGCCCCATACATTAATAAAGTGTCTAAATAAAGGGGTTAGGGTAGCACCCTAACATGTATTCCCCATTTGAAAGAGGCATTGTCCTCAAGGGTGAATGTGAGGAAATTGTTGTAGAATTGTTTACAGTTCCCTTGTGGCATATTCTACTTGCATATCTTTCCACTAGATCAATATTTCCTTGATCATGCATTGACACAACTCACACTCTTTGCTATCCAATACTACTTTTCACTAAATCCATATGGAGTCTTCTTCATTAAATTTTGGTAGGTTGGTTTGCACTTTGCAATTTAATCTCACAACCTTCTTCAAACAATACATATGAAAGAATATATGATTCTTGGAGTGGTTAGGAGAGTGAGCTTGTAAGCGACTTTACCATTGCATCTAGTAGGGATTATAGAACTTAGGTTCTAGCTTTTTGGGAATTTTATCTTTGAGTGATACCCATTTATAAGGTTGTAGATGAAGGAAAACTTGATCTCAAAGAATATATTATTCTTGGAGTGGGTTACGAGAGTGAGCTTGTAGGCAACTTGAACATTGCATCTAATAGGGATTATAGAACTTGGGAGTTAGCTTTTTGGTAATTTTATCTTTGAGTGATGCCCACTTATAAGGTTGTAGATGAAGGAACTCTTGATCTCCTTTAACAAAAGAACATTCATATCTATGTTCATTACCTTGTTGTTTCATTCAAATTTATGCCAAAGCCAAGTTGTCCTTGAGGATATGGATAATTTCATCTCTAGTGACAAGTGCTTTATCTACCACATGAACTTCATATGTGTTTGGTACAAAAGATTCCACGTATATGGGTTTTTGTCCATTAACCATTTCATAAGGTGTCATTTTGATAGCTCCATGATAAGCAGTATTGTACCATCATTTGGTAAGAGGAAGCCAATGTGCCCACTAGTGTGGCTTTTCAAAAGTAAAGCGCCTCAAAAATTCTTTTAAGCACTTGTTGATCCCCTCTCTTTTACCATCAATTTGAGGATGATATGTAGTGCTTATATTTAGTTGTGGACCTTTAAGTTTAAATAGATCCTACCAAATTTTGTCAATTAATGTGGGGTCCTGATCTAAGACAATGGAAGTGGCATATGATGTAGCTTAAATATCTAATCCATGAAGACCTGTGCAACTGAAGAAGGAGTGAAAAAATGAGATAGGGCACAAAAATTAGAAACCTTTGAAAGATGATCAACCACCATTATTAATCCAGATTCAACCATTATATTGTTTTTCATCTATTTTGGTGCTTTCGAAGTGGAAAAAAGTGGAGGAGTCAGCTTGTAGGGGCATTTTAACAGTAAGTCCTTGTTTAAAGAATTAGGGTTTGAAACATTTAAGAGGCATTTTGAGGAATTAAATGAATTTTTTGGTGTTAGAAAAAACTCGCATTTTTCCCCACCATTTGGCTCTATTTTACACTTAGATACCTTTCTATCATTTCAAGAACCGTGCCAAACAAAGTTCATATGCAAAATTTTTGCTTCTTGCAAGTTGACCTACCATGTTGACCACCATGGTATGAGAGGATGGCATTTCATCCCTTATTACTCATGCATATGAGACTAGTTACATGTATATTTTCAAGAAAACTCTAGAGAAGCCAACATTGTGACTGCAACTTGGGGTTGAGTGAGTCAAATCTTACCCCTAGTTGGCTATCAAACTATATTTCCATTCTATGCTATTATTTTTTGTTCCATAGTTGAGAGGACAACTAGGAGAGGGGGTTTAGAGAGAAGAAAAAAGGGGGTTAAAGTTTTTTGATAGCCTTATGGACCACAGGTCTTAAGTAACCCCATAGAGAGTACCTCTTCCTTTGTACTTGCATGTTTCCATATTAGATAAATGAGAGTGGAATAGCCTCACCTTCTAGCTAGGTTTTCTCTCGTAAGGGTTTTCCAAGATAAAACTTGTGTTTATTGCAGATTATTTGTGTGTATTTCTTGATATTATCTATTTCTCACATTTCATCTATTTAAGCAAAAAATTAGTTGTTAAAGAATATGAAAGCTAAAGGAAAAATTAACTTACATATTGGTGACAAACTGTTCGAGTGGAATCTCCACAACAATTTATAGGCTAACCATGACAAGTGATTTGTTCCCCACTTTTGGAATTCTGATATGGGTTATAAAAGGAATGAAATGGAAGGAAGGATATGGAACAAACATAGATAAATATAAAACAAAGCATAATAATATGGTGAAAACCCAACTTATATAGCCACATAGAGTAGCTCAAGTGGTAAGATACTTTTGCGTGAAATCTACATAATCCAAGATACATTTTCATCGATTCCTCTAAAGTTGCACATAGTTTATTTGAAATTAATCACAACCATATTATTATTATCAATATTTCAAACAAAATGAATACTATCCAATATATAGCATAGAATGGAAATATAGCCAACTAGGGGTAAGATTTGACCTACTCAACCCCAAATTAGAGTCACAATGTTGGCTCCTCTAGAGTTTTCTTGAAAATAAACATGTAGCTAGTCCCATATGCATGAGTAACAAGGGATGACATTTCATCCTCTCATACCATGGTGGTAAACATGGTAGGTCAACTTGCAGGAAGCACAACTTGCATACGAACTTTGTTTGACATGATTTTTGTAATGCTAGAAAGGTATTTGAGTGTAAAATAGAGCCAAATGGTGGGGCGAAAATGAGAGTTTTTTTTTACCCAAAAAAATTCATTTAATTCCTCAAAATGAATCTTAAATGTTTCAAACCCCAATTATTCAAACTGGGACTTGTTGTTATAATGACCCTGCAAGTTGATTCATCCACTTTTTCCAATTCGAAAGCACAAACATAGACGAAAAATAATATAATGGTCGAATCCAGATTAATAATGGTGGTAGATAATCTTTCAAAAGTTGCTGATTTTTGTGCCCTATCTCATTTTTTCACTCCTTCAGTTTCCCAAGTCTTCATGGATTATATCTTTAAGCTACATCATATGCCACTTCCATTGTCTTAGATCATGACCCCACGTTAATTGACAAAATTTGGTAGGAGCTATTTAAACTTCAAGGTACACAACTAAATATAAGCACTACATATCATCCTCAAATTTATGGTCAAAGAGAATGGATCAACTAGTTCTTAGAAGCCAGCATTGTGACTCCAATTTGGGGTTTAGTGAGTCAAAATTTACCCCTAGTTGGCTATATTTCCATTCTATGCTATATATTGGATAGTACTCATTTTGTTTGAAATATTGATAATAATAATATGGTTGTGATTAATTTCAAAGAATCTATGTGCAACTTTAGAGTAATTTTTGAAAATGTATCTTGAATTATGTATATTTCACACAAAAGTATCTTACCACTTGAGCTACTCTATGTGGCTATAAAATTGGTATGTTACATTACAATTGCACATGCACATGCATAAAACAATCCTCAAGGGAAAATATGCAAATAAAAAATGTAGGTGTATGTTTAAAACAACGTATTTCTTTTAATCTCATTTGCTTTGCACCTTATCTACTACTTGAAAAGGAAAATTACCACACAACATCGTTCCAAAATGTAGTGTAACTAACCGCAAAACTTCAAATTATTCACATAAAATGTAGTGCAAAACCCAAGTATGCAAGTGAAAAGAGAGATAAACCCTAAAAAAATATCTCTTTGATAATAAAAAATGGAGATTTGTGCTCACTTGCCTCTTCAAGGGGGAAACCTCCAAGAGAAATGCTCCAAATACAAAACTCAACATATAACTATCAATAGAGAATCTTAACTACCTATGGGCCCACTTATAATGAGAGTCTACTAGCTAATTTGGGCCTTATTAGAAAAGCTAACCATTTTTACAGTGAATGACTATTTCACTATTTAATGAGACTTCTTCAATGAATGTAGTCCCATACATTAATAAAGTATCTAAACAAAGGGGTTAGCGTAGGACCCTAACATGTCTTCCTCATTTGAAAGAGGCATTGTCCTCAAGGATGAACGTGAGGAAGTTGTTGTAGAATTGTTAAGAGTTCCCTTGTGGTGTCTTTTGCTTGCATATCTTTCCATTAGATCAATATTTACTTGATCATGCATTGACACAACTCGCACTCTTTGCTATCCAATACTGCTTTTCACTAAATCCAAATGGAGTCTTCTTAATTAAATTTTGGTAGGTTGGTTTGCACTTTGCAATTTGATCTCACATCCTTCTTCAAAAAATACATATGAAATAATAGATGATTCTTCGACTGGTTAGGAGAGTGAGCTTGTAGACGACTTGACCATTGCATCGAATAGGGATTATAGAACTTAGGAGCTATCTTCTTGGGAATTGTATCTTTGAGTGATACCCATTTATAAGGTTGTAGATGAAGGAACACTTGATCTCCTTTAACAAAAGAAAATTCATATCTATGTTCATTACCTTGTTGTTTCATTCAACTTTATGCCATAACCAAGTTTTCCTTGAGGATATGGATAATTGCATCTCTGGTGTCAAGTTCTTTATCTACCACAAGAACTTCATATGTGTTTGTTACAAAAGATTCCACGTATACGGGTTTTCTTCCATTAATCATTTCATAAGGTGTCATTTTGATAGCTCCATGATAAGCAATATTGTACCATCATTTGGCAAGAGGAAGCCAATGTGCCCACTAGTGTGGCTTTTCAAAAGTAAGGCACCTCAAAAATGCTTTTAAGCACTTGTTGATCCCCTCTCTTTTACCATCAATTTGAGGATGATATGTAGTGCTTATATTTAGTTGTGTACCTTGAAGTTTAAATAGATCCTACCAAATTTTGTCAATTAATGTGGGGTCCTGATCTAATACAATGGAAGTGGCATATGATGTACCTTAAAGATCTAATCCATGAAGACTTGGGCAACTAAAGGAGTGAAAAAATGAGATAGGGCACAAAAATTAGCAACTTTTGAAAGATGATCAACCACCATTATTAATCTGGATTCAACCATTATATTATTTTTCATCTACGTTTATGCTTTCGGATTGGAAAAAGTGGATGAATCAACTTGCAGGGTCATTTTAACAACAAGTCCCAGTTTGAATAATTGGGGTTTGAAACCTATAAGATTCATTTTGAGGAATTAAATGAATTTTTTTGGGTAAGAAAAAACTCTCATTTTCGCCCCACCATTTGGCTCTATTTTACACTCAAATACCTTTTTAACATTACAAGAATCATGTCAAACAAAGTTCACATGCAAGTTGACCTACCATGTTGACCACCATGGTATGAGAGGTTGACATGTCATCCCTACTTACTCATGCATATGGGACTATCTACATGTTTATTTTCAAGAAAACTCTAGAGGAGACAACATTGTGACTCCAATTTGGGGTTGAGTGAGTCAAATCTTATCCCTAGTTCGCTATATTTCCATTCTATGTTATTTTTTTGGTTCCATATTTGAGCATACAACTAGGAGTGAGGATTTAGAGAGAAGAAAAAAGTGGGTTAAAGTTTTTTGATAGCCTTGTGGCCCACAAGTCTTAGGTAACACCATAGAGATTACATCTTCCTTTGTACTTGCATATTTCCATATTAGAGAAATGATAGTGGAATAGCCTCACCTTCTAGCTAGGTTTTCTATCGTAATGGTTTTCCAAGGTAAAACTTGTGTCTATTGCGGATTATTTGTTTCTATTTCTTGATATTATCTATTTTTAACATTTCATCTATTTAGGCAGAAAATTAGTTGTTAAAGAATATGAAAACTAAAGGAAAAATTAACTTACATATCAAATATGTTGTGACAAACTGTTCGAGTGGAATCTCCGGAACAATTTACAAGCCAACCATGATGATTGATTTTTTTCCCACTTTTGGGAGTCTGATATGGGTTATACAAGGAAAGAAATGAAAAGAAGGAAAGGATATGAAACACACTTAGAGAAATATAAAATAAAGCATAATATGGTGAAAACCTAACTTATATTAATAAAATGAAAAGCATAATATTGTTGAACACAAATTGGCTAGAGTGGTGGTAGCTGTCGCTAAATAGAGAGATATCGTGGCTATGTGCATTCGCAAAATCTATTACAAGAGGCTAAAAAAAGACATTTTAACATAAAGAAAGAACTATAGAGGTCCAAAACCATAACCCTAGAAGATGAAATGAAAAAAGGTTTGTGGGCCCAAAGTGGTTAGTTGGAACATCAACTTCCTAGGGGCACAAAGTTTTCATACAATATATGCTTTGGGTGCACAATGACATGTTGGAATAAAATATCCAAGAACTACAACTTTTGACTATGGTCAAGGCATGCCATGGAAACCTTTGGCCCCAAATCGCCAAAAAACATTGTTTAGGGCCTCAAAATGGTCTTGGAAGTTTGTGACACAAAAAATCATAACAAAAATACTAAGAATATAAAGAATCATTGAGACAATGGAAGAGGTGGGTGGCCACTGATATCCACATGGATCAGTCCTCCCCCCTTAGCAAAAAATGGTCTCCATTGGGTCAAGTTCTCTCATCAGATGGGGAAATTTCTGGCGAATTTGATTCCTAGTGAGCCACTAGCCTTAGTGAAGAAGTTTCCCTACTTTATCAACGCAATAGAGTTTCATGTGATGCTAGTGGTTATTCATTATCTTGATGTTTATGATCCTAACCACTATAGCCTGCTAAATGCAATTACAATTGAGTTATGTGGAGGGGAATTTTTCAACTAAGTATGAGGTGTCCAACAGAGGTGGAAAATATGGTCAAAGCATCTCCACGTTATATATTTGTTGCAAGCCAAGGAACGGGGGAATACTCAATTAATTTTTTTTTCTTTATGATTGTATAAGGCCCATATTGTAGAGTTATGGCTTCTTATGGGGGCCTGTGAGATGCCTTTCTGTAAATATAACCACACCTTATCACCAGCCTGAAACTTTTGTAGAACCTTGTGTTGTCCATGTTGTTGATTGTACTTGGCATTGGATTTTTCTAGGATATCATCAACTTGTTGTTGAAGGTGTTGGATTCATTCAAAAATTTGGTTGTTCTCTCCACCTCAACTTGAGCATGGGAGGCCTCTATTCGTTAAGATGTAATGGGCATAACTACATCAATTGGGGCCAATTGGTTGAATCCCAAGCACAATTGAAAATAATTGTGGCCAATAGAGATATGGAGGGCTTGTTTATAATTGCACTAAACATATGGAAAACTTCCATCCCATGTACGTGGATGGTTGCAGTTGTACATGTACAAGATATGCACAATCATCATGTTTACCACTTCTGTTTGTCCATCTATTTGGGGATGAAATATTGTCGATTTGGTCAACTTGATATCCATTAGATACCATAGATTAGACCAAAAACCACTAGGAAACATGTTGCCCCGATCTAAAATAATAATCTGAGGTAGCCCAAAATGAAACCAAACACTCTTAAAGAAGGGTTTAACAGTGGCTTCAACTTTGATACTCTTCTTGCGTGGTTCCAAAATGGCCATCTTAGAGAACCAATCAATAACCATAAACAAACAATCATTACCATGCTTGGTGGATGGAAAACCTAACATGTAATCCATGGAGACTGAATCCCAGGGCTTGTTTGTGGTAGGTAGAGGAGTGTATAACCCTTGCCTCTTGATGGCTAGTTTAGTAATGACAAAGGCAATGAACACTCTGATATAACATTGGACATCCTTTCAAAGCTTTGCCTAGTAGAAATACTTCTAGAGTATTTCCAATGTCTCCTCCACACAAAATTTCCATGCCACTCGATTGTAATGTGCCTCTCAGATCATCTTGATGTACTTACTTAAAGGCACACAAAGGTGGCCAAGGTAGAACAAGAGCACATCCTGGAGGTGGAAGTTTGTAACTTGTTTACCCACAATCAATGTCTAGTATGTGGTAGTAAAGTTATAGTCATTGTTTTATGATTTTGGCCACCTAGAGGTCTCATATCCACAAGAGTTAAGAATTGTGGTTAGCACCACAACTGGGAGCCAACTGAGGGATCTGAAACATGGTTGGTATTGCCCTTCTTGTATTTGATGTTCAAGTCAAATTATTATAGTTATGTGGACCCTTTTTTATGGAATTCATGTTGTAACTTTCCTTGCGTCTGTATGAATTGCAGAGGTTTGTGACCAGTATGGATGATTGTATCCTTCCCCGGAATATAAATTGTTTAAAATTATTACCTTTTTGGTGACAATTATTTTATGTGTGTGTCTATATATATATATATATAACTTCAATGATACATAAATTATTTGACATGTCATGACATTTGTTTTTAATTCCATCGTTGAAAAATGTTTAAATTTTAAGGTTTTTCAGAGTCATGATTTTTTATCTTTAATGTCATGGTTGAAAAATGTTAATTATTTAACCTTTTTCAATCATGATACTTATATTTAATGCTATGGTCGGAAATTATTGGAATGTTTATGTTTTTTGGAGTCGTGATCAACGTGTTGTTGAAACTATTGGAATTTAATCATTTTTAGAGTCATGATATTTTATTTTTAATATCTTTGCTTAAAATGTTGGAATTTTAATCAACATCAACATTTTTTTTTATTTCAGGTTGTTTTTTGATGTTTAATGCCCAAAGATTTTAGCTTTTAATGTTATTGCTCAAAAAAATGAAATTTTAACCCAAAAAAAGTGTTGATGCAACATCAAGTTGCATGTGTTTTTTCATGTTTTTTGCGCAAAAGAATTTGGTTCTTGCTACCATTTTTTAAAAATGTTGAAAATTTACCTGAAGAAAAAAAAATGTTGATGCAACATCAACACTTTTAGTTTTTGGGTTATTTTTCATGTTTTTTGCATAAAAGAATTTCGTTTTTATTGTCCTTTTTAGAAAATATTGAAAATTTACCCTGACAAAAAGTGTTGATGCAGCATCAACACTTTTCATTTCCAAGCTTTATTTTCATGTTGTTTTGTGGTTTTTTGGCTAGACTTCTCGTTTTGAGGTTACAGTTCCCATTTTGAGGTTACAATTCCCATTTGAGAGGTTACTTTATTGATTTTTCAAAAGTTTCTTGTACTAGCCTACAAGTCCTAAAAATCCCCTCAAACACTTTAGTGTTTTAGGATGGCACTAATATTGCATAGTTGCCTCTTTCTTGGGATCAACTCCTACTCTTTCTTGACTTATAACATGACCCAAATATTCAACATCAAGAGCGCCAAAAGCACATTTGGGGTGCTTCATGAATAACTAGTTGTCCCTCAAAGGTTACAAGTACTTATCAAAACATGCTCTATGTGTGATTCCCATGCTCTACTATAGATCAAAATATCATCAAAGAGGAATAGCATAAAAGTATTGCATATGAATGGTTTGAAAATATTGTTCGTGAGGCTCTTAAAGGTGGATGGAACATTACAAAGACTAAAAGGAACCACTAGAAACTCATAATGACCTTTATGTGTTTTGAAGGTTGTTTTAGGGATGTTTATCTCTTTCATCCTGATTTGGTAGTATCCTAAATGTAGATCAAGGTTAGTGAAAAACCTTTCTCCATGGAGTTCATCTAAGAGATCATAATAATTAGGATGGGAAATTTTTCCTTAAGTGTCACCTTATTGAGATCTATAAAATTAGGACACGTGTGCCGAGTTCTTTCCTTCTTTAACACCATTATTATTAGTGATGAGTAAAGGCTTGTATTATAATGTATGACCCCCACCTCCAATAGTTCATGAAAGATACATTATATTTCATTTAGTTATGCAAATGGGTGTTCAAAGGATGTACATTTGGTGATTGACTTCATGGACTCAAAGGAATACCATGGTCATGCTCTCTTCGAGAAGGGGGTAAACCTTATGGTGTCTCAAAGACTTGATGTTCATCAAGGATCAACTACAAATATGGTTGGATTTATTATGTCATATTATCCATAACCTATGTGGCATTAAATTGGAAATAATATTGTATTGGCCTTTCTTTAAAAATTTCCCATACTACGAGAGAGGACTATTTCAGGGAACCTGCTTGAAGTCCTCAAAGGGTGTGTACATGTCCTTCTTTATTGCAACACATATAGAGTTATTTAAAATCTATTTCGAATAGTCTCCAATGTGCATAGCCTCCAATACTATATCCCAACCACTTGTTTTGATGACAAATACATGGGTTTTGAGTTGATAGTCTCCCATTTGAACTTTCACATTTTTACATCAACCCTATATTTCATCATACCTCCTTTGGCAATCATTAGGGGAATTTTAAGGTCTAAAATGGGTCTCCTAAGAAAAATAATAAAATAATATTTAAAAAATTAAAATAAGAGTTCTATGTATTTTCATCTTATCTCCTTACAAGTTTACTCAAATGTCAAGTATAGGCCCCCATTGGATGAATAAAATTTTTCATCGAATGAGTATGCAATATGCATACCTTTGATTAGAGCCACATCGAAAATGATTGAAAATACATGAAAAAAAATGTATATACCCACACCAAAAAGTATTGAAAATACATGACAAAATGTGTTTATTAACACGTTTTTCATGTATTTTTAATCCTTTCCAGTGTGAGTCTACTCAAAATTATGATAGTGGGTATCCATTAGATGAAAATTTTGACTATGCATCAAATGGGTGCCTACACTTGACATTTAAGTAAACATGTAGGGAGATACATGTAGGAATTTACAAGGTAAGTTCCTCAGATAGAACACCAAAGGACATCGCTCACAAATGGATCACAAATCAATGCACCAGTATTTTTGACGTTGTTAAAACCCTCAAAGAGGGAAATAGTCCATGACCTGAGCCAATGCGGCCACTTTAGGAACTTTATTAATGTAAAAGAAAGAAAATTTACATAATCTTCTCTCATGAACGGTCACCTAACAAATGACCCTCCATGCTCTTTAAATAGAGATCATGGACCAATCGGGTGTTAAGCCATGGATCAAGTGTCAGTAATATGGAGGAGAAAATGAATTTTCAGATCACTTCATGCCTAGAACATAAAGTGACTGTCGGATTGTAAGTTACAAAAAAGTACATACTAAAGAAACACATTTTACCTAACTATACACTAGACCAAGTTGTACTTAATTATTTCCTATGTATCGGAATATCCTAACATCCCCCCTTAAGAACAACTTGGGATAGGATTGAAGGATGTACAAAGATGACACAATAGGAGAAGGAAAGAGTCATTAGAGCCTATCCCCCCTTAGTGACAACTTCCTGAACTCGAACCATAAATCGAAGTTTAGTAAACTTCACCTGTGTGGGAGCCTTTGTAAAGATGTTTGCAATTTGATCATCGGTTGAACAATAATTCACTTCAAGAACATGGTCATGAATGAGCTTTCTGATGAAGTGAATGTGTAGTTCAATGTGTTTGCTACACTAAAGTTGGACTGGATCTTTGCATAGTTGAATGACACTTTGATTATCACACCAAAGTTTATTTAGATGTTGCTGTTGAAAACCAAACTCTAACAGGATTTGACGAAGCCATAGGGCTTTCTTACTAGCTTCAATGCCACCATGATACTCTTCTTCTCCTGAAGAAGGAGAAATGACACTATGTTTCTTGCAAGCCCATGTAATAGGTCCAGAACCAAGAGTGAAGACATAACCTGCAGTAGAATTATGAACATTAGGGTCACCAGCCAAATCAGAATCATGAAACCAACCAATAGAGGAGATGCTTTTGCACTGTGATGAATCCCAAACTAAACTGTACCTCGAACATAATGAAGTATTATTTTAGCTGCTTTCTAATGACTTTCAGGTGGGCTTTGCATAAACCGAGCAACAAGGCCAACAACAAAGGAAAGGTCAAGATGAGTATGGGTCAGATACAAAAGTTTTCCAACAAGCTGATGGTATAAGGTAGCATCAAATTCAAGGGAAGTCTAAGTGAATGAAAGTTTGGCTCTATAATAAAAGGGAGAAGGGGCTAGCTTATAGTCTTCCATGTGAAAGTGGCATAGAATATCACAAGCATACTTGGATTGAGAAAGGGAAATACCTTCTTTGGATTGCAAGACTTGAAGACCAAGAAAATAATGCAAGTGTCCTAAGTTTGCGATTTCAAACTGTTTTTCAAGGCTAGATTTCACATGGTTTATAAGGTTGGGATCACTACCAGTAAGGATAAGATCATCAGCATAAATAACAAGAATGATAATATACTTACCCACTTTCTTGGTGCAGACAGTATTGTCATAATGACACTTAGAAAATCCAGTATCTAAAAGAAAGTTATCCATTTTGGCATACCAAGCCCGAGGGTCTTACTTGAGACCATAGAGGGATTTCTTAAGCCGACATACAAGGCTGGATCTTGTTTGTATAAAGCTAGGAGGTTGTTCCATATATATTTCTTCATGCAAGTCCCCATGTAAGAAGGTGGATTTAACATCCATTTGATGGACTTCCCATTTGAAAGAGGCAGCAAGGGAAAGAACAACACGGATAGATTTTATTTTGGAAACTGGGGAGAAGGTTTCAATATAGTCAATGCTTTCAACTTGTGAAAAACCGTTAGCAATAATACAAGATTTACGTTTATCAAATTTTCCATCTGGTCCAAACTTGGTTCTGTAAACCCATTTGCATCTAAAAAGTTTCATCCCTTTGGAAGAGGAACAAGGTTCCATGTATCATTTGCCAATAATGAATGATATTCTTCATTCATAGTTTTGTCCCAATCTGGATGGCCTGAAGCTTCTACAAAGATATCAGGATCATAATCCGCTGAAGCTTGAGCCAGTAAAGAAGAGGCTCTATCAAACTAAGAACATGTATGATGATGATATGTAGGATCACCTACAACAGCATCTGCTGCATCTCGAGCAGCGTGGACCCATTTTGGAAGCTAAGGAGGTGAAGGAGGATCCTCAGAAGGTGGGGGAGGATTTCCATCCTCGCTTTCATCATTTGAAGAATAAATATTTTCAGAAATAGAAGGGATAGAGAGAGGTGGAACCTCCACCAAACTAGGTTTGTAGGCCAATATATTTTCAGCAAACTTTACATCTCTTCTAATGATAACATTTTTCAACTTAGGTTGAAGAAGTCTATATCCTTTGAAATCTTCAAAATATCCAACAAAAATACATTTTTCATTCTTAGGCTCTAAGGCTTTATGTTTCTCATCTGGAATATGGGCCCATGCTTCACTTCCAAAAACACAAAAGTGACTTACAACTAGTTTAGTTGAGCTCCATGCTTCTTATAGAGTGATATTCTTTAAAACCTTAGTAGGAGTGTGATTTACTATGGAATTTGCATAGTTAATTTCTTCTTCCCAAAAATTAATACTAAGTCCTTTAGATTGAAACCTACAATTGGTCATTTCCTTTAAGGTGTGATTCTTACTTTCAACTACACCATTTTGTTGTGGAGTATATGGAACAGTATGTTGCAAATGAATTCCATGCTCAGTGCAAAAGTTGATGAATGTTTTGTTAACATATTCTCCGCCATTATTAGATCTTAGCTTAAGAATTTGATGTCCAAATTGTTTCTCAACAAAGGCCTTAAAGGCCAAGAACATGTTAAAGACTTCACTCTTGAGTTTTAAGAAGTATACCCAAGTGCATATGGAGAAATCATCAATGAAAGTTAAGAAATACTTGTAGCCAGAGAATGAAACAACTGGAAGTGGACCACATAAATCACTAGGCACAAGTTGTTAAGGGGCTGAGGCATGCTGAGAGGCACGTTTTTCAAAACTATCCCGATGATGTTTTCCAAGTACACATCCGGAACAAACACCATCTCTGCAAGATACCATAGGAAGACATGTTACCATATTTTCTTTACATCAATTTTGAAGGGAGAGATAGTTTAAGTGACCAAATCACTCATGCCAAATTTTTGCTCACTTCATCATTATGAGTCACAAATACCGAGGGAAGAGTTGATGACCTAATGTTCTTAAACTTATACAATCTTGTAGAATCATCAGCAATTCCAGTAGCTAAAATCTGTCTAGGATCACTGAGGTCCTTAATTAAAACATCATGAGGTGAAAATTCAACAGTTTTACCTTCACTTGAATGAGTTATATGATATACAGATAGAAGGTTGTAGGATAAAGTAGGAACACATAATACATCACTAAATTGAACATTGTCTTCATGAATAGTTCCAGTCCCTACAACACTACGAGATCTATCATCACCATCATAAATATTTTTGGTGTTACAATAATTTAAAGAAGAAAGCATGGCTTTATTTTTTGCCATGTGATAAGAAGCTCCAAAATCAATGAGCCACTCATGAGAATGAGAAGAAGAAGATACATTTAGTGCATAACTAGACCGAGATGCTTGACAACCACATGCAGAAAGTGTTATTCGTGAAGATGAAGTTGAAGTTGAAGAGTGCTCCAAATGGATGTTATGCTTCTTCATCGTTGTTTACAAGGCTTCCATCTTCTTAAAACATTTGGATTCTAAGTGGCCATCACGATTACAAAAGTTGCAATGTCTATTAGTCTTCTTCCCTTTGCTTTTATTTCCTTATCATTTTGTTGAATTAATTTTTCATTTTGACACTAAAATTGCTTAGGATCCTTGTTTGGTTTAGGACCTTTCTTTTTATAATGTTGCTTCTTAGGATTCTTTGAATTTGGTTACTGTTGGGCTGCTAAGGCTTTTTTAGAAGAAATTTTCAGTATTAAGAAGACTAAGATGTAAGAGTTTTTCTTGTTCTCTTATTAAAGAATCACAAAAGGCATCAAAAGAGGGGGACTTGTAGTCTTGTCCTTGAGAAATAAAGGCTTCTCTAGTATAATGGAAGGTGGAAACAAACACAGAATAGGTTGGTCCTAACTTAGTAAGAATGGAATAGATAAGGCTACCATCTTCTTTCTTAACCTTAACACCTTCCAAGAGAAGTATAAGGGTCTTGAACTTGGAAAAAAATCTTCAATGGAAGAAAAATTATTAGGTCCCAACGTAAGCAACTCATTTTCGAGTTGATGGGCTCTAATTTCATTTTTAATTCCAAAAACTTTATTGAGTTTTTTCATTGCTTCATCGAGGGTATCAATTTCTGCAATATGGAATCTAAGGTCTGGAGAAATAGACATCTCTATCAACCCACGTGCTTGATCTTGCTTATTTTCCCATTTGGCTTGCTTATCTTCATCTTTTGGTTTAGACTCTTGTCCCGAGGTTATTCTATAAAGACCTTTACATCTAAGTAAATCCACAATGTAGGATAGCCATTGGAAGTAGTTGGTGCTATCAAGAATAACTAGGCATGGAATTTCCATTTTAAAAGAAAATGAAGTTGTAGATGCTGAAACTAAGTGTTCCAATGGAAAGATCTCAAAAAAATAGGTCGGCTAAAAGAAACGACTTTGAAAACAGCTCTCGAATGAAGAAGTTATGGCTTTTTGAAGAAAAGTTGTTGAAGATGCTAACAAACTACATGAATTTAGAGGTAAGTCTTTCAGATTAATCACATTGTTAGGATTCAGTCGACATTTCGAACCAACTAATGTGGTTCATCCTCAGGACAAGGTGAGAAATCCATTGATCAGAAGGAATAAATAGTAAGGATGCAACATTGCCCAGAGTTATCCGTTAAAAGTTAGTTGTTGGTGGATTAGTTAGAAGGTAAAGAAACTAGTTATTTAGGGATTAGAGGTAAGGAAAAATATTCTATATTTAGCTAAAAATAGTTGCTAAATAAAAATAGTAATTCAATATTATCTATTGATGTAGAAAACATCTTGTTTGTTATGGGTTGACTTATTCATATTAAAAAACTATTTGTTAGGAAAATATATTTAATCCAAAATGATTCAATAATTATTAATAATATCAATTTTAGATTATTTAATAATACTATCATGTTTAAATGATCTAATAGAGGGGCGCTTAAATCCATCAAAAAGGAATCTAAGAAAAATTAAAACAAATCAGAGTCAAAGGAAATATATATATAGGGGATCAAGACAAAAAAAAACTACGTGAATGTTGGGAAATGAATTATAATATATTTAAAAAAAAATCCCCCCATTTCCAAACTTAATCTAATTAGTTCACTTAAAAAAAATATTACTTTATATAACCCACTTTTATAAATAAGTAAAAGTCACTTTTACAATGGTACTTTATGAACTATCCACTAAATTGTAACGTAAATAAAAGATAAAAAGACTTTAGAATTATAAGTGACTCACTTTTTATAATGGGTGAGAACACTCTTACATAAAGTAACTTTAAAACATAAGTTATATGTGCTTTTTGAAAAAGTAACTCAACAAAAAGAAAAACTTGAACCCAAAACCTCTATTCTCTATTCTCATAAAGTAACTTTTGACCAAGTGAACTAGTTTAAAAGGTTAGTACTTTTTGGAAAGGATGAAGTGTTTTTTTTTCCTCATTGAAGCTTTGGAGTGCGTGCTTGCTTGAAAAACCCTTTTTTTCCTACAAAACAAAAAAAACCACACAAACCAAAACAAACAAGCAAAAGTAATCCAAGCCTTACGACTTAAAGTTATATTTGACCGAAAATTAAATATTTTTTCTCAATGTTTTTTATTTTCTAAGATCACACTAAGGCACAACATAAAAGAGCACACGCATGAGAAAAATCCTTTCTTTCTATTTCTGGTTTTGCCCAGATCGGACAAAGTCGCAGGGCAAAGAGCATATGCAGAAATGAAAGGTATAGATCCAGTAATACTATAAATGAATATAAACCAAAATAAACAAAGAGATAAATAATTATAATTGCAAATAAATATTGTATACCTCCAGATCTTAAAAATGACGTAGCTAGGGTTACCAAAAACCTTTTCACACCAAACGAAAGGGGTTCCTCACTGGAACAGATGCTCCTAACACAATAGAGTATTCCTCTCGGCCTAAAAGAAGTTAGAAACAATGGATCTAGGAAATGACAGTTGAATGTAGTTGTATTGGCTTCGGATTTGGATTAGCAACATATGCGGCTCTCGAATAGCTCTGATACCATGTAGGAATTTATAATGTAAATTCCTCAAATAGAACACCAAAGGACACTGCTCACAAAAAAATTGCAGATCAATACACTAGTATTCTTGACGTGGTTAAAAGCCTTAAAGAGGGAAATAGTCCACGGCCTGAGCCAACGTGACTACTTCAGGAAATTTATTAATGTAAAAGAAATAAAATTTACATAAGCTTCTATCATGAACAGTCACCTAACAAATGCCCCTCCATGCTATTTAAATAGAGATCATGGACCAATCGGGTGTTAAGCCATAGATCAAGTGTCGGTAATACCGACGAGAGAATGTTTTGTCTGATCACTTCATGTCTAGAACATATGATGACTGTCAGATTGTAAGGTTCAAAAATGTACATATTAAGGAAACACACTTTACCTAACTATACACTAGACCAAATTGTACTTAATTATTTCCTATGTGTCGGAATATCCTAACAATACATTGGAAATACAATTAAAAAAAATAGTTTTCTTCTTTTCCCTCCCAAAATATTTACCCTTGAAGACGACATCACTATCTTCAATCTTATTGGTTCTTTTAAATTTGATTTTGCTAGCATCTTCTTTTAGGCCCATTTTTAACCTTAAAATTCCCTTAATGCGTGATTTGAAAGTTGTGTATTCAATGTACAAAACAATGGGATTTTTTTCCACTCTCTTATGAATGAAATTGTGAGTACTACCATTTTCAACTAGGACTACAACGTTTTAATGCTTGATGTATCGCCTAAGTGTCAAGGCTTGTGGAGTTGAAATACTCGATAATGCATACAAAGAGAGCATGGCTTTCTCATGAGGAAATGGAGGCTCAATATTTTCTTGAGTGTAAGTGTTGTTGTCCTCAACTTGTCACTTTGATGTCTCTTCGACAGTTACATATGTAATTAGTCCTGAATGGTAATGTCAAATTTGAAAATTTTCTATTATTTAGACAAATGACCTCAAGCATATTTTTCATCATAATTATAACATAGGGCCATGTCTTTGGCAGTTTGTCATTTTTCTAAAGACAACCTTTGTACTTTCAAAGGATAAGTAGGATTTATGCTTGAGGAATTATCTTAGGGAGGACAAGTGCAAGGAATGAATGTTAGTTTCTGTTATGAAACCAGCTCAAGAAAAGATAGAAAAGATAGATCAACGCCTTAGAATTCAGCCTCTTCGAGGGGGCAACCTCCTTTACATTACATAAATGAACAATTCCTCGATGATACAAATGAAAAGACCTCCTTTCTATATATAGGAGTCTAAGGGGTTATAACATAATCAGAGCCGACATAACAATAATAATGTAAGGGCACAATAATAACAATAGTGGGCTTCTATGGGGCACAATAGTAACAATATGGGCACTACCTGGGTACATCAATATAATAAGTGGGTTATACTAATAACAATAAGGGGTTACACTAGTAGTATAGGGGCCTAACATGCCCCTCTCCTTCAAAAAGCGTTGTCCTCAATGCTTGAGTAGTTCTTGATGCTTCTGTATAAAATTCTTGTCCTCCCATGTGGAATATTCAGCGGGTAAGTTCTTCCACATGATGAGATACTCTGAAATTGATCGATTTTGTAGCTGTCGAGTTCTTGTTTCTGTGACTGCTCCAGGTTCCAATATGATTTTTCCTTCCTCTTCAATTTCTGGCAATATTGCTTGAATTGGGATCTTTTGCAACTTTTGAATAAGTGGCCATACTTCTTCGTCCTTCTTCCATTCATCCCTTGCTTCGTTTATCCAATCTGGTTGGATAATATATATAGCACAAAACAATGCTTCCACATCCTCATCCTTGAAGAGTCTTCCCATTCGGTAAGGTCGCCATTTTTTAAGTGCATGTAGTATTGCCAACATTTCCTTCTCATAAATAGCTTGCTTGAGATGTAGCAGTAAAAATGCCCAATCACCTACATCAAAACATTTTTCACTACGATGTTGATCTACCTGTTGTTTCGTTTGATTTTGCATCGAAGTGGCATTATCCTTTAAAAGTTGGAGAACTTGTTGTTGATGCTCGATGTGATCTTTCTCTGCTTGAACCTTTTTCTTCTTGATATGTCCTTCTATCTTTTGAGGAGTGGTAATTTCTTCCAGTCCTTTACAAGATATGGTCGGATTCATTTCTTGATGCTCGATGTGATCTTTCACTTCTTGAACATTTTTCTTCTTGATGTGTCCTTCTATCTTGATAGTTTGACGAGTGGTAATTTCGTCCATTGAATTATAAGATATGGTTGAATTCATTTCTTCTTTCTCGATGTGATCTTTCACTTCTTGCACCTTTTTCTTCTTGATATGTCCTTCTATCTTGAGAGTTTGAGGAGTGGTAATTCTTGCCAATGCTTTACAAGATATGGTCTGATTCATTTCTTCTTTCTCTTGGGTGGTGTCCTGGCGTATATCCTCTTCTTTTGATGTTTCTTGATCCTTTTCTTCCTCCTCTTCATATTCTATGTAAAATAATTTCTTCTCAACACACTTATGACCTTTAGTGCATTTGCTATCACAATTGTAACAAAGCCCTTTTTCTCTTTTTTCTTCCAATTGTTGTGGTGTAACCCTTGTAGGTTGTGGAAGGCTGGGAGAAACAACACTTCCATCTTTATAGTTGTGAGGGGTATGCTTCCTGGTTTCCATAATTTTGCTTTCCACTATGTCACAAAGCCCTTTTACTCTTTCCAATTGTTGTGGTGTTGCTCTAAAGAAGGTGTTGCTCTTTGTATCCTCATAATGTGCTATCATTTCCTCCGTGAAAATTGACCACGTAACAAGTTGTTTACGAGAAAAAAGCCCTTTGTACCATAAAAATTGATCTGGTTCTAAATATGATGATGCAATACATACCTTTTGTAACAGTTGTACACCATGTAGATCAAAATATTGCTCCATCTGAAGTATCCAATTTACCGGATCCTTGCCATCAAACTTCCTCATCTTGCTTTTTCTTGATTTTAGGAGCTCGACCTTGAAACGTCTGTAACTCTGTACTTTTGGATCTTTAAGTTCTGAAATTGCAACCTGTAGTAGCCTTCTGTGTCCTATTTCCAATGCCACTAGTCTGATCCAAATTGGATTCTCCAAGAAAGAGTTATGCACAATCTCCCACAGTGACCTGATTGTAGACTAGTTCAGTAGAGCGAACTTGTATGAAGTTCCACGTGTCACTGTTTCAACCTTTGACTCTGAAAAATATACAAAAGAAAGCTACAGTCCGTCCTCTTTCTATACCTTCTTACGAAATTTCAATCCGATGCTCAGAAAGAAAGTTATGACGATTTTCCCCAGGTCACCTGTTTTGAATGTAATTCAGGAGTCTGCAAAAAGACCAACTTCCTTAGATCATATCTCCGAAAATATCGCGCTAAACGCTCTGAAATTAGGACCCAAGGTTCAGCGCGATTTCTTCTCAAATGGGTTTTTTTTGCGACTTCTGAAACGTCACAGAAAAAAAGTTATAGCGAAAATGCCACGATGACCTGTTTGGAGCAGCGAAACCCTAGAATCCAAAGCTCTGATACCAAATGTTATGAAACAAGCTCAAGAAAAGATAGAAAAGATAGATCAACACCTTAGAATTCAGCCTCTTCGAGGGGGCAACCTCCTTTACATTACATAAATGAACAATTCTTCGATGATACTAATGAAAAGACCTCCTTTCTATATATAGGAGTCTAAGGGGTTATAACATAATCAGAGCCGACATAACAATAATAATGTAAGGGCACAATAATAACAATAGTGGGCTTCTATGGGGCACAATAGTAACAATATGGGCACTACCTGGGTACATCAATATAATAAGTGGGTTATACTAATAACAATAAGGGGTTACACTAGTAGTATAGGGGCCTAACAGTTTCTTATTTGTGCATTAATCACCATTTAATCTCTTAGGGCCCTTTCAATTACTTCTAACCATGTAGTAGGACGTTGCATTCTAACTTGTGCTCAAATATCCTTCTTGAGTCCACTAATATAACAATCATTATATAAGGAATAAGATAAGTCATACATGTGAATGACTAATGTCTCAAAGGATGCCCTAAAGTTGGTGACTAAGCCTATTTGGTGTAACTTGATATACCGCCCCAAATAAAGAGTATCTCCCTTAAAACATGCATGGAAAACTTTAACAAATTGACTTTAGGAAATTTATCCTAGATAAATGTGTTAGAACCATTAAACTTTTTCAAGTCCATGAAAGGAGAGTGATACCATATGTTATTATCCAATGGTTTATTAATGTGTAGACCAAATAAAGAGGGTTGTGGGTGACTACATAATCTGAAGTTAGAAGTTTCTTTCTGGTGTGGTTCAATGTGCTATGTAGTCTAGTGTTTTTTTGGTATGCATTGAGCTATCATACTTGAAAACTTGTTTGTCAATGTCTTGTGAATATTTTTTGTAAACATCTTGTTATTTTACAGATTATGTTGCTGGAACTTATCATCTAGATTCTTATTGAAATCCTCCTGCAACTTCTTAACTCAATTTTTCAAGTTGTTCATCATGTCTGGAGTAGAGTGAGTGTTCATTTTGTTTAGGGAAATATAAGGTGGTTTAGAGGAATTATCCTTCATGGGTGAGTTCACTGGAAAACGTTACTAAGTCCTGAGAACAAGGGAGAGTTAGGTGTTATAGCTCTATTATATTTGTGTGGTGCTCAACAATAGTACTTCGCTCAATGTCTAAGGGAACTAAATAAGGAGGCTTAATTATGCCCTTAGTCATATTGCTCAATTACCCAAGTACTAGAGTGTGATCTCCCCGAGAGTTGTTTTAGGTGTTCTATAGCAACAAGATGGTTGATTAGAAATTTTAAAGCTGGTTTTGTATGCCTAGGTAAATTTATATATACCTAAAGGTACATCAAAGTAAAATTCCATTCATAGATACTATTTGATGCGGTACTACTTGAAGGGGTGGCAATATGGGTGACGTGTGTTTCCAACAATGTGATTCCATTAGTATTTCCTATGTATATTCTTCCCCTATTGTAATTTCCCTTTGAACAAAATTCACTATGTCATTTAAAGACGCCCTAACACATCTCTAAGGAATTTTAAAAAAAGAGCTTGTTGACCTTAGAAAAAAATTGTTAAGATCACTACAAAATAACATATGTGAGACAAAGTTTAACGCTAAAAATGTAAAATGGTCACATTTTTCTATACTTCTGGAATTAGCTATTATGACATGAATTATGAAATTCCATAGCTTCTTTGTATCTATTAACATTAATTGGACTAAAATCTATGCACTTTATCAAAAGATATCCAATCAGTGGAATTCATGACATTTTAGAAAACGCTAGAAGAAACTAGTTTTAAGTCAATGATATCCCCACTTTATGAACCTTTTTTTTTAGAAATTGAGAATATTTTTTTAGAATTGATTTATTTTTTTGGATTCTCCAAATTGTACACAAAAAGTTTCAGAATTGATCTGAATGTTGTTGTCTATTTTTTTTAGATAAAAAATAAACAAATAGAAAAAATAGTTCTCCCACTCAAATACCAAGGTTTTTCCCACTTCGTGCCCAATAAAGAGCTTTGATACCACTTATAGTGTAATTAACCCCAAAAATTCAAAATGTTCACATAAAATCTAGTTCAAAAACCCAAGAGCACAAGAGAAAGGAGAGATAAACCCTAAAAGAGATCTCTTTGATAATAATAAAAATAGATCTATGTTCTACTCAATCTATAGCTAGACATATTTAACCTTAACTATCTATGGGTCTATTTATAATTAGAACTTATTAACTAATTTGGGTCTTATTAACAAAGATGATCCTTTTACAATAAGTGACTATTAATTGGATATTTAATACAGATCATTTAATGAAGGTGACCCAATTTTTCTGAGAGGTGCTTTACAACCAAGTACGAGGGGGATGTTATCACTTTAGCATTAGATAACATTAGATTAAAAAATAAAAGTCACCTCAGTTGCTCCAGCTAGATTCCCCATACGAGAAATGAAGTTCCCTCCTCGAGCTTGGGCCATGGATCTGGCTCCTCGAATTCTCATATCCACGATGATGTTTATCTTATTTCTAGGGTCAATCTCAAATCCTTACGTGCTTGCAAATAATTCGACACCATTGTTGATCCTTATTTTGATTCATCAAGTACTAAGATCCCAAATCCAGGTGTTCCTACCCTCGGTGTCAAACCTCTGTCTGGAAAATGTGACATTGAACCTTCTTCACAACTCTTCAGTTTTCCCCCTTCGACCTCGGCGCCATTTGCATCCTTGCCTATGATTGAACATTCGTTCCTCTCGAACGCTTATTGCAGAGCCCCTTCTCTAAACTCGACCTCTTCTCATAACTCCACCTCCAACATTCTTCCCTGTAATCACTGTCATGTTAGCACCGATTCCAAGAATCCCTCATCCCCCAGTTCCTTTATTAAGATCAACCATGGCGATGGAGCCCTAATTTAACTTCTAATAATTTTGCAAGTAATGAAAATAAATTATCTTATAAAACTTTAACTAGACCCATTTCTATTAATAATAATGATATGAATAAAAACATTCTTAGTAATAGTGTTATCCTTACCAATAACAATATATTGTTTCTCATAAGAATAATAATAATAATAATAATACTTCCTCCCCTCATTTTCTTAAAAATGTTAATAATAATAATAATAATAATTCCTCCCCTACTCCTCTTAAGGATATCATGAATAATAATAATAATAATAATAATAATAATAAAACTGTTATTAATCTATTTAGTAAAAATTTTGATCCTTATGTTTTTAGCCTCATAGATAAAGGGCTTAATTGTGTCCCAGCCCCTAAAACGATTCCCATCAATGACATTATTTGTAACATTGAGTATGGTATTAGGGACCTTCCTGATAGTGTTAAGAAGGTTATTAGGCAAGATTGTGCTATAATTCTTAAGAAGGAAAAGCCTCCCAAAAGAAACCTTAGCAAAGAAGAATTTCTTGCCCTTAAAGCCCTAAGGGATAACCCCAACATTGTCATTCTTAATGTTGACAATGGTGGGGCTGTCATCATTTAGATAAATCTGACTATGTTAACAAAATGATTGACCATATTTGTAATAGTGGTAGTTACATCAAGCTTAATAAGAATCCCATTAAGTCAGTTACTAAAGAAGTAACAACTGCTAGAAATCAAATAATTCCCTTAAACCTTTCTTTAAAAATCTTATTGAAAGCAATCCCCTCACCCCCAGAATGTATGGCCTCCCAAAAATTCATAAAACTGGAGTCCCTTGAGACCTATTGTTAGCACAATAGGTGGGTCTGCTTATCTTCTTGCTAAATTCCTGCCTCAAAAACTTAAACCTCTTGTTGGTCGCATTGATTCCTGTGTGAAGAACTCTACTTCATTTGTTAAAGAATGGAAAGATATCAAGATGGACCTTGGGGATTTGTTTGTAATTTTTGAAGTTGTTTCCCTTTATACTAAAATCCCAATTCAAGAGGCCATTGATGTCATAAATCAGATCACTGATAATGAGATTGCCAAATTAGTTGGCCTCTGCCTCACCTCAACTTTTTAGTTTCCAAGTTGCGTTATATGAATAAACTTGCGGGGTTGTGATCTGAAATGAAAACCTGAAGGTGATAGGAAAGTTTTCAAGTGAAATTTTATGTCTTTTAGGCAATGGATCACTTTGTAAAAGCACATAAAATAACGGTTTTAAAACTCAATTAATAGCATAAAAACAGAGACGAACATACCATATCAGAAACACAAGACAACAAATGATAAAGGAGTTCACCCCTCTCCTCGGCTACATCTCCTGGTCCAATTCCAATGTTTGGCCTCTTTCATTAAGTGCTCAAATTTGTGTTTACGTGGATTTACATTGCTAAAAATGTAAAAATTAAATCTCCAATGACTCCATAATAGTAAAAAAACCCCAAGTTGGGCTCAATTTGGCCAAAAACCGAAGAAGTTATGCTTTAGAGAAATTTTTCTGCTAACTTCTCTACAAATTGCATTCTTATGCTAACTATTCTACGATTTGCGCCTTTTTTGGAACCGCAGAGTGCAATTTTCTCCCGACGTCGGCGAGATTCTCATCGGTTGAGGTGCATTTTTTCAAACATTTTAAATGTCCTCTAACCCCTTAAATCCGAAAATCGCAGCGATATGGGCCACAGAGGGATGAGGGTTGGGCTTTAATGCCCGCCCCCACCAGTTAAGAGCCTTTTTCTCCGGGTGCCTGATCTTATGGGTGTCACGAGTCTAAGGGATGGGCTAACCACCCGCCCTTCCTACTAGGCCCCTTAAACACTAGCGCGTGGTCATATAAAGGTCAAAAGGACCTAGGATTGGCCCCCTTGCTGGAGCGCATTCTGTCTTAGTGCCTTTGACCTGGAGCTATAGTCATGTGGTCAACATATGACCCTAGGGCTGGCCCCCTTCTTGCACTTATCGCCAAGCTCTGCCCTACCTCCGCCTCTAGTTGTATGGCACTCAGTTAGACCTTGGGCCGAGGCTTAATATCTTAGCTCCCAATCAACAGTCTTGTATGGGAAAACGATCAAAATGCAATATTGAGAGAATATGATATCGGTCTTGAGTAATTCAAGTTGTGTTAGATTCAGGTCGGCGAGCTCTACGCTTTGGCACTAGTTTCAAGAACTTTTGAACACGTTTAATTTGGAGCACTTTCCTAATCCCCTGGATCACTCCTCCCAAATGGAAGCTTTTGGACCTCCAAAATACTATTTTTAGTCAACAAACAAATGAGGGTACATTTGCCTCACCCTTCTAATCTCAATCCATTTGGATTTTCTTGGATTTGTATCTTTGAGCCCCATACGAAGGTATTTCATATTCCCTCTTCTTGAAGTTCTTGTTTTTCTGCCAATGATAAGATCTTGCTGCAATTCTTTAAGATATTCTAGAGTGAAAATTTCTATTGAAAAAATCTAAACATTCTCTCCTTGATCTTCAATCAAATGAGGCTCACCCAATTTCAAGTTATTATTTCCTTGAAGCTTGTCTTTGTTGATGAAAAGCCTTACTTCACCTTCAACCTGAAAACTGTGGTCAACACGATGCTTATCATGTCTAGCCTTTACTTGGCTTAACTCTTCACCAAATGCGATCGCCATCGCCATGCACCATCCTTCTTCAAAGCCAAAACATTAGGAGACCCACAATAAGATATACTAGAACTAATGTTCCCTTTGTCAAATAGCTCTTGCATATGCTTCTTGATCCCCACATTATCTCACACTGGCATCTTGTTCATACCAATGTTCAAAAGTGACGCATCCTACTGCAATTGAACTTCATGTTGCTTTCCTCTTTTAAGAGGAAACATGTCAGACTCTTGAAACATATTATCACATGTGTTAACAACCTCAATTAAATCAGATTTTAATATTGCATCATATCCTTGGAAAGCTTCATATTCCTCAACATCTTTGTATTTAATCATTAACAATGCAAAATTATGACTAGCATTTACAAACCTCTTCATTTGTCCAACATTCGCAAAAGACAAATTCAACTTCTTGCGATGTGCTCTAACAATATACTCAATCCCATTTTTAAACAAATGATACTTGTTCTCATGGCAATGAAAGATGACTTTCCTATCATATAAATATGGGCTTCCGAAAATAATCCCACATATGTCAAGTGGTACTACATAAAGTTCTACCTCATCACTAAAATTTGCAATGATGGAAAATTTAAGTATGCATTTTCTTGTCACCTACAATTTGGCATTTTCACATACCCAACCCAAAGGATAAGGTTTAGGATGAGGAATGGTTTCCAAATTTAGTTTCTTGACAATGTATTCTGAAATAAGGTTTTCTTGTGATCCACTATCAAACAAAGTATCTACTTTGTTATGTTTTGTAATGACTCTAATATGGAAATCTCTGTTCTTTCTCTTTCATTTTGAGTTTCAATGGGCTTTCTAGAATAACTAGTACTTGCAATAGAATCCTTAACTTTCAATCCCATGTCTGTGATTTTTGTTTCACCTCTGGAATTAGATCCTAAATCGTGTTGTGTAGTTGCAGCAGTCTTTTCTTTCTCCTTGTTATTAAAATTTTTGGGTCTCATCTCAGGATGAAGTTTCCAACATTGGTCTTCATCATGGCCTTCTTTGGAACATTGTTTACATGTGAGTTTCCTCCCTCCTTCTTGATTGAAGAATTCTTTTTATCCTTGCCTTTTAACTTCCCCTTTCCTTTGTCACCATACTTAAATGACTTCTCACTAGTTTCTTCATAAGCATTCTTCCCTCTTGCTTCTAAATGAGTTTCACGTACACAAGCTTCATCTAGTTTTGTAGGGTTAAACATGAGAATTGTGTGTCTCAAATAACTGTGTAAACCTCTAATGCATTTTAGTGGAGTGTCTTGAGAGGATAAATCTATACCCAAAATAAAAGATCTTTTCCTAAATTCTTGAGTATAGCTTTGCACATTTTGACCCTTAGCTTGCCTAAAGTTTTGCCAATCCAATATAGATTTTTGCATGTATGCTAATGGATAAAATTGTCTTATTTCAACAATAAAATCATTCCAAGAGGATAAAACCTTACCTCTTTTCTCCATGTCCTCTTGAGTTTTGGCCTCCCACCAAATGAGTGCTGCACTTTCCAACCTAAGAGAGGCAAGCTGAATTTTGGTTTCATCATCCTTGATTCTTTGTATCCTACAATACACTTAATTTGATGAACCCAATTATTTAATTTCTCATCATTTACCTTTCATCATATATAGGCAATTCAAACTCTATGTCAATATTTAACAAAGGAGTTTTACCATGTCCCTTTGGAGAATTTGGAGGTGTTTGTGAAGGGATAGAAGTAGAAGAAGATGAGGATGAGGATGGAGGTGAAGGTGGTGGCTTGTCACCATCCCCTCCATTCCCTTTTGGAGGTTTGTCTCCATTTCCTCCATTTCCTTTTAGAGGTTTTGATCTCTCTCCTTGCAACCTTGAGTTCCTCTCCTCATAAAGAACTTTCACCATTTCAGACATTTCAAAGAAATCTTTTTTGAAATTTATTTCATCTTCAAACATCCCTTCATGACCTTCTTCATGTGTCATGATTGGTGAAGCTTGAGATATGTGTGTTCTCCTTGAAACAATTTGAGACCTTGGCTCCACAAGCTCTCCTTATCCTCTTTTGAGCTTTAACCTTGTAAGCATAAAAAAACACTTGCAAAAAAATAAATCCTTCAAAATAACCTTGAGCTCAGATACAAAACTGATCTGAAATGAAAACTTGAAGGTGGTAGGAAAATTTGCAAGTAAGATTTTATGCCTGAGCCCCAAACCCGTCCCAAAACATTAAACTGTCAAACTTTAAATATAAAATTTTTGTTATGACTGTTAAGTACCACCTGCAGTGTAATTGGTAAAGTGCTCCAATGTTTGACATGAGGTCACCCGTTCGAATCTTGTAGAGGCCAATTCGGTCCTTACCAAATTTTGTACATGCCACATGGCAACCCATGATTGGGCCATGTGGCACCTTACCATTGGACCTCACACAAAACCATTGACCAATTGGAACTTGCAAACTTGGACCAATCAGGTGAGGCCACTTCGTAGCCTGCCATTGGCCTAGGTACAATCAACTTGCCCAGTCACCCTATCCAATCAGTGTATAGACTGCCCAGTCAAAAATCCTGCGTCCAACCTACAAAATTTTACTGCTTGAGAAAACGACCAGAACGTGATATCGAAAACATACGATATCAATTTTAAGTGATTCAAGTTGTGTTGGATTCAGGTTAACGAGATCTACGCTTTGGCACCGAATTCGAGCTCTTTTGAGCACTTTGAATTTCGAGCACTTTATGGATCCCCTGGATCAGGTTGTGATGGGTTCCACTCTTTCCCCTATTGTTTCTACCTTATTCATGGAGGAATTTGAGACCAAGGCCTTAGCCTCAACTCAAATTATCCCTAAAATATGGACAAGGTTTGTTGATGATATTTGCGTCATTTGACCCCATGGATGCAAGAAATTAGATTTATTTCTTAGCCATCTTAATTGCCAATCAGAATCCATCAATTTCACGATGGAGATTGAGGTGAATGGGTGTCTTCCCTTCCTTGACATTCTCTTCTCTAGAATGAATGATGGTTCTATTTCTCACCAAGTGTTTCGCCAAAGAATGCACATGGAACAATATCTTCATGCTAGTTCTCATCATTTTCTAGTGCAAAAATTTGGTGTTCTTAGCACTCTTGCAACCCGTGCTTTGATAATCTCTCATGAGAACAACCTGGAATAGGAGAAATCTCATCTTCTTGAATTTTTTAAAAATAATGGATACAACAGAACTTAAGGCCTCAAGGCCTTTCAAAAAGCATGTAAAGAATTAAGGGTTAAGATTGTTCATGTTGATCCTATCTCTAAGGTTCATCTCCTGTTTATCCAAGGGACCATGGACAAGATTTCCCATATCCTTAGAAATAATAATGTTTTTGCTTCATTCAAATCTCTTAATACCATTAGAAATTCTCTTGGATATGTTAAAGACCCTTTAGATCCTAAATACATGAAACGTGTCTACTTGATCCCTTGTTCTTGTGGGATTCCCTATATTTGAGTAACTGGTGGCTCCATTAACCAAAGAATCCATGAGCATGTAACAAACATTAGGCACAATCATTCCCACTCATTAGCTCTAGTTGAACATGAAGAGAAATCCAAGCACCATGTCTACATTGAGGATTCCAGAGCCATTGCTAGGGTTGATCACTTCCACCATAGGAATCTTAGAGAGGCTATCGAGATTGAGAAGCAAGCAATCAATCTCAGGAGGGATGATGGTTGGAAAGTAAGAGCTGGATTTCGTCCCTCTCGCCTTGATTCCAACCCCTATCTCCCTTTTTTTTTTCTATAATTCAATTAATCATTTTATTATATTTAATTTTAATAATAATAATGGATTATTTTTATATTTAGATTCTCATTAAAAAGAAAAAATCTTATATTAAACTTATTCTAGTAAATATTCTATTTCTTTCTATCCTTTTTAACCCTTGTAGTGTTATTAATTTTATGTAATTCTTATAATTTAATTTATTTAATGAGGATTTATATAATTAAAATAAATTCCGACTAAGTTTATAATTAAATATTATTTTTATTATTTAATAAATTATTTACTAACGGTTAATTTTGAACCTCTGTAGTATATATATATATATATATATATATATATATAAGTTGTCTTTAGTGCGACTTTTTGGATTTTTCAGTGCCCGAATCCGGCGGAAACAATTGAAGTGAAATCTTGATTTGTGTTATTTAAACTGGTTTTTCTACTGTATACATGGATTTAACACACTAAAAAACCCCTAGGGCACATCGATTGTGTAGGGGTTACCCATCAAGCTTGTGGTTTCAATAAATTCCTGCTAGATTTTAGAGAAATTAGACAGGAAAAACCCACCTAAAAAGCTTCCAAAAAATCTCACTAAAGACAACTCGTGGATATATATATAGATATAATATTATAAATTTATTTATTTAATATATATAATTAAAATAAATAAATTCCTAACAAGCTACTTTATAACTAAATAATATTTTAGTAACTAATTCCTAACAACTAATTTATAATACAATTTTAATTAATTTAATAACTAATTTACGAATGGCTAATTCCAAATGGTTAACTCTAGGCTATGATGCATCCTTGCTATTTATTCTTGAGGATCAATTGATTTTTTCACCTTTGTCCTAAGGATGAACAAAATTAGTTGGCTCGAAATGTCGACCAAATCATAATGATGTGATTAATTTGAAATACAATACTATTTACAATAAAATACAAGTCGACTCATGTGCACATATATTAACCCAATTTATTTGGTAGAGCATGAACTCGTTGCGAATATTTCTTGATATTTAATGGCGCAAAATGGCATTGAATAGAGTTTGGGGAATTAAGAAGTGAGCTTATGGAATGAAAAGCTATTGAGTATGAAGAAATGCAATATACCTATATACATACACTATCATTTGAACACTCCAACACTTCTTATTACATTTGAATACCTATATACATTACACACATCAACTCTCTTCAAATTTCTTCTAAGTTATGAATTGTTGTCTTCTTTGCAACTAGGAAATTGGTTGAATAATCCTATCCCTCTGAGTACTTATCTTACATGTATAATGCATACACTAATTATTTTTGGGTTTCTTTCTAGCTTATGCATTATGGGGTGGGGGATATTCAAAGGTTAAGAAACTAATGATGATATAATATCCATAAATATAATTCCCAAGGTTGTTTTTTTTTTTTGAACAATTAGTCACACAAAATACAATAATGAAATGGTAGAATTTGTATTATTACTAAAAATGAAAAGTTTGAATTCTTAATATACTAAGAAAATACATATTCATGCATTGTGGGGTGGGGGATATTCAAAGGTTAAGATACTAATGATGATATAATATCCATAAATATCATTCCTAATATTGTTTTTCTACTTTGAACAATTAGTCACACAAAATACAATAATGAAAATGGTAGAATTTGTAGTTAAATTTTCTTGGAATCCAATAAGGATATGTTGGAATCACAAGTCTGAGTTATGAACTTGCACAATCCAAGTGCCCAAGTGGTTTTTCAAGGAGTTGAATCGATTTTATGCATTCAAAAATGTATTTTAAATAGCAAAAATTACGATTTGATAAAAATGTTTCAGTCGGAGGTCGACAAAAAAACTCCAAAACGTAGAATAGTTAGACAATGACATTTAATATAATTAAAAGTAGCAAACATAATTTAAAAAATAAAGTACTACAATATTATAATTTATTGATTGAATAGTTGTAATTTAAGGGAAAAAAGAAAAGAAAACGAAAACAAATATTAATTATTTAACATTGAAAGAACATCACAACAATTTGTAATTTAATATAAATAAGTCTAAATCCATTTTAACCTTGGATCTATCCAGTGCCGAGAGGGATCAAATCTTTGGAGGTATAAAATTTTCTCAATTTTTGCACTCACAACAATTTGTAATTTAATATAAATCAGTGTAAATCAATGTTAATCTCGGATCTATCAAGCGTAGAGAAAGATCAAATCTTAATCTCAGATCTATCAAACACTAAGAAAGATCAAATCTTTGGAGATGCAAACTTTTCTCAAATTTTACAATAAAAAATATATCTACACCTTAAAAGATTGACCCATCTTTATACTTGATAAATCCTAGAATAGATTTAGATAAATATATTAATTATCTAAATAAAAAATAATGTAAAAACCTATAGCAAAACTAATACATCTATAATACATATACATAAAACAAAAATAAATAAATTTAATTATTTATAATTTTAATGAACAATTAATAAATGATTAATTTCTCCTTAACAAATTTTAATTAAAAATAAATAAATTAAAAACGTGTTTTATGATTCAAACTAAGTTTAATAATATATAAATATAAAATATAAAAGAGATAACTCATGTTTGGCAACTTATCACATACATATAATATATGATTGATTTGATATAGAATGATAGTTCGCAGAGAAGAGAACTTTTATGCTTGACCCGAGAATACACCTTTCACTGTAACTAGAAATGTAAGTATTCCTTGATAGTGCAGATCTTTAGAGGACATCTTTTCACGTGGAGAGCTGTACTTTTGTCAGAGTAATTTGAGATCTAATGATTGTTGACTTACCATTATTATAGAAGAAAAATCACATCATTTGAAATCATCATTATTAGTAATGTTGTTGAATGAAAAATCATATCATTTGAAATGATTTATATGCTTTGTATGAGAGCATATTTTTACTTTTAAAAAATGCTTTTAGGTTTTTGATTGTTAATCTAATATTTTACATGGCTAGTAGTTCTTAGTCACTCAAAAGTAAATTTAAGTATTCTTTGAAAACAAAAAGAGGTTATACCCTAATTAGAATTTAAGAAAAAAAATAGTATTTTTATTCATCATCATTAAAATGAGACTATAATAGTGAAGTGATGTTTTTCAAATAACATTTGACTTTAACCTTACAAGGCCTAGATATTATCCTAATTGTAATATAACTCATAGATATGACATAAATTTGATGTATTACATGTCAAGATCTTAATATATTTTTACAAATTACTAAATTACAAAAAATCAAATTAAAATTATACCAATGTAAATTTATCTTAAATTTCAATCTATTTTTTTAATGCATATTTTTTTTTCTAATTATTTAATTTTAAGTTACAAATTAATTTTTTAAATTTAATAATTAAAAAATCACACTGTAATTTGGTGAAAATTTCATTTAACAAAAGTTAAAAAAAATAAACAATAACAATGGATGAATGGCACAATGATTCCAAGTTGAATGTTGGGCAAGACATCCTAGGGGGTGTTCATTTGATTGTTTATGCCTAAGGAAATTGGCAAAGGAAATGGCTAAGGCTTTGGAAAGGCAAAATGGCATTTTTGGCACAATTATTTATGAAAATAACAGAAATTAAGAGAAAAAGGAGGTGAAAGGTCACATGTTGCATGTGAGGAGGAAAATGAAGGAAAATAATGGAAAATGAAGAAAATAGAGGCTTCATTCATAAAAAGGCTTCTGAGGATTAGTTGGTAACCTGTTGTCAGTTTAGCTTTGGAGCTCTTTCATTATTCTCTCTCTCTCTTTCATACTCTTGGGCACTTAGAGTTTTCTTGGAGCACTTTGGCATTGGAGCAAGAAAGGCAAAGAAGGCAAGAGGAAGCAAAGATCAAGCAGGGAAAAGCGGGATCAAGCAGCTACACTAGGATTCATTGCAGGTATTGACTTTAACCTCACAAAAACCTAGATATTATCCTAATTGTAATACAACTCATAGATATGACATAAATTTGATGTATTACATACCAAGATCTTAATATACTTCTACAAATTACTAAATTACAAAAAATCAAATTAAAATTATATCGATGTAAATTTATCTTAAATTTCAATCTATTTCTTTAATGCATTTTTTATTATTTTTATTTAATTTTAAGTTATAAATTATTTTTTTAAATTAAATAATAAAAAAATCACACTGTAACAACCTTGGTGAAAATTTCATGTCACAAAAGTTAAAAAAAAAAACAATAACAACAGATGAATGGGACACTTATTCCAAGTTGAATGTTGGGCAAGACATCCTAGGGGGTGTTCATTTGGTTGTTTATGCCTAAGGAAATTGGCAAAGGCAATGACTAAGGCTTTGGAAAGACAAAATGGCATTTCTGGCACAATTATTTATGAAAATAATGGAAATTAAGAGAAAAAGAAGGCGAAAGGTCACATGTTGCATGTGAGGAGGAAAATGAAGGAAAATAATGGAAAATGAAGAAAATAGAGGCCTCATTCATAAAAAAGCTTCTGAGGATTAGTTGGTAACCTTTTGTCAGTTTAGTTTTGGAGCTCTTTCATTATTCTCTCTCTCTCTCAGACTCTTGGACACTTAGAGTTTTCTTGGAGCGCTTTGGCATTGGAGCAAGAAAGGCAAATAAGGCAAGATGAAGCAAAGATCGAGCAGGGAAAGGCGGGATCAGGCAGCTACAGTAGGCTTCATTGCAGGTATTGACTTGCATTTTTATTTTCCTTGCTAGAGTTGGCATGCATGGGTTTGCATGTGTTTCTTTTCCACCATGTCATGTGTATTTCCAAGTGTGACAGTATTTCTAGCCTAGCCTTGCCATTTCCTGATAGCTTTGATGAGATGGGTTCTCTCATTCAATTTATGTGAGATGGACGGATTGGGTTCGATTCTGAGTGGGGTAGATATCCGAATTGACAAACACATGGTGTAGTGGTCCCTGAATTGGATTGAGGATGCACGAAGCCACTGGCCTAGTAACCCCTGAACTAGAATGTGGGTTGCAGTAAAGCTAGATTATGTGCCTCGGTGGGCATAGGAATCCTTGTCGGTGAACGACGGGATATACGGGAAATCCAAGAGGTGGATTTTCTCTTCGTTGGGCCTAGTGATTCTAGGATGGAATGCACAATAACGCCTAGAGAGTATGTCTTAGTGTAGGGACTAGTGATTCCTGGATCAGACTGCGAATGCACGGTAAAGCCTGAGAGACTAGGAGGTAGTCAAATTCCTCACATTGTAGGCGGAGAACTCCGGTGGCATCCACATTGATTGGTGTTTTTGATGTGTTCTATGAGTCCCACATTCATGCTTGGAATATGACACGGGGGTGACTGGTTGGAGGGACACTTGGCTCATTCAATCTATGGTCGAGTGGAATGTGGTAGTCCCATCACCGGTTTGTTCATTGCATTGATTAATGAGAAATTTATTCCATTGATTTTCATGTGTAAATGTATTGGTGTATATATGGATTTTGATGGTTGATATGTTTATTGTATTTTTGTTCCTATTATGCTGGTTATATGTACATTTTATGGTAGCACCTATGTTTGGCTCTCAGCATGTTTTTACTTGTATTTGAATGAATATTGTATCTATGACCTAATAAGTGATAAGGCAGCGAAAGACATGAGGAAATGGTGGCTCATGGTGATTCTCAGATAAGTATGAGATCCCTACACTTAATTATGTTGTTTACGCATGTAGGTTACAAGTTGACAATATGTTTGATAAAATGTCTGTCATGGCTAGTAGGAGTCTGGTTAAGGTCTTGAAAAACTATTTACTTTTGCTTCATTGTTTCCCTATACTTTATCTAATTCTGAGCTTTAATTCCATTCTAGGCAGTGGCCTGGACTCTGGGCCTGAATAATGGCTTAATTCACAGGGTCGTTGATGCAGAACTAGCAAGTTTGATCCACAGTCGCTAGCATGCATGCCTATGAGAGCCAATTTAGGTCTCTAGTCTCTTGCCCATAGCATGAGAGCGACTATGACCTTAGAGGTCCAAAACATCAGTGGGACCCAAGGACGGGCTTTCTTAGTCTCTAACTTGTCTCCTAAGGGTTATGTTGATGATGTTGGATGACTATGTGTGATGTTTCATCGATTCCACTTCGTTAAGGTCATCTAGGAGGTCGAATCTAATCATAGTTGCCTCTCGTCTAATGTTTACCCCTGTTGGCATGGTTACTTGCGTGGATGTGGGAGGAGGGTGTTACAGAGTGGTATCAGAGCATGGTTCAACTCTTGGACTGGATGGGTTGAATGTGTTAGTCATGCATGCATGCCAGTAGCATGTGTGTCTCTTACATTTATATACTTGTTGCAATTGCTTGATGTTGGATAAGGGTTGTAATATGGTTATCAAGGAGAATTTGATGTTGATTTCGTGAAGAGTATTTGACATGAGTATGTGACTAACTGTATATGGTTATTGTTGCTTACATGTTGATTTTATGTCGCCTACTTACATCCTTATATGTTAGGTTACCTTTTGAATATTTTTATTACATGTACTAGTCCTGTAAGTTGATTGCAAGAACTAATCGATTATATTCGACTACATGCATTTATAAGTATTTGTAGTCGGTTAGGCATTGCTTATTCATATTGTCGGTTGAATGTAACAATGTGTATAATGGAGTAATGGTTGTTTTCATGCATGATGTTATAGCATGCACTTTTGATATGGCCTTGCGTTGATGACTGGATCCTAACAAGAATGACGATTATGTGTTGATACAATTACTTGCAAATGTCTATACACTGTTATGATTATATTATACATGTCTCATGCTAATTCGATGGTCTTGCAGACAAAGTATCCTCCTTGAGCTATACTGAGGTACGTTGATTTATTGTGATTTGGTTTATCTGACATATTGTGCATTGCAAGAAGAGAAAGATCAAATGGCTAGCAAGGTGGTAGATTACGTAGAATCTCCCTATGCATCAGATGAGCAGCATGGTGTGGGGCATACTTCTAATTTGGCTGAAAAATTGAGAATCTCGAAGGAAGAGATAAGGAGTTGTAAGGCATATAATGATCAGATCATACAGGAACAAGAGAAGCAAGCAGAGGTCAATGCTATACCTCTTCAGAGTTTGTCAGAACTGTAGCAACAGGGGTCACTTCGGATCGACCATGCACATGAGGATGGGACTAAAGAGTATGTGGTAGTAGATCTCCTGGTAGACACAGGTCGGATAAATCTGACACAGTGAGAGATGGAAGGTTGTTGGACACTCCGTAAAGGAGGGGTGATGAGTACATGTATTATTCTAGTTCTGGTTTCGATAGACATCATGATTGTCATCACTATCATCCTTATAGGAGGAATGATAGGGGATACTTGCTGGATGAGTTGAAGAAAGTAAATCCACCTACTTTTGATGGAGATGTGAAGAAGTTGGAAGATGCAGAGGCTTGGATACTTGGGATGAACAAATTCTTTGAGTTGCATGAGTGCACAAATAACATGAAGGCTAGAATAGTTATCTTCAACTTGAGAGATAAAGAACACATTTGGTGGGAAGATGTTAAGCAAGTTAGAGACATCAGGATAGATGACTTGACCTGGCGGTAATTCAAGAGGCTTTTTAGGAAGAAGTACTTGTCAGAAAGATACTATGACAGTAAGGAAAAATAATTCTATGAGCTAAAGATGGGATCAATGACAGATGAAGAGTACATGACCAAGTTTCTGGAACTCTTGAGGTATGTACCGTATCTTACCGATTAGAAGGCTAAAGTTCAGAGATTTTTCAATGGTTTTACATTAGTATTTAGAGATCGGATTGAGTATGATGAACCTCGATCACATGAGGAAATTATTGGGAAACTTAAGCATTTCTATGAGAAATCAAAGTGTAAGAATGAATCTTAGCATGGATGGAAGGGAAAAGACAAAGGTAGAGGTAAATGGCAGCCTAAGAGTACAAGGCATCAACATGCATATGGGAAAGAAAATGTGGCACCACAAAGGAGATTTAATGCAGTTAGATAAGGAAATGGGCCACAACAAACGCAACAGCATAGAGGTGAGGGCACGGGTTCGTTGGAGTGTTGGATATGTAGTGAGGAACAACTTAGGAGAGATTGTCTATACCATCAGGGTGGAAGGCCTAAGATATACAATGCACAGGAGGCACAGACTATTGGGGATGTTGGTCATTCCACATATCTATGCAGCAGTGGATAACGGGCAAGCAAAACACTAGGCATCTATCATTGAGATGGACAGTAAGTTTTTGATTAAGTTATTTCTATTTTGATTGACCTTGGATCTAATTATAGCTATGTTAGTATTGAATTGGTGGATAAGTGTGGTTTGAGTAAGGAATTTCATACAGAGTCTTCATTAGTGCAATTGGCTACAGGTACGAAGAAGCGAGCTCATCATTGGGTAAGAGCTTGCACATTTGATTTAAATGGTATGCCTATAGCGACACATTTAAATGTATTATCGTTGGGTTCATATAGTGTGTTATTGGGCATGGATTGGTTGTATCTACATAGAACCAAGGTAGACTGTTATGAAAAATCTATTGAGTGTGTTGATGACAATGGAGAACCAAGAGTCTTGCAAGGTATGAAGAAAGCCACACCATTTAGGATGGTGACAACTATGAAATCAAAGCGTAGTCATGGGAAAGGGTGTAAGATATTTGCAGTACACATTTCTAGTGATGAGGGTAAGAAGGTTGAGGATGCAAATGTGTTGAACAAGTACCTAGTTTTGTAGCAATTTCAAGATGTATTTCCTAAGGAAGTTATAGAGTTGCCACCTCACAAGGAGGTAGACTTTTCGATTGAGTTAATGCCAGGGGTAGCTCCGGCATTGAAAGCACCTTACAGGATGAGAACGCCTGAGTTGGTTGAGTTAAAATTGTAGCTGAAAGAAATGTTGGACAAAGGATAGATTAGGCCAAGTTTATCACCTTGGGCCGCATTGGTCTTGTTTGTGAGGAAGAAAGATGGTACCCTAATATTATGCATTGATTACAGGCAGTTGAACAAAGTGACTATCAAGAACAGATATCCTTTACCGAGGATTGATGACTTGTTCGATCAGCTGAAGGGAGCAACATTGTTCTCGAAGATTGACTTGAGATCTAGATACCAATAGGTACATATCAAAGAAGAGGACATTTAAAAGACTACGTTCATGACCAGGTATGGGCATTATGAGTTTGTTATTGTTCCATTTGGCTTAACTAATGCTCCAGCTACATTTATGTGTTTGATGAATAGTGTGTTGCATCCATATTTGGATAAGTTTTTTATTGTGTTCATTGATGATATACTAGTATATTCTAAAATGAGGAAGAACATGTCGGGCATTTAGCAGTAGTATTGAGATTGTTGAGGGAGCATCAATTGTATGCTAAGCTTAGCAAGTGTAGTTTCCTTCAGACTGAGGTGTGCTTCTTGGGACATGTTGTCTCTAAGGAAGGAATTGCAGTAGATCCAGAGAAGATAAGGGCCATCATGGAGTGGGTAGATCCTAAGAATGTGGGTGAGGTAAGTTCTTTCATGGGTCTAGAAGGCTATTATAGGAGGTTCATCAAGAACTTATCACATATTTATAATCCCATTACATCGTTGCGAAGGAAAGGTAAGAAGTTCGAATGTATAGATAAGTGTGAGTCTAGATTTGATCATCTTAAGCAGTTGTTGACACATGCACCAGTACTACAAATTGCAGAACTGGACAAAGAGTTTGTGGTAAGCACATGTGCTTGAAAGAGAGGGCTTGGTGTACTTATACAGGATGGACATGTGGTATGTTATGAGTCCCGGAAACTAAATGAGCGCGAGAAGAACTACCTGACACGTGATCTTGAGGTAGCAACGATTATACATGCACTAAAGATGTGCAGGCACTATCTTCTTGGCAAGATGTTTGTGCTTATGAGTTATCGCATTGGGTTGAGGTATTTGTTTGACCAGCCAAATATGAAAGCCAGGTGTAGAAATTTCACCGTAGATTAAACTGATTATGCAATGTATTAAAGAAAAATACTTAATCTACTTCTACAATCAAACTTGAGGAATCTTAATCGATTTTGAGCAAGATCAAATAGAACAAATATAACAGAGAAGAAGATTCAATCACACGTGAAACACAAAAGAATACTCTGGGGAAAGCCTTAGCTAAAAACCCCGCTATCTGTATTATCATACAAGTGGAAGTGTCTCAAGATTACACAAAGCTTTAGCTCACAAGCTATCCAGCTCTCAGTATAATCCCTCACTTCTACTCATAGACAGAATAGACAACACATATGCCTTCCTTCAATCCTCCAAGCCTCCTATTTCCTTGTGTAGTTTCTCATGGGTCCTCCAACTTCAACCTATGTGATTCTCACCTCACACACAACACTGACCTCTGAAATAATTGCGCAATCCTGAAGGAGATAATTCCTTCTGCATGGATGAGTTTCCTTTATAGGAAAATTCCTCCAACTGATAGTACATTGTCCCTTCCTTTAATCTCAACTGGGTCTTTCTCTGAACTAACATGCATGAGTTATTTATGAGAGAATATTTAGTTATCTGGAGAACATTAGTTGCATGCATGCATGCATTAACTGACTGAACTCACAATTAGTTCCTCCATCTGTTTGGAGCTAATTTAACTGGACTTAACTCAGTTAACTGAGCTAACTAATTACAACTCAAATAAAACTCATCCTTATCTCCTTAATTAAGGGATAACTTCCTCAATCAAAGGGATAACTATTGCATGTCTTCACATAGACTTCATGTTTGATTTTCTCCAACTAACTAACTAAGATAAATTCATGCACTAATTAAAATTGGAATCTATCCCGAAATTCTATTTATAACAATGCCATTTTTAGCATTTCTATTTTTTGTTATTTCCAACAGAGTTGGAGTATATCTTGAAATGCTATTTATAGAAATGTTATTTTTAGCATTTCTTGTTGCCATTTTCAACACCAAGCAGGCTAGATGGTTGGCCATGATCAAGGAGTTTGATTTTGAGATCAGGTACATCAAAGGTAAAAAGAACACGGTGATATATGCTCTTAGTAGATCGGTACAGGTACATCACTTGGTAGCTATGAGCTCCTATGGGATGAACTTATAGGATAGGATCTTGTAGGCAGGACAGTAGGATGTTAGGTATATGGATATTGTGCACGGGTTGCAACAGGGTGATAGTACAGGTATAGGTAAAGGTCATGGTATAGGTCATGGTACAGGTGGCAGTACAGGTACAGGTGCAGGTGCACAGGGCATGGACTATCGTCTTACAACAGATGGATTAATCAGGTTCCAAGACAGGATATATGTACCGGATAATAGTGAGCTAAAGAATGTGATCTTGAGGGAATTTCATGCGAAACCATATTCAGGTCACCTAGGGTATCAGAAGGCATTGATTGTAGTGAAGAGATATTACTATTGGCCGAATTTGAAGAGGGATGTAGCAGAGTTCGTGGTTAGATACTTTTATTGTTAGCGAGTGAAGGCAGAATGTAAACATCTCGGTGGACTTCTACAATCGATTATGATTCCAGAATGGAAATGAGAGGTCATTTCCATGGACTTCATCATAGGGTTTCCAAAGGCAGTGAAGCAGCATGATTCCATCATGGTCATTATGGACAGGTTAAAAAAGGTTGCACACTTTATTAAGGGAATTTTGAGGTATAAAATGTGCCTCCTAAGAAAAATGTACAACCAAAATAAACTTTATAAGAACCAATAGGATTCAAGATGATGATGTCAACCATGGGGGATGATTCACCATTTTTGGAGTAAAAACGTAGAAAGATTAAAAAATAATAAAATAATAAAACCACCTTTTCAACTCGTATTTTTAACTTATGTCCCTAATGTTTTACTCAAATTTCAAGTGGGAGTACTCGTTGGATGAAAAATTTAATTCCTCATCCAAGGAGTACCCATGTTGCATACTTTCAATGGACCCTGCTAAATGAAAAATGAGAAATACATTAAAAAACGTGATTTCAATCATGTTTTTCATGTATTTCTCACTTTTCATGTAGCAGGGACCATCAAAAGTATGCAACATGGGTACTCCTTCGATGAAGAATCAAATTCTGCATCCAACTAGTGTTTCTGCTCAAAATTTGAGTAAACCCATAAGGGAGATAAGTTGAAAATAAGAGTTGAAAAAATAGTTTTTTCTTTTTTCCCTCTAAACGTTGATGATGTAATCTGATCTTATTTTATTAATTCCTCTATTATTTTATAATTTCCTTAGGAGGCCCTTTTGAGACCTCAAAACTCCCCTAATGCATTCCAGTCAAGTCTACGTACTCAGCTAATGATGTGGCACAGGTGTTCATCCGATATGTGGTTAGACTACATGGTGTTTCGAAGAAGATTATGTCAGACAGGGATGTGAAGTTCACTTCCAAGTTTTGGAAGGATTTGTTTGTAGGTTAGGGGACAAAGTTGGCCTTTAGCCTAGCTTATCATCCGCAGATAGATGGACAGACGGAGAGGGTCAACAGGATATTGGAAGACAAGTTGAGAATGTATGTGATGCATCAACAATGGAAGTGGGAGGAGTATCTCCCTTTGGTCTAGTTTGCATACAACAACGATTATTAGGAATCATTCAATATGAGTCATTTTGAGGCATTTTATGGGTGGAGTTGTAAGACTCTTATCAGTTGGAGTGATCCGGTTAACAGAGTATTGATTGGACCAGATATGTTGGCAAACATGGAATAGGAAATGTAGGTGATCAAGAAGAATCTAAAGGCAACACAGGATAGGCAGAAGAGTTATGCAGATATGAACTGGTTGTTCAAGGATTTCCAGGTTGGGGAACAGGTGTACTTGCACATCAAACCGAAGAAGAGCTCCTTGTGGATTGGCTCATGTGCCAAGCTGGCACCACGAGTTTTGTGGACCCTCAATATCATTGAGAGGGTTGGGCCAGTAGCCTATCGACTTGCACTACCTCCGAAAGTGAAAGTCCAAGATATTTTCCATGTATATTTGCTTAAGAAGTATGTTAAGGATGTTGATAATGTAATTGATTGGTCTGTATTTCAGGTGGAACCAAATGAAGAACTCCAGACGGAGCCTCGGTGTATATGGAAGAAAAATGTGCTCAAGCTCAAGAACTGAGCAATCGAGCAAGTTAAAGTGCAATTGAAGCGCTTTGGTCCCGATGAAGCTACATGGGAGATGGAAGATCAAATGTGGGCCATGTATCCTTCCTTGTTGCCCGGTTAAGGCAAAGCAACTTGACATACTAGGTTTGGTATTTGCTTATGGTGATTTGGTATTTGACATATGTTTTGGTATCTATATTTTTTATGATGTTGCTATATGTAAACCTGTGTATGGATGTAAATACCCTAACGAGCTGTGTTATAAAACTTCACTATGCGGTATGGGTGTCATGTCATTATGGTTATGTTATCATGTTATTATACTATCATGATGTTATGATTCCATGTGGATTGGCACTCAGTAGGATGATAATTATAAATACTGTAATGAGTTGTGATATAAAGCTCCACTATGGGGTATGTTGTCATGATGTTCTTCTCTTGAGCAGGTTCTTGATTGTAAATATTACATCGAGCTATGTTAGAAAGCTCCATAAGTAGTTTTCCTTCTTTCAACAGGTTGTTCAGGTATATGTGTGATTGAACACCGAGGATGGTGTCCCCCAAATGGGAGGGTTATGTAACAACCCTAGTGAAAATTTCATGTAATAAAAGTTAAAAAAAAAAAAGAATAACCACAGATGAATGGGACACTTATTCCAAGATGAATGTTGGGCAAGACATCCTAGGGGGTGTTCATTTGGTTTTTTACGCCTAAGGATATTGGCAAAGGCAATGAATAAGGCTTTGGAAAGGAAAAATGACATTTTTGGCACAATTATTTATGAAAATAATGGAAATTAAGAGAAAAAGGAGGTGAAAGGTCACATGTTTCATGTGAGAAGGAAAATAATGGAAATGAAGAAAATAGAGGCTTTATTCATAAAAAGGCTTTTGAGGATCAGTTGTTAACCTTTTGCCAGTTTAGCTTTGGAGCTCTTTCATTATTATCTCTCTCTCTCATACTCTTGGTGTTGAAAAGTGTGCAACAAGAAAAGTTAAATTTAGGAAGTGTTAAAAATAGAACTGCTAAAAATGGCACTTCTAAAAATAGCAGTTTGGCCAATGAGCATTTGGGCCACCTTGGGTGAGAGGTGAAACTGCTAAAATAACATCTTCTAAAAATAGCATTTCTGGGTCGCTTCCTATTTATAGCAGTCCCTGGTCTATCTATAGGAAGTAAATTCGAATTTGGTCTTACCAGTAGTTTGGAATATTAATTATTTAATTCTCCATGAGTTAATTAGTTAAGGAAAAGCAAACTTGAAGTCTTTGTGAGAACATGCAATTATTTCTCCACTAATTAGGGAAGGTGTCCTTGATTTGCTCCACTGATTGAGGAATTAAGGATGAGTTCTATATTGATAAGATCAGTTGACTTAGTTTAACTTAGTAAAGTTCAGTTAGATTAATTTAACAAGTTGTTAAATTAATGAGATATAGTTTGTTGATGCTTGCATGCATGTGACAACTATTATTTTCAGATAACTGTGTATTCACTCATGGATAACTAATGCATGTCAGTTCTGTCAGAGACCCAATTGAGATCAAATGTGGGACAGTGTATTGTTAGATGCTAGGATATTTCTAGTAAGTATTCCTTGCATGGGAAGGGAGATTCTTCCTTCTATGACTGCGTAGTTGGACCTAAGGTGACAACAGGTATGATCAGGCCAATTTACATGTGTTTTGTAATTGGACCCCAATCAAAATTTTGCAAGGAAATAGGAGCTTGGACCTGAGGTGCAACCTTTATATACATGGCTAGGTAGTCCATGAGCTTTATCATTAGAGTACAGTGAGAGCAGGATAGATTTTGAGCTGATTCTTTTTGTATGTTGTTGAGGATTTCCACTTGATTGATAATACAGTGTTGGGGTTTTATGTTGGTGCTTTCCCCAATGATATATTTTGTGTTATGTGTGATTGATTCCTTCTTATCAGTTATATGTGTTCATGCTTGATGTTGCTCATGTTCAATTAAGCTTCCGCAAAGTTTATGGTAGATGTAGATCTAGTATTATGCTTTAGAACATTGCATATATCAGTTTGATCTGCAGGTGAAATTTCTACATGATATTAGTGAGCTAGCTGATTTGTAGAGAAAATTCTACACTTGGACACTTAGAGTTTTCTTGGAGCACTTTGGCATTGGAGCAAGAAAGGCAAAGAAGGCAAGAGGAAGCAAAGATAAAGCAAGGAAAGGCAGGATCAAGCAACTACATCAGGCTTCATTGCAAGTATTGACTTGCATGTGTATTTTCCTTGCTAGATTTGGCATGCATGGGATTGCATGTGTTTCTTTTATACCATGGCATGGGTTTTTCCAGGTGTGACAATATTTCTAGCCTAGCCTTGCCATTTCCTGATAGCTTTGATGAGATGGGTTCTCTCATTTGGTTTATGTGGGATGGTCAGATTGGATTTCAAGCTGAGTGGGGTGGATCTCCAAATTGACAAACACATGGTGTAGTGTTCCCTGAACCAGACTGAGGATGCATAAAGCCTATGGCCTAGTAACCCCTTAACCAGACTATGAGTTGCGATAAATCCAGATTGTGTACCTCGGGGGGCCTAGGAATCTTTATCGGTGAATGGCGAGATATACTATAAAGCCAAGAGGTGGATTTTCTCTCCATTGGCCTAGTGATTCCGGGATGGAATGCATTGTAAATCCTGGAGAGTATGTCTCCGTGTAGGGCCTAGTGATCCCTGGATCAGACTGTAGATGCACGGTAAATCCTGAGAGACTAAGAGGCACTCAAATTCCTCACAGTGTAGGCAGAGAACTCCGGTGGCATCCACATTGATTGGTGTTTTTGATGTGTTCTATGAGTCCCACATTCATGCTTGGAATATGGCATGGGGGTGATTGGCTGAAGAGAGACTTGGCTAAGCCAATCTATGGTTGGGTGGAACGTGGTATTCCCATCACCAATTGGTTCATTGCATTGATTAATGAGAAATTCATTCCATTGATTTTCATGTGTAAATGTACTAGTGTATATATGGATTTTTATGGTTGATATTTTTATTGTATTTTTGTTCCTATTATGATGGTTATATGTACATTTTATGTCAACACCTATGTTTGGCTCTCAACATGTTTTTATTTGTATTTGAATGGATATTGTATCTATGACCTAATAAGTGATAAGGTAGAAAAATACATGAGGAAACAGTGGTTCATGGAAATTCTCAGATAAGTATGAGATCCCTACACTTAACTCTGTTGTTTACACCTGTAGGTTACATGTTGACAATATGTTTGATGAAATGCCTGTCATGGCTAGTAGGGTTCTGGTTAAGGTCTTGAACAACTGTTTACTTTTTCTTCATTATTTCTCTGTAGTTTATCTGATTCTGAGCTTTCATTCCATTCTGGGTAGTGGCCTGGGCTTTGGGCCTGAAAAAGTGGCTTAATTCCTGGGGTCCTTGGCACAGAACTGGCAATTTTGGTCCACAATCACTGGAAGGAAGGCATATGAGAGTGACTTTAGGTCTCTAGCCACCCTCTTGTCCGTATCATGAGAGCAACTATGGCTTCAGAGGTCCGGAACAGTAGTGGGACCTAGGGACAGGTTGACTGAGTGGCTGACTTGTCTCCTGAGGGTTCTATGGATGATGTTGGATGACTGTGTGTGATGTTCCATCGATTCCACTTCCTTAAGGTCACATAGGAGATCGAATCTGATCATAGTATCCTCTCATCTCATGTTTACCCCGGTTGGCATGGTTACTTGGGTGGATGTGGGAGGAGGGTGTTACACACACATTAAAAAAATAATCATTTCCATATATATATTCTTTGTTATATTTATGTCATATTGTAAAAAATTTAATCATTTAAATACAATACAATAAAATAATTTGAAATCATTACCATAAAATGGAATCATAATCATTATTCTCATAATTAATCATTATACTATTTTTTAATGTTTAAAATCAACCCATAGGTTTTTTTCAAATAGAAAAATCATGTACTTGCTATTTATAATAGAATAAAAGTATACATAAACAAGTCACTTTTCAAAGTAATCCTTGCTCAAAATCTTGACCAATGACAAAATGAGCATCGAGCATACAAAAGTATTCTATGAGTCTACTAAAGTATTGACACAATTGTCTCAAAAAATAGAACTAGAATAACAAGAACTCCTTGGAAGTAATCAAAGACTCCCCAAGCAACCCCTCTACACTCAAGACACTCATATCCAAATGCACAACTTCCTTAGAATAGGAATCCGCAATCCTATTATGACATCCATGAATAACTCATAGTTATAAATATTACCATGGGATTCTATGATTACATCTAATAATATATACGCTCTTTTATCAACATTATATTTTTTTTGTAAGCACACATATTCACATTATATTAACATTGAAAAATACATAATGTAGAGTCCAGAGAGCATGGGATGACTGAGCCCTTCACCCGCCCGAAAACTTTTCCCCTAAACCAAAGATTAAGTCATAGAGTATCCTCTTCTCCTGAGAGGGAAAACCAGAGGTGGAAGCTTGAGTTACAAAATTAGATAAGTCATCAAAGTGACAAAAATTCTAGACTATAAACTGAGTGACGTTGGTCAATCTACCCAAAGCCAAAATGGAGGAACCAAGAGGCTGAGATAGACCAACCTAACATGAGCCATAGAACTTGAGAAGCTAACGCAAACCTATGGAAGAGCCAACCTTCAGGATCTGAACTAGAACCGCAATGAATCGGAGTGTTACCCAAGTCACCTAGAATCAACTCCAAGATTTAATAGTTGTAGGGACTGAGATGGGTGGGAGAGGAAGAAGGGACAAGGATGTGCGTAGGGGACATATGTAGAGCTAGGTCGAAGTCTTTGTGGATAGGAAAGGGATGACGAACAAGGGCCATGAAAGTTGGGGAAGAGGTTGAGCTTATGGGAGGAGAACTAGAAGGCAAGGGAGTAGGGGAGGAAGGGGAAGAGATGTTGGGTGGAAAATATATTTCCAGGTCTCAGGAAAGTCTTTTGAGGGAAGAAGAGGCATGACTGTGGTATGTTGAGAACTTCGATATCCATCAAGTGGTCCTTGACTTCTTCTTCTCTCACTCCTTAAGCTGATGAGCTAGGAGATTTTAAAGAGTCCAAACAATGGGCATGTTATGATGAGTTTCAACCTCCTTAGATTCAAGCACTTAGCGTCTGATGTGGGGAGGGATGTCATTATCAAATAAAGAAACAACTTCACTATCATCAAAGGTGGTCGGGGCGTGCCCTATTCCCCTCCCCCTTCTCGTGTGGCGCCCCCTGCCTCTCTCTTGGCTCATGGCGAAGAAATGGGAAATTATGGACGAGGAATGCGGCTCAGAGGAAACAAAGGTCGGGGAGGAGGAGTTGGCAAGCCCGACAAACCAGACTTTGAGTGGGATAACGAGGGGAATGTGACGTAGAGTCCATGGAGTATGGAATTAAACGTCAGGAGGAGATGAGTGAAGCAGAAGTTCGGACATGCGAGGAAAGGCCTCAATACTTGTAAAATTTATTAACCATTGATTCCACCAGTTGTACAAGGGGGACGACAACTGCCAAGTGGAGGGCACTGCTAATCCTCTCTAGAGAAAGTGGCTTCCGTCATGTGAACACCCAAATCTGTGGACTTTTATCAACATTATAATATATGTTAATTGAAATATATAATATTTTTTAAATGTAATAAAATCTATAGCTAAAAGCCTAACCATCATGAATTAATTATTATAAAATATAAATAAAATTTAATTATAAATATAATAATATACTATTATGAACAATGAAAAAGTCTTTGTCATAAATATAATATATAAATCTAATTTATTAATATAAAAGCGAAAACATAAAAATGAAGATTATAAATTACAAGTTAATATTAAATGTCAGCAAAATTAAATTAATGTAATAGATTAGATGAGATAAATCAAAATAAACAAGTGTAATATGCAACATTGTTTCTTAGTACATGTCTTTTATGCAAAAAGTAGAGAACCTTTATAGGGTGAAGGTGATCATATAACTTAGTTAAATTAAGTGCATGATTTAAGCACCACAACCTTGGTGGAGGGAGAATCAAATCACTAATAATTTATTGGTATGGGATAACATAGTTTTATAAAAACAAGGTTGGCAACAATTAAATAATTAACCTATCAAAACAATATTATGATTAATAAAATATATTAATGGAAAAAGGTGAAAAAATGTTGATATTAGAAAAAAAACATTGTTATTAGAAAAAAATACAACAATTAATAGAAAGCAAACAAGGAATGATTATAGGGTAATAAATATTTATTATTAAAAATAAGTATGATAATGAATAGAAAGAAAATATTAATTATGGAAAAATCCATATATTTATTTTTTTTGGATAATTAATTTATAAGGACAACTAGCGATTAGAGTTTTTTTTTAACAATTTTTAAATATGGGAAATTGATTTTAAACCACATAAAATTAGTCATTCACTAATAAAAAATTAGAAATTTAAATTAAAAAAAAAATGAAAAATAATTTTTAATTTGTAAAAAATAAATCTAATATTTAATTTTATCAAAACATTAATAAACTTTGCAAACAATTTTTAAAATTTTGCAAATTAATTAAGAGTCAAAGCATTTTGACCCAAACTTATTATAATATAATCTACCTTCCACAGTATAATAAAATATATTAATGGAAAAATGGGAAAAAACATTGTTATTAGAAATAATACAACAATTAATAGAAAACAAATAAAGAATGATCATAAGTTAATAAATATTTTGTTGTTAAAAATAAGTATGATAATGAATGGAAAGAAAATATTAATTTTGGATAAAATATTTTGCATAATTAATTGTAAAAGGAAATTAAAATACAAAATAGTTATTTCCAAAATCAAAATAGTTATGATACTCGGTGATTAGAGAGATTTTTTTAAAAATTTCTATTTTTGAGTAATTGATTTTAAACCACGTAAAATTATACATCCACCATTCCTTGACATCTTCTTCTCTAGAATGAATGATGATTATGTTTCTCACCAAGTTTTTTGCAAAAAAACCCACACTAAACAATTCATGCAAGTTCTCATGCAACCTGCGCTCTGAGAATGTTTTATGAGAATCACCTGGAGCAGGAAAAATCCCGTCTTCTTAAAGTTTTGAAAATAAAGGGTATAGCAAAACTCAAGGCCTCAAGGATTTTCAAAGAGCTTGTAAAGAATCAAGGGTTAAAATTGCCCGTGATGATCCTATATCTAAGGTTCAGCTTCCATTTATCTAGGGGACCACTGACAGGATTTCCAATATTCTTAAAAAGAATAGAGTTTTTGTTTCATTCAAAACCCTTAATACCATTAGAAATTCTCTTAAATTTGTTAAAGACGTGGTGCAGCCTAAAGACAGGAAAGAGGTATACTTGATCCCTTGTTCTTGTGGGATCCTCTACATTGGAGAATATGGTCACTCCTTTAACGAGAGAATCCAGCTCTAGCTGAACATGCAGAGAAATCCAAGAACAATGTTTGCATTAAGGATTCCAAAGTCATTGCAAGGGTTGATCACTTCCACCATAGGAAGCTTAGAGATGTTATTGAGATTGAGAAACATGTAATCAACCTCAACATGGATGATAGTTGGAAATTAAGTAAGAGTTGGATTTTGTCCCTCTCCTCTCGATTTAGCCCCCTAGTTCCTCTTTCTCCTTTAAAAAAAAAATAAAAATTATTTATTTTTATTTATATTTATAATTAAATTAGATATTAGGTATCAAATATTACCCTATTTTAATTTAATGAAATATCTTATATAAAAATTCTTAAAATTAAATAAATAATTAAATAATTAATTAATTTATATTAATAAAATCATTAAACTTATAAATATTCCAATATTCTATATAAAATATTTTAATCATGTATTAAAATTTTATTTAATTAATTTTTATAATATTATTATAAATTAATTTATTGAATTAATATAGAAATATAATGGTTAATTCCTAACAGCTAGTATATAGCTAGATATTATTTTAATTAATTTAATAACTAATTCTTAACAGTTAACTTTGGACCCTGATGCATTCTTGCTATTTATTCTTTAGGATTGATTAGTTTTTTCACTTTTATTCTGAGGATGAACCATATTAGTTGGTTCGAAATATCGACCAAATATTAATGATATGATTAATCCGAAAGACATTCTCATTTAAAAAATAATTTCCTCAAAAGTAAATTTAATATTTAATTTTACAAAAACCTTAATAAACTTTGTAAATAGTTTTTAAAAAATTGCAAATTAATTAAGAGTTAAAGCATTTTGACCCAAATTGATTACAATATTCTTTGCCTTTGGCAATTATAAGAACGCATTTGGATAATACAACTTTGTCCATATTGGATTATAAATGCCTTCAACAATTGTTATGTCACTGCTAATGATATCTATAATCCATGCAGAGGTATTAATTTTGATTGTACAAAAATATTTACAATTTTTTTCGTTGTTGGTATAGTCGACTTGTGGTTTTGGGTTTTCGAGGGATGACGTCTGCAGCATTGCTAAGCTAGAGCTCCAGAACTCAAATCCTGGCGTCTTTCCCGGTACTCTCTTCGTTAAAAGTTTAATTTAAAACCTATGTTGAATCGAATATGAAATATTCGTTTTAAGAAGTACTTGTATGTTGTCACTAGAAACCATAGGGCACTTCGTCCTACATAGAACCACTAAATAGTTCCGAAATCATTGTAACTATTCGTGTCTCACAAAAAAGAAGTAGCCTAGCCTCAATCTTGGCTATCAATATATACATTGCTATCAATCCATTAATGTGTGGGGTCAACATATGCCACCCATTGAATTTAATCAAGTATACAATCCAAAGGGTGGCATATACTACCCTCACACATTAATGGATTGATAACATTTTATATATTGATAGCCCTCAATATTGAGCCTTAGTACTATCAAAACCAATGACACCTATTAAAGATTCAGCCTGTGCTAGGGCCAATTATAGTAAATAATATTATATCCAACATTTTGATCGTTTGTCATGGAGGTTTTATATTTTTCCCAATGGTTTTCCTTAAATGTTGGTTTAGCTTTATAATGAAAATATAAATAATAAAGTGTGTAGATATTAGTATGAGTACTTCAAAGTTAGGCAAATTTGGTCACTTAAAGGGTTATAAGTGGTTTCCATTTTCTTGAAATTGATTGAGTTAATCGATTCGAATTTAATGGTTTGAATGCAAAATTTAACACAAATATTAATTAATAATGATGTAAGTGACATATAGTATCAGGCTGAAGCGATTAGTTTCCACCATACTAGTAATTTTTATTTTTATTTTTACAAAGTGCACCTTCTGTTTTATATGAAATTTTAGGCTAGCATCATTGCACCGCCGCATCCCCGCTCCATTGATCAAGGTGTTAGCTTCAGAGAGGGATCTCACTTTCATATTTAGATTTGTTTATATTGAGATATTAGGCTATTTATATTGAGATACTACGCTATTTATCCAAGGTATTGATCCGAGGTATTTGGTCTAAGGTATTGGTCCAAGGTATTTAATCCGAGGTATTGGTCTGAGGTATTTGGTCCAAGGTATTGGTACGAGGTATTTGGTCTGAGGTATTGGTCTGAGGTATTTGGTCCGAGGTATTTGGTCTGAGGTATTGGTCCTAAGTGGTTTTGGTCGAAGGTATTGAGAAAGGCCTAAAACTATATAAGGAGGAGAAGATCAAAGGGATAAGTGTACAAGTAATGAATATCTTATGAAGTAGAATTTAGACTTCTGTGATCCATAGTATGTATGAGAGAATAATTTCGGCAAAATCACATAAAAAATTATTCGTCGACGCGTTTCGAACCAACTAGTGTGGTTCATCATCACGACAAGTTGAAGATCCAATCTGAGCGACCAGTTAAATAGGGACAGCAGGCCATTCCAACAGCTATATTTTTTCGAATAACGGATAAGCAAGACCTCTAACAGCTAGTTTGACCCAGTTCCAAGGTTGTTAAATTTTTATTTTATTATTATCATTATTATTATTATTTTTATTTATTTATTATTATTATTATCATTTTTTTAAAATTAATATTATGCTCTTATAAATAATAGGGGAAATTACTATTAAGAATAAAATATTAATGGTAAATCCAATATTATAAGAGACCGTTGTCGTATATAGATACTAATAATATTATTATTAAATACATATTATTATTATTATTAATGGCCTAGTGTAAAATTTATAGTAATATTATTATTATTCTTAACTACAAACTTATAATACTTAGCTAATATTACTAACTTATAGTCCGATTAATCCTATTCAACAACTAATATTATTATTAGTGTTATATCTTTGTATTATTATAATTGTTAATGATAATAGAGATAAAGTTATAACAATTTTCTATAAGGTTAATTATTCTTTTTTAGAAGTGACTTAATGTTAAAAATATATTAATAAGATAATTGGCCTAGGGTGAAAATTTCTTTAATTACTAATTATAATAAAATTAAACAATCCAAACCTGATCAAGGGAAGAGGAAAGGAAACAAGGAACAAAGGGAAGCCAGGGATGAAGAGGCTAGGAAGAAAGGGCTGGGATCCAGCAACTACTAATCTTCCAGCCGTCATCCCTATTGAGATTATTAGGCCTTTTCTCGATTTCAAGGGCTTCTCTAAATTTTCGATGGTGAAACTGTGCAACTTTCGCAATAACGTGAGCCTCTTCTATACATACATGATGTTTAGTCTTCTCAGCATGATCTGCAAGGGCGGAGGACTTGGCCCTACCATGTTTTAAGTTTGCTGAGTGCTCATTAATCCTTTGATTAATAGAACGACCAGTCTCACCAATGTATGGAGTCCCACAGGAACAGGGAATGACATAGACACCCTTCATGTCTTTAGGGTCGACCGGATCTTTAACAGATCTCAGGGAGCTACGTATGGTATTAAGAGGTCTAAAGGTCGAGGGAACATTGTGCTTCTTAAGAATCCTGGCAATCCTGTCAGTGATCCCTTGGATGTAAGGTAGGTGAACCCCTAGGACCCGGTCTTTAGGATCTTTATGGACAGAAGGCTCCTTCCGGGCCTTGAGGAAGGCTTTCTGACCCAGGTGTCTACTGTAACCATTTTTAACAAAGACATCTAGGAGATGAGCCTTCTCCTTTTCCAAGTTCTTTTCATCAGATATTCTTAAAGCACGGGTAGCAAGCGTGCTGAGAATGCCCAACTTCTGAGCAGGGAAATGATGGGAGCTAGCATGGAGATATTGATCAGTATGAGTCTTTTTTCGAAATACCTGGTGGGAAAAGGAACCATCAATATTCTTAGAGATGAGAACATCAAGGAAAGGAAGACAACCATTGACTTCCTTTTCCATAGTGAATTTAATGGCGGAGGATTGATTATTGAGATGATGGAAGAAAAGATCTAATTCCTCATGACCATGAGACCACACAACACCTGTGTCATCTACAAATCTCTTCCATAGCTTCGGTAAGAGACGGGCGGAGGCCAAATCCTTGGACTCAAAATCCTCCATAAAAAGATGATGCCTTGCTTGATCTAAACAAAATATGCACCTGAGCGTTTGATGATGGATGAGATCTAATGATGGATCAGGATCATAATGACATATCATTATGTGATTTGATAATGGATGGGCTAGATCTGATTGCTAACACATGTTTTATCCTTTATACGTGATGATCTGGGTATGACTGAAGTCAGAAATTGCAACGAAGTTATAAGTAAGTATTTGCATATCTATACGCTGGTTCGCTTTTGTGAAGGTGCGTATACACACTGTTTCGACTCTTGCAAGTAGCGTACGCAAAAGAAAAGCTTGATGTTCAAGGATGATGATCTATCAGATCAATGTTGAGTTTTACTGTTATCTGTCAATGAAGTCCTCTTAGATATGAAAGTAAAACTAAATGCATACAGAGTTTGTGTCTCATTGATTAATTGATTGAGAAAGAAGGGTGATCCTTGTTGTTATTTGTTTAGAACTCTGTAATATGACAGTAGATCTTCAGAATGTCACTTATTGGTACAGTTTGTGGTTTAGAGCTTTTATGATTCAGTATCTTTAGAGGTATACGCAGGTTGGGAAAAAGGAAGTAGCGTATACACACAGGGTTGCTTCATTAAAGAAGAGTATACATTCTAACACATGCCTTTTGAGGTTACAATTAGTTCTGGTTGATGATGCAGTGTTCTGGATTCAGATCTGTGTACTGGTTACAGTGATCTGTCTGTTCCAGTTGATTGGTTGAATTTGATTAAGTTTGAATGAATGGTTGATTCAGTCGTGTCAGAGGTTCAGTGATTGTTTGATTCAGGGTGTCAGAGGTTTCAGTGGTTGATTGATTCTGTTATGGTTGATTCAGAGATTGATGATTGGTTTCAGTTATGCCAGAGATTTATGATTGAGTTTCAGTGATTGGTTTTGCCGGTTGTATTACAGTGGTGATTGATTTTGAGCTTCAATGTTACTAATGGGTCCAGTGTGAAAATTTGATCAAACGAGGCCTTCATATTGTAGTATTATGTACCAAGAGTATCCATTTTGAAAATTTATCAAACTTGGTCCCAAGAGGATACTGAGGGTTGGAGCCTTTAGTGAGGAAGTCGAAGCTTCTTGCTAGTAGTGGCTATTGATTTGATCAGGGGGCTGGAGCTCCCTTCCAGTAGCAGTTAGAGAACAAGCGAAGGTTGCAGCCTTCTATAGGTCGGAGCCCACGTACTAGTAAATATATCGGCTAGTACAAGAACTTGGGGGTTGTAGGTCCCTTCCAGTAGAAGCTGGAGAACAAGAGAAGGTTGTAGCCTTCTACAGGTGGGTGCCTGTGTACTAGTATGAGTCTGCACCAGTACAAGATTGTAATAAGTTCTTCTTATTATTAAAAGAAGACAAAGACGACAACAACAGGTGGTTTTCACTCACATTGGGTTTTCAACTTAAATATTGGTGTTCATGTGTGTTTCTTATGTGTGATGGTTTATTATGTTATTACTACACATGGTTACTGTTTAATTTTTAATAAAGTACTAATGCACTGATTAAAGATCAACATATGATGAATTGACTGAATCATAAGTTCACTGGATATACGCTAGTTACCTTAAGAACAGTTGCACGCACACGCGAGTTCCCTTCACTGAAGTAGCGTATATAAATCCGATTATGGAAATGAAACAGTTATTGATTTGATAAGTACTGATTCACCCCCCCCTCCCTCTCAGTATTATTTCCAAAAATTGGTATCAGATCAGGTCCTTTGGCAGAAGCTTAATCAATTGAAGGAGATCCATAGTAACAATGGGAAAGAAGCTAAAGAAGAAAGCGCCTCAAAACAAGAAGGCTTCTCAAAAGAATTGTGACAGTGGGAGAGACGATTGACCTTTATGTGGAAGCAACTCTTCAAATTCAGAATCACCTCAGAATGAAGATGAACAAGCAAAAGAAATATCAGGTACGAATTTTTTCTCTTCTGGTGATACATTTCTCTGTTCATTTGAAGATAATGAAAGTGATAGCAAAACAACTGAATTTTCTCTTATGGGTGAAAGAGAAAGAAATGAAATAGAGGCAGAATTTAAAAATCTCATAGACACAATTAGAGATAAAAAAAGATCTAATTGATAAAAGGGAATGTTCCTACAAAGAAGAATTTACTATATTAAAATCTCAGTTGGAGGAAGGAAACAAAGTAAGGAAGCAGTACAAGGAAAAGGAAGATCAATGTCAAAGGCTGTAGGATGAAGTGACATCATTGAGAAATGAAGAGAATGAAAAGGACACAACAACCAAGGAACTTATAGAAAGAACCAGCTACTGTGAAGGTCTTGAAGCTATGGTCATTTCTCTAAAAGAATATTTCAAAAATTTAAATAAGCAGAATCAAGAACAACTACAAGCATTTGAAGAACAAGAAAATGAAGTTCTGTAATTAATGAAACAAGTGGAAGAAGGAAGAAAAGCTGAAGAAATCATGAAGAAGCAATATCTTGAAAAGGAAGAGCAATATGAGGTTGAGGTAAATATCCTAAAAGGTAAATTAGAAGAAAAGGGTAATTTTTTACGATTTCAAGATAGTACTAAGATTTTGGATGATATTCTTAGTAGTCAAAGGTCTCTTGCCATAAAATCTGGTCTTGGTTTTCATGAAACTATTAAAAGTGAATCTAGCTCACAAACTGAAGCAAGGAACTCTAGTGCAAAATTTGAAACACTCAACAAGGAGATAAGAGGTCAACCCCATCAACAACCAAGGAAAGAAAGTCTTCAAAGAAAATCATTTACTCCTAACTATGGAAGTGTTAATCAACTCTTTCCTCTGATGAATAATGTTGAATGTTTTATATTTCATAATTTTGGACATGTTGCAGCAAGATGCAGAAGTAGAATAGTTCAAGCTAATAAATGTCACACAGAAATATCATTAGCTTCCAGGTACTTCAAGGGATATTGTTTTTCTTGCAATATGTTTGGTCACAAAGCCATTGATTTCTATAGAAGGAATATGAAATATATAAGATGTTATGCTTGTAACAAGTTTGGGCATATAGCAAAAGAATGCAGGAACAAATTCGGCCAACATACCAAAAGAAGCAAACATCATCACACTCCAAGGTATGGAAGAAGAAGGAAGTACAACCAGAAATATGTGGCATAGCTTATTGTACAGATAGAACAGACTCAGGAGAAACTGAGAGTATGAAATTTCAGTGTTATGATTCTCATACGCAGTTATCATGAAAACAAGTCGCGTATATACATGAGTTCGACACTGCACAATTGTGTATATGTTGGTTTGATGAAGAAGTAGTGGGAAAAACTCCGGAAAAGGGGTCTGATATGGTTTAGTCAATTATCAATTATCTTTTTTGTTTTGATTGATGATGATTATAGTTTGTTGATGATATGTAGAAGTGATTTTGACCCTCATAAGTTGTTGATGACTTGATGTATAACTAGTTGATGATGATTCCTTGATGATCCTTACTGATATATGCAATGATTAGTTCTGAAAATGAACAATTGGCATAGGTTCAGTGGGAGAATATGCTATTCTTATAATAATGCATTGTTGGAATTATGTTTAGAATTCTTTGGTACTTATGTTATTGAATTGTTTAAATGATACATCATGCTATGCTGCAGGCATGAGTTGCCTTGTTACACTAAAAAATGTCACCATGGCTATTTACAGTTAGTATGGCTCTATCAATAGTCATGCTATCCTCTTAGGCAAGTCTTATGCCTCTGCTCTCCATGTCAAACTCCAAAAAGAGAGAAAGTCTTTATAAATGTATTTATCTCTGGGTACGCAGGTTCTCTCAACCTTACCTGCGGGTACACACCCAATGTTCACAAAAGCTGCGTACTTGTACGCTCTGTATGTAAAGGGGCAGGTGCGTCCCCCTGTAAAGGTCAAAATGCGCAAGTTTCATCTTTAAAAAGTTACTTGTGGTCATTTCTAGAGCATTCTAGAAGGTTGTTCGACGTGTATTGAGCGCCTCCAGATGGTTCATGTACCCCTACCAAAGAGGAACTTATCCCATCAATGAGGGAGCTATACCATCCAAAGAGGGGATTATCCCATTGATGGTGGACCTGAATAACTTCCTCTAGAGCACTATAAATACAGGCATTGGGCCAGAAGGAGGGGAGGTTGGAAGCTAAACATTTCTAAGGGTAGATGCTGCTGGAATTAGGACTCCCATTTAGAAGCTTGTGAGGAGAGATTGTCATCTTTGCTTGTTCTATTTGGAAGTGGGTGAGCTTTGTCAAAGTAAAGGAGAATTCTTGACGGACCCTGGGAGGGACTTGCACAACACCAAGGCTCAGGTTGTAATTGTTCCTTTTGTTTCCTATTAATGCAAATGAGTCCATTCTTCTCAATAACTTGTTATTTATGAGTTGTTTCATGTACTCCTTGGTCTATGTGTTAAATATGTTTTATTCTATGAGATTATCAAGTGCTATTTAATCGTTTGATTGTTAGTGGATGCAGGTTTCAAAGTGAAGGAGGAGCTCATCTGGATCAGTGAGGCTGGACTGCTACAACAGCGTTGGACTACAGGTAGGATCTAAACACTTGATTTCTTATATAGTAAATACATGTTTAGAGAAGGATTGCTCTTGTTTGTCTTGTTTGTCACTGGAGAGTCTTAGGCTCCTAGGGAGGTTGGTTGTGTCCGCACTATCGAATCTTTCCGCCTAACAAAATGGCGACTCCACTGGGGAATCCATTGATGTGAAAGTCTTTTCCTTTGTATGCAACTTTGATCTGAGAAAAGTCATTTATTTTCTGGTTTTTGGCTCTGTGACTTTGTTTTTGGGTGGGTTAGCTTAGGGTTAGATTCAATTTAGTTTTTCTTGGTTTTTTCAGTAGGACGCACCCTCTGAGTATTGCACAGTGCGTACTTGTACGCACTGTTTTTGTGTGCACAGAGTGGGCCCGCACCTGGCTTAACAGGTTGCCTGCGTCCCTGCTAAAAATTAAGAAATTTCCATTTTTTACATTTTTCCTCTTAGATTTTGCTTTTTCTTAGTTTTTACTGCCCAGATCCATTAGTCTCCTGTCAAAGATCTTCACCTAAGCTTGTTTCATTGGCATTCCTGCTTTAAGCTTTCATCAATTGGGTGTTTTGAGTCTCTTTTTTGAGAAATTCTTGATTTGATTTCCTTTGGTCATTACTTGGAGGTTTGTCTCAGTCTTTTCACAATTTTGCATCTTTTTGCTTTTGTTTTTGCAAAAAAATTTCCCCCTCATTCGCCGGGGGGGGGGGGGGCTAAATTGTGTATGAGTGTTAATCGCCTTTGAGTGTTTTTATTTTTGATCTTTGGAACTCTCACCCAGTTTTCTCAACTTGCACTTGATTGGTTCTTAGATTACATTAGAATCATCTTGTGTTTGAGAATTCTCTTGCATAGATCACATTTGCATAATTAGAATTCTCATTTTCAGAATATGGATGAAAAATGTGCATAGATTACATTTGCATACTTTTCAAGTGAATTGTGCATAGATTACAATTGCATAGTTTACATTATGGAAAATCAATCATAGATTTAGATCAGTTTTCTTTGATTTGAATTTACACAAAAATAAAAATAAAAAAATGGTTTGGAATTGATTTGCATTAGTTTTTCTTGATAAAATTAGTGCATTAGAGAATTTGTTATATTTTCTCTTTGTGATCAATTTTTGCATTGTTGGAAGTGAATGGAAACTCTCTCCTTACTTTAATTAGGATTCATCGAATCGAAAAGATCACATTATCATATTCGATTGCATTTAGTTGAGTCGGGTCATAACACCATTGGTTTCATATCCATTTACCCATTTGAGTAATAACAGCCTTAATAACACAGCGCTTAATTAAAATTCATCTAGTAATTTTTACATTTCTAGGGCTCTGATACACCAATATAGCTTAGGCTAGTGTCTTGGAGTAGGAGAGTAATTAACTCTCCAAGACAGCAAAACCAAACAAGTAGCTCATCTTGTGGTAGGATAAATCCAACTGTTTCATTTGTACTCTGGGAAAGCTCCTCTTAAAGGAGAAGCACGAGCTCGTGTCCGAACCTATGAGGGGATCAATCCTCCCTCGTTGGGAACGACGCCAGACACGCACGTATTACAAACGGTAAACCTCAAATTAACCATTGTTGAGGAGCCAGGGGTCACTTGTCGGTAAACCTTGGATTATTGTCAAGGAGCCGACAAGGGGATTGAGCTTGATACTCTGCCCTTGCGTGCTGTCGGAGTGTAGACTGTTCCCCCAGGTGCATTTGTTGTTGTTGGTGACCTTAGTGACCATTATCTTTAGGGTTCTACCCAAGGTGACGGTGGAGGGAAGATCCCACTGTACCTGGAGCAGACGTCGGCTAGACTCACTTGGATTTTCTGGGGGGTTCACTTCACTCGAGACGGTTAAAGTGGAGGAACTTGGTCTAGTCTATTCATTAAGTAGGTTGCCGGGGTAACTGTTCCACCCACCACTTCTGTACTGAATTCGACGATGTTGGGCTTCATCACCAACTAGTGTTTTTGGTCCGGAAGGCTACTGTTTGTGTGTGGTTTGACTCCTAGATTTGATAGCGCGTGTTAATTTGTTTGTTTTTACTTTTAGGGACCATAGGTGTGAATTGTGAATTGTTAATTTTAGTTTTAAAAATTGTTAATAAAATTCACTGAAGTTGAATATAATGGCAAATGTTCCGGAATTTACCAACCTAGGAACCCCTCCTAATGAGAATCCTAGTACTTTTCCTTACTTTGGAAATGTTGGTCCTCCTTATATGGCTACTTTGTCATTACCTGGATTTACAATAGGATTACCGATATGGTTATTTTCAACTTCGTTGGCCCAAAGTACTCCAATTGTTCCATCTCAACCGGATGCTTCACCTCAACAGAGTTTACCATCTCAACATCACCAACCTTCTGTTGACCCTTTACCTTCTTCGCCTAATTTTTCTTCCTCCATTTCTTCCTCTTCGCCTGGTAAAAGCCTTGATGCTAGTAACCAGGAGGCTAAGAAGAAGAAGAAGAAGAAGAAGCAAGATAAGAAAGAAGTCAACCAACCAACCATGGCTGTAAGTGTTAGTTGTGTTGAGGAAAATTCCGACATGCACCGTAAACCCAAATACCCTTGCAGGCTTTGTAAGGGTGACCACTTCCTTGTCAATTGTCCTGGTATTCCAAAGGTCTTGGAAGTATGGTCAGAAAAATCTCATCAACTTTCCGTTGATCCATCAACCAGTGAAAGTCAGGTTCCTGGGAAAAAGGGTAAAGTTAGGTTTCCTTGTAAGTTATGCAAAGGGAGTCATCAAACTCACATTTGCCCTCACATGGATGAAGCCTCAAAATTGTTGGAAAAACTTACTGTTCCACAACAAGAATTTCCAACTGGTTACCGTAAATTTTCTCCCAACCTACCGTCAACTGACGGAGTGGTCGATTCAATTTCACATTCGGTCGATCACACTCTTCCATTGGAGAGCGAAACTCATGTCACTCAGGTTGATGATCAATTAGTTGATCAAGTGGTCGATTCAATTTCACATTCGTTCGATCCCACTTTCCCTTTAGAGAGTGAACTTCATACCGCTCATGTTCTTCTTGTTACATCAGATTCTTCTATGCCGAGGGGCATTTCACCTGTTTCTACAGAACCCCCTCCAAGCACTGAGGTCTTTTCCTTTGATTGGAATAGACTGACAGAACCTCGTCTTCCTTCCTCCATCCCTTTCCAAATCATTGTCAAGGTTGGTGGTAGGGACATACATCGTACTCAGGTAGATGAAGGTGCTTCTGTTAGTATTTTATCCTCAACTGTTTGGAAAGCTTTGGGTTCCCCTCAGCTTGCGCCTATTACGCAGAATCTGAAAGCTTTTAACAAAACCATTAGTGAACCTTTAGGGATCCTTCCTAAGTTTTCTATTACCTTGGAAGGTAAAACTGTCTGTATTGATCTTATGGTAGTTCGAGGTCCCTTGGATTTCAATTTACTCCTTGGGCGAGACTATGTTTATGCAATGAAAACTGTCATATCGACACTCTTTCGCGTGATGTCTTTCCCTCACAATGGAAGTATTGTGACTATAGACCAGCTTTCGTTCCCTAGTCTTGTTTCAACTACCAATAATATGACACCCCTAAATGTTCCTAATTCTAAAGTGGTATCTACCCTGCCACAGGTTAATTATGTGGCAACTGGTCCCATGTTTTCAGTTACCGATGTAAGTGAGCCTCTCACTATTGATTTAGATCCGGTAATTGACATGGAAAACTCTATGGGATTACTTGAACACGATGTTCTTATCCCTTTTGAGTCCCTTGACATGTGTTCCTTCCAGAGAACTATTCTTCCTTTTGATGAAGACCTCTTGGAAGCCATGATCAAGGTGTGTCCATTGACATGTCTTTCTTCCAGTTGGAAGCCATGATCAATGTTGTGAGGACAGTTCTTTTCCTGTGTCAACCTCGTTAAAAAATGAATCAGTGTGTACGAGGATAGTTTTGTTCCTGTGTCAACCTCGTTAAAAAATGAAACAAGGAGTTACGAGGAAAGTTCCTTTTACTGTGTCAACCTCATTAAAAAATGAATCAGGTATGAGGATAGTTCTTTTACTGAGTCAACCTCATTAAAAAATGAATCAGGTAGATTTTAGGATATGTAGGTAGATTGTAGAAAGTAGGGTTTTGAGGATAATTCCTGTTACTGAGTCAACCTCGTTAAAAAATGAATCAGGTATGAGGATAGTTCTTTTCTTGTGTCAACCTCCTTAAAAATGAAACAACTCCCTTTTCAAGTTAAATATTGAAAGTAAACCTTCATTCCTTTCATCCATCTGGTTGAAAGCAATGAAGCCTGGGGGGCATGTACCTCGCTTTGCATCGTTATGCTGGGGGCATGCGAACTTCTGGAGCATAGTTCCTTGTCTTGTGTCAAGCTCGTTAAAAAATGAAACAAGGAGTTACGAGGAAAGTTCCTTTTACTGTGTCGACCTTGTTAAAAAATGAATCAGTGAGTATGAGGACAGTTCTTTTCCTGTGTCAACCTCGTTAAAAAATGAATCAGTTGGTCATGAGCATAGTTCCTTGTCTTGTGTCAAGCTCGTTAAAAAATGAAACAAGGAGTCTTGTCTCAAGAGCATAGTTCCTTGTCTTGTGTCAAGCTCTTTAAAAAATGAAACAAGGGTAGGTTAAGTAGGAAGACTGTAGAGAGTAGTCATGAGCATAGTTCCTTGTCTTGTGTCAAGCTCGTTAAAAAATGAATCAAGGTTTTGGTTGTGTCCGCACTATCGACTCTTTCCGCCTGACATGCCTAGGATGAAATCTCAGATGATACTTATATTTCTTGAGCCACATAATTTTTATTTAGATATGATTTATGGATGATTGTGGATAACCTTTTTGATGATGCATACAGTAGATATGATATTTTTCTTACAGGGTGATCTTCATAAGGACAAGGAGAAGTACAAAGATTGAGTACACAACTTCATTATTCGATGATGAGTCACTCATTTCTTTTATGTTGCCGTCATCATGCCTTCAAAGATGCATAAAGTTCATATGGTGTAGTTATGATTCAGGATTTCTATAGTTCTTGGCTCTCACATGGTTGAGGATTGTTTCTATTGATGGTATCAAGAAAGCTTGACAAATGACTATGAGCTCATGGTTTTCTAGATACATATTGCTATCTCTTTGATGGATACACATTATGTTGGATACATGGATGATTACTCAAGTTGCATATTGATAAATATTGTTGGTTGGTGTATGATAGTTGTTGATGACTATCATGGCCTTGTTTAGATCTTTGGTCTCTGTTATAAATGTCATGTATATCATTCAATGTAAAGGTCATATAAATACCCATGATGTAATAATATGTCTCTGTCTGTCGTAGTCTTTTAATGAGTCCTTTTTGGTCATATGATGTAATTTGTACCCCCACTATGCATGGGAAGGATGATGTAATAATTTCAATATTTCAGTCATGTATAAACAATTGGTATATCCCCACTTGGTTGGATGGATGAGTCAAATTTGGTATATACCCACTTGGTTGGGAGATTGATGTATGAAGGTAAAACTCAAATAGTTTAGTTATAGAGTCATGTTATTCTTTTGGAAAAATATTTTTGCAGACTCTGCATGTGCTCAGGGGGAGCATGGATGGTTTAGTGCATCACAACATGTACAAAGGGGGAGTTTAATCAGAGAAATAATCATGTGCCTAGGGGGGGCATGATAAATGTTTATATTCAGCTATTCAGATATGATAGTCTTCAGTTTGGTCAGCCCTTTGTCCTTGATATCAAAGGGGGAGAATATCTTCTTCTGCCCTTTGCTCTTGATGTCAAAGGGGGAGAGTATTTTGGTGTTTCTTTTTATCTCTAAAAGTTTCTACAGCTTGCAATAATCAACACCAACATGGTTGCCATCAAGTCCAAAGGGGGAGATTGTTGGCATTATGATGCATGTGTTGTACTTGATGGCAACCCACATGTAGCAGAACAAATCACTTGTATATGGTAACTAGATGAATCTACGTAACTAGATAAATCTACAGGAGAGATATCAAATGTGACTAAATGCATGGCAATTGTGTTTACATATGTGACAAAATGAAGGGAAATTCAAAGGAATCATTTCAGAAGTAATATGGCAAATTACAGTGTAACAAGTCTATTCATAGGTAACAGGGAATTGGTACAGAAGAACAGGAATATGTAACTAAGGTCTACTGATCAGAATACAGAAGGTAAAGGAAAAGGTTGATGAAAAGCAATTTAAGAAGTATACGCAGGTTCACTTAGTCAAAATAGTGTATACACGCTGGTCCACAGAACAAAAAGAGCGTATACGTATACATGCACTCCCACAGGAGGAAAAGGGCGTACATGTTGGGAAACCAAGGTTTTGGTCTGACGTATTTTGTCCAAGGTATTTGGGTCCAAGGTATTGGTCCAAGGTATTTGGTCCAGGGTATTGACCCTAGGTATTTGGTCCAAGGTATTTTGGGTCCAAGGTATTGGTCTAAGGTTTTGGTCTGAGGTTTTGGTCCAAGGTATTGATCTGAGGTATTTGGTCCAAGGTATTTAGTTCTAGGTATTGGTCAGAGGTATTTGGTCCAAGGTATAGGTCCGAGGTATTTGGTCTAAGGTATCTGTCCTAAGTGATTTTGGTCCGAGGTATCTATATAAGGAGGAGAATATCAAAGGGATAAGTGTACAAGTAATGAATACCTTATGAAGTGTTAGATCAAAAGAAAATATGCATGTTATGGGTTTCTGATGCCTTGCTTGATCTAGACAAAATATGCGCCTGAGCGTTTGATGATGGATGAGATCCAATGATGGATCAGGATCATAATGACTTATCATTATGTGATATGATAATTTATGGGCTAGATCTGATTGCTATCACATGTTTTATCCTTTATATGTGATGATATGGGTATGACTGAAGTTGGAAATTGCAGCGAAGTTATAAGTAAGTATTTGCAGATCTATATGTTGGTTCGCTTTGGTGAAGGTGCGTATACACACTGGTTCAGCTCTTCCAAGTAGCGTATGCAAAAGAAAAGCTTGATGTTCAAGGATGACTAATCTATCAGATCAGTGTTGTTGTTTTACTGTTGTCTGTCAATGAAGTCTTCATAGATATGAAAGTAAAACGGAATGCATACAGAGTTTGTATCTCATTGATTAATTGATTGAGAAAGAAGGGTGATCCTCCTTGTTATCTATTTAGAACTCTATAATATGACAGTAGATCTTCATAATGTCACTTATTGGTACAGTTTGTGGTTAAGAGGTTTTATGATTCAATACCTTTAGAGGTATACGCAGGTGGGGCAAAAGGAAGTAGCGTATACATGCAGGTTTGCTTCAATAAAGAAGCGTATACATTCTGACACATGCCTTTTGAGGTTACAGTTAGTTCTAGTTGATGATGCAATGTTCTGGGTTCAGATCTATGTACTGGTTATAGTGATCTGTCTATTCCAGTTGATTGGTTGAAGCATATTAAGTTTGAATGAATGGTTGATTCAGTTGTGTCAAAGGTTCAATGATTGTTTGATTTAGTATGACAGAGGCTTCAGTGATTGGTTGATTCAGTTATGGTTGATTCAGAGATTGATGATTGGTTTCAGTTATGTCAGAGATTGATGATTGAGTTTCAGTGATTGGTTTTGCTGGTTTTATTGCAGTGATGATTTATTTTGAGCTTCAATGTTACTAATGGGTCCAGTGTGAAAATTTGATCAAACGTGGACATCATATTGTATTATTGTGTACCAGGATTATCCAGTCTGAACATTTCTAAAACGTGGTCCCTGGAGGATACTGAGGGTTGGAGCCTTCAGTGAGGAAGTCGAAGCTTCCTACTAATAGTGGTTGGTGATTTGATCAGGGGGTTGGAGCTCCCTTCCAGTAGTAGCTAGATAATGAGTGAAGGTTGTAGTCTTCTGTAGGTCAGAACCTACATACTAGTAAACATATCGGCTAGTACAAGAACTAGGGGGTTGTAGCTCCCTTCCAGTAGAAGCTAGAGAACGAGAGAAGGTTGTAGCCTTTTGCAGGTGGGTTCTTGCGTACTGGTATGAGTCTACACCAGTACAAGATTGTAAGAATATTTTCTTATTATTAAAAGAAGATAGAGACGACAACAGCAGGTGTTTTTCACCCACACTGGATTTCCACCTTAAATCTTGGTGTTCATGTGTGTTTCTTATGTGTGATGGTTTATTCTGTTATTACTACACATGGTTACTGTTTAATGTTTAATAAAGTACTGATGCACGGATTAAAGATCAACACATGATGAATTAATTGAATCATAAGTTCATTGGATATATGATGGTTACCTTAATAACAGTTGTGTGCACACACGAGTTCCCTTCACTGAAGTAGTGTATATAAATCCGATTATGGAAATGAAAAAGTTATTGATTTGATAAATACTGATTCACCCCTACCCCCCCACCCCTCCTCTTAGTATTATTTCCAACACTTTCTCATTCAACAATTTTTCTAGTTCTACCTCCATTTCTCTGATCTGGACATTCTGTTCAATTATTATATTGAACATGTCTTCCTTTCTCCTTTCCATTTCTCCCATTTCCTTGGACTTTGGATCCTCTGTGGATGGTATCTTGAGATACTTCCTTAGAGCTACTATATCTACATTATTTTTCCTTACAATCGCCTCTTTTGCACTTACATCACTAGGTTCATAACCTAGCTTGATGACTAAGTCCTCTAGTGAGTTAATTGTAGTATCCTTTGCCAAAGATGAGATATTCTCAAGATTCAACTGTGACTATATGTTATTGATGGAGGCCTGTAGTTTTGAAGATGTCATGGCAGTATTAGCCATAGTGGAGTATAAAATCTCTCCAGACAATTTTTGCATATCCATCTAATCAATCAGATGGATTTGATTAGTGTCAAAGGAGAAAATTGTCTTCTTGTAGGTTGTTGGTGATTTTGGGAATGGAACCTATGCCTGTAGAAAATCCATTTTCATTCTTAGATGTTCAGTATCAAAGGCTCACAGAAGCCTGCATTGGGAAGAAGCAATTTGCTTCCAAAATTGAGTATATGTACTGGCCTTTAGCATCTCATTTTTTTGCTTTATTTCTTTATACTTAGGAAAAATTTTGGCTTTGTTTGGCCTTGAGCCAACTCTGTTGTCTGACCTTAATTTGGAGGATCTTGTGAGGCCAAGGAAGATGGAGAGGCTTCAAAAATATTTTATTGTCTTGTACCTGCAAAAATGTTTTCTAGTCTCATAGAAACATGTGGACCTATTGAAACTATAGTATCTTTTTCTTCATCATCCTGCCTGAAAACTGGTTTTGGATTAGTTTTCTACTTCTTTGTATATATTAGGAATTCTATTGCTCCAATTTATGTTACTGTAGAAGAATTTTCTTCTCTTGGCCTTTTTTCATGCTTTTCCTGAGCCACTTGAGTCTGTGAAGTGGTTGTAGACAAAACCTATTCTTTAGATTCTTGCAGAGTGTTCTCCTCCCACTAATCCTAGTTAATGAATTTTTCAATCTTTGGTCTAGGAGTGTTAGTGTAAGGAGTGGTCTTTTGTTCCACTCTTAAACTAGAAATGATACCAAAGGGGTCATATGACCAAGTAAAACTTAATTGTAAGTTCATTTGTTTGAGAAGTGCATCTGCCTCTTTACCTGCTGCTTTGTTGTTGCATATGAATGGCCCCACCCGTGTCTTGATCTTGAACTGTGCCTTCTTTTTAGCTGAAACAAAGTGTAAGTCATCCATGTTGATCATTTTCCTTATATATTCCAATGAGAAAATTCTCATAGGAACATATTTTGGTAGTTTGTATGGTGGCAACTCACAACCATACACTCTAATTTTTATGTAGTTCTGGTACAAATATCGGTCTCCTATTTTAACTTGTTCACTGAGGTGTAAGGTTCTTTGTATCTTAGAACCTATTCTAGGTTCCACATTATTGTATATGAAGTCACTGAAACTGAAATTATTCGAACCCTTCCGCACCAAAGAGGTCCACTGGATGACTGATTTTGCATTGCCTTGTTCATCTATTTTTTGAAAAGAAATTAGGAATATTTATTCCTGGTAAAATAGAAACATATAAACTAGCACTAATGCCTGTTTAAACATTCCTTTTGTGGTAATATTGAGAAAATGCTCATGGATGTTGTCTGCAAGGAATTGGTTGAAATTAAACATTACAAAAGGTTTTTCTTCTGTAGAAAATATGGACATAAAACCTAGGATAGGTTCATCCACCCACTGATTTGATTGATACCCTAGGAGACAAGATACTAATTAGACAATTTTCTTCGCATTTTCCATAAACATGGAGGCTGGATATGGTGGATTCTTCTTTGGAAGATGGACATCTTCTGGCAAGAAAATTATAAATATGTTGGCTCTTCCAGAGGAGGTTAGCTTTTGGTAGAGTTCCATGAGGGAATCTACAGAGAAAGGGCTCAAAGAATCATTCTAGGGGATTTGAAGCATCTGGTTAATTGACTCTGAGGTAATAGTAAATAGAATGTCTCCATTCTGCGCAATAATGGCTCTTTGGCTGTGGATATATATAGCTTGACACCATCAAATGAAATCTGGGAAAGGGTGAGTATGTCACTCTGGTCTAAAAAAGCTTGCTTGAGCCAATTGTGCAGTTTGAACAAGTCGAACTCACAATTGGTCTCTGCGATTTTATATTGCTGGTCCACCAGGGGTAAATGATCTAGGTCAATGGCAGGAGGGGTCATTGGGTTTTCACAGGTTGGTTTCAACTTCCCCTTAGGTGCCATTTTTTTAAATTATTAGAAAAAGAGGTGAAGAGCCAGTGGTATTTACCTAGGAAAATTTAATTGTTCGCTGAATAATTTGGTTGTTGTGATAGGTACATGGAGGGGAAAAAACTATCTAGAATCTGTAGTGGGTGACAGCACAATTTGGTGGGGGAGATGGGGTTTTAAACCACTGTACCTGTTCTCTGAAGTAAATGGGAAGCAATAAGGGGGCCACACTGAACAACTAGGAGGTTTTTAAAGGAAACTGGAAATCCACGTTGTGTTTGACAGTTATGGCGCAGGTTTGTTGTGATCTTGTGCACATTTGGGAGAAAATGGTTACAATATAACGGATAGGGTGTAACGGGAAAGGATGGGTGTTAATTAGGAAAATAAATGTGGCAGAAGAAAAGTTAATGATATGTGGGAGCAGGGAGGACATGTGGCATGATAGGAGTGGAGGGGGAGCATAGACGTGGCGGGAGGCACCGAGGTGACATGCGCTTATAGGTTGGCGGGAGACAGAGTGGTTTTCAGGAGGGGTAGGTGGTAAGAGGTTTTCCGGGGAAATTGAATCCGCTTTTTAGAAGACCCCCCCTCTTTCGATAATGATAAAATGGACTGGAAGGTCTGAAAATGATTCCCCACCATTGATCTGAGCGGGGTAGATTGTGGCGGTTGAATTATGCACCCGATATAGCACAAGACGACAAATTAAATTTGTCTTTCTCAACTTTATCATAAATCAAACTTTAGCGCTAGTATCTTATTTACAAATTGTTAATCATGTTTAAATGACACGATTAATTTATTACAAGTGGGATTAATTATTCTAAAACATTTTTAACTAACCCCGAGGGCGCATTTAATCTAGCAAGCCCATTTTTATTTTTTCTATAAGGTTGTGCAACTTCTATTCTAATGGTTATTTATCAATTTTGACTAACCTGAACAACCTTATTTAACTCAGTTTAACCATGGAAACAATATGATCTAACTTAGGATATCTATTTCTATGTGGCATTTAAACAAGCTGCACACATCATTTGAAAAATTCCTAAAGTATCTTTGATGCATTTTTGTTGTTTTAGTGGCATTTAGACTTGCTCACTTGCATACATATTTTGATTTTTTGGGGTTTTTTTAATTCTATTTTTCTTTTCTCATATACATTTTTTTATCCCCTTTTTCATCATCATTTTTTTCTATACATATTTTTGTAAATCATTTGCAGAAGACAATATTATACAATTTCTTATCAACTGAAAGATAATAGCCAATCATCATTTGATCCTATTAATTATAGGACCCTAACAATGGCTCCAACTGGGGATGACATCCTCCTTGTGAGGTGTCAAGAATGTAGTATATCAGTAGCCTTGGTCCATTGCCTTCAGTCCTTATTTTGCATCTGAATTGATCTATTATTATTGTAGATATGGCAGCAACTCATCAAAATCTTATGGCCTTCACCTCGGGCTTTAACTTTTGATGTAAGCCACCCACAACGACAGTAGAAAAATAGAATGGTGTTCACAATTATTTGAGTGGAAAGTGATTTATTCTTGAGGGAGGTAATGTTTGAGCATTCTACCATTTACAAGTCCACCAAGCAGTTCTCCAGACATGTCTTTCAGGAAAAATGTATTGTTTCCTCTGTAAGCATCAATTTTATATTGTCCCTTCCACAGATGATCAAACTTACCATGCTTACCTTTACCCTTGTTTCTTGAATCCCAATTTAGTACAATGTCTTGTAATTGAAAATCATCAGCTTTAGTTCTTTTGTCATAAATCTTTTTGATGTTCTCTTGGATGATGTAAACTTCTTCTCTTGATTGATGCAGTTGTATGGTTTGGTTTATCCTCCTTTGTAAATCATTAGGCTTAGCTTGTGATTCCTACAATAATTTGAGAACATGGATTCCTAGGGATGAGGGGAAAACAACATCTTCCCCATAAACTAATTGGAATGGAGACATACCAATAGAATTTTTGGTACTAATCATGTATGCCCACAAAGCATTGATTAATTTATTATGCCAAGACTTTTTATTATCTTGCAACAAATTCTTAATGATACTAACCAAACTTTTATTTGAAGACTCTACTAATCCATTTCCTTGTGGGTAATAGGAAGTAGAGTGACCCAATCTTATGTTGTACTTGTTGAAAAAGTCCACCATCTTCTTTGATTTGAATGCAACTGCATTATCAATAATAATCTTATTTGGGCATCCAAATCTAGTAAGAATGTTACCTTCCATGAATTTAATGATTACTGCATATGTGGCTTGTCTTGTAGGTATAGCTTCAATCCATTTTGTGAAATAATCAGTGGCTGTAAGAATCCACTTATGCTGGGCTGAGGAACTAGGATGTATTTCTCCAATGAAATCCAAACCCCATTGCTGGAAAGGAGTTTCAATTGATATGGGTTTCAAGGGTAGGGGTAACAATTTTCTTTTTCCTTCAAATATTTGGCATTGATGACATGTGGTGACTTTCCTATGGACATTTACAAACAAGGTGGGCAAGTAGAACCCAACCCTTAAAATCTTGTTTGTTGTTGTCTTCCAGTACAAGTGTCCTCCACAATCTCCTTCATGGAATTCATGCATAAGTTTATCTGCTTCATCCTTTAGCACACAGTTAAGTAAAATTCCTCATGCATCTTTCTAATACATATTATTATCCAAAATACAAAATCTCACAACCTTTAATTTAATAAATATGGCTTTAGTTTTAGCCAAACCTGGAGGATCTTGTAAATTTTGCAGTACAAAGGCGATGTCTTCATACCATGGAGAGGTAGAAAATGCTTATGATACCAATGGAGTCGCCTTCTCTTCCTGTTCATCCAGTCCAGCTATGAAATTTATATCGTGCATGGAAATTAGATTTTGCCACCAGTTTTGCCACCCGTGACCTTTGATCAGTTTGGTAGGCTTGATTTCAAGATCATATTCTAACATAACAACAATCCACTTGCCCCTTTTTCCATCAGGATCAATTTGTGTCAAAATATCTTTTACAATAGCATTAGGGACAAATGTAATTATATGGGAGTGTAAGATGTAAACTCTAAAGTCCTTTAGTGCTTTTACCAAGGCAAAAGCTTGTTTCTCCATTATATTGTATTTCAATGAAGCATCCCTTAAAGCTCTACTAAAGAAATCTATTGGCTGCTCCTGTCCTTCACTGTTCTTCTGTAATAAAACAATTGCAATAGTATGATCAGATGCAAAAGAAAATAGCATAAAATCTTTGGTGAAGTCAGGACTAACCAATAAAAGCTAGTTTCACTTCACTGAAAGATTTTTGGCTTCAGAGTTCCATTTTATTCCAGTATGATTTTTTAGCATGTTTTTTATGGATCTTACGATTTCTGCTAAATTAGGAATAAATCAATTGAGGAAATTTATTCTCCCAATTAAGGAATGAACTTCTTTCTTATTCCTGGGAGGGTCAATTTTGAGAATAGCTTCAACTCTGCTAGGATCAATTTTAATGCCCTCCTTGGAAATGATGTGGACTAGAGGTTTTCCCTCCTCTAAACCAAACAATGTTTTTTGAGGATTCAGTGTGATGCCAAATTTCCTACATTTTTCAAAGACTCCCCTTAAATGAAACAAGTGTTCTTCCTCGGTTTTCAAAAATACAATGATATCATCAAGATAAATGACAATGAACAAGCCAATTTCATTAGCAAAGGAAAAATCCATTTCCCTTTGGAAGGTGGCTCCAGCATTCATTAGACCAAAAGGCATAGTTACATACATAAAGGTAACCCATGGTGTAGTAAATGTTATTGGTCACCAGGGTGAACCAGGACCTAGTTATAACCTGAAAAACCATCCAGTAAAGAGATCGTACTTGATCCAACTACCTTTTGTAATATATGATCCATTTTTGGGAGGGGATAGTTGTCTTTAAGTGAGGCTTTATTCAAGTTTCGATGTCTACACGTAGCCTAATTTCTCCTATTTTTTTTTCTTATAGGTACTAGGTTTGAAACCCACTTAGAAAATCCAAGAGGCACAATAATTTTGGCATAGTATAGCTTCTTAACTTCCTTTTCTATTAGGGGTAATAAAACTGGGTTCACCATTCTTAACTTTTGTTTAAAAGGCTTCTGATCTTCTTTAAGGGGAATAGTATGTTGAATGATGTTGGTGTCATAGGATTTTAAGTCCTCATAACTCTAGGCAAAAACATTAGAAAATTCTCTTAAAAAGTTTCATGCACTTCTATTTTTCATTGGGAGGCAAGGATTTGGATAATTTGATAATTTTAGGGCTCTCTGCAGTCCCTATGTTGAATTCCTCTACCCAAGCCCCTGCTAGTTCATTTTTGGGCTTCTTTACTAAATCATTGAAATCAAATAGATCTTCTAAAGGTGTTAGTCCTTTAGGCAACAAATTATCCTTTAATTGCAACACTTCTAATGGTTCTGAATCATCATTAGCTTCTTTTAACACTACTTCACTCTTATTTATTTCTACATCATCATCTAAATATATATGTGTACATTCAAATTCATCTTCTAATTTCAAGAATTTTTTTATTTGTTCATGATTGCCAAAAACTTTCTAGTATCTAATGTTTTCAGGCACAACTAGCTCGTGTTTAACTTCCACAACATATTTTCTATTTGGATGGAAATGCATCTTGCAAGTACTGGCTGAAAAAGCCAAGGCATCTGCTAAAATGTTCTGGTTTCAAGGTATCACAGACAAACCATATTCAGGAAAACATTGTAAAAAATCTAAAACTGCATTTCTGTAAGCCCTTAATCTAGGGTGTTTTGTAGAAGATGCACCCTTAATTTGTTTTATAATTAACTCAGAATCTCCATGCACAGAAATTTGTTTTCTCTAAGTTTCTTTAGAATCTGCAACCCTAAAATGAGTGCCTCATATTCTTCAATGTTATTAGTGCATTGAAAATTAAGTTTATAACCATGTCCTTTTGCTCTGTTTGTTGTTAAGTTTACAAAAAATATGCCTGCCCCTTCTCCATATTTACACACAGCTCCATCAAAATCTATATTCCACAAAGCTTCTCCTTCTATATTGGCTTCTTCAGTATTAAATTTTATTATTTCTGTATTACTGACTTCGTCCTCTAAGGGTAAGACTTCATTTTCTACACATTCATTATTGTATAAGATGAATCATTCCATATCTGAATGTACAAATAGAGGGGATAGTTGTTGGGCTTATATTAACTACTGACCATATATTTCATAAGTGTCTCCATATAAAGTCTTCTAGGTTGACCAAACACAGGGATGGTGGCATAGGTCATATCCATTTGCAACTTTTCCCCCCATGATCTAGACAACATCATCCCATACTTTGGAGGTATGTCTGCTACTATAATGTCCATGACTAGGCTCTTATCAAGTATCTGAACTAAAGTGACACATAAATCTTTTATCATACCAAGAAACCTAACTTTATTTGAATCAAAAGGATACAAGTCTTTGTATGGTCCGGTGATGTCAAGCCCTAATTTCTCCATGATAGCTTTGGGCATCAAATTATGAGAGGCTCCATAGTCAAGCATTGCATTGTGTAGGATTTTATCATGGATGGTCAGGCATATATGGAAAGGTGGAATAGTCCCATCCTGAGGTTTACCCTTAACTTCGGGTCCAAACAATAGTTTAGGACGACCATCAGTCAAATTGACTGTGTCTAACCCTTCCTCCATTTTTAAGGCTTTCATGACTTGAGTCTTGTATACACTTTTGGTCATCAATTCTATTAAGGAATGGGGATCTTTACTTTAGCCAGTTCAATTTCCATATTAAAAGATGCTTGATATTTATCACTTTCCTTGACATTTACATCAAATTTTTTAGAAATTTCTTTTTGAGAATCATTTTGAGTTTTACTCAAAGAAGTTCCAATAGATTTTTTGCTTCTTAAGTTGTATTGTTTATGCACCTCCATAATGGAATTTTGATATCCTTGTTTATAATCTTCTGATTATAAAATGGATCTCTTTTGGTTGTGAAAGAAAAATTTGGTCTTGCTCTTCTTTGGTCAAGAATATGTGATCTATCTCACTTTATTCAAATAGATTTATTTGATTTTATTCTAGTTCTTTAGACAATTCAAGTTCTTCATCAATATAGTTTTCCTAAAATGGAGGCCTAACTGGTTGTTGATCACCAAGGCCTCTTTGTTCCCTTTGTTTAATTTGTCATGGGTTTCTCTTAAAGTTGGGATTTCGAATTTGAGGTCCTCGCTGAGGTTCTCTAGGAGGTGTTCTTGTTGGGTGTGGAGCCTGATTATCTTATGTATTCAAATGTCTTAGTCGGATGTATACCCCAGGAAGACTGTACACTCCTCCACATGGGGGGGTGCGGGGGGGACTTGTCCTCCCCTGTGAGGGTCCGGGGGAGGTAAATCCCCCCCCCCGGCTGGGGGGTCTGGGGGGGTGTGGGGGGGACTTGTCCTCCCCCGCGAGGGTCCGGGGGGAAGGTAAATCCCCCCCTCGGCTGGGGGGTCTGGGGGCTAGTGGTCCCCAGGCGAGGGTTCGAGGGCAGCGCCCCCAAAGCTAAGAATAGATGTAAAATTGCCTTGTAAAAGTATAGTAATTTCTAGTCAATCTGGGCCATTCATTAGGCGGATATCTGACAGTAGAAGTTATGTTTAATTTAGGGTTTTTTGCCCTAGAAGGCAACCCCTCACTATATATGAGGTAATTGTATTGCATCTATGTATATTTGTATTTTGAGTGAGGAAGAGAGAGGAGATTGAGAGCGAAGAGGGTATTACAGCGGATCTATTGTAGGTTGTATCTCTTCAGTTCGCTAGATAATATAAAAGGAAGGACTGGTTGTTTCTCCATGGACGTAACCCAAACTGGGTGAACCACGTATATCTATGTCTCTCTTGCTTTATGCATTTACTGTGTTTATATTTCTGCAATATTTTATGTGTTCCATTACTTCGTAATATATAATTTTCTAACAACTGGTATCAGAGCCAAAGGTCTATTTGGCTGATAAACTCGCAGGAGAGAAGGGTTCCTGGTTCAAGTGGGAGCAATGGCGGAAGATGGTAGGTTTAGGGTCGAAAAATTCAACAGCCAAAACTACCAGATATGGAAGATGTAGATGGAAGATTATCTGTATTGGAGAGATCTGTACCTACCATTGAGTGGAAAGACAAAGAATCCGACGAGTATGACAGACACAGAATGGGATATTCTGGACAGAAAGGCACTTGGAACAATACAATTGTGCCTAGCGGCATCGGTAGCATTTAATATTTCAAAGGAAACGACAACACAGGGTTTAAGGTCGGCATTAGCCAAACTATATGAAAAATCCTCTGCGTCAAATAAGCTATTTCTTATGAAGCATTTATTTAATATGAAGATGTTAGAAGGTGGATCTGTTGCAGATCATTTAAATGATTTTAATATAGTTACAAGTCAGTTAAGTTTTGTAGGTGTAAATTTTGATGATGAAGTTAGGGCTCTGTTATTTCTGTGCTCATTGCCAGAAATTTGGAATGGTTTAGTTATGGCCGTTAGTAACTCTGTCTCTGGATCTAGTACTTTAAAGTTTGATGATGTTGTTGGTGAAAACCTTAGTGAGGAAATGCGACGAAAAAACTCCGGTGAGACATCTGGTAATGCTTTGACTACAAAGACTAGGGGAAGAAAAATGGAAAGAGGAAAGAGCCCGAGATATCACAGTAAATAATGAAAAGGCAGATCCAAGTCTAGATTGGGGATAGTTTGCTGGAAATGCGGAAAGAAAGGACACCTAAAGAAAGACTGTAGATCTCGGAAGGGAAAAGAAGGAGATGCACAACAAGAAAACAATCATGAAGCAAATGTGATAGGTGAGGTGTTACAAGATGCTTTGATTCTTTCTTTTGAAAATATTACTGATTCCTGGGTGGTAGATTTAGGGGCCTCATTCCATGCTACACCTGATAAGAAATACTTTCTTGACTATGTTCAAGGAGATTTTGGACAAGTTCGTTTGGGTGATGATAAACCCTGTAAAATTGTTGGAATGGGTAAGGTTCTTATAAAACAGCAAAATGGAAATCAATGGCTATTGAAGGAGGTAAGGCATGTTCCATATCTGAAGAAAAATATGATTTCAATAGGGTAGTTGGGAGGTGAAGGTTGCGTAAGTACTTTCACAGATAAAACCTGGAAGGTCACTAAAGGATCCCTGGTAATAGCGAAAGGAGAAAAGGTTGGTACATTGTATTTATGCAATGGAATTTCTAATTCTATTAATGCGTTAACCTCTACAGGAGAAGATATGGCATTGTGGCATCATAGGCTCGGGCACATGAGTGAGAAGGGGATGCAGATTCTTCACTCAAGAAATTTGTTACCAAGTTTGAAGCATGTTGATTTAAAATTCTGTGAGAATTGTGTTTATGGAAAACATAAGAGAGTCAGATTCCTTAGAGTTGGGAAAGAAAAGAAGAGCGAAAAATTAGAGCTTGTGCATACAGATGTATGGGGACCTGCTCAGGTATCATCTCTTGGTGGCTCTCATTATTATGTTACTTTTATTGATGATGCAACTAGAAAAACTTGGATTTATTGTACTAAGAATAAATCTGATGTATTTGATACTTTCAAGAAATGGAAAGTTTTGGTTGAGATTGAGACAGGAAAGAAATTGAAGTGTCGCAGATCAGATAATGGAGGTGAATATTGCAGCAACGAGTTTGATAGGTACTATTTAGAGCATGGAATTTGCAGAGAGAAGACAGTTCCAAGAACACCACAAGAAAATGGTGTGTCTGAAAGGATGAACAGGACAATCATGGAGCGTGCAAGGTGCATGAGATTGCATGCAGGATTTCCTTTACAATTTTGGGCAGATGCTGTAGATACTGCTATTTATCTAATAAACAGAGGGCCTTCAAGTTCCTTGTATGGTAGTATTCCAGAGGAGGCATGGACAGGTAAAAAGGTAAACTACTCATTTTTAAATACCTTTGGTTGTGAAGCCTTTGTCCACATTAACAAAGAAAATAGAACAAAGCTTGAAGTGAAATCAAAGAAATGTACCTTTATTGGATATGGTGTTAATGATTTTGTTTATCGCTTATATGATTATGAAAATCACAAAATCATTAGGAGCAGAGATGTAATATTCAATGAAAAGGTCTTGTATAAGAATCAGTTGCAGGAAAAGAAACAGGAAAAAGAAAATAGAGAATACACAGTGCTTGACGATATCACAGGAAAAGTGATGGTGCCTGAAAATCATAATGATCAATAGCTAGAACAACAACCACAATAGCAACAAGCACCTCAAATACTTGAAAGTGGTGTTAGAAGATCTACCAGGATAAGTAGACCCCTTGAACGATACTCTCCTTCATTATATTATTTGTTGTTGAATGATTTTGGTGAACCCGAAAGTTATGAAGAAGCAATGCAGGTTGAAAGAAGGAAGAAGTGGGAGCTAGCCATGGAAGAAGAGATGGACTCCTTAATGCATAACCAGACTTGGGACTTAGTCAGGTTGCCTGCAGGTAAAACTACATTGCAGAGTAAATGGGTTTACAGGTTGAAGGAAGAAGATGGAGGAAAATAGAGGTACAAAGCTAGACTTGTGGTGAAGGGGTTTGCATAGAAGAAAGGTATTGATTTTGACGAAATATTTTCTCCTGTTGTTAAAATGAATTCAATCAGAACTATTCTAAGTCTAGTAGCAACTAAAGATTTTCATCTTGAGCAATTAGATGTAAAGACAACCTTTCTCCATGGGGATTTGGAGGAAGAGATATATATGCAGTAGCCACAAGGATATGAGGTAAAAGGGAAGGAGAAACTAGTGTGCAGGTTGAAGAAGAGCTTGTATTTCTTAAAACAGGCTCCAAGGCAATGGTATCTAAAATTTGACAGGTATATGTCTGAACAAGGCTATACTAGATGTCACTTTGATCATTGTGTCTATCTGAAAAAGAAAAATGATGGTAGCTATATTATATTGTTATTGTATGTAGATGACATGCTTGTTGCAAGGTCTAACATGTAGGAAATAAATGTGCTCAAAAGAAAATTGGAAAACTCATTTGCAATGAAGGATTTGGGTGTTGCAAAACAAATCCTTGGTATGAGAATAACTAAAGACAAGAAGAATCGCAAATTAACATTGTCTCAAAGTAAGTACATAGAAAAGGTGTTGAAAAGGTTTAATATGCAGAATGAAAAATCAGTTAGTATACCTTTGGCTAGCCATTTCAAATTAAGTAAGGAGGCGTGTCCCAAGACTCAGGAAGAACTGGCTCATATGTCTAAAGTTCCATATGCATCAGCAGTTGGAAGCTTAATGTGTGCAATGGTCTGCACAAGGCCTGATATTGCACATGTAGTGGGAGTTGTAAGCAGGTACATGAACAATCCAGGAAAAGAACATTGGATGGCAGTGAAGTGGATTCTCAGGTATTTGAGAGGTACCACAAATCAAGCATTATGCTTTGGTGGTTCAAACATTGCTCTACAGGGATATGTTGATGCAGATATGACAGGTGATAGAGATAACAAGAGGAGCACAACAGGGTATGTGTTTACTGTAGGTGGAACAGCTGTCAGTTGGGTTTCAAAAATCCAAAGTGTTGTTGCACTTTCAACAACAGAAGCAGAGTATGTTGCTAGTATAGAGGCTAGTAAAGAAATGATTTGGTTACAAAGGTTTCTCAATGAATTAGGTAAGGAGCATGATATGGGCACATTATACAATGATAGCCAAAGTGCCATTCATCTTGCAAAGAACTCAGCGTTTCATTCTAGGACTAAACACATACAGCTCAATTACCATTTCATACGATCAGTGTTGGAAGATGGAGAGTTGAAGCTGGAAAATATACACACTAGCCAGAATCCTGCAGATATGCTAACAAAAGTTGTAACCAGGGAGAAACTGAGAATCTGCTCAGTTTCAATTGGTCTTCAAGTATGATGAAGAAGGTGAGAAACAGCTAGGTCCAAAGTGGAGCCATTGTCTAGCAAATGAAGTAGCGATGGAGTTGCTATAATCAGTCTCCAAGTGGGAGATTGTTGGGTGTGGAGCCTGATTATCTTCTGTATTCAAATGTCTCAGTCAGATGTATACCCCAGGAATACTATACACCCCTCCACGTGGGGGGGACTTGTCCCACCCGCGGGGGCGGGGGGGGAGGGGGGTAAATCCCCCCTGGCTGGGGAGTCCGAGGGCCAGCGGTCCCCCGCCAGGGATTCGGGGGTAGCACCCCCGAAGCTAAGAATAGATGTACAATTGCCTTGTAAAAGTATAGTAATTTCTAGTTAATCTAGGCCATTCATTAGGCGGAGATCTGACAATAGAAGTTATGTTTAATTTAGGGTTTTTTTCTCTAGAAGGCAACCCCTCACTATATATGAGGGAATTGTATTGTGTCTATGTATATCTGTATTCTGTGTGAGGAAGAGAGAGGAGATTGAGAGCCTGTTGAGCTAATTTGTGTACCTAAATTAACACGATTATTTTTTATCAATCCGGGTTGTTCATGCTTTGAGGCAAGTTCACTATATGTGAAGATCAGATGTAATCAAAGCTTGAAAGATAAGTTATTCAAAAGCTTAAAGTAATACATCCTATAACTCTAATTCAATTAGTTTAAAAGAGGAAAAACATTGAAATGGTTCTTGACTCAAGAAGTCCACTTTTGCCTCAATTACCACTTAATGAATCAGATATTAAAACCAAGAACTTGAGATGGATAGATTATTAATGAAAGAAGCTCTTAACTTAAGAGACACATAAGGTATTCCATCATAATTCATTCATCTCAATATCAAAATCTCAATAAGAAACTACTTGCATGCAAACAAAGGAAACTAGTTTTAATTCATCATTTTAGTAGAAGGGATGCTCAACTTGAACACTTGTTTTTCCAACTTGATAAAGTGATGAATAAGATAAGAACTAATGAAATCAATCACTATGCATGAACCATAAAGCAATCTGAAATAAATCTTTGAAAAACCAATTCTACAATAACCAGATTACAAGGAAATAAAACTAGTTAACAAGGAAGTGTACTTAGCTTGGAATGGGGGCCCTCCACCCTTGCCTTGCACACTTGAGAGGTGATATCAGAAGCTTAAATTTAGTCACACATCCATATCATTGAACAGCAAAATAATAATAACACAAGTCTTCAAATTAACTCTTCAATCTGAAGGTGTCACAGCATAAAAGTATAATAAGTCAATACATAAGCCATCAAAGTTTTGGCTTTTAAATAAGAAGTCTCATGAAACAAACTGATCTATATTCACTCAAACAAACCCATCTACTCTCATCCACCTATCTAAGTCGAATTCATTACTCCCATCCCAAGAAATATGACCAATCCTATAGAATCTCAAAACTACCCTATTTCTATGGGATTTCTGAATGACTAGTCATGATTGACTAGCACCAAATGGGCCTAATAAAGTTTGTTCTGTTCAAAATAAGCATATTTGGCTTAGTCCTAGTTCCCAAGTTTTCCATCCATGCATTCAATTCATGCCCAAGTGTCCTGCAACCATATCAACCATAGAGCTATTACGGGAATTTCTGAATCTGCCAATTTTGCACTAAAAACCAAACTTTCATAGAAACTTTAGAAATTGAGAAATTAAAATTAAATACCTGAATGGATATCAAATATACATCAAAATGGGATAAATGAAGGGAAAATGGATGGCAAATAGATGGATTAGTAATTTTCTTAGAGCAAAAATAAGACCAAAACTAAGGCCCAACATCTCTCCCTTGCTTATCATCAAGCATGTCCCCATGCTTGCTTACTCCTCTTTGACCTTCTTCTCTCTGTAGTAGATGTTGTACCTGTAGATGCTTCCTGTTGTGCTACCCTGACCAAACAATCCAAACCTATGGCATGCCTTTCCCTGAACAAAGCTGCTTTTACCTTCTGTTTTTCATACTTTTCCAGCCACATATTCTTTTCCTTTAGCCATTTAAATGCGTGCTTAGAAAGTAGATCACTTTTCCATTTCAGTCTCCCCAATTCTTCATTTAACTTTTCATTTGCCTTAACCAATTTATAATTATCTTTCTTATTTGCCTTGTTTTCCTCTTTTAATTGTTTTTCCAAGATTTTGCAAATATCCAATTGGTCAGTTAAGTCCCTGATTCTTCCCAAATTGATTTCTTTTTCAAAATCTTGTGTTGTTTTCATTAGTGATGCTGCTGCCACATCATCATATGAAGAATCCCTCTCAAATACTTCTTGTGCAATGTCATTTTCTTCTTGTTGCCTTGGGGAATATGTTTCTACTTCCTTGTCTAAGTCAATGGGACTTTTATTCCTAAATCTTCTAGGAATAGACATAATAGATGTTTCATTCTCCTGCATGGCCATGTTGTTTTGCTGTTTAGCTCTTGTTCTGAGATACAAGGGTGAATTCATCAATCCTCTGTTTTCCTGCTCTATTTTATCCTATACTTCATTAATCTGTTCAATGAACTGATTTTTAGACATGAACTCTCTCCATACTATGCCCTATGACCTCACCTGATACTCAACTAGGATTTTGATCAATCCTTGGTGGTAAATTTGTCCTGCTTTAGGCCTGTGTTCATGTTTGACTGTTTCAATCATTCTCAAGAGGCTCCTATATAGGAAATATGGCAAGTTAATCCTATCCTCTCCCTTAATATGTTGTAGAAGCCTGACATGATACAAGTGGGAAACGCTATATCCTCTATCACAAGTCAAAAACTTCTGGATGACCAAAACTAACTCACCCCATGGTTCATTGAACCATTCCCTGGGTATACCTTTTGTTCTATCAAAAGTCCCTTTCCGGTTCTTCTCAAGAAATAAAGTCCATGCTTTCTCCTTGAAGTGCAGGCCTTTGTAATATTTCTCACCTATCATGGGTAGATCTAAAGCTTGGGAAAGATATTCCTGGGTTACAGGAATAATAACATCTCCTACCCGTGTCTGGTCCTGACTAAAATTATTTATAAAGTCCCTGGTTATCTATTCAGAGTGGCCATCAAATTTTTGTAAAAAGCCTATCATCCCTGCTTGGTAAAGTTTTTCTATAGTTTCCTTTCCCCAGCTCTCTATCTGAAATTTTGGCTCTACTCTGACTGACATTGTTTCTGAAAACCAGTGAATGAATGCCTCTGCTGTTACTAATTTCATCTTGACAATAAAAATATAACTATTGTTCGTTTTCAAAATGAAATTTTGAAAGCAAAGAAGCTTACATTCCTCCTCTCAATAATTTAACTCTAATTTCCTTAACCTCTGTTTACTCTTTCTCTGCAGCAGCACTGTTTTAATTCCCTATTCAAGTAAGCAAATACCTGTATATCCCTACCAATATGCTAATCTCTATTCTTGTAAACAACATACATATGAAAACAATGTTCCATGTATGCTCATCGCCCTATACTGTGTATACTGTTACCAAAATCAAGCCATAGTTTCACTGTGTATGTACAATCATGAAAAATAAGGAGTGTTTTGACTACAGCGCATGCATATGGCTCTCGGCCTCATCATAAAAGTTTTTAAAATTGCCAAAATGCTCTCGGCCTCATCATAAAAAATTTGAAGATTGCAAACATGCTCTCGGCCTCATCATAAAAAATTTGAAGATTGCAAACATCGACTTGGCCTCATCATAAAAATTTTGAAGATTGCAAACATGCTCTCGGCCTCAAAACAAAAATAATAAAAAAACACAGCGCATTTAAAATGAGTTTTAAATGGCTCGGCAAATGAACTCCCTTTGGCAATCAAAACTCGGTCTTATTACACAGCAACTAAATCGCACATGACATGGCTCGTTCGGCCCTTAGAAACTTCAATCCCTTGTTTCGGTTAAAACAAAAACGCGCAGCAGCAAGGGTTCATAACAGAGACATATGCCTTAAATTTTTTCATTCGGCGTTTTCATGCATATGATATATCAGGGATATGACTGTTGTTGAAGTGTCAATGGGACAACGCGCAATAAAACAAAATGTATAATCAAAACAAGGCGCAGTGCGCATTTCAACCAACAGCGCGCACAACCAACAACAAATAATGCCATGCAACACAAACACGCCATAACAATCACATTTCGGTGCCTCCTCTATTCATAGATTTCATTGTGAACACGGAACACCGTTAAAACTCCACATATGATTCCATACCCTAACGTGTTATCCATGCAATGAGTTTACATTTAAATGTTGCGCGATTCACTAGTATTTTATGCCATAATTTACGCAGTGAATCAACCGACGTATTGTTGTGGTTTCGGCGTTACCTGGTTGTCAACGAGCACTGAGGAATATCCGGCGCTCCAAATCCCTGTTCAAATGTTCAACTGACTGGTGGCAAGGGCAGAGGAATGTAACCATTAATAACAGACAGTTCACAACTATACTCCACTGTTTGTCGAGCTTAAACAAATTATTCCATTACCTGATTGAATCCCGAAAGTCGGTAATCACTTGTCGTTAGAGCTGGGATAATTTTCCTTCTTAAATCCGCCTAAACCCGCTTCACTTTCCTTTTCACTAGTTTGCAGCTCCAAACACCATCGTTTTAAGCTATTCAGCAATGAGGAATGAGGTTAAACAGTGCAAGAATTCGGTCGGTTCATGACCGTTTCATGGGTGTACTGTGTGCCTCTTGTTTATTGGTGTTACAGTGCGTGGTTGCTATGGCTGTCCTGTTTGACCAGTCGCCCGACTGTGTCATGAGGATGGCCGAATCATCGTTCTAATTTGAATGGCATGTGCATAACCCTTGTACAGTGCACTGCCCAATGACAACCAGTTGCCATGCCACGGTGTTGACCCCGTACCTGTGTGATGGCCAATATTTATCGTTTTGGTTATGTTGTTTTATTCATTGCGTAACCTTTGGCTGCATTCAACATAATTGCCACCGTCGTGTATTCATTCCCATGCTCCTCATGCGTGCAATGATATTCAGTCATGCATTTGTATTGCAATGAGTGTGTTATGCAATTACCATTTAACAATACCCCGCCGCAATACTTATATGCACAGTCGTGCCATATGGTTTGCGCGCGGCCGTCCCTTCATACACCATTCCTTATATTATATGCGCCCTTCCTAAGTTTATACCATATGCTTTAACTTATATCATATACCATATGCTTTAACTTTATATCATATGCGCTTTGGGTTATGATATGTATATGACTATAGCGCATGCAAACCATTTGGACTATGGCATATAGTTTCATATGGTATATATTTGCTTTGATTTCCATATAGCGCATGATTTTTGTTTGTTTTGATTATATAGCACATCTTTATAATTTTAAAATGACCATCTTGGGTCATATTTAAAATTATCACCATCACTAATTCTTGAGTTGTATGTGCAGGTTGAAAAGTTGTCCCAGTTTGGTCTTTTTAAGCTCTTAAAGAAAAATACTTAGGGGTTAATGGGGTTAATGATCATGAAATAAATAGGGAATATGTATGGAAATGAAATGGAATATGATGTATAAGGGTTATAGGGTATGTATAGGGAATATAGGATATGAAATGATAATGAATATCCTCAGGTACTAATTTCAACTTAACAAAACTAAAAATTTCTAAGAAAAATTTGAATTTTCAAGCACAAAATGACTATACATATACTCCCCTGGATGATGTCTGTACAAGTGGGATGAAATCAATTGATCAGATGTTGTAGATGGATTAAAAAGTAAACTTTATTGCTGCTCCTTGTTCTTCATGCTCTGGTTCTTGAATTGTTGGTCAGGTCCCTCTGTAATGATTCCTTGTTTCAGGTCCCTCTGCACCGCTTACGGAATATGTACATGTTGTTTTGACATTGGCGGGTTTTTCAGGTCCCTCGGCAATGATTTCTTATTTTAGGTCCCTCTGTTGACAATACAAGTTCCTTCTATACTTCAACTTTCCAGCTAAAGATCTGATGCAATTCTCCCCCTTGTTTAGGATGTGACTTGTCCTCAACTCAGTTTTTGGTGGAGAGTGCCTGCATTGAAATTATGTGAGAACACTAGAACAAGAATAAGGAATTCATAGAGTCCAAGTTGCCCTGGTTTTCCCCTATGAATTCGTGTTTGCTAAGTGCCAGTTGCTTGGTTTTCACTAGCAAACAAATTATTTGTTTTTTTTATATTTTTTATATGTTTTTTTTTTTTTTTATTCAACTACAAGACTGGAAAATGGTTGTGCCATGATTTCCAGTTCTGTATCTTCTATCAGTTGTTTCATAGATGCTTCTTTACTGATAGGCCTATTATAAACTTTGAGCCTATGTCCATTCACTATAAACGAGGTAGAGTCCTGGTCGATTGTCCTGATCTTGACTGCTCCATTGTCAAAGATTTCGTCAATTTCATATGGGCCTAGCCAGTGTGTTGTGAACTTTTCTTTGAAGTCTTTGAATTTGGAGTCAAAAAGTAATGCCCAGTCTCCCTTGTGAAATGTATTTGTTTTGATATATCTGTCGTGCCACTTCATTCTTTGTTGTTGCGCCAATGTAGTATGTTCTATGGCTTGTTGACGATGCTCATCCAATTGATTCAGTTCCATGATCCGCTGTTGTTGTGCTTCTATCAAGTCTAGTCCTAGTTCAGCTGCTAGTCTGTATGTTTGTATTTGAAACTCTATTGGCAATAAGGCCTCTTTTCCATATACTAACTGGTATGGACTAAAACCAGTTGTATTCTTCCATGTGATTTTGTAGGCCCATAGTGCATCTTTTAATTTTTCAGACCAATCTTTTCTGTTCAGTTGTACTGTTTTTGTCATGATGTTTTCTAGGACTTTATTTGTTGATTCAACCTGCCCATTTGCTTGGGGATGGTGTAGATTTCCTGTGTTTGATCTTGTATTTCTCTGTTAGATCTCGTACCAGCTTTGATGTAAACTGTGTTCCTTGATCTGTTACAATTTGTCTAGGTACTCCATATCTGACAAAAATTTCTTCAAAAATAAAGGTGACCACTGTATCTTCTGTTGCTCTGTTCACTGCTTTAGCCTCTGCCCATTTGGTTACATAAACTGTACATACTAGGATGTACCTCTTTCCATTTGATGGTGGATTAATAGGTCCAACAAAGTCAAGTGCCCATTGCTCAATTGGTTCTATGAGGACCTGTGGCTTCAGCGGCACCTCATCTAATGTGATTGGTCTCCCTATTCTCTGGCAACTGTCACATTGCTTGACATATGCCTTAGAGTCTCTGAAGATGGATGGCCAGTAATAGCCCAGTTGCAGCACCTTATATGTTGTTCGTTTGTCTGCAAAATGACCACCACATGGTTCATCATGACATGCTCTTAGAATGTCTAATATTTCATCTTCTCGCACACATTTTCTAATTATCAGATCTGAACCAGTATAAAATAAATCACCATTTACCCAACTATACCTAGAACTTTCTCTAACAATTTTTCGTTTTTGCTTCTTAGAGAATTGAGTTGGAAACTTTCCTGAAGATAAATAGTTTGCAATGTCTGCAAACCATGGTGTTTTTACTGTTATGGCAAACAGGTGTTCATCTGGAAAGTTATGTACAACCGGATTTGGATCGTTGGGTGAATGTATGCGGGACAGAAATTCAGCCACTTGATTTTCCTTGTCTGGTCGGTCTTGTATTGTGATATTAAATTCTTGCAATAATAGTAACCGTCTTGTTATTCTTCCATTGGTGATGGGTTTATTCATCAAGTATTTGATTGCTGAATGATCTGTATGAATCAAAACTTTATATCCTGTTATATAGTGTCTGAATTTGTTTAATGCATGTATAACGGCTAACATTTCTTTCTCTGTGACTGTGCAGTTCAATTCTGCAGGTGTTAGATTCTTGCTTATAAAGTATATTGCATAATTGAACAAGTTCTCTTTCTGCCCAAGAGAGGCACCTATCGCGGTATCAGATGCATCAGTTGATATATGAAATGGCAAGGACCAGTTTGGCCCACGGAGAATGGGTGCAACTGATAATTTTTCTTTCAAAATTTGAATGCATTTTGACAGTCATTTGTCCAGTGAAATTCAATATCTTTTGCTAATAGTTTGAACAGAGGTTGGGCTATTTTACTGAAGTTTTCAATGAATTGTCTATAATAGCCTGCATAGCCTAAGAAACTTCTTACCTCTTTCTGTGTTGTAGGAGGCATTAAGTTAACTAGGACTTGGATTTTTGCTGGATCCACCTTAATTCCTGAAGCGGAAATATGGTGTCCCAGAAATATTCCTTCTGTCAACATCATATAGCATTTCTCATTGCTTAATGAAAAATTTGTTTCAATGAATCGTTTCAGAACTTTCTCGAGGTTATTTAGGCAATCATTATATGTGTTTCCATAAACTGTGAAGTCATCCATATAAACCTCTACACATTCATGAATTAGATCAGCAAATATTGCAAGCACTGCTCATTGAAAATTTGCAGGTGCATTGCATAAACCAAATGGAAAAACATTATATGCAATAGGTTCCCCATGGGCAAGTGAATGTTGTCTTGTGTTGGTCTTTGTTGCTATTCTTATCTAGTTGTATCCACTAAACCCATCCAAGAAGGAGAAAAATTTCTTTCCAGCTAATGAGTCTAACACTTGATCAATGAATGGTAGAGGAAAATGATCTTTTAGTGTAGCTTTGTTTAGTTCCCGATAGTCCACAAATACCCTCCACTTTCCATTTTTCTTTGGTACAATAACCAGTGGAGAAACCCATTGACTATCTGAAATAGGATAGATGAATCCAACATTTAACAATTTTTGTAGTTCCTCTTTCACTATTTCTTTCATCATGGGATTCATTCGTCTTTGAGGTTGTCTTACAGGTTTGAGTTGATCATTTGTATAGATGTGGTGGATACATGTGCTAGGATGGATTCCTTGCATGTCAGTATAATCCCAGGGAAAAGCTTTTGAATATTTCTGTAATAATGCAATTACCTCTTTCTCTTGTGCTGATTGCAACTGGTTTCAAATGTTTAAATGTTTTCCAGAATATACCTCAATTGTTTTTATTGTTGGATTGGAGATTGTATTTACAGGAAAGATGTCTATAAAATATTTCCGCAAAGTTTGAACATTACAAGTTTCCTGAAAGCATTGATTCAAAAGGTTACTTGCAGCTTCATATTGGACTTCTCTAAGCTACTCTGAAATACTTGGTTCTGAAATGAAAAGATCCATTAAGTCTTCATTCTCTTCTTCTTCTCTAAAATCAAAGAATTGATTTATACTTAAAACTGATTTAGTTTGTTGTTTTTCTTGAGTTTCAAGAACTAATTCTAAAGAAGTTGATTGTGTAGGTGAATAAAGAGCAATGTGTTTCCTTTCATCTCCATGTGAAATAATCATGCTTCCTGATCTGCATCCTATGAAGGCATCAGCGGTAGCTAACCATGGTCTGCCTAAGATTAGAGGATGTCCTCCCAAATTTGTTTTTGGTTGCAAGATAAGGAAGTCAACAGGATACTCCCATGAATCCAAAGAGACTATGATATCTTCTAATATTCCTTCAGGAACAACTTTAGATTTGTCTGCTAGTTCTAAAATTGTAGAAGTTGATCTAATGTTGTTTAAATGCAAAGTTTTCATTGTCTCCATTGTCATTATATTTATAGCTGCTCCCAAGTCTATTAATGTGTTTGGTACTGAGAAATTATTTATTGATATAGTAACCATAGGGATACCAGAATCAATATATTTGTCTACTATGGTTTGTGTAGACATGAGGCTTGCTAGTTTACCAATGACTTGGATTGTAGTAGGATCCTTCTTCTTTTTCCCTGATTTCTTAATGCACAATTCCTTTATTATTTTAGCATATATTGGTATTTCTTTAATTGCCTTCAACAAAGGAATTTTTACATAAGAATTTTTTAACTCATCTAAAATATCAAATTCAGGAAGGGTTATTTCTTTTTGTTGTTCCACTAACCTTTCAGGATAAGGTGGTGTTTGTGTTGTAATGTTTGTTCCTTTCTGAATTTGTATCTCAGTTTGTGATGTTTCAGGTGATTCTCCTTGTTCAGTTGGTTCTTCTATGATTGGAGGATAATCCTTTTTAAGCACTTTTCCAGACCTTAGATGGACATCATTAAGAGGAAGAATTGAATATGTGGGAAAACACGTTGCTTCCTCTACAGTGTGTGCAGATTTGTCCACCTTATTATTCAGATTTGCCATTGGTTGGGCTAGTAATTGAGTTGGTCTGGGTTGATTTTTGGGTAGCTGTAACTGTTGTGGTTGGGTCAACAACGGTGGTGGATTCTGTTGTGGAAATGGGATGGATTGTGGATATGCAGAATGTTGTTGTTGAAACGGTATGGATTGTGAATATTGTGGATATCCAAATGGCCGTTGGTATTGTTGTTGGTATTGTTGTTGATACTGTTGAGGTGGCTGGTTTCCATAACCATATCCTCTCCAACCTTGTGCAGGTTGTTGTGAATATTGTTGTGGAGGCCAAGATTGCCATGGCATTGGAGGGGTCCAAGGTTTTTGAGGTGGATAGAGGTAATTTTGTTGAGGGAATTGTTGTTGATTTTGTTGAGGCATCCTAGGTTTCCATGGTCTTCGTGGTGCTCCATAATAAAAACCTTCTATTCCTGGCACTTCTTCCATTGAGTTCATTTGTAATTCTTTCAATCTTAGACAATTTTCTGTGGAATGATTTTCTGTACAAAGACCACAAACCTGAACGCTATCCAAAGGACATTCTCTCAATGGATGTTTCTTTCTACATTTGGAACAAAAGATTGCTAGAGCTTGTTCTTGTTCTTCTTTCTTCTTGTTTGCCTTTAGCACATCTACTTGTGTCCCTAATGTACTCAAGAGGTCTGTTTTGAAGTTTTCCAATAAGCTTCTTATTTCAGCTCGTGTTATCCCTCCTGCAGCTGACTTTGTTGCTTTTGAACTTGCTTCTCTTTTTCCTGTTTTTGATCTTCCTCTAGAATATTTTTGACATAACTCAACAATTTCTTCGAATGGTAGGTTTGAAATGTCTCCTTTACCCATCACATTCAAAATGTCAAGGTATTCATCCCTTACACCCTTGAGAAAGATTGTTCGAATGGTTTCTTGATTTAGAGAGTGTTGTTTAGATTTTTGTAGATTATATGCAAATCTTTCCAAATATTCTTCTAAACTTTCATCTTCTTGTTGTGTCATTCTGAAAACATCTTCCTTTGAATCTCTAGATCGACAATAAGCTTGATATTTTTTAAGGAAGACTGATCTCATATCATCCCAAGAAGCTATTGTTTGTTCTCCTAAACCCATAAACCATTTTAAAGCTGTCGCTTTTAATGTTGCAGGGAAAAGACGAAGTTTATGAATGTCATCAGTGTATCCATATGTTCTACATAAAATATCAAATTCAAACATAAATGCATCGGGATCTTCCGTGGACATTCCATAAAAATTTGGCAATACAGAAGGTGGAATGTTTTTCATTTTCACTCTTCTCCTAATATTGCACTTGTGTCTACTATTGGAAAGCCAAACGTAGCCTCTTAATCATTACCATCTTCTTGTCTTTTCCTATCATTTTCTATCTTTCTATCATTTTCTTGTTTTGCCTCTTCCTCTCTCTTTCTTCTCCATTCTCTTTGTTGTCTTTCATATTCAGCTTGTTTTTCAGGAGTGTAAATAACAGATCCATGTCCCTCTTCTGCCATTGGTTGATTTATTTCAATTTTGAGTGGAGATTCAAGTTGTTGAAAGGTAGGAGAATTTATAGATGGAAAGACAGGTTGTTTTCCCTTGATAATTTCTTTTTGTTTTCCAGAAGATTGTTTTTGCTTTTCTTCCCAAGCTAACAAAGTTTGTCTCTCAATTAAAGTTAATCTTTGTCCAATCCTTTGTTTTTCTGCCAATTCCTCAATTATTGGATTACCAGTAACTGGGGTGTTTGATGATCCTATCTCTATTTTTGGGGGGTTTTTAATAAATCTACCTTGAGGATCTCTATATCTAGGCATAAAGAAACATAACTAAAAAGGGATGTAACTGATGTTTTTGTTGTTTTGAAATTTATCTTTCTATTGACTATTCCGATATTTGCCTCCCCAGCAACGACGCCAAAATGTTGAGCTAATTTGTGTACCTAAATTAACACAATTATTTCTTATCAATCCGAGTTGTTCATGCTTTGAGGCAAGTTCACTATATGTGAAGATCAGATGTAATCAAAACTTGAAAGATAAGTTATTCAAAAGCTTAAAGTAATACATCCTATAACTCTAATTCAATTAGTTTAAAAGAGGAAAAACATTGAAATGGTTCTTGACTCAAGAAGTCCACTTTTGTCTCAATTACCACTTAATGAATCAGAGATTAAAACCAAGAACTTAAGATGGATAAATTATTAATGAAATAAGCTCTTAACTTAAGAGACACATAAGGTATTCCATCATAATTCATTCATCTCAATATCAAAATCTCAATAAGAAACTACTTGCATGCAAACAAAGGAAACTAGTTTTAATTCATCATTTTAGTAGAAGGGATGCTCAACTTGAACACTTGTTTTTCCAACTTGATAAAGTGATGAATAAGCTAAGAACTAATGAAATCAATCACTATGCATGAACCATAAAGAAATCTGAAATCAAGCTTTGAAAAACCAATTCTACAATAACCAGATTACAAGGAAATAAAACTAGTTAACAAGGAAGTGTACTTAGCTTGGAATGGGGGCCCTCCACCCTTGCCTTGCACACTTGGGAGGTGATATCAGAAGATTAAATTCAGTCACACATCCATAGCATTGAACAGAAAAATAATAATAACACAAGTCTTCAAATTAACTCTTCAATCCGAAGGTGTCACAGCATAAAAGTATAATAAGTCAATACATAAGCCATCAAAGTTTTGGATTTTAAATAAGAAGTCTCATGAAACAAACTGATCTATATTCACTCAAACAAACCCATCTACTCTCATCCACCTATCTAAGTCGAATTCATTACTCCTATCCCAAGAAATATGACCAATCCTATAGAATCTCAAAACTGCCCTATTTCTATGGGATTTTTGAATGACTAGTCATGATTGACTAGCACCAAATGGGCCTAATAAAGCTTGTTCTGTTCAAACTAAGCATAGCCGGCTTAGTCCTAGTTCCCAAGCTGTCCATCCATGCATTCAATTCATGCCCAAGTGTCCTGCAACCATATCAACCATAGAGCTATTACGGGAATTTCTGAATCTGCCAATTTTGCACTAAAAACCAAACTTTCATAAAAACTTTAGAAATTGAAAAATTAAAATTAAATACTTGAATGGATATCAAATATACATCAAAATGGGATAAATGAAGGGAAAATGGATGGCAAATAGATGGATTAGTAAGTTTCTTAGAGCAAAAAATAAGACCAAAACTAAGGCCTAACAGAGCGAAGAGGGTGTTACAACGATTCTGCTGTAGGTTTTATCTATTTAGTTTGCTGGATAATATAAAAGGAAGGAATGGTTGTTTCTGCATGGAAGTAGCCCAAACTGGGTGAACCACATATATCTGTGTCTCTCTTTTTTATGCATTTACTGTGTTTATATTTCTGCAATATTTTATGTGTTCCATTGCTCCGTAATATATAATTTTCTAACAGTTCTATCTAGCATTGTCATCCTCTCCATCATGTTTTCTATAGTTTTAACTAGATTATCTAATTTTGAGTCTGATGAAGAGGAGGAAGGTTCCTCCTTAAAAGAAACCCTTCTTTTTGTTCTTAGTTTAGCTCATTTGGCTAATAAAATAGCCTCCACCTTAACAGCATTTCTTTTCATTTCTTCGAGAGTGATTGAGTCTCATTCTCTTAACTAGTAAGACACGTCTACATAAAATCCTTCTGGAAAATTAATAAGGACTAATCCTGGTGGGGGTTTTATAACAGCTGGAATGGAATTATAGACATGGTTAAACCTAGCATAGTAATCTTCAACAGTCTCATTTGGAGCCCTTTTTAAATTTTTGTATTCATTTAGAATTTGGAGGGGGCTCTTTTTAGTTTCCCATCTAGTAAGAAAACTTTGGTGATATTAAGGTAAATAAAATATACTCCTAACTGGTAATGCCTTATACCACTTCTTAACTTCTCCCATTAAACTCTGAGAAAACAACCTGATTTTAACATCATCATCATCGAATTCTTCTAAGTCAGAGAAGTCATTCATCCTATCAATATGTTGTTGTGCTGTCACAGGACTTGTACCATCAAATTGTGGCAATCTCTTAGCATAGTTCCATGGCATAGAATTTAAAGGTGCTTGCAATGCCAAAGGAGAATATCTACCTGCCATGACTGGTATGTGAGGCACAAACGAAACTACAACAGGTGTGAGTATGGAAGGTATGAAAGGAGGTGTAATCACAGTTTGCTATGTAGATGCAGGGATGGTAGGGATTGAAGATGAAACAGGTGGAATAGTAATGGGGGTTGTTCCTACAGAAATGGTGGAAATGAAAGGGGTTTGTGGTGGAATGGTGTAAACAGGGGAAGTTTTGGGTGGGGTCAAAATTTAGGGAGAACTCTTAAGTGGATTCGAGGATGAAGCAGTGGAGGAAGAGGATGCAATTTTAGTTGACTCACAAGATGTATGTATAGCCTGATCTAGTTTAGATACCAGTATCTCAAATTTTTCAAATTGTTTAATGGCATCATCTTCAGGATCAAGTTTAACAACACGATGTTTTAAAATGTGAGGTTTGAATATATTCTTATCAACCAATGTTTGAGGTATCCATGTATCTGACTTGGTTCTAAATAAACTATGCTCAAAAGTTAGATACAACCCAATATCATCCTCTTCTAGATTCTCGAAACCTTCAGGGAGAGATTGAGCTTTAGATGGAGGGTTGTTACTTCCCTGACTTTCAGTTGGACTTTTCCTTCTAAGGATCAGCGCAGGGTTGTCTACAATCTGTGGTGGATTGGGATTAGGGTTGGATCTAGTATGTATTCCTTTGGGATCCAAATCTATTACAAAAATATGTACAATTATCAAACTTTATACACCCTTATGAATAATAGACAGTCTTAGATTAGATTTTAGAAATGGAAATTTTAAGCACTAAGATGAATTTTAATTTAGGGAAACCTAAATATGAATCAAGTTTGTTCGTTCCCCAGTATGGTCGCCAAAATTTTAGCACTCTATATTTCCTAAGACTATGAAAGAAATACAAAGTAACCACAAAACCACTTTGGAAGCTGGGATCTAGCCCTGCCAGCTTCAGAGAGGGATCTCTCTTTCAGATTTATATTTGTTTATATTGAGATATTAGGCTAGTTATGAAAGTTCAATAGTTGGTTGTTGATTTGGTTTTGTTGTTTGGTTGATAATTTTGTTTGATTCCTAATTTGGCATTATTGTTATTACTTCTTAACATCCATTTCATCCATTTCTACTATTCTTTTATCACATTATTTACCATAATTTATTATATAATTCCATTTCATAATTATTTATGCTCTTGTGGATAAGTAATATTTGTTCTCCTTTACTTTTAATAAATTTATAATTATTATGTGTGATATTGCTAATAATGGTTTATATATAAATTTGTTATAACATCACTCATGATTTTAGCCTCCAAGATCTCTTGGAGATTGCAAATTTGATCTTCAACACATAATCAAATATTCCAACTCAGAATTTTGCTGGAATAGAACACGATAGTTTTGCATTTGACATTTCGGGCAAACGAAGAAGAATCTTAAAAATCTGAGACATGGGTTTTGTGCAGAATGAACCAAATTAGTTTCCCACTGTGAAGTTTTCAGAAACTTGGTCTAGGTCAGGAGAAAAGCAAGGTTCTTCGAAGGATATATTCATAAATTTTCTTTTGTGGTTGTTTCCCAAATTGCCCCAATTGCAATGACCAAATTCGACTTGTTCTAATTGAATCATGATGGAAAGATCTCTTAGATCTCATCTTGCTTATTGATATTTTGTATTTCATATTTTAGGTTTCTACGATCTTCATAATTGTGTAGATCATCTTCTGGATTCATCTCGCATTAGGTATCTTGTTTTGATTGACATTTCGAACCAGCAACGATGGTTCATCTTCAGGATGTGAAAGATTTTTTGTAATCAATCTAAACTGAACGATGAAAATCATTTTGTAATCAATTTTGTTGTAAATTTCCCTTTGTTGTTTGTATATTTGAAAGACACAAATCAGGGAGAATGAGAGAGGGGAGTAGAACAGATATTGAAGGTTTTTCCTTGAGAATGTAACATCAGACTTCTGTATTTCCATTTTTATTAATGCAATATTGATATTCTGATTATCTAGCCTTCAATCCTTTCTACCACAACCCTGATCAGGGAGTTGGGCCCGCTCTCCTGATCAAGTGTTGCTGAAGTAATGTGTGCTTAGTTTCTTTTTAATTAATGTATTTCTTATTTTTGCTGTAATGGTTTGATGTGAATGTTGTGAATCGGCTTGCTGTTACAAATTAATTATTTCTGTCATTTCCATTGTTGTTACAAATTAGTTATTGTTGTCATTTCCATTTGCTGCTACAGTTTATTTATTATTTCAGATTGCATGTTTAATTAATTAATTGAACTCCTGATCAATTGCTAGATTATGAATTTGCCCCTGCATATATAGTGCAAGATACCCTTGAAATAATAAATGACCCCGGAATAATGAGGTAAAGGGTTGAATCATAACATTCACACTTAGGCACCAACATTTTTGCATTGTTGTTGGGGAGGCTATCGAGGTGCAAGAACATAACCGGCATTGATCTTAGAATCAATCTCTCGTCTCGAGGGGAGAAAGGGTTTTCCACTTTGCTCCAGGTCCTAAGTGTAGTTATTTTTTATTTTGTTTTGTTTCTTGTTGTTTTTCTTCTTCTTTTTTCTCACTCTTTCTGATTTTATAGGGGGTCACTCTCTTGTCCTGGGGAGGGAAAGAATCATTCACCCTGCTCTAGGTCCTGAGCTTATAATTTTCTTGTGGTTTTATTTGTTTTGATTTTGAAAGAACCACGCTCTCGTCCTAGGGAGGGAAAGAGTTTTCCCACCCTGCTCCAGGTCTTGAGCTTTAGTTTTTTTTTCGATGGTTTATTGCTTCCTTTTTTTTAATCATCCTCTCGTCCTGGGGAGGGAAGAATCCTTTTTTCGCCCTGCTCCAGGTCCTAAGCCATGTTCCTTTTAAATGTTTTAGTTGCATGAATAGAGATCCAAACAAAACTGGCAAAGGAAGGCCCTCAAAACTCACGGGTGGAAGTTAAGGAAGAAAGCATCAACATAATTTGGAACCTAGTCGAAGAACTTCATGATATGACAACTATGGGAAATCAAGACTATATTGAAGACTGGTTTCACTCTATTTTTTCTTGCAACATCACTCCCTACTTCAACAATTCTTGGCACCATCCTTAACAGGGAAGTTGGTCTCTCATACCCTAGTATTTATTGACATGCATTTCTCAAATTCGGGTATGTACACACTTGAGGCCTTATTTCGAAAATGGTTCCATTGGAAGTACTCTTATATGTAAGTATACTTTATTTTTCAAGGTAGAGTAGGTTAGTGTAGAAAATAGAATAAATAAGTACATAAATAAATAAATTTCTTTATATGTAGAAAGAATTGTGTTTGCTGCAACTTGCTGAGTATATCAATATCAATGGTAAATATTTGAATTTACTTGTGTATTTAGACATATTATATTCAAAATCATTTTTCTACAAACACTCATCATCATTTTGAAAAAAAATTGTTTGATTATCCTATCTCATGGTGTGTGGGCTTGATAAAACCACTGAAAATCACAATCAGCACAATCATGTTTTGAGGGACCAAATGGGAATATTTTAAAAACATATTTCTATCCTAAGTATCCATTATTTATACTTTCTAATCCAATTTGAATCACTCAATTTGGATTTGAAACGAAAAAGTTATGACCAAAACATTGACAGTATGTCTAGAAGGTAGCTCAGGAACAAAGTTGGGACAGTCATTTTTGGAGGCCTAAATGACTAGAATTTTGAAGCCTATTTCTATGGCATATTACCCTATTAATCTATTTTAAAATGCAATTTGAATCACTCAGTTTCGATACTATATGAGAAATTTATGACCAAAATACTGACTGTCTATCGTAAATCAGCACCTTTAAAACTTTGTTTTCCCAACTGTTCCTTTGCACTTTTGACCCATCAATTCTTCATGCTTTCAAAAAATGTTTTTATTGGATATATTTACATGAATATAATTTAATCTCTAATTTTAATAGGTTCAATCCTTCATCAAATTAAAAAGTTATGCTTAAAATATCAACTGTTGATCTAAGTTGGGAAATCGAAAATGACTTTGTTATGCAGGTTGTTCTAAGTAAATTTGACATATAATATCATGGAAATTTTAAAACCTGTTTCAATTGGAGATATCCATATTAATTCACTTTCATTTGGCTTTGGAATCACTCAAATCTGACAAAAAACAAAGAAGTGATGATTAAAATACTGCTGGTTAGTATGGTTGGCCACCACTCTCTCGCAGATAATAAATTAACTCTACTTTATTATTTGTTTTCCATGGATTTGTTTTACAGAGTAAATACTTGTTATTTTTTTCATAATTATTGGATTTAGAGAGCCCGGTCACCTCTCTTCTTCCATTATTACATGTTTTATTGCAGGTAGACGGTCGTTTTTTGCAAGTCCCAAGAGAATAAAGGAGGTCAATTCTTTTTTTTGAACAAATGATTCTTGAAGGCAATGATAATGAAATAATAGATTTTCATCCAAGAATCTATTAATAAATCTAATATCATATAATTTTGAGTCTGTCTAGGTGCCATGAAAAAAATTCATCATTAGAGTGTTACAAAATTATTCTTGTTATTTCTCATCAACAACATGAAGACTTTTTCATTACCTAATGGATTCATAACAAGAGAAATCGAAAATTGATTTCCATTTGAAGATCCAAGTCATTTATGCCAGATCATTTTTCCATTCATTTACCATTTACAGATTGTTATTTCTGGAAACAGATTAATATTCCCTTAGAAAAGAACATTGTTGCAGTCAAAATCATAGTCATTGCAACTTAAGTTATTTATTTATTTCTTGTTTTTCAATAAAAATTTTGTTTATTTTCTGATTCCTCCTATGTTTTTATGTTTCAGGTGTTAAAAATCACAAATTATGTTTCTTCATCAAAATAAAAGGAAGTTCCCAAGTTTCATGATGTTGCTCCATATTTATCTATTTGTTCCTGAGTCTTATCAGTATATGGTTTCCTCAAATCCATTAGGTGTTGTTACTCCATCCTTGTTGTTACTCCCGAAAATTTTCTAAGTGTCAGATGTTGTTACTTCTTGAGTGTTGTTACTCCACCACTATTGTTACTCCCGAAAATTTTCTAAGTGTCGGATGTTGTTACTCCATCGATGTTGTTACTCCCAAAAATTTTCTAAGTATCAGATGTTGTTACTTCTTGGATGTTGTTACTCCTTCGGTGTTGTTACTTCGCCACTTCTGTTACTACCGAAAATTTTCTAAGTATCGGATGTTGTTACTCCTTGGGTGTTGTTATTCTGCTGCTGTTGTTACTCTCAAAAATTTTCTAAGTGTCAGATGTTGTTACTCCGTCGATGCTATTACTCCCGAAAATTTTCTGAGTATCAGATGTTGTTACTACTTGGATGTTGTTACTCATTAGGTGTTGGTACTTTGTCGCTGTTGTTACTCCCAAAAAATTTCTAAGTATCGGATGTTGTTAGTCATTGGATGTTGTTACTCCTTGGGTGTTGTTACTCCTTTGGTGCTGCTACTCTGTGGTGAGAATTTTTCTAAGAAATCGGTGTTGTTACTCCACCCATGCTGATACTCCGCCAAGGTAAGTCTCCAGATACCTCCCCGATCGACTCCATGTATTTGATTCATGTTTCACTTATAACATGACCAAACATGACCGAGGATGGTCATACCTCAGTTTGGGGGAGGGGGGAGGTGTTGCATTTAAAAGAAAATGTATCGTATTTAGCAATAATGTCATGTCATCATTGTTATTAAAATATTACATCAACTTGTATTTCTCACGATTATTACTACCATAATCTTTAACAATCTGTAACACCCACTTATCCACGTACAATGCAACTTGAATCATGCACAACGACATTAACTTGGTGAATGGGGAAATACTTTTAAGTGTCTAAGTCCTCTTTGACATAATGATTGGGTAGCCAATTTATCTTTGTTTATCTATAAACACAATCTTATATTTAAGGAATAATTATGCAAAGATGATTTCATCATGCCAACTTTCAACTTTCCTAATTTGTTGAGTCCCTAATCTTGTAAAAATTATGAGGATGACCACAAAATTGTACTTAAGTCTTTATGTCACTATCTAATGAACTATTCCTCAACCCCAATCTTAACAAAGCAAAATATTTTTATCAAGAGTCATTTGAAGGTTATTAGTTTTTGAGAAGCAAAATTACCCAAGTTGAAAATAGTTACTACAAAAAAAATTACGCCATCCCTAGCTCTTAAGGAGTTGGCCTACCACCCCATCTATTAAATAATATTTTGTTGATTAACAATAACCATAGTTGAATTTTAAACATAAATAGTCAACTGGAGGATAGGAGGTCTCATCACGAGTCGACCTACCATGATCATAGGTCCTAATAGAGTGACATTACCACTACTGGTCACCAAGCTAGGCTAATGGCCTTCGGTCATAAAACTGAAGGACAAGAGATCTCATCACAAGTCGACTTGTTCACTTTTGTTAGATCTTGTAAATGGCATTGTTATTAACTGGTTACCAAGCTAGAACAATGATCTTCAATAGACATCTAAGTAAAATAAAATTCTTTTGTAACTATGTACTTATTTCTAATATATGGGACACTCGCATCTCAATGGGTTAAAAAGGCATCCCTGTCAAGGCTATGGACATCTACTGGTAGTAGTGGCCATGCCTATGGTATAGAAGTTAATTCAATACTATGATCTACTTGGTTACCTTGTTTTCTCAAAACTAACTACTAATAAAGCCCATTATTTCATATATAAGGTTTGCTAGAACTCATGGTTCATGGGGTAATATTTAATCAGTTCTTAGATAATGGTGGTTATGGTTTATATCTATTATTGAGTTATAAATATTTATTTTACATGTTAGGGATGAAACTTTTAGGATATTTGATATTTGACATTTTGTATCATCTAATCTATCATTCCTTTATTCTACAAGTTTCATATCTTTAACCAAAGATAGTTGCTTTACCCAGTCAATCTCTTTTTAATCCTATCTTAGCAAAACTACTATTATTTTGGGATAGGATAAAGAGGCCTAATTCTGATTTTGAATCTTGATGAATTACTGATTGAGGATACTCATGAAATGTGTTATAGAAATCTTGATGATAGGGAAACTAATGAGTTTGGGGAAGGAAATCTTGCTACACTTTCTGATTACTTTCTTTCAGCTTGCATGGCTTCCACCTTCCACATCACTTTCAACATCAACTCAACATACATTAGCTTCAAAAAATATCAATCCATACATGCCACTCTACGTTTTTATGGAGGTAAAATAGCATAATTTTTAATTTATTAAAATTTTAGGAGAATGTCATGAAAAAACCACTAAGCATTATTCATTCATATTTTTCAACCACTATTTCCCCTTCTTGGTTAATACAAAGGCATTGGGTTGCATGAGGACATGCAACATGTTCAGTTTGGGGGAGATGTTGGGTTCCTAATTTGTCATTATTATTATCACTTCTTAACATCCATTTCTACTATTCTTTTATCACATTATTTACCATAATTTATTAAATAACTCCATTTCATAATTATTTATGCTCTTGTGGATAAGTAATATTTGTTCTCCATTATTTTTAATAAAGTTATGATTATAATGTGTGATATTGCTAATAATGGTTTACAGATAAATTTGTTATAACACCACACATGATTTTAGCCTCCAAGATCTCTTGCAGATTGCAAATTTGATCTTCAACACATAATCAAATATTCCAACTCATAATTTTGTTGGAATAAAACATGACAATTTTTCATTGGAAATTTTGGGAAAATGAAGAAGAATCTTAAAAATCCAAGACATGAGTTTTGTGCAGAATGAACCAAATTAGTTTCCCGATGAGGAGTTTTTAGAAATTCAGTCTGGATTGGGAGAAAAGCAAGGTTCTTCAAAGGATATATTCACAGATTTTCTGTTGTGGCCATTTTCCAAATTTCCCCAATTGCAATGACCAAATTCGACTTGTTCCAGCTAAATCATGATGGAAAGGTCTCTCAGATCTCATCTTGCTTATTGATATTTTGTAATCAATCTAAATTGAGCGATGGGAATCATTTTGTAATCAATCTTGTTGTAAATTTCCCTTCGACGTTTGTATATTTAAAAGACACAAATCAGGGAGAACGGGAGAGGGGAGCAGAACAGATATTGAAGGTTTTGCCTTGAGAATGTAACATCAGACTTCTGTATTTCCATTTTTATTAATATAATATTGATATTCTGGTTATCTAGCCTTCGATCCTTTTTAGCACAGCCCTGATCAGGGAGTTGTGCCCGCTCTCCTGATCAGGTGCTATTAAAGTAATGTGTGCTTAGTTTCTTTTTAATTAATGTATTTCTTCTTTTAGTTGTAATGGTTTGATGTGAATGTTGTGAATCGGCTTGCTGTTACAGATTAATTATTGATGTCATTTCCATTGTTGTTACAGATTAGTTATTATTGTCATTTCCATTTGCTGCTACATTTTATCTATTATTTCAGATTGCATGCTTAATTAATTAATTGAACTCATGATCAATTGTTGGGTTATGAATTTTCTGCTGCATATATAGTGTCTGATACCCTTACAATAATAAATGACCCCGGATTGACATATTAATGTGGTAAAGGGTTGAATCACAACATTCACACTTGGACACCAACAAATGTAACAAGATACCATTAGGCAATGGAGTCGATTCACTTCGAATGGATTTATTTCAGCATTTACAGACAAATCTAATAGGGCAAGGTAGGTAGATTTATTGGATTGTATATGATTGATGAGATGGAAAAAATAAGAATTTATTAAGCGTCCATTAAGCTGAGAGAAATGAAGAATTCTATTTCTTAACTTCAGTAGAAAACATTTAAATTGTTCAAAAGACCGAACTGGGTGTACTTAAACAAATTAAGATTCATAATTTTCTTTGAAAAAAATAGATTAGGAAACACATATGAAATTACAAAGAATAGAAAACATAGCAACAAAGGAGAATATAACTTCACCAAAAATCTCCTCCCACTGATCTCAGTTCATGAATTTTTCAATCTCTGGCCTAGGAGTGTGTGTAAGGAGTGGTCTTCTGTTCCACTCTTAAACTGGAAATGATGCAAAAGGGTTCATATGACCAAGTAAAAATTAATTGGAAATTCATTTGTTTGAGAAGTGCATCTACCTCTTTACCTGTTGCTCTGTTGTTGCATATGAATGGCCCCAACCATGTCTTGATCTTGAATTGTGCATTCTTTTTAGCTGAAAGAAAGTGTAGGTCATACACATTTATCATTTGCCTTATATATTTCAATGAGAAAATTCTCATAGGAACATATTTTGGCAGTCTGTATGGTGGCAGCTCATAGCCATACACTCTAATTTATGTGTAGTTCTGGTACAAGTACTAGTCTCCGATTTTAAATTGTTCACTGAGGTGTAAGGTTCTTTGTATCTCAGAACCTATTCTAGGTTCCACATTACATTTAAGAAGGCATGTAACTGTATAAATGAACTGGTCTATGAATGTTGAAAATGCAACAAGATGATGGAGCTTAGTGGAAAGGAGTCTCCTTCACTAAGTGGGCCCGCAGGCTATTTTTGGTGCAAAGTCTATTTTTAGACATATGGATCATGGTCTATGAGTTGTAGGATGTTGTTTATGGATGATTGGTCATGTTGGGAAAAATAGATGGACTTCTATTTTTGGTTCACAGCGGAGTGATCAGAGTCTATTTTTAGACTGCCAGGATAAAAATAGAAACAGTCAAATATTATTAGCCCTTAGTAATATTTGGACTCTAAACATTATCTTATTCTCTTGGAGCACTTCAGTTCGAGCTACGAATGTGGAACATGCAGCTGACAGAAGGAATCACATGGTTTCTTATGTGTTAGTTGAGCTATTGCATGGAGGAATTCAATTAGAACTCATGCATGTGAGTTCTGTGGAGTTGGATGTGGAGTTGATGGAGTTGTGTTCAATTTGACTTAGTTGAACTAGTTGTATTTAGTCTAACTACAAATACACTAGTGATGAGTGATGTGAATTGATTGTTAATTAATTCACTAATTATTAACTCATAAAGAAACTAAAGAATACATCAGTTAACTCAGTGCATGGACAATTCAACAGAGACAGGTGTTAGAGGTAAGTGAAAGGGTGAGTTGCGACTATCAGTTGTGCATGAGATTTTGCACATGCATGGATTGAGTAAAGCCCATGAGAATTGCATATGCCCAGTGATATAGCCTGTGCTCACGTGATTTCCAGTGTGAGTGATTCCCCAAGGTAAATAGAACTTGGAACGAGTTTGGATTCATTCATTCCCTTGCAGGGTTGTACAGTGGAGGCAGGCAAAGCAGCGAAGGAGATTTGAACCTGTGACTTGTTCGGATCTGAGCTAGTTCTATGTGTAACAGGTGGAGATAGTGTTGGATAGTTGTGAGGAGTATTGTACTATGTATTGTTACATGTTCTCAATCATTAATATACAGATAGTGTGGGGTTTTCAGTTGTAAGCTTTCCCCGGGTTACATACTGTGTTAATGTGTGCATGCGATTGATGTTTCATTGTTTTTAATGCTGCTAAATTGATGATCAACGTAGAGGAGGCTATGTATTATGCATGTATTACGCAATAGTGTATAATCGGGATAATCTCTGTGAATAAGTGTTTATTATTCAAAATTTCTACATGGTATCAGAGCTAGATGATTTTTAGAAAAAAATTCTACATGGTATTGGAGCTAGATGATTTGTAGAAAAAGTTTCAACATGGTATCAGAATTGTTGATCATCAGATCTATTATTCAGAAAGTGTTTACATTTTATCTCTTCAGGCAGAGTCCGTAATCGGGCCAGGTAGCCTTTGGATTCATCCTTCTTTTGGAAGGTGAGATATCCGGTGAATGCCCATATAGTCGATCTCTATACAAGAAATACTTTGTTCTCACGAATTTTAGATCAGAAGCGGTTGAGTTTTGAGCTGGTGGAATGGCGCTCAAGGATAAACTCATAAACATCAAAGCTGAGAATGGAGATGCCACAGATTGTCCGCAGAAGAAGAAAAATAAGCAATCTGTTAGATCTGCAGCGGAAGAGGCCTTAGCCTCGCAGTTTGAGCTGGATTTTTCGCTGATTGCATGCTTGGTATCAAGTGTGATGGGATTGGTATGGTTCTTGGACAGTGGTGCATCTTCTCACATGAGAGGAGATCGAGATTTGTTTTCTGATCTAGATGAGAAAGATCTTGGAGTGCACATCGAGATGAGCGATGATGGTAGATACAGTGCGACCAGTATCAGTACCATTTCCTTTGAGAGAGAATCAGGTAAACCCTTCAGATTGAAGGAAGTGATGCATGTTCCAGGATTGAATAAGAATCTTATCTCTGTGGCGATGTTAGAAGACAAGGGATATGATGTTGTCTTCGGCGAGGGAAAGGATTTCCTGCACAACAAGACAACTGGAGAAACCTGGAAGATAGGGGTTCGAGTCAGGAACCTTTATCAGTTGCATGTAGATGCATGCAAAGCCTTGAGCAGAAAGGCAATTGATGGAGACTCGGTGGTTGAGAGGGAGGGTATATTACCTCTCAACATGCAGAGCCAGAAGAAGTCTTAGACAATTGTGGAGGAGCCACGATTGGTGCAGCAGCTTCAGGAGGTTGTGGAGCAGCCACAACAAGGGAAGCTGAGAGGAGATCGAGTAGAGACATCTACTCATGCAGAGACCTCCAGTAGGGGGAATCTTCGAGCCAGGTGGACAGAGGGATCGCATGCAGCCATACCTCCAGGTAGGAGGTGGGGTGATGTGGATTGATCGTCCCAAGGAGAAGGGGCAAGATCCTTGAGGTACCCAACCTCTTGGATGAGACCTTTCTACGGGAGCCTCGATGTGAAGTAGCAGGAACTGACTGATTGGGTAGAGACAGATGCGGATGGAGCGGCAGAGAGAGCGACAGTGTAGGGAATCCTAGGACAGCGCATAGCTAGCAGGTTGCAGCAATGCGAGAGGCACAAGTGTTTTGCACAGTGCTAGGTGGCACAGAGAGGTGTGCAATGGTGCGAGATGCATGGAGATGTTTCAGTAGCGTAGATGTCAGAGAGGGAGCACTTGTCAGCAGCAGGTAGAGCTTCAGCATCAGAGTATGTTCCTAGTCCAACAGAGTGGTCAGTTGGGAGTGTTTTTGTTCCAAGTGTTGTTGGAGCAAGTGGAGCGGAGAATCATGTTGCATGCAGAACATTCCAGAGTTATAGGATAGGGGTTGCAGATAATCCATATCTTGTTGAGAGGGAGTGTTGAAAATGCAACAAGATGATGGAGCTTAGTGGAAAGGAGTCGCCTTCACTAAGTGGGCCCGCGGGCTATTTTTGGCGCAAAGTCTATTTTTAGACTATGTCTATTTTTAGACATATGGATCATGGTCTATGAGTTGCAGGATGCTCTTTATGGATGATTGGTCATGTTGGGAAAAATAGATGGACTTCTATTTTTGGTTCACAGCGGAGTGGTCAGAGTCTATTTTTAGACTGCCAGGATAAAAATAGAAACAGTCAAATATTATTAGCCCTTAGTGATATTTGGACTCTAAATATTATCTTATTCTCTTGGAGCACTTCAGTTCGAGCTACGGATGTGGCACATGCAGCTGACAGAAGGAATCACGTGGTTTCTTATGTGTTAGTTGAGCTATTGCATGGAGGACTTCAATTAGAACTCATGCATGTGAGTTCTGTGGAGTTGGATGTGGAGTTGATGGAGTTGTGTTCAGTTTGACTTAGTTGAACTAGTTGTATTTAGTCTAACTGCAAATACACTAGTGATGAGTGATGTGAATTGATTGTTAATTAATTCACTAATTATTAACTCATAAAGAAACTAAAGAATACATCAGTTAACTCAGTGCATGGATAGTTCAACAGAGACAGGTGTTAGAGGTAAGTGAAAGGGTGAGTCGTGACTATCAGTTGTGCATGAGATTCTGCACATGCATGGATTGAGTAATGCCCATGAGAATTGCATATGCCTAGTGATATAGCCTGTGCTCACGTGATTTCCAGTGTGACTGATTCTCCAAGGTAAATAAAACTTGGAACGAGTTTGGATTCATTCATTCTCTTGTAGGGTTGTGCAGTGGAGGCAGGCAAAGCAGCAGAGGAGATTTGAACCTGTGACTTGTTCGGATCTGAGTTAGTTTTGTGTGTAACAAGTGGAGATAGTACCGCTGGATACTTGTGAGGAGTATTGTACTATGTATTGTTACATGTTCTCAATCATTAATATACAGATAGTGTGGGGTTTTCAGCTGTAAGCTTTCTCCGCGTTACATACTGTGTTAATGTGTGCATGCGATTGATGTTTCATTGTTTTTAATGCTGCTAAATTGATGATCAACGTAGAGGAGGTTATGTATTATGCATGTATTCCGCAATAGTGTATAATCGAGATAATCTCTGTGAATAAGTGTTTATTATTCAAAATTTCTACATGGTATCGGAGCTAGATGATTTGTAGAAAACGTTTCTACATGGTATCGGAGCTAGATGATTTGTAGAAAAAGTTTCTACAATGAAGTCACTAAAACTGAAATTATTCGAACTCTTCCGCACCAAATAGGTCCACTAGATGACTGATTTTTCATTTCCTTGTTCATTTAGTTTCTGCAAAGCAATTGAGAATCTTTCTGCCTGGTAAAATAGAAACATATAAACTAGCACTGACGCATGTTTAAACATTCCTTTTGTGTTAATCTTGAGAAACTGTGCATGGATGATGTCTGCAAGGAATTGACTGAAATTAAACATTACATAAAGTTTTTCTTCTGTAGAAAAGATGGAAAGAAAACCTAGGATAGGTTCATCCACCCATTGATCTGATTGATACCCTAGGAGACAAGATACTAATGAGACAATTTTATTGGTCTTTAATGGAAGCATGGAGGCTGGATATGGTGGATTATTCTTTGGAAGTTGGACATCTTTTGGCAAGAAAATTTCAAATATTTTGGCTCTTCCAGAGAAGGTTATCTTTTGGTAGAGTTCCATGAGGGAATCTATAAAGAAAGGGCTCAAAGAATCATTCTGGGGGATTTGAAGCATCTGGTTAATTGGCTCTGAGGTAATAGTAAACATAATGTCTCCATTATGGGCCACAATGGCTCTTCCACTGGGGATATATCTGGCTTGACACCATAAAACGAAATCTGGGAAAGGGTGAGTCTGGGAAACACAAATAGTGGCAAGAGGGATTCCTAGAGGTTGATTTCATCACTCTCGTCCAGAAAGGTTTGCTTGAGCCAATTGTGTAGTTCGAACAAGTCAAACTCACAATCAGTCTCTGTCATTTTATATCGCTGGTCAACCATGGGTAAATGGTCTAGGTAAATGGCATGAGGGGTCATTGGGTTTTCACTAGTTACTTTCGACTCCCCTTAAGTGCCATTTTTTAAAATTATTAGAGAAAGAGGTGAATATCCAGTGGTATTTACCCAGGAAAATTTAGTTTCTTGTTGAATAATTCACTTTTTGTAATAGGTACCTGGTCGAAAAACAATTATCTGAAATCTACAGTGAGTGACAGAGAAATTCGGTGGGGGAGATGGGGTTTTAAACCACTATACCTGTTCTCTGAAGTAAACGGGAAGCGAGAAGGGGGCCACACTGAACAACTAGGAGGTTTTTATAGGAAATTGGAAATCCACGTTGTGTTTGACCATTATGGAGGAGGTCCGTTGTGATCTGGTGCATGTTTGAGAGAAAACAGTTACAGTATAACTGATAGGGTGTAACAGGAAAGGATGGATGTTAATTAGGAAAATACATGTGGTAAAAGAAAAGGCAATGGTATGTGGGAGCAGGGAGGACGCGTGGCATGATAGGACTAGAGGGAGAGCAGAGACGTGGTGGGAGGCACCGAGGTGACATGCACTTATAGGTTGGTGGGATACAAAGTGGTTTTCGGAGAGGGGGATAGGTGGTAAGAGGTTTTGAGTGGGCGGAGGGGTTGAAAAATGTTGAGTGCCCACCACGTAGCATGGGGCCAGGGAAAGTGAATCCGCTTTTCAGAACCCCCCCCCCTGCCGATAATGATAGAATGTGTTGGGGGTCCAAAATGATTCCCCGTCATTAATCCAGGCGAGGTAGATCATGGCGGTTGAATTATGCGCCTGCTATACCACAAGTCGACAAATTAAATTTGTCTTTTTCACATTTATCATAAACCAAACTTTAGCGCCAGTATCTTATTTACAAATTTTTAATCGTGTTTAAATGACACGATTAATTTATTACAAGTGGGATTAATTATTCTAGAACATTTTTAATTAACCCTGAGGGCCCATTTAATCTAGCAAGTTTTTTCTTTAAGGTTGTACAACTTCTATTCTAATGCTTATTTATCAATTTTAACCAAGCTTAAACACTTTGGTTAATGTTTCTCTAATCTACCTAATTAATTTCAACCAATATTAAACTGGATGGTTGATTTATTCACTAACCTAAACAATCTTATTTAACTCAGTTTAGCCATGATTAAACAATATGATCAAACTTAGGAAATCTATTTCGATGTGGCATTTAAACAAACTGCGCACTTTATTTGAAAAATTCCTAAAGTATCTTTGATACAATTTTGTTGTTTTAGTGGCATTTAGACTTGCTCACTTGCATACATATTTTCTTTTTTTTGGAGTTTTTTCATTCTTTTCTTTTTTTCGTTTTTCTTTTTTTTTAGTCTATTTTATTCTATTTTTCTTTTCTCATATACGTTTTTTTTATCCCATTTCTCATCATCATTTTTTTCTATACATATTTTTGTAAATCATTTGCAAAATACAACATTATTTACAATTTCTTATCAACTGAAAGATAATAGCCAATCATCATTTGATCCTATGAATTTATAGGCCCCTAACACGAGGGATGACAACAACACAATTAATTATACTCTTAGGGGTCTATAGCTTATAATATGTACTTATATTGAAATATGTAGTAACAAGTCTACGACACCATCGAAGTGACAACAATGGAAGGTTAACCCAGGGGGATTTCAAGAAGCAAACTCTACGAAAAAACACCTGACATCGCCAAAGTGGTTGCATAGATCTGGAAAGAGAATTAATACAACTTGACCAAAATTCTCGAATGCTCAGAAAACTCGCCCATAGAACAAATTATATTTATATTTATTATTAACAAGAGGACAATATATGAGTCTGACTGTTGTTTTCATTAAAAATGCAACTATCAATAAAAAAATCCCCAAACCCATTACATTCCATCTGCAATTGAAACCCTTCGAATGCCCAATGCCCATTACAACTTCAATTAGAAATTCCCAAACCCTAACTATGATGATCTAGGGTTCCAAACCCCTATATCGCCATTACATGCAATTTGCAATACAAAAATTGCCACCAAACAGTCAAATTTTGTGTTTCCTGCATACAGTTCAAGAATCTAGTGCTCCAATCTGCGAGTTTTGAACCCATGAAAATAAATGAAAAGGATAAAATTCCTTTCTGTCTGACACCAATAACATCTATTGATATATCCCATTTCTCATGGGTTCCAGAAGTTGAAACCCCTGAAATATCTCATGTATTGAAGGTCGAAGCCGACTCTAATTAGTATAATTATGTTGATATGTCTACGCCGGTTGTGACCAATGTTTCAGTAGGCACCCCTGAGGTACTGCTTCTTTGAACAAATCTCCTAGTGGTTAAGATGGCATTTCGACTGAAAAGTACCCCAAATTGTAGGAAAGTTCATAGTTGGAGATCTCTAAGTACTTGACATCTTTGGAATCATATCGCAATTTTTTCAGTGTTCGTATTTGGAGGGGATCCTGGGTCAATCGTTATAGGGTGTGGGTATTGGGGAAACTTCATTTCTGGATGGTGAGAACACCTAGTGGGTTTGGAATTTTGATGTCGTGCCTATTTCTGATTCAGCTTATTAAATTAGCCTTGAATATATTTCATGTACACAGTAATTATGTAATAATCAAGGAGACTTGTTATGTCTTTGTTTTGTAGACCTTAGTCTAATAAGGAGCTTCTTTAGATTTTTCCTTCTTCTAAATTTCAGTTTGACAGTGCTACTATGATTTAATCTGCAAATTTATTTTAGATTAGGTTTAACTTATTGAATCTTTTAACCTCTACTTTTATTTTTCTAAATGAAGTCCTACATGTGATCTTTGAAGAAGCATCTTGCCATATTTTTGCAAGGGATGTCATTCCTGGTGACATCATTCAATCGGGTATAAGTGAATCGGTTTTAATGAAATGTAAAGTGTGTTCATCTAATGGAAGTCTAGGTTTAAGAGGTCCACAATTATAAATAAGTGAATGTCTTATTTACGATGGATGTACTGTTCTTTCCATTTTATATGTAACATGATGTGTCTTTAGAACATTTTTCTTGAGTTTCCTATAGACAAGAGTTTTCAGGAAAGCCATTTTTTGTATCTGCCAGTCTTGCAAGAAAATGTTGAATTAAGGTTTCTTAATTTGATATAATATTTTTCATTCTATATGGATGTATTTTACATGTACGTATTATGGCCAAAGGAAAAAAGGGCAATGAAATTAGTAATATGGTGTGGAATATTTTACTTCTTGTTTAGTCACATGGATATTGTGGAGATTATATTAAAGTTATGCTTATTTTAGCATATGGCACAAGATCAAAGGTGTCAGCTTCTATAATGAAATTTTGTTTGAATTGTCTACTTATCTCAAAATTTATACCATTCTTAAGCATTCTAGTATCATAATTGAGTGTTTTTTGCAGATGATATCATTTAACTGGATAAAGGTGGATCACATCTTATTTATGCTAAGTGTCATACTCTAAGATAAATCTAAACTAATAGGTCCAATCATAAATATGTGTTTATCTAGATTGCATTATGAAGTTTCTTTAGATTGGACAGACTAATCTTTGTGTTTTTATATGTAAGGAATGTTCTTTTAAAACATTTTTCTTTGCATTTTCAGATGAGTCTAAACTAATAGGTGCAATCATAAATAAGTGTCTATATAGATTGCATGTCTAAAATTTCTTTGACTAAACAGACTGCTCTTTATGTTTTATATGTAAGGTGATGTTCTTTGAAACATTTTTCTTTGCATTTGTGAATTTTCAATGGACAAGAATTTTCAAGAATGCCATTTATATCAAAACCAGCATGACAAGATCCCTAAGAAATAATTGTAGCCAATGATGGGCTAAATTTCCATCTTAAAATTGTATTCAAAGCCTCCATTGTGACATTTTGACCCTCCCTGTTGAAACCTAATTTGATTACAACATAAGAGATTGTTGCTCATGTAGAATTCATGCCATTCACCTCATTATTAAGTTGTACTATATAATTTCTTTCTAGCCCATCCAAATTGAGAAAGTTATTGAATTTATAATATTTTTAGAGCTTTATTTGACATATGTTCTCTATATAAATGTATATTGCAGTCCCATTACAAATTCATTGAAGGAGATTTCACCTTTACATTCTTTTTTCCATTGGTGTCTGGGTGATTGATATTTTGGAATTTTCTTTATAGGCTTTTGGATTGCTCTATAAGAGACCATTTGCTTATTATTCATTTGACTATTACTTATTCATTGTTAATGAGTTATTGGCTTACTGTTACATTTGTGTTTTATAAAGTAGAGAAAGTAATATTAATAATTTTAGCAAGGTTGCAATCAAATTGATTTATTTATTTTCTTTTATGCAAAATATATCTATAGTATAATGATTCTAGCATTGTTTCTTGAGTTAATAGACCATTTTCCCTTTGGAAACAAGTTTGAATTTTTCCTATGAGTGAAAGTACTAAATTGATCTCAATGCAAGGCATATAATAGAGGCTTTGCTTTCTTTTATCACACAGTTGAGGCATTGGACATGTTTTGTAGCTTGTTCTAATATTTTCCTCTTGTTAATATAAAATTATGGCTACATTTACATTACAAATGTTCATGGTATAATGATTATTTTTCAAGAAAATGTGGATTACCAAACCAAACTCAGATAGATACAACCATAGTTTGTATCTATGGTGATAAAATATTAAGGCTAAAATAAAAATTTGGTCAACCATTTGAAAAATATGCTTTTTCATCAAAATGATATTGTATAACTATTTTACATGTTAGAATTTGTGGCTAGCTAGAATCCAGTAATTGTTTTTACTGAGATCATGTTTTTGTCATTTAGATTATAGTTTACACATATCATTCTAGCCAAATAAACTAAATGCACACAATTCATGTATGCAAATAAGTAGTGACATGTCACCACGTGGCTCTTGTTAATGAAAATAAGGAATTTACTTTTATTTAAAAATAAAATTGTTTTAAATATTGCTATTTAATTATTAAAAAAAAATTCCATATTTGATTGTGTTTGTGAATGTATGAAGTATTAAAAGATATATGAAAATGTGTTGACTAATTTTCTCTAAATTCAATTTTTTTGAAAAACTATATAATTAAATTATAATTTTAGTTTTTTTTTTTTTATAAATTTAAAATTTATTAAATTCACTAATTTCCTTTATTTATGTAATCTTTAGAAAAATATTAGAAAATACAAAAATTATAATTTCTTTTTTAATATTTATGATTATAATAATATTATCATGTATTAATTTCTATAATTATTATGTCACAACTTGGGAGTGACATATAAGATTGGTATTTTTTATTACTTTTGTCTATATAGGGGAAATATTTTCTCTTTGCAAAGTTTACCTTTAGTTTTGATTTTTTGATGGTTCACATTAACTCGTCACCTCATTACGACTCCAATTTTCAAACATGGACATCAGCCATGTATATAGGCAGTCCTCAAGTGCCTCTACTACTGCCATATCTCACCGACACCATGTTCTTTTGTACGAGCCATGGAAAATCGCACATGTAACAAATTAGTGATTTTTTAATAGGTGGATGTTTGTTCCAGTAATGAAGTGCAACATGATGTTCAATAAATTAACATTTGATCAAATGTAGTTTACTAATTTAAATTACATGAGTGAACTCAAAGTATCACAGACAACTAGTGTGAGTAGATATATTATAGTTCTCAGTCTCAACAAGCAAGCTTGTGATTGCATACTATACATCTGTCTAGCAATGGACCGTGTAACAATGACTCTCTGCATCTCACACACTCATACACTCACATTTTCGATATCATATATATGCAAGACAAAAGACTCAAGGTGGCAGAGAGTTTTGGTCACGACAATGCTCTTTGTAAGTTGGAAACATTTTCATAGAGCATGCACTTATGGGAGTATTTGTGTCAAGGTCCTCTCTGATATTTTCAAGGATTTTTTCAGCAGAAGTATTTGTTATAGGCTGTTATGCAAGCATCTCACAAAATATAGATCAATGAATTAAAACTATCCTCTTCGAGAGGGGAACCTCATTTACATTACATAAATGAACAATTCTTGGATGATACAAATGACAAGACCTCCTTTGTCTATATAGGAGTCTAAGGGGTCACAATATAATCAGAGCCTACATAATAATAATAATGTAAGGGCACAACAATAACAATAGTGGGCTTCTATGGGGCACAAAAATAACAATATGGGGGTTACATGGGCACAACAATAACAATAAGGGGGACACACTAGTATTATAGGGACCTAACATGACCCTCTCCTTCGAAAAAGTGGTGTCCTTAATGCTTGAGTAGTTCTGGATGCTTTTGTATAAAATTCTCATCCTCCCATGTGGAATCTTCAGCGGGTAAGTTCTTCCACTTAATGAGATACTTTGAAATTGATCGATTTTGTAGTTGTTGGGTTCTTGTTTCCGTGATTGCTTCAAGCTCAAATATGATTTTTCCTTCTTCGTCAAGTTCTGGCAACATTGTTTGAACTGGAAGCTTGTCACTGATAACCTTCTTTAAGCATGAAACATGGAAAACTGGGTGTACTTGAGAACATGCAGGAAACTCCAATTTATATGCCATAGTACCAATATTTTGCCATACCTTGTAAGGACCATAGTACTTGGGTTATAATTTATTATCCTTTTTAGCTTTCTTGAGAAACATTTTTTTGTATGGGTGTAGCCATAAAAATACACAATCACCTAAATCAAAACTTTTTTCACTATGATGTTGATTTTCCTGTTGTTTCTTTCGATTCCACACCAGAGTGGGGTTGTCCTTTAAGAGTTGGAGAACTTGTTTTTGATGTTCAATGTGATCTTCCACTGCTTGAACCTTCTAATTTTCTCTTAAAGATAATGTGATGGATGATGGATGATATCCATAAAGTGCCATAAATGGGGTCATTTTTGTTAAAGTATGGAAGAGGGTATTATACCACCATTCAACTAGAGGTAACCACTTAACCCATTGTGTTTGTTTATCAGATACAAAGCAACTAAGATATCCTTCCAAACATTTTTTCATTATCTCAGTATTCTCATTATATTGGGAATGATAAGATGAGCTACGAGATAATTGAGTACTAAGATAAGAAAATAATTGCATCCAAAAAATTCCAGTGAAAATGGGATCTCTGTCACTTACTATGATATTTGGATTCCCATGAAGCTTTTGAATTGTTTCCATAAATGCAGTAGCAACTGTACTAGCTTTAAAATGATGAGATAATGCACAAAAGTGTGCATATTTGGTAAGTCTTTCATAACCACCATGAAGCCACTCTTTCCTTCAGACTTGGGTAAACTTGTGATAAAATCCATTGGGACCTCCTCCCAACGTTGACTTGGAATGGATAAAGGTTGTAAAGGGCCCGGGGTCTTAATTGTCTCAACTTTATTTTGTTGGCAAACAAAACATTCTACCACAAACTTCTGAATATCAGTTTTAAGACCATACCAAAAAAATACCTTCTTGACCCTATGGTAAGTTTTTAAAAATCCCGAGCACCCTCCTAAGGGAGAGGTGTGCACGTTTGAGTTGGGAATTCTTACAAAGATATAAGTGACCTTTGTACCATAATGAATCATTTTTCTAGATAAATGTATCAGATGTATTGGGATCTTGTTGCAACTTTTGAATGAGTGGCCACACCTCTTCATCCTTCTTCCATTCATCCCTTGCTTTGGTTATCCACTCAGGTTGGATAATAGAAATGGAACAAAACAATGCTTCCACATCCTCATCCTTTCTTGAGAGTGCATTTGCAACAACATTTTGCTTCCCTTTTTGTAGATTATTTCAAATTCATAACCCAACAACATCTTGGTCACCCATTTTTGCTGCTCTTCTGAAGGAAATTTTTGTTCCAAAAAGTATTTAAGACTATCATGATTTTTTTTTACCTTGAAGTGTCTTCCTATTAGGTAAGGTCACCATTGCTTTAGTGCATGTAGTATTGCGAACATTTCTTTCTCATAAATAGGTTTTTGTAAATACTTTCCTTTGATTGGACGACTTTCAAAAGAAATGGGTCTTCCTTCTTGCATTAAAAAACCACCTATTCCATTTCCCAAAGCATCACATTCTACACTAAAAGTTTTTGTGAAGTCTGGCGTAGCTAAGACCAGTGCTTGGCACACTGCCTCTTTAAGATGTTCAAATTCCTTCATTGCTTCTGGAGTCCAAGAAAATGCATCTTTCTTCAGTAATGATGTTAGAGGTGCCACTATTCTTCCATAGTTCTTATAAAACTTGCAATAATTCCCTTCCAACCCGAGAAATCCTCGAAGATTCTTTATGGTTGTGGGGATTTTCCATTCCTAAATGGATTTAATTTTGTTAGGGTCTACCTTAACACCCTCATGAGATACAATATGATCCAAATGTTCCACCCCCTGTACTCCAAAGAAACATTTGGAGGTTTTTGCATATAATTGTTTCTCCTCCAATAGTTTGAGCACCCTCTCAACATGTTGAACATGATCCTTCCAATATTTGTTGTAAATTAGTATATCATCAAAAAATACTAAAACAAATTTTCTAAGGAAGGATTTATAAATGGAATTTAGCAAACCTTGAAATGTGGAAGGTGCATTAGTCAAGCCAAAAGGCATGACCAAAAATTCATAATGGCCCTCATGAGTTCTGAATGTTGTTTTAAAAATGTCTTCAGTATTCATTCTAATTTGATGATATCCGGAACAAAGATCCAACTTGGTGAATTAAATTGATCCATGTAATTCATACAACAATTCATCAATGATAGGAATGGGAAATTTATCTTTAATAGTGAGCTTGTTGAGCTCCCTATAATTTGGACACATACACCATAATTCATCCTTCTTGTGCACCAATACTACTAGAGCAGAAAAAGAACTTTGAATCACATGATCATGATCATGAACAGGTGGGAGGCCCTTGGGATTCTCAAACACCTTGGAATGATTGCCCAAGAATTTTTGGAGATCTGGAGAAATAGACGATTTCGATGTTTGAACCCCTATAGCATAATTGTGAAATTATGCCCCATTGTTCTTTATTGAGAAGATTTTTCATGCCATTAGAGTTGATTATCTTTCCTGGTTTCCATGTGACGCCCCTTAATTCAACTTCCTTTCCTTAACAAAGAAATTCAAGAAAAATTCTTGAAAATTGAAAGCTATCATCCCCAAATATTGTAACCATTGGACTCCTAGTAGAACATCATCACCACCCATTGGAATGGAAAACATTGGAATATTCAATACATATTCCCCCATAGTTAGCTCATATTATGGCACTTTCCAAAGCAATTTATAGTTCCTCCATTTGAAACCATCACTTGACACTCTGGTGTTGGATATAGGATGTAATTCAACTCCTTGGCTATCTTACAATGAATAAAATTATGGGTACTACCCAAATCAATCATCAATATTACCTTTTTCTTCTTGATATATCCTTCTATCTTGAGAGTTTCAGGAGTGATAATTCCTGCCAATGTACTACAAGATATGGTCAGATTCATTTCTTCTTTCTCTCAGGTTAGTTCCTGCTATATATCCTCCTATTTTGATGTTTCTTGTTCCTTTTCTTCCTCCCCTTCACAATCTATGTAGAATAATTTCTTCTCGTCACACTTATGACCTTTAGTGTATTTTCTATCACAACTGTAACAATCCCTTTTTCTCTTTTTTACTCCAATTGTTGTGGTGTCAACCTTGTAGGTTGTGGAAGACTAACACTTCCGTATTTATAGTTGTGAGTGGTAGACTTCCTTGTTGCCATAATTTAGCTTTCAACTTTTCTTGCCACCCTGAATACCTTCTCCAATGAATAAGGTTCCCAAAGGCAAACTGTTGGTTCAATTTACTGGGTAAATAAAAACATGTATTTTATTATCAATCTAGCTTGGTAGACTTAGAAGCAAACCAAAGTTTATGGAAACTTAGATTAAATAGTGTAGGAAGTAGTTTTTTAAATAAAAATAATGGAAATGCATATTACAAATATAAATTACTTGAAAAGAAACTATAAAAATTTAATCTAGAAGCAAGAGTGCAATGAGACTTTTTGGAGCATAGGAAATGAGGGAGAGGCTCTAAATTAGAGGTCATGTTTTTCCTTCCTCTTCATTCGTATCCTAACAAGATCAATTTTACCAAAAATCATATCAAAAACCAAAGCAATAAAACATCAAATGCATAAACACATTTTCCAATTCCGTTCTTAATCAAGGAGGAAGAGGATCTAACTTAGATGCCTTGGTTGACCTTCCCTTACTTAAATCAATTACTAAAAGGAAATCATTCAAAAACATAAATTAACATGGCATATAATGAATCTATTCAGAAAATATTCACAAGAAATTATAAAGGACACAACAATATAAAATATTCACAATTATACACAAAATTACACTGCAGTGTACTTAGCTGAAAATGGGGGGCCTCCACCCTTGCTTGGTACACTTGAAACTATTAGCTACAGTAGATTAGAAATCACATCCCACAATAATAATAAGAAAATAGAAGACAAGTTCTTCAAATTATATTAAAAAATAGAGAAGTCCCAATAGTCATAATACATGTCCGTAGTTGCTTAATAGTTGTGCTTAAATAAGCCAAAAGTATAACAAACTCAACTAAAATAGTTGTAACAACCTATAATATTCCTAATCCATATAATCAAGTTGAACTTATCCCTTTTGTTGCACAAAATTTTGGGAAGATTCCACTAAATCACAAAACTGCTCCTTAAATCAGGGGATTCTCTAGATGACTGGTCAAGTTTGACCAGATTTGACCGAGCCTATCTCGACTCCTGGATTGTTCCAATAGGATTATGTCCATCCTTGGTTCCCATACTTTCCGAATATGTCTTTAGTTTCCACCTAGGTGTCCTGCACATACGACTTCCATGGAGTCATAACAGGAAATTTTGTTCTAGTCAAAAATAATTTTTAATACCAATTTTTTACTAAAAATTCTAAAATTCAAAAGACATAATTATTTTACCTTAAAGTGAAATAAGACGCAAAAATATGGGGAAATTTCCATGGTATGATGGTAAGGGATGATAAATAGATGGAAAATGCATGGTGAAAAATAATCAAAACTGAGTGCCAACACGAACCTCGTTTTGGATGTTATCTTTTAAAGTCCTTATGAAGACATCAATCCTATGCTTCTCTTGAATATCGGTTACCATAATATTCAATTTTTGAAAGTCTTCAATGTGCTCCACCATTGAACCCTTTTGTTTGAGATTTATCAATTAGCTAAAGAAGGTGTTGCTCTTTGTATCTTCATAATGTGCTATCATTTCCTCCGTAAAAGTTGACCAGGTGACAATTGGTTTACGAGAACAAATCCATCTATACCATACAAATTGATTGGGTTCTAAATATAAAGATGCAATATGTACCTTTTGTGAGGGTTGCACATCTCGTAGATCAAAATATTTCTCCATCTGTGGTATCCATGTTACCGGATCCTTCCCATCAAACTTCCTCATATCTATTTGTGGAATGTGGTGGTTCTTAAACCCCACATTGGAGTCTCTAAAATCCTAATTCATATTCCTTTTGTCCTCATCATGATTTTCATGGATTACCTTGTCACCATTGGGAAGTATTTCTTGCAACAACTTTGTCAAACCTTAATTCAAACCTTCCATATCTTCTTTTAAACCACTCATGTCACCTTTAAAACCCTCCATGTTGCCTTTTAAACCATCCATGTCACATTTTAGTTCACCTTTGGTTACTCTTTATGAGAGCGAAATTTGTTGCACTTGGTCCTGTAATTTTGATATATAATGTTGCGATTCTTCCTCTTCATGCATCATAGTAGCGCTTTTTGAGGGCTTAATGGGTGTAGAATTATTTTTCTTATGAGGCATTTTATAACCCAATACCGATATCTATGCTTCAAGATGCCCTTAGAATCACTTCAAACTGATTTTTCAAACAAAATTTATGCAATCTAAAAAAACAAATACACACTTTTTTATTTCTTTTAGGAGCTCGATCTTGAAACGGTTGTAACTCTGCAATTTCAGATCTCCAAGTTCTGAAACTTATTCTTGTGGTATCTCTATGAGTCTTCTTTCCAACCCCACAAGTATTATCATGAGTAGATTCTTCAAGAAAGAGGTATACCAAATATCCCACAAATTCCCTGATTATGGACTGGTTTAGTAGAGTTAAGTTGTACGAGATGCTACATGTCATTGTTTCAACCTTTGACCTTGAAATTGCTACATGAAAAACTAAAGTCCATGCAATTTCAACAAATTTTTACAGAAATCAAATCTAATTCTTGAAACGAATGTTATGACGATTTTCGTAAGTCCCTTATTTGAGACAGAATTTTGGAGCCTGCAAAAATCCTAACTTCCTTAGAACATATCTCTGAAAATATAGCGAACCAAGATCTGAAATGTTTACATGAATTTCACCGAGATTTCTTCTCCACGTGGTAAAATTTTCAGCTTCTGAAGACTCGTAGAAAATTTTTCATAGCGAAAAGGCCAATATGACATGTTTGAAGAAGCAAAACCCCAAAATCCAGAGCTCTGAAACCAAATGTTATGCAACCATCTAGATTAATGACTTAAAAATTATCCTCTTCGAGGGGGGAAATCCTTTACATTACCTAAATGAACAATTCTTATATGATACAAATGAAAAGACCTCCTTTATATATATAGGAGTCTAAGGGGTCACAATATATTCAAAGCCTACATAACAATAATCATGTAAGGGCACAAAAATAACAATAGTGGGCTTCTATGGGGCACAACAATAACAATATGGGGGTTACATGGGCACAAAAATATTAATAAGGGTGATACACTAGTATTATAGGGACCTAACATAGGCTCCTTACCTATACATTCAAAGATTGGTTCTGTGCTCGCTCCATCACTGTTGGGAGCTCGTTGGGTATTAGGGTAATTTCTCACCTTACCTTTCTCATAGTGTTCTTGCAAAGCTTTGTTACTGTCTTTTTGTTATGGATCTAACCCAAAGATATTATGATAATAGAAATAACCCAAGAATAAAAAGATAGAAATAGATAGAAATACTTCTTTATTGATCAAACCCTTAAGGTAGGGCAACACCATATATTCACTCCTTAAGGAAGGAGAACACTCCACAAGCCATATGCATGTTCATACAATAATCCTTGACAATATTCCTTGACATGGAGTCTCTAGCCTCTATATAGGCCTCATACATACAATACCATGGGTCATTACCATGGTTCCCTCATACCATCAAACTAATACCATGGGCCCATTACCTTATTACTAACTACTTGTGGTCCCTTACATGATATGGGTTAACCACCTTATTTATTACTATGGCCCATCCCATTATTACATTATTACCTTGGGTACCTCCTTTGGTACCCCATATTATCCCCCCTAGGTATATAACACTTTTTGAGGTCGACCCGTCTCCTTAAATTCAATATTAGGTCTTTAGTGATAAGGTTTAATTTTACTTCTCTCCCATTTTAATGGACGATCGTTGATATACTAATTGTTGGTCACCATTTGTGTTTTATCTCGTCTTACACTATAGTGTTTAACTCTCCTAAGGGACAGTGTTCTTTGTTCTTTTTCTCCATAATTCTCGGTCCAAACCTTCCTTCGAACTTGTTGCAGCCCTTCCCTCAGAGGGTCCAAACAACTTTGACCTTGTAGGGATTTATTTTCCTTCTCTGGTTTTGGTCATCGGAGTTTGGTACTAGGGTACCTTCTCCATAAGGTTTTAATTGGGTCTTTGAGAGTTGCTACAATTTAAACTTTAAAGTCATTACACTGCCATCATGTTTCCTCTACCACCTACTTCCCTTGTGACACCATATTGTCTCTAATTCCTTTCAAGTGGGTCTTTCAAGCATTAGTCATAGCTATTTTTATTGCAGGTTCATTGTTCTAATGGTGCCAAGGTTATGCACTCCCAACCACAGAGGAGGTGCTTCAGGGTCCTCTTCGACCTGAAATCAGAGGTTGTTTGGTTGGGAATCAGTTGCCAACTACTTCAAAGCGGTGCCCGTGGAGGTACGAAAATAAATTCTTCAACTTGAGGCCAAGGAATTCAAAAATCATGTTTAATTTTTAGACTTAGATATTGGAGGCAATACCCTCAAGTGGATATCCGATGCGGGCAATTTTCACAGGTGAAGGATCCACTTCCTTCACTCCATCACTCTACATCTTCAAATAGAAACTCTTCTCAACATGGTCATCAGAGACAAGCAAGTAGACAACTATAAGCTCTTTGCAAGTCAGGAAGACATCAAGCACATTCTGAGAGACATTGGATACAACTTGGATGATATAGTTGTTCGGTTATCTCACATAGAGTGATATGTAGTTTTAGACTCATACACTGAGTTGAATGAGCTCTAGGAAGGACCCGCAGTCATTAATGCTCCAGCTCAAGCCTCCCCTCAAGCTAACTCTACTGCCACATCATCTGTTATAATCCTAGACTAAAAGTCCAATTAGAAATTGGGTTGCTGGCCTATTAAAGGAAAATTGGGATACTCTTGGGATTGGTTAGCTTTTGTTCGTTTGATACATATATTTATACGATACATAGTTTGCTTTTCCTGTTATAGTTTATAGTAGCAGACTTGTTTAATTTAGTAGTAGGAAGATTGGAAAGGTACAATGCCAGTCTTCCAACCCTCTATCCTTGTTTTTTTCATAGTTCAAAGTATGTCCACCTACAGAACTATTCTGAAAAGCACTGAGAAAATAGTTGAAATGCAATCTTTTGTTAAAATGTAAACTATTCTTCTACAATATTAATAGAAATTTACTGATCAATTTACAAAAAAATAGATATATTAATACTTGAGATTTTAAAATTACAAATATGTATAGTTGATATGTAACTAGTTGATATAGTGGATCTCTCTTCTGCGGATCTACCGGTGTTTATTATCTTTCTTCTGCGGATCTATCTTCTGCGGATCTACCTTTCTTCGGTGGTGGATCTCTCTTCTGCGGATCTACCTTTCTTCGGTGGTGGATCTATCTTCTGCGGATCTCAGAAGTCTCGGTTCTCCTTTTCTGCGGCTGCGTTCTACGAGCAAGTAAAATATGGCTCCGAGCTTCGCAAAAATAACTGGTGGCTCATCCGCCTCTGAAGGGCAATCTCCTGCCCATATCGTGAGTGAAGCCCCAGCTCCCACTATCCAAGTGGTCCAGGACTCACTCGATGAAGCTTTGAAGTTCTCCGAAAGTGCCCTAATTTGCCGGTTCAATGGTTTTTGGCCGGGGCTCATAGCACTCCACAATTGGATCTCGGAGGTATGGAAGCCTATCATTTCTGATGAAATTAATATCTACCCCTGTGCTAGAGGTTTCTTTATAGTAGATTTTGAAAATCCTGAAAGCAGACAATGTATTCTAGACTCCGGCCCTTGGTTTTGGGAAAAATCAGGCCTATTCATGAAGCCATGGAACCCATCATTCGATCCCTCTACAGCAGTGATAACCTCAGCACCAGTTTGGGTGAGATTGCCAAGCCTACCCTTGCATCTCTGGAATCTCTCCTCGCTAAAAGCCATCGGAAATGCAATTGGGAAATTTTACTGTAGGTGCCCAGAAACAGAGGAATATGCCAGAACCACCTATGCACGCATCTGTGTGGAAATGGATTTCAGCGCCGGATTCCCAGCTGAAATAAACCTAACAAGTAAAGACTATGTGTGGAACCAGAAGCTTGATTATGAAAGTGTCCTCTTCAGATGCCGATCGTGCTTTGAGACAGGGCATCTAGCCAAAAATTGCCCAAAAGCCTCTGAGAAAAAATTTGCTAGAAAAAACCACCACAGATCTACATGGTGGGAAGGAGCACAAAAAGAACACTACACTATCATCAAAGAAGAAGAATATTCTAGAGAAAATGAGTCACAAGAAATCAAGGAAGAAGGAAGCAACTCTCAAAACAAGCAAGGAGAAAGCCCGCCCCAGCAAATCAACAGTTATGAGGATTTGAATACCGCAGAAAATAAATCTTCATCTCCGACTATTTTCAAAAGAACGAACACAATAGATCGCGAAGCTAAGACACCAATGTTCCAAGAACCAGAAGAGATGAAGGAGGTGCAAGACAAAGGAAGTTGGAAGACCATAGAGAAAAGAAAGAAAGCTACAACACCAATCTCGCCAAGAAAGACGAGGAGCCAGACAAGTAAAAATTAAGAAAATTGTAGGTCCGATAGACCAATTTGGTCTGAGTGGACGTTAACCATCATCATCATCATCATCAATAAAATTGTAACAATTTCAACATAAAAATAAATTAATACTTCTATAATTTTAGGTTAAATCACATGGTATATGAATACTGGATTACATATATTATATTGCTTCCATGTGATATATACCTATTACATTTTCATTTCTTTTACGAAGATATAAATTAATACTTGTTATAATTTTAGGTTAAAATATAAGGTAGATGAATATTGGATTACATATATTGTATTGCTTCCATGTCATATATACCTATGACATTTTTATATCTTTTATGAAGATATCATTACTTATTAAATGGATTATAAGTATGAATAAAATAAAAATTTGTGTCTAAGATAGTGATAGTAATTTGAGAAATAAAATTATTAAATGAGATAGTAGATTTATTGAATTAAATAATGTTTAAGTTGAATATATAGTATATGAATTTGATTAAATATATGGTATTGTTTTTGGATTGTTATATGATATTTTTTTAAGGGTGGTTCACGGATATTGGTTGGCCGCTACATCCAAGGGAAAAATCTAGGCAAATCAACATGAAGGGATTTACCCGACAGCCAAACAAGCAAGGCCTAACCCCAAAGGCATCGAGGAGATTTGACCCCGTAACCTATCAACTGACAAATTACTTGACAGCAAAAACTCGTTCAACTAAACTAATCTTTAAAACTTTTAAATTATTATACAACATGCAGTCATCATATATGTCTTTTTCATTTATACTAAGAAGATCTCTTTCGTTACTATTATTATTATATGCTGCTGCAAAAACTACTATCATATATATATATAAAACCCAAAAAAAAATGACATCGCGGCTGCTGACACATTAAAGTGATCAATCTAAATGTATGCCACAATTTGTTTAACTTAAACCATTAAGCAGCCCGCCCCCGCTGTATCACAAATTTCAGATGTGTGTCGGTCAATAATGGGCATTCATTATGAATTATCGCTTTCGAAGGCCATGGAGAGAATGATGTATTGTCGTTTAGAATCTAACTCCTTCGGTCGTGAAACGCCTGGGAGTTGAATTATTGAGTACGTCTGTCGGAAGATAATTGATTTCCTGCCAACAAAAAGAGATGCAAGGGAGGAATGTTGATTAATTTTTAGGACATATGAATAGAAAAAAAGCAAAGAGAAGATTGACCACCTCCTCGTCATTAATTGGCATTCATTATCAATTATCGCTTTCAAAAGCCATCTACCACCGCTTGTGAGATAATGATGTATTGTCGTTTAGAATCTAACTCCTTCCGTCGTGAAACGCCTGGGAGTTGAGTTATTGAGTACGTCTGTCGGAACTCAAATTTTCCATTTGAAAACGTGGTCCGAGTCTAAAGTGACGGCTGGAATGTGTTCGAATAATATGATTATTTAATTTAAATTAAATTATTTAATTATATATATGGAAATATATAAATTTATGCATGGATATGAATATTTTAAAAGTTGTGAAATTACACGGCAACCTTAATTTATAATTTCAAATGTTAGCTCCATCTACATAATGATTATCCTTTCCAAAGCTATCCACTTTAAGTTTCTATTTTCTTTTTTTCTCATATGATTACGGCTTCCCCGTTTACCACTTTACAGCGACAAAGAATGTTTAAAAAGTAATTGAGGCAAGTAATATTCTCATAATTATTGCTTAAAAATCAACTTAAATTTTTTCGTTTCAAAATTCATTTTGGCAGCAATAATCATTCAAATATTATCGTGATCAAATAATTGATTTTGATAAGTTTAAATTTCATGGGAATGGTTGATAAGTATTTTTGGATGTGATCAAATAATTCTTTTTGATAAGTTTAAATTTCGTGGGAAAGGTTGATAAGTATTTTTGGATGTTAATAGTATGTTTATATTATTTTAGTTATAGTATTTTAGTGAGGAGTTGTTTTTAGTGTGATTTGTTAGATTTTTTGGTGTTAGAATTTAGCAGAAAATATTAAGGTGAAATCTTGATTTGTGTTATTTAAATTGGTTTTTTGATTATATATGGATTCAACACATTGAAAAACTTTTAGAGTACTTTGATTGTGAAGAGATTATCTATCAAACTTGTGATTTCAATAAATTCCTACCCGTGTTTAGAAAAATTAACTTTCCATCCAACCTTAACCTTAAAATAAACCTAACTTAATTAAAAAAATATAAAAAAATTTAAAGAAATTAAGCAAGTAGCGCAATCATTTGACTTAAAAAAAATTTAAAGAAGTTAGGCAAGTCGCGCAATAATTTGACTTCAAATTCAAATGGTAAATCGAGGGGATTCCAACGGAATATCCATGCTCTGCTAACGTCATCCATTACGCCATCAATTTGTAAGGCTAATGCCAATATCTGTCATTGACCATTTTGTTTGTCTTATCAGTTTAACTTTTCTTTCCAATGTTTTTCACCTAGTTTGACGAGGGGAGGAGTTGTCTAGAAAGTTATGAAAATTTTAATTATATTTAGAGAAAATCTGATAGGGATTTTTGTAAATTTAAATTATAATTGTTAAATTTCAAAATTTTAGGTGTTCTAAACATCTTTTATAGCACTGAATCCATTTCCATTATAAAAACACAATTCAAACACTGCTTTTACAAAAAAAAATTACATAAATTCCAGCCACTTTTAACCATCCAAACAATTCCTCCACTTTCGTACAACTCCAATGTTTTTATACGACTCCCATATTTTTTTATTGACAACCTATGTTTCCATTAAAAATCCAATAATGACCTGGATTCATTATGACATATGGACGTGTTATTCAAACATGTGACTCTATAATTAATCTTGCACCAAGCAATCATTCACGCTCATTAATGCCGTTAAATTATTAAGCCGCATTAAATGCTATCTATTATAGTGTTTTTACTTAGCAATTGTGCTGGCCCGCAAGGGTTGGAATTTGACGGGCATTTTGCCCGTCGGAGCCCATTTTGCCAGTAAAATACGTTGAAATTTTTAAATCACCTTCCGGCAAGGGTGCAGAACGTATTTTTGATGGCCAAGTTGTTAACAATTAACACCTTTTGGTTTTAGTTTTTTAATAAATATAATAATCATTATTTTGTTGGTGTGGATTATGGATATAAAAAATTTAAATTTAAGAAAAATTATATATATATATATATATTATTTTTTTTACTGGAATTAAGTATTTTGTGTTTTAAAAAAATTGTAGTTTTGTATGGTTTAAATCACTTTTTTTTGTAATGTATAAATTAATTCAATATGTTTAAAAATCTCTCAACCTTAAATAATTAAAAATTAATAAATATAACTTTTTTTTAAGTTTAGTGTTGTTTTTATGATGTTTTAGTTATTTACATTGGAGACAATCATCACTAGAACCTATTCATAATGCAGGTTGACTTAACATGGTTATTCAAGAAAAACCACGCGGATTTCACTCTTACTAAATGTGTCTTGGGCTATTAACCTATTTCTTTACATTCCATGATATCAAATGTTTCTTGAAGGGCAACATAAAAACCTAAAACGTCACAAAAATTATATCATGGGTAAAGAGGAATCCAATTTCCAACCCTGAGCCTGGCCGTAGTCTAATGATTATGTTTTTTAACTCGGAAAGTTATGGAAATTCTAGCCATATTTTGAGAAAATTCAATAGGGATTTTTGTAAATTTAAATAAAAATTGTCAAAATTCATAATATTATTAGGTACTCTAGAAGTTTTTGATGGTGCTGAATCCATTTCTACCATCAAAAACATGATTCAAAGACTACATCTACAACAACAACAAAAAATTATTGTTTTTTTCCAGAATTCCAACTACTTTTGGCCGTCCTGGCAATTCTTTTGGCCGTCGTGGCAATTCCTCCACCGTCGTAGATGACTCCATTGTGTTTAATATATAGCAATGGCAATGACTATTAACATTACACAATAATAACCACCAGATTTCTGAATATTGTGCTTTCTGAGCAATTGAGCTTGCTATATCTCAGGACACGAGGACGACGAGATCATTTTTTGTTATCCTCTAATCAATTCAATAATTAGAATCCACCATTCAATGTCCTATCTAATGTCGCGGAAACCAGAGTTGTACATTGATTCCCTTTGCATGCTTCACCTACTTAATGTTGTGTCAGATCATTTCATTTAGATGATATATGATTCTTTGGGCAAGCAAATTTGCCAGTTTAGATCCACAACTTCTCAATGCATGGGGATTTTGTCTCCTCTGATGCAAGTTTGTTTTGTAATGGATTATTTTTGCTTTTGATTTTCGTTTCTTAATTATTCTCTGCAGTGAAGGAGAAGATTATAATAGATTAGGATTTAGCGCTACAATCCTGGGAAATTTGCAATTATTGGCCTGTAATTTCAGACTGTGTGGTTCGTTAATGCTGAAGATCGGTATTTACTTATGCTTTTCAAGAAATTGGCTATTTTGAGAGTGATTTGTAGTCTGTGTCCGCTTGTTTTTTGGTTCTAACTCGATCATCTAGAGATCTCGATCAGATTGAAAGCAGAGAGCCTCATACTATGTTGGAGAGACATATGTCCACTATTAGAATATAGGGATAATATTGAAAACATAATGTCATGGATCCGTAGCTGTGAAATAGGTTTAGATGTCCTTAATGGTTCGTCCAGTAAAGACAGATTCAGGGTTATACTTACGATTGAAGTTTTGAGGCACTTCGCTCTCAAGCTATTTATTGTTATAGGCAGTTTCACCATTAGAAAGAAGATCATCCTAGAGTAAATCCCAAAATTCTAAGTTACAATGTTAGTGGTATCATTGGATGTCACTTGTCTTCTAAATGCTTCATGTGATCGAAACTCTGCATTTATTTGAAGTTGGGACAATGTATCCCAGTTATCTATATACTTCAGATCTCTCATAACTTCCTTATTTGACATGGGTGCCCCTTTTACTCTTGACTTTTGTCATTAGGTTGGTGTATGGAGATGACTATCAATCCTCTTGGAATCTTTTACAATGGTCTTTGCAGCTATTCAAGAATGTCAGAAAATAGGACTTATCAGTAGGCTTTACTGTGTCTTATTAGTAGGGCTCGTTAGGCTCAAATTGTGATTAAGGCCCTAATCCCTTGTTGCTGGATTCCTCCTAGAGAGTACGGTGGCGAGTAATAGCAGGGGTAGTGAAGGAAAATCTAGGTCTTTGGAGAGGAATTTCTACTCAAGATAATGGGACAAGGCACCATCTATGCTTCGGCTTCAGTGAATTGCTCTGATTGGACACTTGGCTCTCAAGTTATGTACTGTTATAGACAGTTTCACCATTAGCAAGAAGATAGTCATAGAGTATGATCCTGATTTAAACAGGAACGCAACAAATTACATATATAACCATACACACAGAGATGAAACATAAATAATACTTCATTTCATTACTATAAAACACTGAAATATGCTTACAAACAAAAATGTAAATAAACTAGCTAGGGCGATGGTAGCTTATCTCTTAGAAGACATGTGGCAGCTACATGCCTCTGAACTATGTTACAATGAGGATCGAAGGCTTATTTATTGTTGGGAAACAATAAAAAACCCTAAACATCCAAAAACCTAACCCTAGGAGATAAAGTGCCAAACTGTGGGCTCTGTTTTGGGTAAATTGGTACATCAACTTCTTGGGGTCGTAACTTTGGCATACGATCTCCGTTTGATGTGCACAATAGCTCGTTAGAAAGATCTACCCGAGGACTACAACTTTGAAAAGAGTAATATCAGTCCATGGACACATGTTGCTCCCATTTTTCGCAAAAAACGTCGTTTAGGGACTCAAAACGGCTCTAGAAGTTCATGACCCGAAAAACTGCTAAAAATAGTAAATTGTGCTACAATTAAGAAAACTGAAAAACTGAAAGAGATAGTTGTGGGGGTCCAAGTGGGATAGGTGGGTGGCCACCAACATCCCCCAAGATCAGAGTAAGTCTCGAAGCTCTAAGTTACAAAGTTAGTGGTATCATTAGATATCACTTGTCTTCTAAGATGCTTCATGCTATCGAAACTCTGCATTTGTCTGAAGTTGGGACAAAGAATACCAATTGTTTGTATACTTCAGATCTCTCATAATTCCCTTGTCTGACATGTGTGGGCCTTTTACTCTAGACTCTCGTCATTAGGTTGTTGTATGGAGATGATTATCAATCCTCTTGGAATCCTTTACAATGGTCTTTGGAGCTATTCAAGAATGCCAGAAAATAGGACTTATCAGCATGCTTTACAATGTCTTATTAGTAGGGCTCATTAGGCTCAAATGGTGATTAAGGCCCCAATCACCTATTGTTGAGTTCCTCCCTGAGAGTATAGTGGCCAGTAATAGTAGAGGATGTGCAAGAAAATCTAGGTTGACCTGCTTCAACTCAAGTAAATTGTTGTGATTAGGCACTTGGCTCTCAAAATACGTATTGTTAGAGCCAATTTTTCCATTAGAAAAAAGGATAATCCTAGTGTGAATCCTGAGGTTCTAAGTCGCAAAAGTTAGTGGTATCATTGGATGTCTTTTGTCTCGTAAGATGCTTCATGCTTGCGAAACTTCATTTGTTTGAAATTGACACAAAGTTACCTATGCATTCCCATTCTCTCGTACATACCTCACACAATAAAAGATTTGCACAATAGAACATAATAATATTAATTCAAAATTTATTCATAGTTAAACTAATTAAAGTTTCCTCTCCGTCTTGTCTCTAAAGTTTTTAACACCATTGGACAAAGCAATAACACATTGTCTCGGCTATCACAAAAATCACAACCCGTTCTCCATATTGTTGGATTTGCATCCACATATATTCATGGCTCTATAAAATTAGAGCTCTACACATCTGCGCTCCTGCATATACCCCATCCTTGCGCATTTGAAATTTGTTCAAATCACAATATACAATATTTGATGTGGAAATTTGTAAAAGTAATAGTCATCTCTATAGAACGAAATATTAAGTAGATATTTGTTTAGTCCCCCAGCCTACGCAAAGGACCTATGACCCCATCAGTTCTACCATCATTGGGAAGAGCAATACCATAACATTGTCAGTGCCAATGTTAATGTAATGGCACTCACTGACGGAATGGTCACTCAGAAATTAGTTTTTTTTAATGTTTAAATCAATTGTCAGTTACTAACAAATACCAAAAATAAAATGCTCTCCCCCAGGGGAATTATGTCCCATCGAAAGTTGTTACACCAATCGAAAATTAGAAATAAAATTTCTAGAAAACTAGAAAAATATTTTGAATTTATCATTTTCTAGAAACTTTGGTTAAAATTGCAAGAAAACAACAAAATAATACACAGTCAATGCACCTTGACAGTGAGGCGAATGTTATAGTCCCTATCAAGGCACGAACTAATAAGGTAAGGTGACAGGAAAACTTGGATAAGGAGAGAAATCAAGAGTAATGAATGCTTGGAACAATGGAAAGAGGAATAAGAGAAAACTAAGATGCAAGGGAAATTGAATTTCAATTAATAAAAGTTCATATGATGAGGTTGGGGAATCAATAGGGAGGGAATAGGAGAACACTAAGAGGTAATGGAATTTGAATTTCAATTAACAAAAGTTCATATGATGAAGTTGGGGAATCAATATGTAGGGAAAGGGGGATGTGAAGGAACCTTGAGAGAACAAAAGTGATTAAGGATGAGAGCTGAGGTTAAGGATGAGATTGAGGTCAACATCTAATGCTAAGGATCTACCAAAATGGTCGAAGTGTGTTGCCAAGGCTATGATGATCATATTGGAGGGAGTACAAGACCATATTGTCTCAAATCACCAATGGAAAGAGACTCAGTATGCAATGTGGCAGACACTGATAGAATTGTTCCAAAATAGTAGTGACCACTGAAAATTGGCACTTAAGGAAAAACTTTGAAATATCAAGATGCATAGGAATGAGACCATTCCATAGTACTTGAGTAGGTTCACACAATGTCGTGATGAACTTGGTCAACTTTGTGTCACTGTAGCAGAGGATGATTTGGTGAGCCTAGCCCTTCTAGGCCTTCCCGAGAGTTGGCATAGATACCAAGATTTGGTGAATGGGAGAGAGAAACTACCAAATTGGGAATTCTTATGTTCTCATTTGGTACAGGAGGAAATAACTCAGAATACCAGAGACAAGACTTCATCCAAGGGCAAGAATGAGGATAATTGTGCCTTGGCTGGAAAGGAAAATAAAGGGAAAGGGAAAAAATCCCAATCCAAAGTAGAATCTAGTAAAGGGGGAAAGAAGAAAGACTTGTCCAGAATCAAGTTCTTTCACTGTCATGAATTCAGGCAATATACCACAAAGTGTCCACATAAGAAGGTAAGAAAGAAGACCACATAAGGAGCAGTGGGTGAAGCTTTGGCTTCACAGTTCGAGTTTGATTTTACTCTCATTGCGTGCATGGAAAACACAATGATGGGAAGTGAGTGGTATCTCGATAGCAGTGCCTCATTCCATATGACGGGGAATAGAGATTTTTACAGTGATTTGGAGGAGAAGGATCTCCAAATGCACATCAAGATGGGAGATTATGGAAGATACAACATGACTAAGATTAGTAAATTCACCTTTCAGAGGGATTTGGGCTCCCCTCTCAGGATCAAGGATGTGATGCTTGTTCTAGGTCTAAAGAGTAATCTTGTCTTTGTTGGAGTTTTGGAAGATTGTGGCTATGATGTGATCTTAAACAAAGGAAAGGCACTCTTGAGACACACAACCATGGGACATGTGAAGTAGATTAGGATTCATGTGAAGAACCTATACAAGCTAGATGTGGAGGATTGTGCTACATTGAGCACAAAGGTGTTGGATAGGTAAATCCCCTCTGCGGACAGAGGCGATCCCACTAGCCTAAAACAGAACTAGCCACAATCGATTCACGCTGCCACGCAAGTTCCTAGTTGTACATTAAAGGTGAATTAAGAAGACCAACTTGGAATCCAACGCTATAGTCGAAGCAGAGTTGGTATTCCCGCTCCCTCGCTCCGGCAGGCCACAATCCTTGCGATCCTTGCAAACGGACACCTGCACATGCAAAGGAAGAAACAAAGACAAGCATAAAATCCACCAAGGCACAACTATATTTCAGTCAGAAAGGAAATAAATCAAACATCACTATAATAGATAATGAGATTGGAACCATAACAGCAGTCGTTCATTAATAAATAATAGACAGGAATGGTTACAACCAAGGTTCTGACGTTCAACCTCTCCTCTGGCTGGGCGAGCAACTATATGTGTCTTGCAATGTACCTCCTCTCCGGCAGCATAACCTCTCTATGCTTCACTATCACTCACGATAAGCGTAATCACAACTAGCATTCCTCCAAAAACTAGCTTGTCTAATGCATGAGGACAGATATTTATAGATGGAGAAGGGAGAAAGATTCAATGAACCAGGACACCCATTGTGGATTGGCATTATCTCTAAAAAGCCACTGTGGATAGATGTCGAGGATAGATGATGACTCTCGACCTCTATCAGATGGATTTTTCCCTCAAAAGACTTTGTGATCTGAAGGGAAAAAACAGATGGGCGTGCGTTTAGCAAAAATCATTACCAAACTGGGCTGGCGTGGGTGTTGTTTTGTGACAGAGCGCCAATGGTCGCGCCCTCTTTTGAGGATCTCAGTGATTGGCGCGGGTAAGATACTTGTGGACCTGCGCCAATGGAAAAAGAGTACTTTTCAGGGAGAATTTGCAAAAGGTGTCTTCAGGGAACATGAAGTACATACTCAGGGGAACATAATGCAAGTGTTTTTGGGTTATGTCACTGTTCACAGGTCCCGGAATTCGTCCTCCAATGTACGGGAACGGGGCGATAGGGACGGTGACCAATGGTGACAAATTACCGTGTAACAGATGCCCCCTAAAGCATGAAGTCCGAGAGGGAGAGAGAGGGGTGAAATGCTTTATAGTAACACACAAGAGCACATATAGCTGCCGCCGAGGATCTGCATTGAGAGACACGACTGATAGTTCAATTACATGATGTACGTGGTATGGTCGCAGCCATCCATAAGAGAGTACATAAATAATCTAGATCCATAGTATGGACGCAGCCATCTGGTTAGGATCAATGGATTGACTCAGGTATGGTTGCAGCCATCCAGTGAATGAGTCATGTATCAAGAATCACGACTGGATTACAACAGACACAATCCAGGGTCTTGCGCTCCATCTCGACCCGAACAAGAGTACAAGTTCAAGCATGTGAATATATGAGCTGAAGTCGAACATGCATGAACATCGTCTGATTACCAGTCAATAGTGGAAACTGTTAACAGACGCGAGAGGTACCACCAATAATGACAATGGCCCTCAAGGTACTTATAGGTACAATCTACGGCGTGCGAATTAATGAGCTGGCGTCGAACACCCGTAGAATCATTCGATCGGAGGCCAATGATGAAAACCTCACGTCGAACACGAAGAACCTGCCATTGAGGCATGCAGGCTCCAAGGCACCGGAAGGGAGTCTCTAGATCAGCTTCCTGGATAATGAGCTGAAGTCGACAGGAAGTGACCTCGATCGAAGGTGGGCCACAATGTTTCCCACATCATCGTCACGAGACATAGAGATAATGTTGTGAATCAAGATCATGTGAACTATCAGATGGAGATTGTTTCTTTTCAGAGGTCAACTTCTCTTGAACATATTGGCGGCACATTAATGGAATTGGCAGTATTTGACATTAATGTATCAAAGGTCATGATGACGAGGCAATGAGTAGATAAAAGGTCAAATAGGGTACCCAAGTCCATGGAAGCGAGTGAAGAATATGAGATGAGATATCCCCACCCTGGACACGAAAGCAGAAAAGTGCCATGTTCAAGAGCGACATACTGCCGACACGATAATAATTATGGTTCCAAAATTTTCTTTTCCCCCACCTTTTCTGGCGAGTACCCCAGTTATTTTTAACAAGCTTGATGGGGATAGCATATGCTTTTGGTGTGTCATTTCGACAAAATCCGATGTCATCAGGTTTTAACGAGTCTGACAAAGGAAGAACTCGACGTCTTTTCATGTTTAGAGAGTTTGAAAAGACAGCAGAAAAGGAAACTCCACGGGTGTCCTTTTTCGTAAAGTTGTGTCTCCCGGGCCCGAAAAAGTATAAAATAATGCCCGAAAGAACCGCCCGACCATTACGATCGAGGAGTACTTTTCATAAATAGTGATTCCGACCTGAAAAAGTAAAAAAGCGGTTGAAATCACGTCGTTTCATGACCATTAACGAGTTTGAAACGACAAAACCCGGTAATCTTTTTATGTTTTAACGGTCAATAAAAAGAACTTAAAATGACCGCCCCTTATTAACATTTTACGAGTCAAGAGGAGTAACTCGGCAATCTTTTCCTTTTTAAAAGGTCAGAAAAAGAGCTGAAAGCAGACCTCCATTTTTATTCTCTTTAACGAGTCAAAAGGAAAAAATACTCGGCAATCTTTTCATATTTTACGAGTCTGAAAAGAGCTTAAAGGAGACTCGTCCTAGAGGAACGAGTGGTATAAAGAGTAGCAACTGGTTCCGGTAATGGTGGAACTGCTCAAAACATGTAATGGTCAAGAGGCTGGCTAATAAAACCACTCATCGCTGCGGTTCCTCAGGAAAGGATAAACAACCAAGTGAAAGCATATGGTCGGCCAAAGAGATGGTGGCGATGGAATGAAACAACCAAGGCTCATCTAGCAGAATTTAGCAGATAAAAGGCAATCACGGGATGTGAATCAGGTATGGGTTCATTTTTACACAAGCTTGAACCATATAGAACTTTGCTTGAATTCGGTTTCATGTTTACACAAGCTTGAAACGAAAAACTATGCTTGCTATAAATTTGCATGCCCCCAGCATGATAATGCAAATCGAGGTACATGCCCCCCAAGCTTCATGGCATTCACGGAGTGGATGGAATGAAGGTTCACTTGGAAAGACTCGATTTTGAAAAGGAGGATGCATGCCCCCCGGGCTTCAGTCACGCGCCCAGGTCAGCTGTCGTCATCAAGATGACGGACTGGATGTTGAGGCATTTCCTGTGGAAATAAGACCATTTAGGAATGGTAGATGACTATATGTGAAGTGTGAACCGGGAAACGAAAGTTGGTCTACGACCTTGATCGTCCTTCCTTCGTGCGGAAAACACATCACTCTGAAGAGTGAGGACACAATTGCGCGTATGCGATAAATATAGTCTCGCCCAAGGAGTAAATTGTAATCTAACGGACCTTGGACTACCATGATGCCCATTTGAACGGTCTTCCCTTCTAATGTGATAGGTACATTGGGAAGAATTCCTAAAGGTCGAATGGTTTCTCGATGAAAACCTATAAGGTTTCTCATCTCAGGCAGAAGCAGTGGCGAACCAAGTGCTTCCCAAGTTGTTGAAGAAAGGATGCTCACAGGAGATTCCTCATCAATAATGGTACCGGCCATAACCATTCGGTAGACTTGAACTATAATTCGAAATGGTATGGAAGCTAGTAACCGGGGATTGCCTAGTTGATCCCAATTGAAGGAAACAACTAGGTTGCTTGGAGGTGGGACCGGATAAACGGCCGGATATGACTCTGATGAACTTCCTTCCTGCTGCGAAGGAATGAGAGGGATGCTCACTTGATCATAAGAGTCTGTGTTTATGAATAGAATTTGGACAGTGCGGTCTTCATTCTTTACAGTGATAATATCATCTGAGGATGGAACTTCTGAAGGCAAAACCGGGTCACTTGTCATTTGGACCTCTTGAAAGACCGGGTCACTTGTCATCTGGACCTTTGGACTCTCGTCTGGTTTGGATTTAGATGGTTCATCCTTGATGATAAACACTCCCGGAACAAAGTGGTGCATAGATGATGATCGTAAATCAACACTCTTTCCGACCAGGGACTGGTCTGGAACAGGCTGAGCACAGCCAGGTTCGGGAAGAGAAGGCTGGATCAAAGAGGAATCATGCTTGATCTTTTGGTTAGCGGAGAGATGATCTGCAGTTTCAAAAAGACGCTGATATCCAGCGGGTAGTTGAGGTAAGGGAGCTGACAGACTTTCCAAAAGACGGGAGGCTTCATCCATAAGTGGACAAAGGCGAAGGAGATGATTACCTTCACAAAGTCGACAAGGGAAACGAACCTTCCCTTTTCCCTTACCAGCTGATAAGGTATCGTCAATCTGCGACGACGAGGGGCGAGTCGGGTCACGGGACCATATATCTAGAACCCTGGGAATACCAGGACAATCAGTAAGAAAATGGTCCTCCTTGCATAAGTGACAAGGAAACTTAGCCTTCCGCGGAGGAGCAGAAAGTGGCTTTACTTGAGTTATACTCGGGGTAGATGCGACCTTTCCCTTGGGAGACTTCTTCTTTTTGGTCTTCTTCTTCTTCTTCTTACCCACCTGGTTACTTAAATCCAGAGTTTCACCAGGCGAAGTAGAAGATGAGGACGCAACAATAGGCGAAGAAGGGGAGGGGTCCACCTTGGAATCAACATGATGTTGTTCGGGTGGAGGAGGTGGTGGTGGAACAGGAGTTATCACACTCGAGACCACCGAGTTTGAAAACAACCATACAGGAAAACCGATGGTTAACCCAGGCAAAGACAAAGTTGCGATATACTGAACACCGACATTTCCAACAACAGGAAATGGACGAGGGTTTCCATCAGGGGGAACACCTTGGCCGGTAGGCTCAGGGAAGGATGCCATTGAACGAGAAATAATCTTACTCAAGCTAACGCAAACAAAATCTAATTGGGTAGATGTTATCGTAGCCAGATAAATTTTAGGACGCAAAGACACAACTTGACCTTTTCATGTTTTAAGAGTCGAGAAAAGGACAAAAGATGACTCTAGTCTCCTTCGAATGTTTAATGAGCACGAAGTGACAAGAGGCTCACAGGCACCTTTTCTTTTAAGGAGTCCGAAAAGGATCAAAAGTGACTGCTCTGGAGACTTTAGGCAAAAAGGTTTACCAAACAATCCGTAAAACTGTTTATATACCTCGGCAATCAGATGAAAACCAAGGACTTCCCGTACTGCAGTCAATCTTCCCGAATGCTGTGTTCAGTGCATTACGGCTTGTAAGGCGGCAGACTCGGCTTCCTATGGATAAAGGATGATAGCCTAGTGGGGTCTCCCGTATATACGCGACGGTACGTGGGAGCTCAGTCCGTATTGGCACCTATCGTTTCACCATGGAGGAATCACCCAACCACTCAACGGTAAGCTACCAGGATTAAAGACGCCGGAACACGTCTCTAACCTAGACCTCTAGAATGTTTGCGTTAGGTTCCAATGCGTTGTTATGTTCATTGAGTTTATTTTAAAGTTTATCTTCAATTATGTTTCAGTTTTTTGGTCCTACCGTATGTGATATCTCAAAAGCCTCTTAGATGCAAACTACATGCCAAAACTATACCATTTCATTCAATGAATTCTGTCTACAGGAAGGTTGAGATCTTTACACAAACGAAATGATCACTCAGCAAACAACAAAGATCCTGATGCAGCTAATAACAAGAAATAATTTTTTTTCTTTTTAATAGCAACAAATAACAATAAATGCTAACTAATATGATGCAAAAGATCTTTTGTTTTTCTTTCCTTTAAGATGGCATGATGCATTTAAACAAATCTTAAGAGATATTCACAAGTATACACAATCCAAGTTCACTCAATGAAATAGAACCAATCCTGAAACACCAAAATGAACTATGCAAACAAGGAAAAACACAAAGACTTTCAATGAACCATGTAATCTAAGTTCAAATGAAGTCGAGCAAAATCCAAAGGAGCTAGAAGTGAATCACCCAAAGCATAGAAGACCAAGCTTTAACAAACCACTAGATAGGTGCGGAACACAACCAACAAGTTGACTAGAAAATCAAAAGACCGAAACTTCCCACAGAAGGCTAGACATGCGAAGCCACTAGCTGTTCTAGGGCTGAGATGAAAATCAATAGAAATAAGCAAACAACAGAAGGATAAAGGCCAAAACCAGTCAAACAGAGGTTCAACACACTTCCAGAGGCTGTAAGAGATATAAAAAGATAAAAATTTGGGTCGAAAGAGCTTCCAACCGACACATAGGCAAAATTCACAGAGCTGGCGCGACTGTCAGCCTGCAACTTGCGCTACCAAAAGATTGGCGCGAGTTGCTGTTGGGCAACATGCGCCAACTGGCGCAACTGTCAGAATAAAAACCGCGCCAACTAAGCTTGCCGGCTAAAAAAAATAAATAACACGACCCCAGGTCGGGCCGACAGTGCTCAGATGGATCAAACAGTAAATAACAATCTCAAAACTGACCCAGAAAGCTCATTCACTCAAGCCAGCAAGAGAAAATTAACATGCAAGACAAATTCCAAATAGCTGATCCCCAGCGGAGTCGCCAAATTGTTGGATAGGTAAATCCCCTCTGCGGATAGAGGCGATCCCACTAGCCTAAAACAGAACTAGCCACAATCGATTCACGCTGCCACGCAAGTTCCTAGTTGTACATTAAAGGTGAATTAAGAAGACCAACCTGGAATCCAACGCTATAGTCGAAGCAGAGTTGGTATTCCCGCTCCCTCGCTCCGGCAGGCCACAATCCTTGCGATCCTTGCAAACGGACACCTGCACATGCAAAGGAAGAAACAAAGACAAGCATAAAATCCACCAAGGCACAACTATATTTCAATCAGAAAGGAAATAAATCAAACATCACTATAATAGATAATGAGATTGGAACCATAACAGCAGTCGTTCATTAATAAATAATAGACAGGAATGGTTACAATCAAGGTTCTGACGTTCAACCTCTCCTCTGGCTGGGCGAGCAACTATATGTATCTTGTAATGTACCTCCTCTCCGGCAGCATAACCTCTCTATGCTTCACTATCACTCACGATAAGCGTAATCACAACTAGCATTCCTCCAAAAACTAGCTTGTCTAATGCATGAGGACAAATATTTGTAGATGGAGAAGGGAGAAAGATTCAATGAACCAGGACACCCATTGTGGATTGGCATTATCTCTGAAAAGCCACTGTGGATAGATGTCGAGGATAGATGATGACTCTCGACCTCTATCAGATGGATTTTTCCCTCAAAAGACTTTGTGATCTGAAGGGAAAAAACAGATGGGCGTGCGTTTAGCAAAAATCATTACCAAACTGGGCTGGCGCGGGTGTTGTTTTGTGATAGAGCGCCAATGGTCGCGCCCTCTTTTGAGGATCTCAGTGATTGGCGCGGGTAAGATACTTGTGGACCTGCGCCAATGGAAAAAGAGTACTTTTCAGGGAGAATTTGCAGAAGGTGTCTTCATGGAACATGAAGTACATACTCAGGGGAACATAATGCAAGTGTTTTTGGGTTATGTCACTGTTCACAGGTCCCGGAATTCGTCCTCCAATGTATGGGAACGGGGCGATAGGGACGGTGACCAATGGTGACAAATTACTGTGTAACAAAAGGCATAGAAGGTGTAGAGCCGCGATGTCGACGAACTTTGGCATAGAAGACTTGGCCATTTGCATCATGGCGCTTTGAAGATCATGCAACAGATTACCACAAGCCTCCCCAAAGGAGCACTAGAGCAACATGACACATGCAAAGGGTGTACCTTGGGGAAGTACACAAAAGCCACTTTCCATGATTGGGACAACAGAGCACATGCAGTCCTTGAAAGGATCCACTCTGATGTTTGTGGACCTTTCTCGACAACCTCCACTACCAGGCACAAGTATTTTGTCATCTTTATTGATGACTACTCGCGGAAGTGTTGGATATTATTCATGTGGAAGAAGGATGATACTTTCTCCAAGTTCTTAGAGTTCAAGGCACTGGTGGAGAAAGAAATGGGCAAGAAGGTGAAGGTTCTCAAGAGCAATAATGGAGGTGAGTATGTGTCGAATGAGTTTAAAAATTTATGTGAAAAATAAGGCATTTGACGAGAGTTGACAACACCCCACAACCACAATAGAATGAGGTGTCTGAGAGGAAGAACTGAAGCATTGTGGGAGAATCACAAGCAATGTTGCATGACCAAAGCCTAACTATGCACTTGTGTGCTGAAGCATGCAGCGCAACAATTTATTTGAAAAACAAGAGTCCTCATCGGATTCTTGGCATGATCACAGCAAAGGAGGCTTTATTGGGGAGGAAGTTGCATGTGTCACACCTCACGATCTTTGGAGCCTCTGTCTATTGCCATGTCTCCAAAGAATCAAGGAAGAACCTAGAGCTGACAACAGAGTTAGGGGTATTTGTGGGTTACTCAAACACTCCCCACAACTACTATGTGTATTTTCCATCGCTCAAAATAATAGTTGTGTGACGGGATGTAAAATTTGATGAAGACAAAGCAATGTGGTGCTCTCTTGAGAGGGAGCTTCAAATCCCACCAAAGGAGGAGCTTTCAGTTCAAAAGGAGGAACCTTAGGATGTTGTGGAGTAGCCACAATTTGAGGAGTAGAGAGTGGAGGCAACCACTCAAGCATAATCATCTAGAAAAGGTAGGAAGAAAACCATGGAAGCTGAGAGACTTGTGCAAGATGCAAGAGGGAATGTGGGTGCTCCTTCATATCAGCGGAGGCGGAAAAGATCACCAGATCAGTACACTAGCTACATGGCTCTAATGATTGAGCTAGTAGAGACTGAGCCATCCTCTTTCGAGGAAGCAGTAGAACAACCAGTATGGGTTGATGCAATGGTGGAGAAGTACGAATCCATTGTGAATAAAAGTGTTTGGGAAGTGGTCCCAAGACCAACAGATAAATCAATTGTGTGTTCGATATGGATCTTCAAGGTGAAGCAGGTAGAAAATGGAACCATAAAAAAGTACAAGGCCATATTTGTGGAAAAGGGGTACTCTCAGGTGGAGGGGATTGACTATGAGGAGACTTTTGCTCTTGTAGCAAGGTACTAATTCATTAGATCAATCCTTGCTTTAGTTGCACATATGGGGTGGAAGATCCACCATATGGATGTGAAAATAGCATTCCTCAATGGAGTTGTTGAGGAGGTGTATATCAAGCAAGAAGAATGCTTCGAGACTTTTGATTAAGAGTCTCATGTATGAAAACTCAAGAGAGCGTTGTATGGTCTCAAGCAAGCACCCCGTGCTTGGTACACGAGGATCGATAGCTATCTCACCGGTTTGGGCTTCACCAAAAGTGAAGCAAATGCAAACCTCTATAATATTTTGGTAGAAGGTAAATTTTTGATTATTGTTTTATATGTTAATGACTTGATCCTTACTAGTGATGAGCAGCTAATCAGATCTTGCAAGGAGGACTTTGCAAGAGATTTCTAGATGAAGGACATGGGTCTCATGCACTACTTCCTTGGTTTGGAAATATGGCAAGGTGATGGGGAATTGTTTATCTCTCAGTGTAAGTATGCCAACGAGATACTTCAGAGGTTCTGCATAGACAAGTGAAAACCCATGGAGACTCCTCTAGCGACCAACTAGAGGAAAGAGGATTCCACTTTAGGTGAGGAAGCGGATGTGATTGTTTACCAGCAGTTAGTGGATTCACTCATGTATCTTGTGAACACACGACCATACATGTACTTTGCAGTCAACCAACTGATTCAAGTTATGGTTAGGGCAACCAAACTTTTTTGGAGGGAAACAATGCATGTTCTACGGTACCTTAGAGGCACTTCTACTCAGTTTGGAATTTGGTATAGACGAACAGAGGAAGTGAAGTTGTGTGGCTTCACTGATGTAGATTGGGTGGGAAGTCCATCAAGCCATAAGAGTACATCAACTGGAATTTTCAGTGTTAGGTCTATAGTAGTTTCTTGGTACAGTAGGAAGCAGATACTAGTGGCACTCAACTTAGCAGAAGCAGAATACATGGTTGCAAGTCAAGAAACATGTGAGGCGACCTGGATGAAAAATATACTTGTTGGCTTGTTTAGTCAGATGATGTATCCTACTGATTTACTGTGATAATTAAAGTTGTATCAAACTCTCCGAGAAGCACATTTTTCATGATCGATCCAAGCATATTGATATCCAGTATCACCATCTACGGGATTGTGTGCAAATGTTGTTGTTGTACATTCCAACAAAGGAACAAGATGGTAATATTTTGACAAAGGACTTGCCAAGAGGGAAGTTCAAGTTTGATAGGTGTAGGATAGGGGTCGTTGAGAATTCCTTTGTTACTGAGAGGAAGTGTTGAAAATGCAACAAGAAAATCTAGTTTTGACTTTGCCTTGGTCAAACTAGATTAAAATTTGAATTTCTATTTCCGTAGAAAACTTGGAGGTAGTTAATTGAGGTGACATGGCACTTGTCACTCAGTTAACTCAGTAAATTAGAGTTGGGGAAGCTTGAGTTCAGTTCAGTATGCTTGATTTCTAATTTGTAGCAATCTATTTTAGTTAATTTGAGCTATTGTCAGTTTAACTAGTTCTAACTGTCAGAAGAACTAGTGGAGGTCAAGTTGTGGAAGTGGAACTTCAACCACACTCAGTGATCAACCAGTTAACTGATCAACCAACCCAAAATAATTTTTGCATGCATAGAATTTGAGTTACCTATTTGAGATGGAGATTCCAAGGTAGCGTACTATCAGCTGTAGCATATTCCAATGGGTACAGGTGGTGCATGCGGTCAAAGGAACACCTAAGGGAATTGAGAAATTCCATGGTGTGGAATTCCTAAAATATAGGGGAAATTTCCCAAGGGAACAACGCAAGGAAATAAGAGCTTGGAGGGCTTGAAAACTGACTAAGTGTTGGCCATAGTCAATCAATCAGGTAGAGGGATAAACTATGCACTTGTAGGGTGTGCTCAAGCTTGAGCAAGCATATGTATTTCTTTTTCTCTTCTCTTATTAATGCAATATAGAGAGTAAGGGGTTTTGAGTAGTTTCTTTCTCCTAAATAAATCTATGTTCATGTGTGATGTTTCCATTTGCATGTCTATGATTCTTATAAATATATAGTCAAGGGTTTAGTGTCATGCTCTTGGAACTTATCAATTAAAGATCTAGAAGAACAATTTTTTATCGAGTTTTCTCTCAAGAGGTGAGAGGTTTTGGCCTTGCCTGGAGGAGCCTATATTTTGTGTCACTTGTCTTTATTTTTATAATTTTCTTGATTAAAAGAAAACACCAATAAGCTAACCAAGTGAAAGATCATAAGTAAAATAAGAACAAGCATATCACAAGAAATTATCAAGCAGAGAAATTATTAACATTGAATGCCCTAGATTTCTCAACATGGTATCAGAGCTAAGGTGTTGAAGTCAAGAAAGGGCAGACAAAGCAAGATGACACACAAGAATCAATCTTCAAAGGAGAAATCAAAGCACAAGATATCAAGAAGGGAAATCTAGATCCTCAACAAACCAAAAACCTAGATCAAAAGCAAGAATCTTGAAATCATCTTCAAGAAGGAAGCAAAAACCCTAGAAGCATTTTAGATATCATCACATCATCAAAGGAAGTGAAGGCTCTAAGAAAGATTGAATTAAAAGTCAGTCCTCTCTCTCTTGAAGCAAAGATATCATAGAAGGCAATCCTCCCTCTCCAAAATACTTGAAGCAAGAAGCAACAAGTTCATCATCAAAGTTGAAGATTTGATCTTCTCAAGTAAGTACCTCTTATTATAATACAATCTAGGAAAATGACTTCATGTTTTAAGGAAGATCAAAAGCTGGTTGGGGCATCAAAATTCCTTGCTTGGAAAAATAGGATATACATTGTCCTTGAAGTAAATGAAGTCATTGATCATGTTCATGGGAAAGTCTCCAAGCCATCCGAAGAATGAGCATTATCGAAATACATGAAAAAGGATCTCAAGGCTCAAAAGATACTCAAGGAATCCATCAAAGATTCACTTATTTCCTATGTGGCAAAGCTAGAAACATCTAAACAAATATATGATAAGCTGGAAGAACTTTTCTCTAGAAGAATGGGTAGAAAAGATCTTAACTCTTAGATATGAACTTCATAAGTTGAAAATAGATGAAGGGATATCATCATGCCTCTCTAAGGCATCTCAAATAAAAGAAAAACTGAAGGATCTAGGAGACAAAGTATCAAATAACGAAATACTCTTAGCAATTCTAAATGCATTAACTGATGAACAAGGTAACCTCATTTCCTCTAGAGAAGAGGAAGTAATCCCATACATCAAGTTATGGTCTCTCGTCAAAGTAGAAGGAGACAAGATGAAGAATTGAAGTAAAGAAAGATCATGAAGAAGGAAACAATTAGTGTCAAAACGAAAAGAAAGATTTGAAAGGTTTGGGAAGAAAAGGAAGAACATGGCTAAAGTAAGATGCTACGGTTTTCACAACTTTGGACACTACAAAAAAGATTGTCCTAATCAGAAGAGGGGCAGGGAATAAGACTACTCTACTTACAAAGTAAAAGAACCTGAGACAAAGAAGCGTAAGAAGGAAGAAGCTAAAAGATGACTAAGGTGATATTCTTCATTAAAAGGTTTCTTTCACTTGTAATTTATAGGTAGGAAGAAATGTAAAAATAGATAAGATGCATTAGAAGAAAGCATCGTGATAAAAGAATTAGAAGTAAGAGCTCGTGACATGGGAAGAAAGTATGCCTGGTCCAAATCCTACTAATTAGGAAACTCTTAGGAAACCTCATGAGTATTTATAAGAAGCAAAATATCATCATTGACTGGGATCATCTTAGAAGAAAACATCTACCAGATGAGGACATAAAATATCCTCAAGTTTCTCTGATAGAATTCTCATCAAAGGACTCACCAATAGAGAAAGGAAGCAAAAGTTTTTCATTAAGGCCCAAGGGATCCCAACTTGTGGGATTGAAGGAATAATATGATGACACAATAAGGATAGAAAGTGTGAAGGATAAAGTCCCTTTGGATGAAGCTAGTATAGGAAGTCTGGATGACCAAAAGAAAAATGAGGTATGCTCACACGGATTATTATGAAATTCATATGGTTACAATATGATCTAGTGAAGAAAGGATCTCCTCCTTCTAGGTATTGCAGAAGAGCATAAGTCACACTAGATGAAATCAACATAATATATGCAACATAAGGAAGCTAACTACAATCAAGATTGGAAGCTTCTGGGAATGAAGTGTGTGAAAAGAAAGGAAGAGATCATGATAATATACAATGATGATAGAAGGCATTCAAAGTCCAAGAAGATTTGACTAGAATATCTCCTGGAAGAAGTCGGAAAAAGATAGAGACCCTTGACACTGAATATATGTGGAAGATGTGTCAATCTGCATGCAGGATGCCGATACTTACAAGAAGATGTCATCGTGAAAGATCATCAAAAAGGTAATTCTAATTTGAAGTGTACATAGATTATTTTTTGAACTAACATCTGGTCAGGCTTATTTAGAACTGTAAAAGGGAAGATATGTGAATAACTTCCTAGAAAACCATATGGAAAGATGTAATGTTCTTCCATAAATATGGCATGAAAGCAGAATGACATGAAGCAAAGCCAGATGGAAAATTTGATGGATCACTTTCTGATGAGTTAGGGACATGACTAACTCATGGACAAAAGTGATGGATGATCTGTGCCCTATATACAGAAGTTCCGAAAAGTTGAAGGCTCCTTAAAAGAAATTCATGACATCGAAGATATGAGCTCTTCATGCAACCAAGTGTTCTATAGGTCCCTAGTTAAGAGGGAGCCTGAGAAGAAGTTTCTTACTTGGAAGAAACTTGGAAATTTCTAAGTCGTAAGCTTAGGTACATTCCTTTGTGATAGGAATGGGTACATCAAAGGAATAAAATCTCCTGGTATAAGAAGGATGATAGACATGTTGTTTTGTGCTTCACCTGAGAAGTCAGAATGGAGGATTGCATAATCATTTGGCATTCGATGATCTGGTGGGATGAGTTAGGGAATCCCATGGAAGAGTAGTCATGGGGGACCGATATTCTTTTGGGGTCTGGGAGTCCAAGAAAGGAATAGTCCTCATGGAGCATATATTGAGAGAACCTGAGTGGGGTATGTTATAAGAGAGACAATGATAAAGATGTCTATAAATAATTTGTCTCACCAAAATTTTTCTCTATGGATAGAGCTGTTAGTCAAGGCCTTGATATATAAATGTTGGTTGGTATGATGCTATATAAATGAGTTACAAATCTGAATTCTTCTTAAGAGAAATTATTTAGATTGAGAAAGTCCAAGGTACCATTATGAATACCTCCCTAGTTAAGAGGGAGTGTTGAAAAAGTGTAACTAGGTTCAGTCTTCATAATGACATGTAATTATGATTTTATGTAAAGAGATGTAAATAAGAAAAATGAAATTATTATATTGACTTGCTTCATGGGTTTCAAGGGAAAGGAATTTTGTTTTTGAGTCAAGACTCCCATTGAGAGTCTTTAGGGTTTATTCATCTAGTCATTAAAGAGTCATTGTCATGTAAATCAAGTCATGTTACACTTGGCAAAAGGTAAATATTGTCTATGTAAAGTGTTCTCCAAGAAATTTTCACCAAACCCTTTCAAGTTGGCCTACAAACTATGAGGAAGTTTCAAGATGAAGCTGTCCTAAACTCTAGTTGTCAAGTTGGCCTAAGGAGCAACGAAGAAGGGTATATATAGCCCTACTCGACCTCATTTGGAAATACACAATTCGAACAAGTATTCATTGGAAAAGTGTGAAGAAGAAGGCAGAAGAAAGAGGGTTAGAAGAAGGATGAAGAAGGAGCAACAAAAGAGGAGGACGAATAGTCTTCTGGGATATCATTTACTAGGGATAGCGAAGATTCTTTTGGGAAGTGCAAAGTCTGGGAAGTAGAATATTCTTGAAGTGCGAAGTCTGGGCAGCAAAAACTTTTGGGTAGTGTAAAGTTTGGGCAGCAGATTCTTCTGGGGAGGCAAGAGAGGCTAAGGTTCTCTCTAGAATAACTAGAGACCAAGATTCTATAGGGAAGCTATGGAGGTGCAGTGCAACGAGATAGAGACCAAGTTTCTCTAGAAGGAAAGACAAAGAATGGAGGAACATATCAAGGTGGGTGACAAATGTCTTGGAAGGATACTATAATCAAGGGTTCAATGTCATGGTCTTGGTACTTATCAATTAAAGATCTAGAAGAACAATTCTATCGGGTTTTCCTCTTAAGAGGTGAGAGGTTTTGGCCCTAGCTGGAGAAGCCTATATTTTGTGTCACATGTCTTTATTTTGATAATTGTCTTGATAAAAATAACACACTAATAAGCTAACAAAGTGAAAGATCATAAGTAAAATAAGAACACGAATATCACAAGAAATTATCAAGTAGAGAAATTGTTAACATTGATTGCCCTATATTTCTCAACATGGTATCAGAGCTAAGGTGTTGAAGTCAAGAAAGGGCAGACAAAGCAAGCTGACACATAAGAATAATTCTTCAAAGGAGGAATCAAAGTAAGTAAAAGGATATCAAGAAGGAAATCTAGATTCTCACCAAACCAAAACCCTAGATTGAAAGCAAGAATCTTGAAATCATCTTCAAGAAGGAAGAAAAAACCCTAGAAGCATTTCAGATATCATCACATCATCAAAGGAAGTGAAGGATCTAAGAAAGATTGAATTAAAAGTCAGTCCTCTCTCTCTTGAAGCAAAGATCTCATAGAAGGCAGTCCTCCCTCTCCAAAATATTTGAAGCAAGAAGCAACAAGTTCATTATCAAAGTTGAAGATTTGATCTTCTCAAGTAAGTACCTCTTATTATAATACAATCTAGGAAAATGACTTCATGTTTTAAGGAAGATCAAAATCTGGTTGGGGAATCAAACTTCCTTGCTTGGAAAAATAGGATACGCATTGTCCTTGAAGTAAATGAATTCATTGATCATGTTCATGGGAAAGTATCCAAGCCATCCGAAGAACGAGCATTATCAAAATACATGAAAAAGGATCTCAAGGCTCAAAAGATACTCAAGGAATCCATCAAAGAGTCACTTATTTCCTATGTGGAAAAGCTAGAAACATATAAAGAAATACATGATAAGCTGGAAGAAATTTTCTCTAGAATCAAGGCAGAAAATATCTTAACTCTTAGATATGAACTTCATAATTTGAAAATAGATGAAGGGATATCATCATACCTCTCTAAGGTATCTCAAATAAAAGAACAATTAAAGGATATAGGAGACATAGTATCAGATAACGAAATACTCTTAGCAATTCTAAATGCATTAGCTGATTAACACAGTAACCTCATTGCCTCTAGAGAAGAAGAAGCTATCCCATACATCAAGTTATGGTCTCTCGTCAAGGCAGAAGGAGACAGGATGAAGAATGAAAGTAAAGAAAGATCAGAAAGAAGGAAACAATTAGTGTTAAAACAAAAAGAAAGATTTGAAAGGTTTGGGAAGAAAAGGAAGAACATGGCTAAAGTAAGATGTTATGGTTGTCACAACTTTGGACACTTCAGAAAAGACTGTCCTAATCACAAGAGGGGCAGAGAAGAAGACTACTCTACTTATGAAGTAAAAGAAAATGAGACAAAGAAGCATAATAAGGAAGAAGATAAAAGATGACAAAGGTGATCTTCTTCAATAAACTATTTCTTTCACTTATAAGTTATAGGTAGGAAGCAATGTAAAAACAGATAGGACGCATTAGAAGGAAGCATCGTGATAAAAGCATTAGAAGTAAGAGCTCGTGACATGGGAAGAAAGTATGTCTGGTCCAAATCCTACTAATTACGAAACTCTTAGGAAACATCATGAGTATTTATAAGAAGCAAAAGCTCATCATAGAAGAAAACATCTGCCAGATGAGGACATAAAATATCCTCAAGTTTCTTTGATAGAATTCTCATCAAAGGACTCACCGATAGAGAAAGGAAGAAAAAGTTTTTCATTAAGGAATTCCAACTTGTGGGATTCAAGGAATAATATGATGACACAACAAGGAAAGTAGGTCTGAAGGATAAAGTCCCTTCAGATGAAGCTACTACAGGAAGTCTAGATGACCGAAAGAAAAATGAGGTATGCTCACATGGATTATTATGAAAGTCATATGGTTACAATATGATCTAGAGAAGAAAGGATCTCCTCCTCCTAGGTATTGCAGAAGAGCATAAGTCACACTAGATGAAATCAACATAATATATGCAACATAAGGAAGCTAACTACAATCAAGATTGGAAGCTTCTGGGAATGAAGTGTGTGAAAAGAAAGGAAGAGATCGTGATAATATACAATGATGATAGAAGGCATTCAAATTCCAAGAAGATTTGACTAGAATATCTCCTGAAAGAAGTCGGAAAAAGATAGAGACCCTTGACACTGAATATATGTGGAAGATGTGTCAATCAACATGCATGATGCTGATACTTACAGGAAGATGTCACAGTGAAAGATCATCACAAAGGTAATTCTAATTTGATGTGTACATTGATTATTTTTTGAGCTAACATTTGGTTGGGCTTATGTAGAACTGTAAAATGGAAGATCTGTGAATAAATTCCACGTAGACCATATGGAAGGATGTAATGTTCTTCTGGAAATATGGCATGAAAGCAGAATGACATGAAGCAAAGCCAGATGGAAAATTGGATGGATCAAATTCCAATGAGTTAGGGACATGACTAACTCATGGACAAAAGTGATGGATGATCTGTGCCCTATATACAGAAGTTCCCAAAAGTTGAAGACTCCTTAAAATAAATTCATGACATCGAAGAAAGGAGCTCTTCATGCAGCTAAGTGTTCTATAGGTCCCTAGTTAAGAGGGAGCGTGAGAAGAAGTTTCTTACTTGGAAGAAACTCAGAAATTTCTAAGCCGTAAACTTAAGTACATTCATCTGTGATAGGAATGGGTACATCAAAGGAATAAAATCTCTTGGTATAAGAAGGAGCGATAGACATGTTGTTATGTGCTTCACCTGAGAAGACAAAATGGAGGATTGTGTAATCATTTGGCATCTGATGCTCTGGTGGGATGAGTTAGGGAATCCCATGGAAGAGTAGTCGTGGGGGACCGATATTCTTTTGGGGACTGGGGAGTCCAAGAAAGGAATAGTCCTCATGGAGCATATCTTGAGAGAACTCGAGTGGGGTATGTTCTGAGAGAGACAATGATGAAGATGTCTATAAATCATTTGTCTTGCCAACATTTTTCTCTATGGATAGAGTTGTTAGTCAAGGCCTTGCTATATAAATGCTGGTTGGTATGATGCTATACAAATGAGTTACAAATCCAAATTCTTCTTAAGAGAAATTCTTCAGATTGAGAAAGTCCAAGGTACCATTATGAATACCTCCCTAGTTAAGAGGGAGTGTTGAAAATGTGTAACTAGGTTCGATCTTCTTAATGACATGTAATTATGATTTTATGTAAAGAGATGTAAAGAAGAAAAATGAAATTATTATATTGACTTGCTTCATGGGTTTCATGAGGAAGGAATTTTGTTTTTGAGTCAAGGCTCCCATTGAGAGTCTTTACGATTTATCCATCTAGTCAAAAAAGAGTCATTGTCATGTAAATGAAGTCATGTTACACTTGGAAAAAGGTCAATATTGTCTATGTAAAGTATCCTCCAAGAACTTGTCAACAAACCCCTTCAAGACGGCCTACAAACTATGAGGAAGTTGTAAGATGAAGTCGGCCTAAACTCTAGCTGTCAAGTCGGCTTAAGGGGCAAAAAAGAAGGGTATATATAGCCCTACTCGGCCTCATTTGGAAATACAAAATTCGAACAAGTATTCACTCGAAAAGTGTGAAGAAGAAGGTAGAAGAAAGAGGGCTAGAAGAAGGAGAAACAAAAGAGGAGGACACAGATTATTCGGGGATATCATTTACTAGGGACAACAAAGATTATTTTGGGAAGGGCGAAGTTTGGGCCGCAGATTCTTCTGGGGCAGCAAGAGAGGCCGAGGTTCTCTCTAGAAGAACTAGAGACTGAGATTCTCTAGGGAAGCTGTGGAGGTGCAGTACAACGAGATAGAGACTGAGTTTCTCTAGGAGGAAAGATGAAGAAGGGAGGAACAGATCAAGGTGGGTGACAAGTGTCTTGGAAGGATACTATAGTCAAGGGTTCAGTGTCATGGTCTTGGTACTTATCAATTGAAGATCTAGAAGAAGAATTTTATTGGGTTTTCCTCTCAAGAGGTGAGAGGTTTTGACCCCGAGTGGAGAAACCTATATTTTGAATCACTTGTATTTATTATGATAATTGTCTTGATGAAAAAAACACACTAATAAACTAACAAATAAGTAAAAGAAGAACAAGCATATCACAAGCAATTATCAAGAGAAATTATTAACGTTAAATGCCCTAAATTTTTCAACACTAAAAATATTCTAAAATATTCCATGAAAGATAAATCCCTACCATCCACCTAATAATTATCAATAATTAAATTAAAATATTAGAAACCCTATTTCCAAATAAACACATCACATAATTAATAAATTCTTAAATAATAATAATGTTGATTATTTTTTTAAGACATGTGAATAGGAAAAAAGCAAAGAGAAGATTGACCACCTCCTCTTCATTAATTGGCATTCATTATGAATTATCGCTTTCAAAACCCATCTACGACCACCGGTGACATGATGATGTATTATCGTGAAACGCCTGGGAGTTAGAAGCATTCATTGCGTCTATCGGCACTAAAATTTTCCATTTGAAAACGTGGTCCGAGTCTAAAGTGACAGCTGGAATGTGTTGGAATAATATGATTATTTAATTTAAATTAAATTATTTAATTATATATATTGAATTATATAAATTTCTCCATGGATATGAAAATTTTAAAAAGTTGTGAAATTATACGGCAACCTTAATTTATAATTTCAAATGTTATCACTATCTAGATCATGATTATCCTTTCCAAAGCTATCCGCTTTAAGTTTCTAGTTTTTTTTCATATGATTCCGGCTTGCCCGTTCGCCACTTTACAAGCTACAAATAATGTTTAAAAAGTAAATGGGGCAAGTAATATTCTCATAATTATTGCCTAGAAGTGAACTAAATTTTTTTCTTTTCAAAAATTCATTTTGGCAGCAATATTTATTCAAATATTATCGTGATCAAATAATTACAGATTATGATAAGTTCAAATTTCACTCGAAGGGATGAGGGAGCCAATTTTGCGATCTCTGATCAAATAGTTACATATTTGTGAAAATAGTAGAGTTTAGGTTTCTGTAATCCAGATCAAGTTTACAAAAGATTTTTTGGCAAAGATCACATGAAACATCATTTGTCAACGCATTTCAAACCAACCAGTGTGGTTCATCGTGAGAACAAGTTGAAGAAACAGATCCAACTTAGCAAGTTAAATACACTTTTGCAGAACCTCCAACGACTAAAATTTGAGGAAATTATTTTTGAAATGTTAAAATATATTTATTTTAAATCAATTTCTCATTATTTTGATTATAATATTCTATTAATAAATATATATTTTTTCCATCCAATATTACCAACATTAAAATCAACTTAATATAAGCCTAACCTAGTTTAAAAAAAGAAAGGAGAGATAAGATTTAAAGAAAAAGAAAAAAGAGATAAGATTTAAAAAGATTAGGCGAGTCGCGCAATAATTTGAATTCAAATTCAAATGGTATTCCAACGGAATATCCGTGATCTGCTAACGTCATCCATAACGCCATCGATTTTTAAGGCTTCCGTCAATATCTGTCATTGACCATTCTGTTGTCTTATCAGGTGTTAACTCTTCCAATGATTTAGATGACAGCCAATTTTTTTAGATGGAAAGGCCAATAATAGAAAGTTGAAACATGTGACTGTATAATTAATTTACAAAGGCATACTGTGCAACCAATCATTCACGCTCATTAATGCCGTTAAATCATTAACCCTCATTAAATGCTGTCCACAATAGTGTTTTTACTGAGCAATAGTGGTGTATATATAGCAATGGCAATTACTATTAACATTACACAATAATAACCACCAGATTTCCGGATATTGTGGTTACTGAGCAATTGAGCTTGCTATATCTGAGGACACGAGGACGACGAGATCATTTTTGCTACCCTCTAAATAATTAGAATCCACCATTCAGTGTCTTATCTTATGTCGTGGAAACCAGAGTTGTATATCGATTCCCTTTGCATGCTTCACCTACTTAAAGCTGTGTCAGATCATTTCATTTAGATGATATATGATTCTTCGGGCAAGCAAATTCGCCCGTTTAGAGGCGCAAACTTCTCAATGCACGGGGATTTCGTCTCCTCTGATGCAGGTTTGCTCTGTAATGGATTATTTTCGCTTTTCATTTTCGTTTCTTAATTATTTTCTGCCATGAAAGAGAAGATTATAACAGATTAGGATTTAGCGCTACAATCCTGTAAAATTTGCAATTATTGGCCTGTAATTTCAGACTGTGTGGTTCGTTAATGCTGAAGATCGGTATTTAGTTTTACTTATGCTTTTCAAGCAATTGGCTATTTGAGAGTGATTTGCAGTCTGTGCCCGCTTGTTTTTCGGTACCAACTCGATCATCTAGAGCTCTGGATCAGATTAAAAGCAGAAAAACTCATACTATGTTGGAGAGACAGATGTCCACTATTAGAATATAGGGATAATATTGAAAACATAATGTCATGGTATTAGTTTGTTTAAGTTTAGTCACAATCCAAAACCATGGATCCGTGCCTGTGAAATAGGTCCAGCTGTCCTTAATGGTTCGTCCAGTAAAGACAGATTCAGGGTAATACATAGGATAGAAGTTTTTGGGCACTTGGCTCTCAAGCTATTTAATGTTATAGGCAATTTCACCATTAGAAAGAAGATAATCCTAGAGTAAATCCCAAAATTCTAAGTTACAATGTTGGTGGTATCATTGGATGTCACTTGTCTTCTAAGATGCTTCATGCTGTCGAAACTCTGCATTTGTTTGAAAGCATCATGCTGTCGAAACTCTGCATTTGTTTGAAGTTGGGACAAAGTATCCCAGTTGTCTATATACTTCAGATTGAAAGCATCATGCTGTCGAAACTCTGCATTTGTTTGAAGTTGGGACAAAGTATCCCAGTTGTCTATATGCTTCAGATCTCTCGTAAGTCCTTTATTTGACATGTGTCCGCCTTTTACTCTTGAATTTTGTCATTAGGTTGGTGTAGGGTGATGACTATCAATCCTCTTGGTATCCTTTACAATGGTCTTTGGAGCTAATCAAGAATGTCAGAAAATAGACTTATCAGTAGGCTTTACAGTGTCTTACTATTAGGGCTCGTTAAGCTCAAATGGTGATTAAGGCCCCAATACCCTGCTCCTGGATTCCTCCCGGAGAGTACGGTGGCGAGTAATAGCAGAGGGAGTGAAGGAAAATGGACAGGGGCACCATCCATGCTTCAGCTCCGATAAATAAATTGCTCCGATTGGGCAGTTGGCTCTCAAGCTATGTACTGTTATAGACAGTTTTACCATTAGCAAGAAGATAATCCTAGAGTAAATCCCGAAGCTCTAAGTCACAAAGTTAGCGGTATCATTGGATATCACTTGTTTTCTAAGATGCTTCATGCTGTCGAAACTCTGCATTTGTCAGAAGTTGAGACAAAGAATACCAGTTGTTTATATACTTCAGATCTCTCGTAATTCCCTTCTCTGACATGTGTGGGCCGTTTACTCTCGACTCTTATCATCAGGTTGCTGTATGGAGATGACTATCAATCCTGTCACTATCATTTACAATGTTCTTTGGAGTTATTCAAGAATGCCAGAAAATGGGACTTATCAGCAGGCTTTACAGTGTCTTATTAGTAGGGCTCAATAGGCTCAAATGGTGATTAAGGCCCCAATCCCCTGTTGCTGGGTTCCTCCAGGAGAATACAGTGGCCAGTAGTAGTAGAGGAAGTGAAAGAAAATCCGGGTCTCTAGAGAGGAATTTCTCCTTAAGATAATAGGAGAGGAGCGTCATCCCTGCTTCAGCTCGGGTAAATTGCTCTGATTGGGCACTTGGCTCTCAAGCTATGTATCGCTAGAGGCAATTTTAGCATTAAAACGAAGATAATCCTAGTGTAAATCCCGAAGTTCTAAGTCGCAAAGTTAGTGGTGTCGCTGGATGTTTCTTGTCTTGTAAGATGCTTGATGCTTGCGAAACTCTGCATTTGTTTGAAACTGGCACAAAGAATACCAGGTGTCTATATAATTCAGATCTCTAGTAAATCCCTCGTTTGACTGTGCGAGCGTCTTTACTCTGGACTCCCGTCATTGGGTTGGTATTTGGAGATGACTGTCATTTCTCTTGCGATCCTTACAATGATCTTTACAGCTATTCAAGAATCTCAGAAAATAGGACTTATCAGTAGGCTATACAATATCTTATAAGTAGGGTTCACTAGGCTAAGTGGTAATGAAGGCCCTGATCCCCTGTTGGTAGGTTCCTCCCACAACGTATAGGAGAGTATAGTGGGCAGTAATAGCAGAGGAGGTGAAAGAAAATCCGAGTATCTAGAGAGGAATTTCAGCTTAAGATAATACGATAGGGGCATCATCCCTGTTTCAGCGCCTGTAAATTGCTCTGATTGGGCACTTGGCTCTCAAACTAGGAATTGTTATAGGCATTTTCACCATTAGAAAGAAGACAATCCTGGTGTAAATCTCAAAATTATAAGTTGCAAAGTTAGTGGTATCATTGGATGTCGCTTATCTTCTAAGATGCTTCATGCTTGTGAAACTCTGCGAAATTGGGACAAAGAATACTAGTTGTCTGTATACTTCAGATCTCTCGTAATTTCCCCGTTGGACTATCTGAGCCTCTTTACTCTTAACTCTTGTCATTAGGTTGGTATTTCGAGATGACTGTCATTTCTCTTGCAACTCTTTAAAATGGTCTTTGGAGCTTTTCAAGAATCTAAGAAAATTGGACTTATCAGTAGGCTATACAATATCTTATAAGTCGGGCTCACTAGGCTCAAATGGTGATTAAGGCTCCATTCCCCTGTTGCTCGGATCCTCCCCTGCCACAGAGTACGGTGGATAGTATTAGCAGAGGAAACGAAAGAAAATCTGGGTCTCTAACCATTATCTCTGCTTCAGTTATGGTAAATTTCTCTGATTGGATTGTAACTTTGATACAAGTATGCTGGAAACAAGGTTTAAAGTAAATTTCTGTAAATGCTAGACCACGATCTAAATTGCATGGTCGTTTGGCCCTGCGAAGCTGAAGGGCTATCTGGAAGTAACTTATGCCAATTTTCTGTTTCCATTGTTCAGTTTGGAATCTTTGGATTACAAGGATTGAAATTTGCTATCACTCTGTTCCTTCATAAAATGAGAAAGTGGATTGCTTAGTTTTTCCTTTGACAGGTCATCCTGGTTTTAGAGTAAGCTAACATGTTAATCTGTTCACTCTGTTCCTTCATAAAATGAAAAAGTGGGTCGCTTAGTTTTTTCTTTGACAGGTCATCCTGGTTTTAGAGCAAGCTAACTTTTTAATCTCTCTTTTACAGGAATACTGCTGCCCGTTTATTGAGCTTCACACAGTGGCTTAGCAAGGGATTTCACCTGCCATACAAAAAGCTTGCATTTAGTATGGAGTTACTGCAAATGAATGAAACCATAGAGAGGCATTGGTTCTGAGTACTGCCAATAGTATTCATCAAAAACCTCAGGAGAAAGAACGAAGAACTTAGAAAACAGTATGGCATTCTGGGACCTTCTAACTGTGGCATCCATGCCAGTTGTGAAGATTCTTCTGATAAGTGGTCTTGGAGCCGTTCTGTCAACTCAGTATGTTGGCGTGCTTACTGAAGCTTGTCTAAAACATATGAATAAGGTAAAGGATTGCGGCTTCTGAGATATCCAATATTCATATTACATTTTTACATACATATTAAAATGGAATTGTGTGCTGTAAATGAGAACTGTCATCAAGTCTATGGTATTGCTAGTCGTAAAAGGTCGTATATTTTGTAAATTGTAACCTTCTGCATAAACATACTGAAGGATAGCTATTACCATGGTATACACGAACTTCTAATGCTTGCTGGCTTTGCTTCTTTCTAGTTTGCCAGCTACTTCTTATCAAGATGTAGCCTTGCATGTTCTAACATAATACGGTTAGGAGTACAGAATTATTTAGTGAGAGTAGTTGGAATAATTAACATGTGAAAGTAAACAATAATAAATAAACAGAAAATATGATAGGTACTTGTGCCCATAGGATACAAGTACAATCAAGGGGAAAAGGTTGTCTACACAGTAATTCTGTTCATTCAAGATCAGAGTAGTGGCCTATGAAGGTTTTTACTTAAATAATCATAGGCTTTTTTGTTTGTGCTTCTCAACAGGTCATTTTTGTCGTATTTACACCAGCACTTATGTTCGCAAGCCTGGCACAATCAGTGACATTCGAAGATCTCATTTCCTGGTATCTATTTTTTTTAACTACCAGCTAATTTGGTTGCAAGCAGGGCCTTTTATGTTCATAGATTGTTTGGGATATCCATAAAATTTATTTTTGCAACTAGACTGGGATTGACAATCTTTTGACATGAATTTTGCATAACATTTTTAATTATGAAGGTTTTTTTTGTTAGATAACAGAAAAACTTTGAGGATATCTAGAACCATTGTTAAACTATAAAGGCCTTGAATACTTGTTAGGGATGCAAGGTTCCTTAAATGCTTAAATAGCCTAGTGTTTAGAGTTCGATATAAAAATGAACTATCAGGAAAAGCATCTGAATAGGTCGAGAGTATATTCATGAAAATTACATGACAACCACACATTAGTGTCATCCATGCAGGATTTAAAACAATTAACAAAAAAACACAATGGGTCATTTAAAGAAAAAATAAACTTTCATTGAAATTAGAGAGCACTGGTCATAGAACTCAATGGCATTGGAAAATATATTTAAAATGATATGGAAAGTTTTTTCAATTTTCAAAACAAAATGTACATGGGTTTTGGATAGAGGGTGATCGGGTGCTTTATTAAAGCACTCCTTGATGTGAAGTCACTTCCCTGCCCCGATTACTTCCCTGCCCCGATTGGGATGATATATTGGACATGATGAAAATGTAGTCTGCCAAACTTACAAAAAAAAAATTCATTATATAAATGTCATATATACAATATGCTACAATATGCTATATGATATAAATGTTGAAGTGAATGAAAAAAACACTGAAAATATAAAAAGTTGTTTTTTCATATAAATATGTCCATGATTTCAAATGGAAATTCATGGAATTCCCAAAAGTATCCATTATAACCTAAAATTTGAGATGCAGTGAATATTATCTAAAAGATGAGATGTATGATCATTCATCTAGCGAAATTGCAAGGAGAAACGATTATCATTTATGTGTTCATGTAGAGGTCTTATATTTAGGTGAAAAGTATAAATGATGTGAAACTATAATTATAAATTAAGTTATGAAAAATTTTTTTTTAATGAAGGCGTGAAAAATTTAGCCCTAATTTCTTTGAAAATTTTGAAGTTTGACCAAATTGGTGAAATTTAATTTAATAAAACATTGATCAAAAGATGAACACAGGCCATACAAACCATTGTAACTTTTTGTATTCCCTACATATGTAATGTTATTTATACACCTCCCTTTGAACGTAATTGTGCTGGGGCTATAGATAGTAAATAGGATTGTTGTTGTTAGAAGTTTCATTTTGTTCATGCTTTTGTCATATACACATTTTTGTTGAAGGAATTTTGTGATTGATATTCTTCCCAAAACCTTTATGCCTTTTACAGTTTTAGTAATTGTTTACTATAATCTAGTGACTATGACTATGTAAAGAGGAAAAAGATATTCACATTTTTGTTAGCTGGGATGAATTCATTATGCTAATGTGCACTATCTGCGATCAATATCATGGTCTCGACTTACTGATATGATAGTGAAATAACCAAGATAGTTAGGGAGGTGTGCTTAGCAGATTAAGCAGATCTTTCTATGCCCAGCTAGCACATTAAATGTAGGAGTAACTGAATTATGAGATGTTTCATGGAGCGTAGAGGGCAATAACAATTGAAATTCTAATGAAAATAAAATTCAAATCATACAGGCCTGAAAGACCTTAGGGAGTCCTGTAAGTACTTTGTGTTTATCCTTGTGACTTTCATATTCTCTTGCCAAAACTATTGGCATTATAGGCGAAGGGAAATAACATTAAAGAATAAGGATATTATTGTTATAATCAAAATTTTCTAATGTTTGTTTCTTTTTCTTAAGGTGGTATACTGTAGGGGTATTAAAAGCCTTTTGACCTTTAGATTATAACTGAAATATTGGCAATTCACAAAGGGAGTCTTAAAAGTCAATATTTCAACCTTCCACAAGCTTCAATTGTTCCTAGGGAGCAGTGAAAACTTTGTGTCATGTAATTTGGTGAAGGTCGTGGACAATTGACAAGCACGGTAGGCTTATTTAGATAACCAAGTTCGTCATTCGTACCAATTTTAGTTCCAGGATGTGTTCTGATGAATTTGAATCAAATTTTGGCAGAAATTGTTCTTTAGCCAGGCCTAAAAAATTGGGCTTTTGCTTGGCAAATAGATGCTGTTTTTCTATAACGTTTCTTCCGGATTATACTGCGAGGGCATATTTGATAGTATTCCCATTTCCCACCTTTTTAAACTACGTAAAACTACAAAATCTTCTTAAGCCCACTTGATACTCAACTCTTTTCTGTTTGCCTTATTTCTGAGAAAAGAAGAGTTGTCATCTTTTGGAGTGACAAACATTTGATTCATATCATATTACTAATCAATATGACTTCTCCATTAATTTTGTTATCTATATTACCTTTTTCTTCCTAAAAGTTAACTGTCTTTTTCCTTTTCAGGTGGTCCATGCCAGTCAATGTTTTTCTTACATATCTCTTCGGGGCTGTCCTTGGATGGACTGTTGTGAAAATAACCAAGCCTCCAGAATATTTGAAGGGCATAGTTGTTGCAAACTGTTGTGCTGGTAGGTGTACTTAACTCTATCCTGTTGTACAGTTGTGAATATTTCTAGAATAGTTGATTTTAGATGTAAACTTGGGGAAGACAGTGGAGCAGCATAATGCTTATTCTGTTGATATACACATATGTTAAAGGCTAAAGCCAGTTTGATCTTTGGTCTACTGATTTATAATGATCTTTGTGTTTCAAAAATAGCTTCCTGTGATCTATATATTCACAGATATATTCATCTGTCAATAGCAGATAGCATAGTTATTAACCCATTCTAAATTGTCTCAATTAACCATTTTTCATAGAAAGTTTAGTTGGAGGATGGAAACAGATTCCATTTTCAAAATTCACAATGCTAAATGATTAAACATTGTCAAATTCTAATCATATACAGGAAACATGGGAAATCTTCTCGTCATTGTTGTCCCTGCGTTGTGTCAAGAACGGGGAAGTCCCTTTGGAGAACCCAGTGCTTGCCAAGTAACTGGGACAGCATATGCTTCATTTTCTCTGGCAGTATGATTCGAACTATATATTAATCCTCTGGACTTTAAACTTATTATTGCCAATGCTTCTTTATGATTAGAAACCTGAATGTCCTGGTTTCCGCTTTTCATAAATTTACTTCTTACGGATTATATTCATAATCCGCATATGGTTAATCCAAGCGAGGTGAATCCTTTTGTTCTTTTCTGATGCATCTGAAATTGGCTTTACAGCTTGGCAGTGTCTTCGTATGGATTTATGCCTACAGTCTTATACGATCATCAAGCCAAATTCATGAAGAAAGGGAAATAGAAAATGGGCTTGATGAGACGATCGCAAATATTGATGACGAGAAAATCCCAAATGTTGATTACTTAGATGCTGGAGAAACGTCTAAACTTTTGTACACAGTCCAAATAATTCCGCAAGTGCCCTGCTCTGGAGGAGATTATCCTTCTGATAAGCAGAATGCAAGCAGCATGGTAAGGATTTCATTGTCATTCAAGAATTTCAATCAAGAGAGTGAAATAGGCCATTTGAACTTCTTTTGTGACAGTTTGTCATTATTCTCGCATTTGTTGAAGTCATTTTGATGCTTTTGCAGCATGTTCAAATGGACTCTTGGGCTTTGTATCCATTGCAATTTTATCTCATCTTCTTGTTTAGAAACCCTTCATCACCTTAGCAAATGCCACTCTGTACAGGATTTATACCCATTCCGTTGTGCGTATACCATTGTTTCAATGTGAATTTGAAAGTGCCTGTAATCCCTGAACAAGATTTTCCAGTGACAATCTTTTGTGAGAGTTGAATCTGTTCCTCAAAGTGGGAATTGTCCTCTTACAAACATTGGAAGTTTTATTCAGGCGCACAATTTTTTTAACTTTAAGTATTTGTGGTTGCAATAACGTAAATATTATATGAGGGTTGTCTTAAAAAAATTACTAGCTACGCATCATTTCAGTTTCACTCAATGCCCTGTATTTCTTGAAGAAAGCTGTTTGACTTTAGTTTTTGGTTAAGAAATAGACGCATAATCAAAATTTCCTGTTGATGGGCAAAGGCAGTCACATTAGAGAAATTAGAGAGAACATATGACCATCTCTGTAATTTTGACATTATGTTCTCAAGCATATATGATTTATGTTTACGGGATCAAACTTTCTGAAATCTAATATGCTTCGCTTGTAGGTGGCAGGCAATTCCTCTAGTGAAAAGCAAAGCTGTTTCCTAGCCTGGTTCAGAAAAGTTAAACAATATATGGATGAAACTGGACACCTAATTGTTGAGGTGTTAATAGCGCCTCCTACTGTTGGAGTGGTACGTTGTTCAGATGCCTATGCAGATGGTTTTTACTTTTGTTTTTGTTGTTTTGAACTGTTATAAATGCAACTAAACCTTTAAAGGGGTTAGGTTCGTTAGAAAGAGGTTAATTTAATTTATTATTATTTTATAGATTTTGTTAAAAATATGGTAAGGATGTTTGGAAAAGAATAAGTTTGAGTTTAGAATTTGCATAGTTTTAATGTTCTAAATTTTTTTAAAGAAATTAATTTTAGATTTTTTTTGGTTACAAATCAAATAACATAATTTTTTGGCTTAGAATCTATTTATATATTTAAAAACACCTTTTAGATAAAAAAAAAAAAAAACCAAAAAAACTTTATTTTGAATTAATAAATATATTTTAATTTGAGTTATTAAATATATTTTTATTTCCGGACAAAAAAACCTATTTATCCGAATAAAAAATGGGTGTGTTGATGCGGAGTTAGAAAATAATTATATCACAGGAATGTGTCTATTGAAACTGAGTTACCCGAGCTTAGGGAACATGATGCCTAAAACATGGGTCTGTTGCAACAGAGTTGCCAATAAAATTTATATGTTAAAATAAGAATGGCTTCGTTGCAACGGAGTTGCCAACAAAATTTATTTGTCAAAATAAGAATGGGTCCGTTGCAACGGAGTTGCCAGGGCTCACGGAACATAATCCCTGGAGCAGAATTTAGCTCTTAAATATTGAACATTTTAAAATGCGGATTATAATGGTTATTCAATTTAATTTAATTTGGTGTTGTTTAATTATTATATGTTTTAGAAGTTTGAGCTGGTTATTTTTTTTTGTGAAATCTTGATTTTTGTTGTTTAAAATAAGTTTTAGACTATATATGAATTCAGTACCTTGAAAAACTCGAAAGACATTCATTACTCAAATTTGTAATTCTAACAAATCTCTACAAAATTATAGACAAATTAAACCGAAAAATATTCCCAAAACCTTCCCAAACGTATAACAGATAGATGAGGGCTAAAAATTTAACGTGGGTCGAAATGTTCCCCGGACGGAAATGTATCTCCAAAAAGAACATGGTAACTTGAAATATGGAGTACCTATTCGTGTTTTTGTCTTCAACTCTGATACTCTATTGGTTATTGCAGATTGCTGGATTTATTGTTGGAGCAATCTCACCAGCAAAGGCTTTAATTGTTGGTGCATCTGCTCCTCTTCGAGTGCTCCAGGACTCCATTTCATTACTGGGGTATGCATGTCTATGGTCAATCTTTAGGATTCTAATTTGAGTGTTTGATTATTGTAGTAAGTTTACATTATAGTGCTAAGTTTGATTGGTCATGCAAAGAGCACACTCCACTCCAAAAATGACAACCGACCAGTATCGTTTTACTTTCCTTTTTCTCCGTTCCAATAGAACTTTTCTTCAATACCTCTCTGACCATTTGAGTATTTATTGATAGTTCGTTGATGGGAACAAATGTGAAATGCCAGAATTAGGAATTTACATGTAACTAAAATCCTGGTTATCTTTGTATATTTGGTGCAGAGATGGAGCCATTCCAGGCATCATCCTATTAATGGGAGGACATCTAATCAAAGGTACTTTAACATTTGTCTTGGAGATGTTTTATAGTAGTGATCTGGCATTGCTGTTTACATTCTAGACTCTAGATGAAGGCTCTTAATTTTGTTAAACTGTTGCAGCGAATACGCTTTACTACTCTTTGTTTTAAAATGGTGTATAATCTGATTTATGGCTGCTTTTGCAGGTTTGAGCTCTTCAAAGCTAAGACCTGTGACTATTGTATTGATTATCTGTGTGAAGTTCGCATTACTTCCAGTGATTGGAATATTTGTAGTTAAAGGAGCATCCCATCTTGGGTTATTGCCAGCAGATCCATTGTATCACTATGTACTGATGGTCCAGTACACAGTCCCACCTGCTATGAGTATTGGTTAGTATCACGGTTCACATCTCAGCAGGACATACAATTCAAATCAATTTACTTTTCAACTTAGCATCAAATTTTTCTTTCAACTTTTCTGATAGTTCTTTTCTTTTTAATTTCTTTTTCATGTTTTACGAGAGATGTTATGGTAATTGTTATTTTATCATATAATCAAACTTTGGAAAATATTTAAACTAATAGTTATCCGGTTACACCCAAATCAAGTGACTTTTCTCATGCAAACAGTTGTATTTTTGCCAATGTGCATCCTTTATTGTTGAGTCTCCTGTACTATAAGCATGTGTTTTGTTTGGAGCTGAGGGAATTCAGTTTTATGTGGATGCAGGGACAATGGCACAATTATTCAACGTGGGGGAACAAGACTGCTCTGTGCTTTTCTTATGGACTTATCTCTTGGCAGCCTTTGCTGTGACCTTTTGGTCAACAGTCTACATGTGGATTTTGTTTTCATAATTTTTTTATCACTTTCTTCTAGTTCCAGTCCATTGGTTGGACCTTTATTTTTCAACCCAAGTTGAAAACTGATCAATCTTCATTCGTTTCATTCATTATTTCAATCGGCACAATAAATTATTGTATTATATATCTTCGATGTAAAATATAGGAGTCATTTGCATCCATATATCTCTGCAAATGAATATAATTTCTTTCAAACTAGAGACAAGCTTATCAGTTGTTTGGAGAAATTTTGGAGTACTATGTATCATTTCATTTTGTTTGGAATGTACAAAAAAAAATGTTCTGCACATTGACAAATTAATACATCAAAATTAAACTCTGACCAGCTGTATAAGCAAAATCATGATAAATGTGAGCTGAATCAAATAAACCAAGGGCTAATATGATATTGTCATGTATATCTCAAAGGACTAAATATAATTTGATGTGAAGCCGTTCAACCATAGAAAATCAAGAAATCAAAATTAAGTTCTGACTAGCTGTATGAGCAAATTCATGATAAATGTGAGCTCCATTAAATAAACCAATCAAAATTAAGTTCTGACTAGCTGTATGAGCAAATTCATGATAAATGTGAGCTCCATTAAATAAACCAAGGGCTAATATGATATTGTCATGTATATCTCAAAGGACTAAATATTATTTGATGTGACCCAATTCAACCATAAAAGCAGGGATACATCCTTGCCTTTTGGTTTTAAAAGCAAGAGAGAGCATCATAGGATTAGGATTAGGATGGATGTGGAAGTAGACAAATGCCATGGTCGAAGTATTTATTTTTTCTTTTCATCTCTATTACCTATCTAGAGAACAATTTACATGGCAAAATTTTCTGAAAACAAACCTTCATAAGATATCCAGATGATTTGGTAAATCTTGATTGACTCAAGATTTTGCTTGAGTATTCAAAAGTATTTAAAAAAAACTATCATCTACCCATGAGTGAACTAGGATTCGTCAGGATTGTAGTTGTTGACAGTTAAATCACCCTGTTTACCAATCCTAGCAAAAACTATAGTTTGCACCCCATTTCGTATATGTGTTCTAAAGACTAGTATTTGCAAAAAATGTAATAGGACCATTTACAAAAAGCATAGGCTTCCATTGTGAGACCCAAAGAGCAGTTGCAAAGTGTAATTTTTAGTCCAAGATAATCACTGGTGATGTTGCAGAATTGTTGGCGTTTGGAGATGTTGGAGATGGATTGTTGATGACTGTCAGCATGTCATGATGTTCATTGGGTTCAGTGTCTCAATGGTAGACAATCTACCAATATATCATCCAAATTCTATCCAAATCCTATCTCTTCTTGTCCCGCAAACAACTTGTAATTATCAATTTGCTTGCCTCTTATGATTATAGTAAGCAAAGTATCCCACTGGCGATGATGAGTAATGGAATGAAGAAAATGCAATCTTTTTTTATGGAACTTGCCTGCGTTAGGAACCCATTTGAAACTATTTCCACCAATCTTGGAGTTAGAGAAGTAGGCACGTTCACCAAATTCCTTTGCCTTTGCCTCTAAAGTATTTCCTTCTAGACTTCTAGTGGAGTTGCATTAAAGAAATGTGCCACCGATTCCCATTCAAATAAACGTCGTCCTCTTGTCGAGGATGGACCAGGAGAGCTCCTACCCCTAAGGCTAGGAAGACGCTGCCGAGGAGCCATAAAACCAATAAAATTGTAAAGAAAACAAACAAGGATCGTGGTACAGAGACTAGTGTTTTAAGATTCGGCCAGCTCGGAACCAATTTGGCCGAGTTGGTCTAAGTCAAGGCCTCACTGGGTCGACTCGGCCAATGAATCAGTGCGGTCGACGGGGTTATTACCGAGCCGGCCGAGTTGTCTAACAACTCGGCCGGCTCGGTAATAACCCGGTCGGCTCAGCCGAGTCCAAGCCTATTCGGCTAGGTTGGATGACAACAACCCTTGAATTAAAAAACAACGTTTTTTTTATTTTTATTTTTTTTTCTTTTGGGGGACTCCAAGGTTTTCACGGTGATACTTTAATGGTTTTTTGTACCTAAATAAGTTTATCTTGCTTGGTCTTCAGATGTTTGTTTAGGTGGTATCACATATGTAGTAGAGATTCCTTAAGGGATAGCTTCATTCTTCTTCAAAACCTTCCAATAGGTTCTTTGCCCTTTTCTTAAAGCCAACCTAACTTTGTGGCCCCAACTTTGGCCCTCCAAAGATGAGCATCAAGCCTTGAGTTGATTCCATGTGATGCTACACCCCTTGATGAGCCTCCAAATGCGAAAACGCTAAACTTAAAAGCTTGGACGTTAGACTATTTGATGATATGCCCAAATGGACTGAAGATGCCCCCTGGCTGGCCTTGACCCTATTTTGGTGGATGATGCCTTCTTCCAAAGCACAGATGATGATGATTATCATTGAGATGACTTAGGAGGGCTAGCATATCCCTCTTTGATGCCAATGCTTACCCTTAAGGGTGCCATGTCACTCACATGCTTGAAAAGGGTGACATAAGGTCTCCCCTCGATGACACCATGGTGGAAGATGCACCTTTAGAAGATGTACACATGCACTTTGGGACTTTCTTGGAGTGAGGAACACTCTTGGACCCTTGTATTAGTTCCTTGATGACTTACAATCTATTTTGGAGGATAACACCATTTCTAGCCTTCTTGGTTATGTGTTTTTGTTTTGATCTCTATATCATCATCATGTATGTATTGGGCAGTGCACTGGGTGCCATTTTGATATAATGGATATATTCATGAGCCTACTTTGATCATATGTTGTCTTCTATCTATACTCTAATGTTGTGTGTTTGGAAACATGAACAAAAATCTTTAAAATTATGTTTTTTTATAAAAAAATAAATATTTAATGTATTTTTTACAACGTCCGAGTCATTGAAATTGAGCGACTGAGTCGATACTGAGTCGGATTCAACCCTCGGCCAAGTCAGAGTCGACCCTTAGCCGAGTCGGAGTCGGAGTTGGAATTTTAAAACATTGACAGAGACACACTTGGACCAGTCGAGAATGTGGGTACCTATGTTCAAAATGAGCCTCCAATGTTAAAAGAAATGTAAACTTTGAAACGAGAACTCATACTGTTACTCGTTTTGTAGAGATAGCAAAAAAGTGACCCAATTTTGAAAAGGGGCGATGCATAACACACGTGTTTTTTAGAGCTTAGTTTTTGGCACTATAATTTTTTTTTATGTACATTGCATTTTAGAATGGTAGTGTTTTTTATACTGATTTTAAAACATGGTAATTATACACTAGGCCCTTTTTTTAAAAGGTTTTTTTTTTTAATTTTTTTTAATTTTCTAATGTATGAAATGTAAATAATTATTTTGTAAATTTAATAATTTTTGAAGTGGTCTTTTTCTTCATATTTTCTTGTTTTTATTTTAATTTTATTTTTTTGTAGTGAGGTTTTTATTGTTTTGCATATTTAAAGAAGAAGGTTGATATTTTGAATTTTCGATATTCTACATATTTATACATCGTTAATTAATTAATTAAAAAACTACACATTTTGATAATTTTTTGTTACAATTGACATGCGAAAATCACAATTTTTATACGAAAATTTTAACTAAAAATAGTTAAATAATAGTTTTTTTTTATGAATTTCATGTTAAAAAAATTATAATAATCACTTTTTTTTTTTTTCAAAAAATAATGATTAACTTAAAAATTAATGCGAAAATCACATATTACAAATATTGAATGCATGACAACCTTAATTGAGTGTATATTCTTCTCATAAAATGTCAAAGTCAAAACATTGCAAGTATAACTACTTAATAGTTACAAAAAATGAGCTTGATCTCCAAGCATAACTTAAATTTAATCAACAATGTCACGCAATCCAAACTCTTCGTCCTCTAGAGTTTCATCATTGTCTTCTTTCACAATATTTTCTGCTTCCTTTTGCTCATTTTCGTCTTTCAATGGATCTTTCATGTCTGCGAATCTCCCAATGTATGTCTTTCCAAATATCCCATGTAATGGTGGTTGAGGTTCCTTTGCCTTTTTTGCCACACGTGATTCACTAAAGTTTCCTTTCTTCAACCCAATTTTTTGCATTGCATCTGGAAGAAATTGAAGAGCATTAATTCTTTGTTGAGTGAAATTGCACTGTAATGGATCTTTTTCAATTGCAATGCAATTTCTTCTTTTTTGAAGGTAGCATGCTAGTGTTGTACCTAATTATCAAGCACAAAAGAAATAATGAAGTAAATTAGTACAATGACATATTAATTAAAAAATAATATATTGAAATTCAATTCCATATAATAAAACTTACCTGAACCAGAAAATAAATCCAAAACCCAATCTCCTCCATTTGAACATATGTCTATAAGATAGTTAATCAATAATTGTGGTTTTTGATAAATGTTAACTATCGCTCATTTTGCTTCTTTGTCTTCATATGTTAGTTTTCTCACAACAACATCATAAATCAATATTTAGCTATGACTCTTTCCGTCTATCTGATTAAAAATCATAGACATATAGCTATCATCTTTTGCCCAACTATCAATATGAATGAACTCACAATCATTTATAAATAGTTGATTTTCACGGTTAAGAACATTTGACTTTTGCCTGTAACATGAAATAGTAAAATTTCAATCAACTTGTACATAAATGATTTTTTCAACATTAATCAAATATACATTTTAAACGTCTTACCATGTAAGTTGCATCTTTGAATTTGTTTTCCCCTTGAAGCTTGACAATATCATTGCCAATTGTGTGTCTGAATGAAATGCCACAAATCTCCATAATGGTGATGATGTGACTTCTACAAATCCCGCAACCACTTTACTAAGAGCTTGCTAAGTATAAGGGTCACTATCATAGTCAATGTTTGGAATATTGAAACCATGGGGAATATCTGCAATAACTAGGGCATACTCCCTTTTAGGTATGAGTTTAGCAATGTCTTCACAATCGCCTTGTATTACTTGATATTGAATAGTGTCTATCCCATTCCAAATGAAATGAGTAAGAGTTGGATTAAGTTCAACATTCTTAATACGTTGCTTCTTCAATTTTTCAATCTTTATTTTTTCAATAAAGGTTCTGAAGCTAGTTGGCACTCCATTATCATCATTCTTCATCTTTTATAAAATAAACAAATATATGTGTAAGTTATAAATTAAAAATAGTACACAGATGAATAAAAATGAATGTGTAAATCAAGATACCTTTTTAAATGCAAGATAAAAAACTCTTAATGTTGACGTAGAACTTGAATCTGGATAGTTGCGTACAACATCATCCCAACTATCTTCATTCAACAATTTAACCATTTGTTCTTGAATTTTCATGTAAACTTTGTGATTGCATAGATAAAGTAACAAAAAGTTAATATAATGATATGTATAACAAATACTATCAAGAACAACATGTTTTATTTAAAAGAAAATTATAATCTAGAAATAAATAAAAATAATTCAACGAACTTACTTTTGAAATTCCTTAGACATTTCCTCCAATGATAATTCCCCTGACTTCACACGAGATAATATTGTTTTGACAATTTTTTCATCTTTCACTCCTTGCATTGCTCTCCAAGGTGTGATAGTCATATCTTCTGGAAGTTGCTTCAATTTAGGAGCTGATTTACTGCCACCACATATCAATGGCTTAGACTTTTTGACCTTCTGGTTTTTAATGCCAATGTTTTCCCACATGTTAAAAATATCATCAATCAACTTCTAAACATCTCTAGTTCTAAATGCCTATTGGAAAATGTTATCAACACCTCTAAATATATCACTAGGAAGGTTGCATTTTCCACCCTTTGAATTGGGTTTCTCTTCAATTTGATAGCGTATTTCCATACAACATTCCCTTCGAAAATCTGCAGTAACATTTATCCTATCCCCACCACATTTTTCTTGAAATTCACTATGAATAAATCTAACCCTTTAGATGAAAGTCATAGACATCCTATATTCATTATCTAAATTATGATCCCATGCCACTAACTTTGCTTTTGTATCCAATAAACCAACATAAATGATACATTTCATTGTTTCAAAATGTGGGTAATTGGGATTTTCCTCCATCAATTGTCTTTGAGCTTCTACAGAATGGTTCCCCCCAAGCACATAATAATTGTATTCAAAACATTTTGACTTATCAAATGCTTCTTTGTTGGGAACTTGAACTGGATCAACAAGAAGCACATAATTAACCACATGAGCATATGGATTGTACCTCATCAATGTCTTCAAGTTGTGAACATGCAGATGGTGTGGCTTTCTGACTTGATATTGACATTGTCCTTCACTTGCCTTATAGGTTTGTTTGACATTAAGCTGAAATGTACGACCACCATCAATTAAGTTTCTCTTTGTCAAATTCTGTCGAATGGCATTTTGTTTTGTTTTGATAATGCCATCCTCTAAATCAGCTCCTGGTGTAACGATTTCTCTGCTTTCTTTTGAAGTTTCACTAGGTTCTTGACTGCTGGTAATGACTACTTCAAAATCTTCAACTTTACTTTTCTTCATCATAACATTCTCAATAGATTTATTCTTGGGCATTGTTACTTTTGGTCTTTTATGACTCTTTTCAATTCCAATGTCATCTATAGTAACGACAACATATTCTTTATTGTCAGTTTTAGCTTCATCATCCTCAAAAGTAACTTGTCTACCCTTACAAGATTTATCCACTAGAGGCTTTTTTTTCTGATCCTTTGGATGTAGTTTTGTAGCATTATCAATTACTACATTTTGCTTGTTTTCCATATCTTCTTATGATACCGAGTAAAAACTGCTGACAACTTTCATGATATCATGCTCTATGAAATGAATGCCTCCCAACTTAATTGAACAACTTTCAACAAAATTTTGCCAAACAAAATATCATATGTCAATAAAAACAAAGTTAAAAAAATATAGCGAGACACTTTCAAGAACACAAAATACAAATATAAATAACAATACTTACGATGTTTTGTTTCATCTCATTTACGATTTGTTTACACAACTTTGTGGATACCTCTCTCGTGTCATACAATGAATATGATAGTCGATATTTAATCCTTTCATGTGACTTGGGAGCTTTTGTAAGTATGTAAACAACTTCGGTGTTTGGTATCGAACACATATTTATGACTCTTCCCATCAGCTCATAAATTCCATTATCATTCGGTATATCAATATATAGATATATATTCACATTTTGGCTTTCTCTTTCTTTCACATACTAGATTCTTGATGGGAATTTCACCTCTTTTGAATTCTTCCAGTCTAAAATCATCTTCTTATCATTTGAGGCACTTGAAAGATTTGTAGCCATAAGCTCAGGTGGAGTTCGTTCACCAATGTTTTTTGAAAATGCACCATTAAGAGTCTTTGGTCCAGAAAGATTCACAAAAATCTTCCTTGATGTCATTTTCCTGAAAAATAGAAACACATAAATTAGTAAATAACGAAAACATATTAACTTAAATCCACAACGAAAATATATCATAAATTTTTAATTTGTATAATAAGATAATTGAAATTAAAAAATATTAACATGAAGAAATAGCAGAAGCCCACCAACACCGCCCCGTCCATTCGTAGAGTGGCGAGCGATTCCGAGAATCGCGCAACCTCCGCAGGCGGACGGGCAGGCCGCCATGGTGGCGCAGGATGGGGTTGCGACAGCTCCTCACCGCACCACCCAGGCGGCCCGCCCGCCCCTTCCGCCCCCACACCCCCTTCCCGCCCCTCCCCACTCCCTACATGCCCCCTCCCCTCTGCCCTGTCCCCCTTCCCCCCATTCGCAACCCTACCTGCCCTGTCCCCCGATCCTCCCTCCCGGCTGCCCCTTCCACCCCCTCCACCCCTCACCGCACCCCCTCACGCTTGCCCCTTCGCACCCCCCCTTCTTCACCCTACCCACTTCCTCCCCCCACACTCCCCTGCTGACCCCCTCGCGCCCCTCCTCACCCCCGTCCACCCCACACAGTGCACCACCCACCCGTCTGCCGCACCCCACCCGGCCACCCCAGCCGCCGCCCCTCCACCCCTCACTCCACCCCCTCACATCCTCCCCTTACCACCCTACCCGCACCTTGCACCCTCCGCTCGCGCAGCCTCCACCCCTCACCCCATCCCCTCATGCCCGCCCCCCTTCCCAAACCCCTCCCCCCCCCCCCACACTCCCACCCCTTCTCACCCCCCTTTCCCCAACCTACCCGCCCCTTCCGGCCACACTCCCTTTCGCACCCCCTCACGCCCTGCCCCACCCGCCCTCCACACCCGATGCCCCACCCCACCCGCCCTCCCCACCCCGCGGTAACCCCGTCCGCCCTGCCACCCCACCCTACCCAGCGCCCCACCCCACCCGCCCTCCCCACCCCGCGGTAACCCCGTTCGCCCTGCCACCCCACCCTACCCAGCGCCCCACTCGCCCGCCCGCCCGACCACCTCATGCCACCCAGCGCCCCACCCACCCACCCACCCTCCCCGTGCCACCCCTACGGCCCGCCAGTCCGCCCAGGGTGGTTGTCCGATTCTGGGAATTGGATGGCCACTCGGGTGGGTAGTTGGGCTGCCGGGGTGGCGCGGGGTGGGCAGCGGCGCCCCACCCCGCGCCACCTCGGCGGTTTGCCCGCCCGCTTGGGTGGTCGTCCGATTCCGAGGGGTGGGCGGGAGTGCTCCACCCCACGCCACCCCAGCGGCCCGCCTGCCCACCCGCTTGGTTTGCTGGCCACCCAGGCGGGCGGGCCGTTGGGGTGGCGCGGGGTGGGCTCGCCCGGGTGAGGGGGTGGGGTGAGGGGTGTGGGGGGGAGGGGGCGGGACGGTGGGAGGGTGAGGGGTAGGGGTGGGCGAGGGAGTGGTGGGTGGGAGGGAGGCGGTGGGGGGGGGGGGTGAGAGGAGGGCAGGGGTAGGGGTGAGCGAGGGACGGGTGGGGTGGATGGAGGGGGCATTGGGGGGTTGGGTTGGGTAGGGTGGCGGAGGGTGAGGTGTGGTACGGGGGAAGGGCGGAGGACTGGGGTAGGGGTGGCCGAGGCTGGAGGGGGTGTGAGGGAGGGGGTATGTGTGTGTGGTTGAGTGGGGCGGGGTAAGGGGGTAGGGGGGAGGTGTAGGGCGTAGGGTGGGGTAGGCTGGCTGGCCGATTGCAGGGTGGGTGTGGGGTAGGCGGGAGGTGGGGGATAGGGGGTAGCGGTGGGAGAGGGGGGAGTGGGGTGAGGGCGGCAGGGTGAGGGAGTTTGGGGAGGGGGCCGGTAGGGTGTGCGGAGGAGGCGAATGGCCGGCCGATTGCAGGGTGGGGATGCCCAATGTTTCTGGGCCCACCATGCTCACGACAGATGTATTGGTTAATTTAGCTAACAAAAAGTATTAATCTTAAAAAAAAATCTACTTCATTAAACTAATTTAATATGAAAATTTTCAAGGAAAAAAGTTTAACTGACCTTTCAATTGCGAGAATTCTTTGTTGAATATGTTGTTGATAACAATGTGGCTGCTCCACAAATTCAATCAAAGTATTTAAACGAACCTTAGAAAACCTTGATGTAATGTGAGTAATAGTGATAATGGAATTTAGTATATAGGTGAAATTATAGAGATGTTTTACCGTACGGTGAATGCAGGATTAATTAGTTTAAAAAAAATTTAACATGTTAATTTTTTATGGCGATGAAGGAAGATATGATAAAGCGAATATTATGGAATTGGTTTACAGCGGGGTGAATGTGGGATTAATTTGTTTCAGAATGTATTATAAAAATTAAAAAAAACATTCAATTATTTAGTAAATATTATATACTTTGACTATTAAAATAATTTAGGTAGAAGTTGTAGTTTACAATTTTAACTTTAATGATTTATTTCAAAAAAAAATTTAGTTTACATTTTTCATTAAATTGTAGAATAAAATAATGAAGATAAATAAATCTCACAAACTTTTAGGAGGGAAATATTTTCGCGAAACTTTTTCGGGAGAAAATTTTTGGAGGGAAAATTTCATTCTCTAAGCTATATAATATCTTTAGGAGACTCTCCATTTGTATCATTCAACATCTTCTATTTGAAAGGGATGGATTGTCCTGATAGTGGAGTTTCGATTTATACAATATCAACATCTTCATCGCGTAACAACTCTATTCGTATGGATGAATATAGCGGGAATTCTTCCACTATGAATAGAAAGTCAATTCTTCCACTTAGTCCTGATCCTAAGGACTATGAGAGCAACATTGATGAAAGAGGGATGGAGAATTTCAAATAAATAAAGAGTCACAGATTCCACTTAGTCCGAATTCGAAGGACTATGAAAGCAGTATTGATGATGAGCTTGATGACAAATTTCAAAAGAATGGAGTGTCACGGTGTCCACTTAGTCCTAATTCTAAGGACTATGAGAGCAATAGTAATGAAGAGCATGATGGTGAAGTTCAAAATAATGGAGTGTCATGGTGTCCACTTAGTCCTAATTCTAAGGACTATGAGAGCAACAGTGTTGAAGAGCATGGTGACGAATTTCAAAAAAATGGAGTGTCACGATGTCCACTTAGTCCTAATTCTAAGGACTATGAGAGCAGTAGTGATGAAGAGCGTGATAACAAATTTCAAAAGAATGGAGTGTCAAAGTGTCCACTTAGTCCTAATTCTAAGGACTATGAGAGCAATAGTGATGAAAATGATGATGATGAATTTCAAAAGTATGGAGTGTCACCATGTCCAGTTAGTCCTAATTCTAAGGACTATAAGAGCAGCAGTGATAAAGAGCGAGATGACGAATTTCAAAAGTATGGAGTGTCACGGTGTCTAGTTAGTCCTAATTCTAAGGACTATGATAGCAGTAGTGATGAAGAGCGGGATGATGAATTTCAAAAGAATGGAGTGTCACGGTGTCCACTTAGTCCTAATTCTAAGGACTATGAGAGCAACAATGATGAAGAGCGTGATGATGAATTTCAAAAGAATGGAGTGTCACAATGTCCTCTTAGTCCTAATTCTAAGGACTATGAGAGCAGCAGTGATGAAGGATAGGATGGTGCACTTAGTCTTAATTCTAATGAGTATAAAGGTAGTAGTGATGAAGGACAGGATGATGCACTTAGTCTTAATTCTAATGAGTATAAAGGTAGCAGTGATGAAGGATAGGATGATGCACTTAGTCCTAATTCTATGGACTATGAGAGCAACACTGAAAATGCACGAGGAAGGATATCCAATAAACATCGAGTCAAATTTTCCATTGAGTCCGAATTCTAAGGACTATGACAGTAGCACTGAAGAAGGGGAATATGAAGAATATCCTCCAAGTCAATATTCGAAAAGCACAACTGATCATAGTGTGGTTAACATTCCTCTTAATGATGATCAAAATCCTTATACAAATGCTGATCCAATGATGGAGATGTTGCCAAGAAATATTGTATCGAGGAGTAGGAGAAGATCTTTTTGTATCAATGCAAGATGTTCTAGTTATACAAGGGGTAGAGCAGAATATCTGATGAGAAGAAGTTATATCAGCGCACTCATTTCAACTGAATGTTTCCAAAAAGATTGCTTGAAACACATGGATTTCAAATTTGCATTAGAGAGCAGGAAGAGATATTTGTCAATGAATAAAAGCATGCAAAATTCATATTTAATTGGGTGCATGCAATCTACATTGTCAGGTTATGATTATCATATTAGGACTTTATTTATCTGTAGAAAAAATTTCAAAATGTGTCATTTGATTGGGAATTTTCGTCTCTCGAGAATTCGAGAAAATTTGGAAAAGGATCCCACATTTTATTCAGAAGTACGTCATAAAAGACAGTTTGGGCCATTATCAAATACTGCAATGTCATGGATGAAAGATTTCTTTTCAAAGCATGGAGAGTGTGCCAAATAGAGAGACAATACATATTCCAGATAATTTTTCAAGACGAGAAATCTACAACTTATACAAAGAATATGTAGAAGGTGCTGAGGGACATGGCTGGTTTATTACATATCAATATTTTGTGAAGGTATGGAAGAAAGAATTCAACAATGTCCATATTCCTAAGAAGACAAGGATGGGGATTTGTAGTACATGTGCTTCTCTTAAATAAAAAAGGGACAAATGTGAAGGGTCAGAAAGAGGTAAGCATTCATAACTTTAACTTTTAAAATTGTATATTCATCAAGTATGAAAACATATTTCTTAATGGCTTTCTTTTATGTTGTGTAGATTCAATTGTCAAAGAACTTCAGGAGCATCGTGAACAACAAACAAATGAAAGGAAAAAGTTGTACAAGCATCGAAAGAAGTGTTATGATAATCCGAATAAATATTTGGGTTTGATAATTGATGGTATGGACCAGAAGAAAACACTCTTACCACATTTTGTTCGCACACCCAAAAATTTACAGGAGGAAAATTTTATCCAGTATCACTTGGTCGGTTGTATGGTCTTCAATGGGAAAATGTTGCCAAGGGTGTACTTCACAGCTCCAAATATTCATAATGATGCAAATTTGACCATAACCATAATTCATGACGTGCTTTCTCATTGGTCTGGTAATCTTCCTGAAGTTTTGTATCTACAATTGGACAACACTTGCCATGAAAACAAAAGTCAGGTTGTTTTTGGATATCTAAACATGCTTGTTGAATTAAGAATTTTTCAGAAGGTAAAGGTTGGTTTTCTTCTTGTTGGGCACACTCATGACCATATTGATCAGATGTTCAGTCGTTTTTCAGTCACATTGAAGAGGAAGGAAGTTGGGAGCTTGCCATCATTAATTGAATGTATTAAGAAATCATACATGCTAGAGCCTACTTTTGATGTGTTGGAAGAAACTGTTGACATGCAAAGGTTTATTATGGGATCATATGGTGAGGGGAAATGCATTGAACAACTTAATGACATTAGCTTCCAACATCAATTTTGTATCAAAAAAAATTGATGGGAAAATACTAATATGGGGCAAGAAGTATTCAACTACTACAGAATGGGCACCGTCATCAGGTTTGCAATTTTTGAAGTTCATTCCAGATCATCCACAGCCAAACCCATCTCAGCCATTCAGCTCAGTCTGTGATCATCCACACTGCTCAAAAACATTTTGCCAATTCTCCTCAGAGCCGCCTACACCACATGGTGAGTCATCAGACCGTCACAGGATCAATATGATCAGATTCACTCCTCCGTCTGATTCCTCTGAGGAAAGCTACAAAAAAGTGGTATTCTTTAACCCACAAGAAGAACTACTTGTACATACAGTTTCTAGTTCTTCCACTTATGGTTTGGGCTATGTTGATTGTAGAAAGCCTCTTGCTGCCGATCCAAATCATAATTTTCCCTGTGAAGATGATGGTCAAACCTTCTGAATGTTATGTGACAACTAGTGATCTTGTTATCATCTTCATGATCTCTCTCAATTACATAGGCAATGCTCCCAATTTGCCTTAGATAATCCAGGGCTTCAAGAGCTTCATTATTTGCTTCATCTTGATGAGGATCTGTCCAAATGAAATCAATGCCTGTCCTGTACCTGACTTCTTTTATTGGTCACCAATCTTCATCATGGTCTTCAAATAAAGGGTATGTACCTCCTGCTACTCTTTTCTCAGTAGAGGCCTTAACCAAATAGTTTAGAAATGAAGATTTTGGAGAAGATCTGCCACAAACTTTGCTTGCAGTTCATCAGGCAATTAAGGAATTGAGAAAAACAATCAAGGAGAACAGGAGACTGTGTGTTGAAAAACACAATGAACTAAGTCTAAGGATATTGAATGCACAGGCATCTTCTGCCTCTTCATCACAAGGCCCTGTTTCAGGAAAAACAGAAAACTAAACTTATCATCCAGGACAAGTCCAGCAGCAGTACAGCCGGGAAGAAGGAGAAGAAGAGGAAAAGGCAAGAACATATTTTGGATGCAATAGCATGAATAGAGATGTCATGTATTGTGTCAAAATGAAGGTAAATATTGGAAACCAGTATGAGTTCTGGAAAGTTCTTATGGATACTGGTTCTAGGTTAAATATTGTAAGTGATACTGTAGTTGGTATGCATCATCGAAGGCCAACAACATGTCCGAGGCTGATTACTGCAAGTGGTGATATCCCCACTAAGTATGAAGCAAAAATAGATGTTCTGCTTACAGAAAAGATCGGATTTCATTTGGTTTGTCCCGTTGTCCCAGGACTAGATTGTGCAATGTACCTTGGGACCCCATTTTTTCAGAATTTTAGCATGCATGGAGCAAAATTTGATACAAAAACCCAGAGGTATGGATATTTTATCAGCCTTGAGAAGAAGGAAGTCTTTTTTCCATTTATTAATTCTAATTCTCCAATTAGGATTAAAAGACTGGAGAGAATGGAAAATCTTCTGGCAAAAATGGAAGTAAAAAGAGAAGTATTAAAAACAGAAGAACATTTGGATAATGGAAAATATGCCTCTGAAATAGCAAATCTCACTGCTAAATTCAAAGAGTGTTGTTCGGACGATCCAAATGCTTTCTGGCATATTAAGAAATAGGAAGTAGAGCTTCCTCTCAAAAAAGACTTCAGCGGAAAATTAAGGAGATCCAAAGCAGTGGCAATGAATGAAGAACAGATGAAGCTTTGCAGGGAAGAAATAAAGGATCTCTTAAAGAAAGGGCTTATTAGGAAAAGTAAGAGCCCCATAGCATGTTTTGCATTTTATGTTAATAATCATGCTGAAATTGCCAGAGGAAAGCCAAGGTTGGTTGTGAATTACAAACCTCTGAATAGTATTTTGGATTATGATGCATACCCTTTGCCAAAGCCATCTGGTGGGCTCCAGTATTGTAGCAATAATGCTACAACTCCTGGAGCTTCCTATCTCTAATATTATCAATCCGGTAGTTCGTACAAACTTGGAAGCGACGGTGCTGTATGCACAAGTACTAGCTCTTGTCGCAGCTGTCACTTGGTCAGCTGGCACAAGTCTGCTAGGGCTCAAGCCAACTTCTATATGCTCACAGAAGAAGCTTTATGAGTGATGGACGAAAGCAAACTCAAAGGAGGCTAATCTATTTGCAGAAAGAAACTGAAAGCCAACAAAGCATGAAAACCCTAGTAAACCCTAATTTGACTAGCTAGGCCCTTACAATGCAAAACTGTGAATGAAACTTCTACCAATGATGCCATTACTTGTAGTGAGCTGAAATACATGCATCTAAGCTACTTGCATCTGAAAAGACATGTTTTTGTATTTTTTCATTAAGTGGTTGGATTTATTGTGATGATGCTTTTGATTAGGGTTTGACTGTGCAGGAGCGGTTCGAATGGAAGGAAAGCATGGGCAAGGTCAGGATGGCTAGGAGAGGTCCCAGAGGGTCTCTAGCATCAGTCCATAGAAGTCTACCACGTTCGGATGCTCAGCAACCGAGTTTGCAGGCTTCTACAGGAAGTCTGCAGGGGATCCTACAGGAAACTCAGGGGTTCTACAGGAAGTCTGTGAAATTCTACAGGATGTTCGACCGTGGGAGTTTGGGGAGATGGTGAAGTGATGGAGTGGTGTGGGAGGATAAGTGAGATGGAGATGGAACTGGTGATGGCTCAGGAGCAGAGAAGTCAGATGGAGAAAGAGTGCATGCAGTGGGTTGATGGCTGGAAGGATGGGATCAACGAAAGGTTAAGTAAATGGAGCTACGTGAGTAATGGAAGAGCTGGAAGGTAAACGAGCTGAACAGAGGTCGGTTGAGTGGCTTCAGGTGTGGTTGACAAGAAGAGGAAGGTGATGGAATGGTGTGGAGCAGTGTAGATGAAACAAATTGTCTATGAATGTTACCAAAAACGAGAACTCTTTAACCTATGTTAACTGTGCTATTTTGAACCAATGAACAACAGTGCAATTTGTGAAAGAAACTCGTGCATGGAAGTGGAATGAAGAAGTAATGATCAAGACCAACGTGCATGGATGGATCTACGACTAAAGTAACTGTTGCAGCTTGCATGGACGTGAAAAGAACTGCATTTCTTTTTGGTGGTTGATATGGACTGCACCCCAATCCCTAAGCAGAGATGGCAGTGATCTCTAACAACCTTTTTCTGGAGCTCCAATGAATTATAACTATCCTCTTCTAACCTAAGCAACTGGAAGCAAATTCACCATAAACTAATCCTATTCAATCTCATAAAAACTAAATCAGCAGGCTGTAAATTCGAATTGCATGTCAAAGTAAAGAAACGAAGTGCTGGAATGAAAGGAAAATAACATTACAACACAGAGGAGGTCTATTGCTCTCAGGTTGGGCCCTAAACTGAGAGCTATAGCTCCCTTAGAAACTCAGAATGAGATCAAAATCTGCCTGCCTTTATTCATAACCAAAAATCTGATGTCATGCCAAAACTGGCTTACAAAAAGAACCAACACCAAGCTGTAGCTCGTACTTCGAAATTACAAGAGTAATGAAAAAGTTCAAAAAGCTCCTATCAAAGGCTACGACCTCAGTATTTATGCAAAATGATAATCCAACAGGTTTTCTTGATTTGTGGAGCTCGGCTGTCCAACTGAAAGTTAAACTGTTGATCCTGTAGAACAGTTGTAACTGCTGTTCCTGTAGAACGGTTGGCTGCCTCTAAGCTCGGTGGGGAGATTGGTTGGAGCCCGGAGCTATGGTGGGAATCACGAGGAAGGTCCCCAAGACTGTGGACATCCTCTCCTAAAAACCAGCAGTGCCACCTTACTGTCTCCTTGTCTCCTTTTTCGTGGTCTTTGCTCCCTTTTAATGCCAAAAACCTGAAATCATCATGTATTAGTCACGTAGATAGAATGCCTACCCTTCTTCCTACAAACAACACGAATAAACCAAGAAATGAATGCATAAGCAATACAAGATGAATGGTTTGAGCAAAGCAAGTAGGCCAAATGAGCCCAAATTGTACCAAAAATTGGGGCTCATCATCACCCCCCAGCTAAACTATTTGCTCATCCTTGAGCAACTTTGCTCTGGCTCCTCGTCTTTGGCCGAGAACTAGAGCCCGGAGCATGCTCTTCCTTTCCTGTTCTTGGTGGCCCTGCCTTTTCTGCCCCTGGTGGTGACGAGGGTGGCGCTTCTTCCCCCTTTTCCATTTCCTTGAGCCAGGCTTCGGAAGGCGATTGGCCTATTTTTCGTGTCCAGGAAGTTATTTTTGGGCTTCCCCTCTCGGGGGTGGCTGATGTTTTAGAGGGGGTTCTTGCACTGGGTGAAGTAGGGACATCCCCTAAAATGGTTTGGCTGCTGGGTGGAGGCTGTGGCTTGCCCGTGTTTATCCTCTTACTTCTCTTGGCTTCAGATGGTAGAGGGGTCTCCCTCTCTCTTTTCTCCTTCGGCTTTGGAGGTGTACTGAGGGCGGCCAGCGCCGCTGCTGCCTCCTTTTCGAGAATACCAGCCTTCTCTTTCTTGCATTTTTCTCTCTCAGAGCTCCTTGTAGAGGGCCCCTCATTTTCAGGTTTCGGGCTTCCTGCAGAAGACCCTGCTTTGCCCACTTCCGGGCCTCCTGTAGAAGATCCTTTCTTTCCCGATTTTGGGCTTCCTGTAGAAGTCCCGGTTTTAGCCACTCTCAGGCTTCCTGTAGAAGCCCCTGCTTTGGTAATCTTCGGGCTTCCTGCAGAAGACCATTTCTCTGTCTTCAGGCTTCCTGTAGGAGCCTGTTTCTCAATGATTTTCGGGCTTCCTGTAGAAGCCCCTTTTTCCAATTTCGGGCTTCCTGTAGAAGCCCTTGTCTCTGTTTTTGGGCTTCCTGTAGAAGCCTGTTTCTGCTTTCCTATAGGCACAGGTGTCTCCACCTTTGCTTGCTTACCTGCCTGAGTTTTGCTTTTTGCTTTGGTTGCAGGTGCTGTTGAGGTACTTAGGCTGACGTGGACCACCTCAGCTTTGTCCATTCTGCTCTTCAGCATCTTTTCTCTTGTTGACAAGATAGGTGTGCCACCTTTTTCTTTGTCCTCCTTTTCCTCATGCTTCTTCCTTTGTTCTTTCTTCTGCACTGTGGTCGGGGTCTTCTGACCTTTTTCTCTCTGTCCCTCGGCCACTGCTTCTTGTTCCTCGCTGCTGGAGGAACCCGTTTCTTCGATAAACATTTTAATGTCTCCATCTTTTGTCAAATTCCGGAAGGATTCCCATGAGAGGGGAACCTTATATGAATGCAGCGCATCCTCCACAAGAAGCTTGATCAACCCATGGTGGGCTATCTGATCTGGTATGCCCTCTTTTAGCTTTGTGGCACACTCCATTAGAGATTGCAATAGGAAATAAGGGATGCTCAGTTTTTGTTATACAGGAAGATCAATCCGGTGCCTCAATTCAGTGAGCAACCGAAAGTGATATGCATACACGATGCTAAACGGCCTTCACAAGTGATATATTTCATGATTTGCAAACTGACTTCATTCCATGGTGGCAACAGAATCGTTCTTCGCACCCCATTTTTGTCCTCCGAGAATTCCTCCTCAGGTGGAAAGAATTCTTTCTTTGCCTGCTGGCTCAGCTTTCTTTCTTCCTTATCCCGCGGCAAACCCATAGGAAGTTCTGTGATCCGACTGATATGTTGCGGGGTGAGCTTGAGGCTTAGACCTCTGAAGTTCACTGTGGCCAGTGTCTGGGATTTCGGCCTCAGAGCCTGCAAGAATTCTTCGGCCACTTCATCATCATAACCCTGCAGCTTATCACAAAAAGACATCCATTGTGCTCGTGTGAAGAGCTCTACAACTTCCTGGTTTTCCCTTAATTTGGTTGAATCAGTGGGTTCCCGTCTTATAAACCCAGCCGGCATGATGAACACGGTTGTTTTAACTAAAGGTGGCAAATGCGAAAGATATTTGGTCTATTGAGACAGAGCATGCACATAATCCACAAAATTCAACACAGTCTAATTGCACTGACATCCTGTAGAACGACAGTATAGGCACAACAAACAACAATTTCACCGATATCTTTATGACCAGACTGTGGACGATGATCTTGCCACTCTTACTAACCAGTTGCATGAAGAGTTCAGGGTTACCTCTTTAATTGGCCACCTTTTTACGTGAGGCACCCGCTTCCCTGTAGAAGACTGCGTTCCTGTAGAAACTGTGTTCCTGTAGGAGCAGTGCGCAAATTTCGGGGAGGACTGTAGTTGGCCTGCGCTCGAGGTGTGCTTCACCGGCGTTTTGGTAGCCAAAAGCTCGGCGTATCAAAGTGCAGAGGAGATCAGAATAGCCACTCGAGTTTGAAGTGGTGGTTGATAAATGCATGCGCACAATCTAGCCGATTAGATTTTGAATCGGTGCAATCCGTGGCGCAGGGGGTGAGCTGTCCCCGCCGGACCGTTGGGCGACGTCATCCATCATTCGCCTGTGTATTCACTTGCTTCCGCATCCATTCCCACAGATCTGCCGCCGCCTCTTTCTGTTAAACTCATTGCTTCCGACGGGAGTGTTCTCACGTGCGTGCTGCTCATTCTCTTTGTCGTGGCCGCCACCCAAACATCCAACTATACCATAACTAGCCGACGTGGCCAGTCGACTGGCCATACGACCGCTCAACCATTCACTTTTACGCTGTGCAAACAATTCAAAGTAAAATTCATGCGATTTGATGGAAGGAAGGGTCGAGACACTTACCTGCGTGGCTGCACACGATTTTTCCAGTTTTTGGACGATGGTGAGTGGATCTACCTGCTGCATGCGAACTTACACAGACCCGGAGGCTCATGGTTACAGGCTGCCGACGATGGAGTGGATGCTTTGGTTGCATGCGCCCGCGTTTCATTGCAGATGGCGGTGCTGTGAATGGTATCCACTCTAGCAGGTTTAACTGTTACAGGATTCCCGCGGGGTGTCTCGTAACAGTTCTTCCTCCTTGGGTGCATGCTGCACGACGGAGGATCTGGCTTTTCGATCACGCTCCCGGAGCTTCTGATCCCTGTGGTATGAGATCTCAGCACTTGTTTATCTTTGAAAATGGCTTTTCCTGCGAGAACTCATCGATCTGATTTGTTGGTGCAGGGAACTTGGTTGCATGTCGACAAGGATGGTGGAGCAAGGTAACAACAATGTGCAAGGGTGCCAACAGAGGCTTGCATGCGTCCAAACCAATCCGTAGTCGCTATATCTCCTTTTAAAATGAATTCTGGGCCGTCCCAAACTTCTACAGGAAGTTTCCTGTAGAACACAGAGCTTCCTGTAGAAAGTTCGGGCTTCCTGTAGAAAGTCTGCACTTCCTGTAGAAAATCCGCGTCTTCCTGTAGAAAGACTGCATCTTCCTGTAGAAGATTCAAACCATGATAAAATTGCACATACCTTGAAAAAACATGGGTATCCTTGGAGGAGGTGCTGGTGAGGTCCCTTGACAGCATGATAAGGACCCTTGGCTTTGAGTTGAAGGGCTTCCTCTCCTCCATAGAACATCTGCAACCTGCATGCAATTTTACCATATTTTGCTTATTGTTTTTTTCTTTTTTTTTTTTCTCTCTTTTCTCTTTTTTTTTTTTGAAAGATAACAGGGGCGCCTCAAAGAGGTTTTCACCCGTGCCATCTGCCCTGAGCGCCTGAGAGAGGTTTTCACTCAAGGATCTTTTTCAAACCTTTTCCTTTTGTTTTTTTGTTTTTTTGAAAGACAATAGGGGCGCCTCAATGAGGTTTTCACCCCTACCACCTGCCTTGGGCGCCTCAGAGAGGTTTTCACCCAAGGATCTTTATTATTATTATTATTATTATTATTTTTTTCTTTTTTTCTTTTTTTTATATCCTTCAGGGTATGCCAAAAGCAGAGGCAGAACCCTTTTCTATGACCAATACAGATTTCTCCATAGTTTTGATGAACTCTTGTCTTGAGAGAGGTCTCCTGTAGATCTTCAATCGATGCCCATTGACAAGCATGGGAATGGCTTCCTCATCAATGGTTCGAATAAGGACAGATCCATTGTCATGGCATTTTTCCACTGCATATGGTCCTAGCCATCTGGTTCTCAGATTCCCCTTGAAATCTTTGTATCTGGAGTCATACAACAAAGCCCAATCTCCCGGCTGAAATTGCTTGTCATGGAGATGTTGGTCATGCCACACCTTTCTGTGAAGTTGAACCACTTCTGAGTGAAGGAGGGCCTGCATTCGGTGCTCATCCAGGCCATTCAGCTGCAATAGCCTTTCTTGTTGTGCATGGCTGAGATCTAGGTCCAGCTGAGCTGCCATCCTCAAAGTGTTGTATTCAAACTCAATGGACAACAAAGCTTTCTTCCCATAGACCAGCTCATACGGTGTGAAGCCGGTGGTGGTCTTCCAAGTGGTGTTGTAAGCCCATGTGGCTTCAACCAGGCGATCTGCCCAGTCCTTTCTGCTGCTGCTCACCACCTTAGTCAGGATCCCTTCTAATGCTCTATTGGTGACTTCCACCTGCCCATTTGCTTGAGGGTGATAAGGGGTGGAAGTCCTATGCTTGATCTTGTGATGAGCTAGTAGATCTTCAACCAGGTTGGAGGTGAACTGGCTCCCTTGATCGGTGACCAGCTCTCTTGGATAGCCAAACTTATAGAAGATGTTTTCTCTTAGGAACTCGGCCACCTTTTCTTTTGTTGCTGCTTTGATTGCTTTGGTCTCTGCCCACTTTGTCAAATAGTCAGTACACACAATGATGTAAGACCTTTGCCTCGAAGAGGGGTTGATTGGGCCCACAAAGTCCATGCCCCACTTCTCAAATGGCTCAAGAGTCACTTGAGGTTGGAGAGGCATCTCATCCCTTTGGGTCGGTTTCCCCATTCTTTGGCATTGGTCACACTGATTGACATATCTTCTGACATCTTGATGAAGTGTGGGCCAATAGTAGCCTGCCTGCAGGATTTTGAAGGCAGTTCTCTTTGCTGCAAAATGTCCTCCACAAGGCCCATCATGACAAGTGAGGAGGATATCGAAGATTTCCTCCTCCCTTACACAACGCCTTAAGATCTGATCGGGGCCAAGCTTGAACAGATTGCCCCCGATCCAAGTAAATGAGGCACTTTTTCTGATGATTCTGCTCTTCTCTCTGGAAGATAGGTGCGGAGGGAACTGTGCTGAAACAAGATAGTTTGCTATATCAGCAAACCATGGAGAGAGTACTGAAATAGCAAACAGATGTTCATCGGGCATCTGGTCATCCACTGTTCCATCCTCATCTGCAGACAAATCCAATCTAGATAAAAAGTCAGCAACAACATTTTCTCTACCTGGTTTGTCAACAATGGTCAAATCAAACTGCTGCAATAAAAGTAACCATCTAATAATACGAGCATTCACATCTGGTTTAGTCATTAAATATCTAATTGCAGCATGGTCAGTATGTACAAAGGTCTGGTAACCAGTAATATAATGTCGGAACTTGTTCAGTGCATGGACCACAGCCAAGAATTCTTTCTCGGTTACAGTGTAATTCAGCTCAGCTTTGGACAAATTTTTGCTAACAAAGTAAATGGCATATGGAAGTTTTTGCTCAACTTGTCCTAAAGCTGCACCTATGGCTTTGTTCGAGGCATCAGTGTGGATGTGGAAAGGTAGGGCCCAGTTTGGACCTCTCAGGATTGGGGCTGACACCAACTTGTCCTTCAATTCATTTAAAGCCCTCTGACAATCGTCAGTCCATTTAAACTCCACATCTTTTGCCAACAGACCAAACAATGGCGAGGCTAGCTTGCTGAAATCTTTAATGAATCTCCGGTAGTATCCTGCTAATCCCAAGAAACTCCGGACATCCCTTACCTTTTGAGGAGGTGGAACCCTCTTGATGAGAGCAATTTTGTTAGGATCCACCTGCAACCCTTGGCAAGAAATGGTATGGCCTAGCACGGTCCCTTCAGTCATTAGGAATTCGCATTTTTCAGGACTAAGGGACAAGTTCATCTCGGTGCATTTGGTTAGGACTTTTCCCAGGTTGGACAATGCTTCCTGGAAGTTGGCCCCATAAGGAGTAAAGTCATCCATATAGATTTCTACTGCATCATGGACCAGCTCCGAGAAGATGCTCAAGACAGCTCTCTGGAAGGTAGCAGGAGCATTGCATAGCCCAAAGGGAAGGACTCGGTAGGCAAAGGTGCCCCAAGGACAAGTGAAGGTGGTCTTATCTTGGTCTTCCGGGCTGATTTGGATTTGGTTGTACCCGCTAAACCCATCCAGGAAAGAGAAGAACTTATTTCCTGCCAGTCCATCCAACACTTGATCTATGAAAGGTAGAGGGAAATGGTCTTTCTTGGTAGCTTTGTTCAGTTCTCGGTAGTCCACACAGATTCTCCATTTCCCATTTTTCTTGGGAACCAACACTATAGGGGACACCCATTCACTATCTGAGATGGGGTAGATGAACCCGGCATCCAACAGTTTTTGCAATTCTTCCTTGACAATGTCCTTAAGGGCTGGATTCATTCTCCTCTGAGGTTGCCTAACCGGTTTACAATCCTCTTTGATGTATATATGATGGGTACAGACCGAAGGATGGACTCCTTTCATTTCCTTATAGCTCCAAGCAAAAGCATCTAGGTGGTTGGCCAACAGACTACACAGCTCCTTTTCCTGGGAAGGAGATAGGGAGGAGCTGATCTTCAATGCTTTCTCAGGGCCGAACTCCACATTCTTGACTCTGGGAGTAACAGGGTTGGTTGTACAAAGATCCACTAAGGTGCTAGCTTGGGCATCCTCCACCAATTTCTCTAAGGGTAGTGCACTGGAAGGTGGATTCTGGATCAAGGTCTCGATCAAGTCATCCTCGGTTGGGGGGTCTCTTCTAGTGGTATCTAAGGTGCACAGAGGTGCTGAGTACACCTCGTCTTCCTCTCCTTCTTCCAACCAGAGTGGTAAGTCATGCTCTAAGGAGGGTTGGGCAGGAGGGTATAGGACTAGCTGCTTGGACATGGGACCATTTTTGATGGTCATGTTTCCTGCACGACAACTTATGTAAGCATCTGCAGTAGCTAACCAAGGCCTTCCCAAAATGAGAGGATATCCAGTGAGCTTTGCCTTTGGTTGCAAAACCAGGAAGTCTGCAGGGTATTCCCAAGAGTCAATAGAGACCAAGACATCCTCCACAATCCCTTCGGGAGTCACGGTGGAGCGATCTGCTAATTGCAGTACTGTCGAGGTCTTCCTCAAGGAACCCTGAAGATTGAGTTTAAGCATGGTATCCCTGGTCATCACATTAATGGCAGCCCCCAGATCAATCAAGGTGTGAGGTATAATGGTGCCATTGATGTGGACATCTACTACAGGACTTCCAGGATCTAGGTACTTTGGGCAGATGACTTGTCCTAACATAAGGTCAGACAGTTGTCCTATGACATTGATAGTTGAAGCATCTTTCTTCCGTCTGCCTGGGTGTTTGAAACACTTCTCCTTAACTAGTTTGTTGTATATTGGCACATCCTTGATGGCTTGGAGAAGTGGTATTTTTACACACAACTGCTTGAGCTCACCCAGAAGCTCATCCTCCTCTGGGTTGGGTTGTGTGGTGGCTGTTAGTCTCTCAGGAAAGGGTGGAATAGCCTTTGGTTCACTTTCCTGTTTATCTTCCTCATCCTCTGGGGGAGGAGGTTGGCGATCTGGTAGAGTCTTTCCAGATCGAAGATTGATCTCCTGGATCTCCACAGCATAGGTAGGGCATGAGGTTTCCCCAGTGTATACCTGTTGGGCCTGTCTATTGTTGGGGTTCGGGTTCGGTTGAGCAGGCATTTGAGGTTGCCTTGGAGGAGCAGGAGGTAATGGCTGAGGTTGAACTGGTGGTGGAGGCAAGATGGCAGGAGGAGTGTTGTATTGGGGCCTCCACCCCGACTGAGGTGCATTCCATTGAGGCTGTGGCTGGGCATGTGAGTGATATGAATGAGAAGTAGCTTGAGTGGGGTACTGAGGTGGATAAGACCATGGAGGAGGCATGGACCATGAAGGGTGAGCAGGGGGACCCCAGGAAGGCATAGGAGTCGATTGGTTGGGGCTGTAATAAGCTTGAGATGCCCCTTGCATCCCCTGCTGATAAGGTCTAGATCCTTGTGGCCTCCTTTGGTTGAGGTAATAGAGAGGTTCAGTGGGAGCTTCTGTCCCTTGGTACATGGCTTTAAACCCAGGTAAGGTTGGACACTGATTTGTGGGATGGTCCTCCTCACAAACGAAACACACCTCAACCGAATGCAATGGACATTCGTTCTTAGGGTGTCTCCTTGTGCACCTAGGGCAGAAGACAGCCAAGGCTCTCTCAGCTTCTTCTTTCTTTTGCTGAATCCTGAATGTGTCAAGCTGCATGGCAATGGTCTGTCTCACCTCACTCTTAAGATCTTCTAATTGATTTGCAAGCTCATGTTTGGAGAAAGGGACACTAGTTGAGAGGAGGTTTCCTCTACCTCGTTTCCGAGCTGCCCTGGAGTGGTTTCTAAACACAGTCTTGATGTCCTCATAAGGCAGTTGGTAAATGTCCCCCCAGCTAACATGTGAAGGGTATCTAAGAGGTCTTCAGGGACTCCTCGGAGCAGGACCGACTTGAGGGATTCAGGGTCAAGTGTGCACCTGGCCCGCTTATAGCTTAGTTGGAACCTCTCCTCATAATCCTCTAAGGACTCATCATTTCCCATGGTCATCCGAAAGATTTCCCCCTTTGTTTCCTTGGACCTACAGTAATCCCGGTATTTGGTATTGAAAGCTTGCTGCATCTGAGCCCAAGTGGTGATACTATTCCCAGGTAAGCCCATGAACCAGCGTAATGCTGCATCCTTAAGAGTGGAAGGGAAAAGTTTCAGCTTTTGCTCATCTTCAGTATAGTCATAGGTTCTACAAAGGACAACAAACTCAAACAGGAAGGTATCCAGATCTTCAGTAGTCAGCCCATGGAAGTGAGGTAAGGCGGAGGGGCTAATGTTCTTCATTTTCATCTCTCCATTGGTCTCTCGGATGGGGAAGGCACCTTCTATTCTCTCATCTTCTCTTCTATTGTCAGCCATAGCTTCAGATGGAGTGGTCTCTAACTCTTCTACTATAGGATCTTTGTATATCTCAGGATGTTCACCTATAGGTTCTTCTGGGTCACTGTCACCAAAGAAGAGAGAAGGGTGACTCAGTGATGTGGTGGGGGTGTTTGGTAGGAATTTGCCTGATCTATCTCGGTTCCTACGAGGCATGAAATGGAAAAGACTTTCTTTTTCTTTTGATTGTTTTTTCTTTTTTTTCCTTTGGTACCTGCAAAACTGAAACAGATTGATCTACAACTAACTATGAAAGATGCAGAATTAAACTGAAAGCAGGAAATAACTAATCTACTTTGCTCAAATGAAATTGCAAGAATGGAAATGCTAGTCTACGCTTGCAGAAAGGAAATGCTAATCTATGAAAGTAGGAAATGCTAATCTATGAAAGCAGGAAATGCTAATCTATGAAAGCAGGAAATGTCTATGCTACTTTTGCAGAATGGAAATGAAATAAACTACTTAGCAGAAGGCAAGAGTAAGAAAGTAGAAGAAAAACAACAATTACTAATACTCTGACGCTTCCCCGGCAACGGCGCCAAAAAGATGGTGGGCTCCAGTATTGTAGCAATAATGCTACAACTCCTGGAGCTTCCTATCTCTAATTTTATCAACCCGGTAGTTCGTACAAACTTGGAAGCGACGGTGCTGTATGCACAAGTACTAGCTCTTGTCGCAGCTGTCACTTGGTCAGCTGGCACAAGTCCGCTAGGGCTCAAGCCAACTTCTATATGCTCACAGAAGAAGCTTTATGAGTGATGGACGAAAGCTAACTCAAAGGAGGCTAATCTATTTGCAGAAAGAAACTGAAAGCCAACAAAGCATGAAAACCCTAGTAAACCCTAATTTGACTAGCTAGGCCCTTACAATGCAAAACTGTGAATGAAACTTCTACCAATGATGCCATTACTTGCAGTGAGCTGAAATACATGCATCTAAGCTACTTGCATCTGAAAAGACATGTTTTTGTATTTTTTCATTAAGTGGTTGGATTTATTGTGATGATGCTTTTGATTAGGGTTTGACTGTGCAGGAGCGGTTCGAATGGAAGGAAAGCATGGGCAAGGTCAGGATGGCTAGGAGAGGTCCCAGAGGGTCTCTAGCATCAGTCCACAGAAGTCTACCACGTTCGGATGCTCAGCAACCGAGTTTGCAGGTTTCTACAGGAAGTCTGCAGGGGATCCTACAGGAAACACAGGAATTCTACAGGAAGTCTGTGAAATTCTACAGGATGTTCGACTGTGGGAGTTTTGGGAGATGGTGAAGTGATGGAGTGGTGTGGGAGGATAAGTGAGATGGAGATGGAACTGGCGATGGCTCAGGAGCAGAGAAGTCAGATGGAGAAAGAGTGCATGCAGTGGGTTGATGGTTGGAAGGATGGGATCAACGAAAGGTTAAGTAAATGGAGCTACGTGAGTAATGGAAGAGCTGGAAGGTAAACGAGCTGAACAGAGGTCGGTTGAGTGGCTTCAGGTGTGGTTGACAAGAAGAGGAAGGTGATGGAATGGTGTGGAGCAGTGTAGATGAAACAAGTTGTCTATGAATGTTACCAAAAACGAGAACTCTTTAACCTATGTTAACTGTGCTATTTTGAACCAATGAACAGCAGTGCAATTTGTGAAAGAAACTCGTGCATGGAAGTGGAATGAAGAAGTAATGATCAATACCAACGTGCATGGATGGATCTACGACTAAAGTAATTGTTGCAGCTTGCATGGACGTGAAAAGAACTGCGTTTCTTTTTGGTGGTTGATATGGACTGCACCCCAATCCCTAAGCAGAGATGGCAGTGATCTCTAACAACCTTTTTCTGGAGCTTCAATGAATTATAACTATCCTCTTCTAACCTAAGCAACTGGAAGCAAATTCACCATAAACTAATCCTATTCAATCTCATAAAAACTAAATCAGCAGACTGTAAATTCGAATTGCATGTCAAAGTAAAGAAACGAAGTGCTGGAACGAAAGGCAAATAACATTACAACACAAAGGAGGTCTATTGCTCTCAGGTTGGGCCCTAACCTGAGAGCTATAGCTCCCTTAGAAACTCAGAATGAGATCAAAATCTGCCTGCCTTTATTCATAACCAAAAATCTGATGTCATGCCAAAACTGGCTTACAAAAAGAACCAACACCGAGCTGTAGCTCGTACTTCGAAATTACAAGAGTAATGCAAAAGTTCAAAAATCTCCTATCAAAGGCTACGGCCTCAATATTTATGCAAAATGATAATCCAACAGGTTTCCTTGATTTGTGGAGCTAGGCTGTCCAACTGAAGGTTAAACTGTTGATCCTGTAGAACAGTTGTAACTGCTGTTCCTGTAGAACGGTTGGCTGCCTCTAAGCTCGGTGGGGAGATTGGTTGGAGCTCGGAGCTATGGTGGGAATCACGAGGAAGGTCCCCAAGACTGTGGACATCCTCTCCTAAAAACCAGCAGTGCCACCTTACTGTCTCCTTGTCTCCTTTTTCGTGGTCTTTGCTCCCTTTTAATGCCAAAAACCTGAAATCATCATGTATTAGTCACGTAGATAGAATGCCTACCCTTCTTCCTATAAACAATACGAATAAACCAAGAAATGAATGCATAAGCAATAAAAGATGAATGGTTTGAGCAAAGCAAGTAGGCCAAATGAGCCCAAATTGTACCAAAAATTGGGGCTCATCACCATCCTCCATACTTGCCCAGATATCAAAGTCTAAAATATTCTCCAAATTTGATCTCAAATCTGGTTTTTGGCAAGTAGGAATCAAAGAGGAAGACAAATGGAAGACAACATTCTCTGTACCTGAAGGACATTATGAATGGAATATCATGCCATTCGGCCTAATTAACGCTCCTTCAGCCTTCCAGAGAATAATGGATGAAACTTTTGAAGGAATGGAGGAATTCCTGAAAAATTATATTGATGATTTACTGATTCATTCTGATAATATTGCTTACCATGTTAAACATTTGAAAATCTTTCTCCGCAGGGTCAAAGAAATGGGTATAGTATTATCAGAATCCAAGATGAAGTTATTTCGGCCAATGATAGACTTCTTGGGTTACAATATACAATATGGATCCTATACTGTAATCCAAAGGAGTTTGAATTTTGTTGATCACTTCCCTGATGAAATTAAGGATAAGACACAGTTGCAAAGATTTTTGGGAAGTCTGAATTACATTTCTAAGTTTCTGAAGCATTGTGCACAAGAAAGAAAATTGTTGAATAAAAGGCTTCAGAAGGATCCAATTCCATGGAATGGTGACTGCACACAGGCAGTCAGAGCAATAAAAGAGAAAGTCAGAAATATTCAGCCTCTCTCCCCTATCAGAGAAGAATGGGAGAAAATCATTATGACAGATGCTAGTTATGAAGGTTGGGGAGCAGTCTTGTGCCAAAAGAACCCCAGTAGCAAAAATGAGATTGAGATAAGTCAATATGCATCTGGATTATGGGCCAAAAATCAATTGAATTGGTCAATTCTGAAGAAAGAGCTTAGAGAAGTTTGTTTGGGAATAGAAAAATTCAGAGATTTTGTCATCTACACCAAATTCACCATCAAAACAGACTGCCAAGCATTAAAATATGCCATTCACAAATGTGATTTTGAAGACGCTGTTATGGTAAGATGGATTATGCAACTCAGTCAATATAACTTTGATATTGAATTTGTCAAAGGAGATAAGAACAGTTCTGCAGATATGTTGAGCAGAGAGTTTTTATCTGAACATTCAATAATGAGTCTGCAATGCAATTTTATCAGAAGACATGAAGATACTGTAGAAATTGAGACTTCATCTGGATGGATTTCATATGATTTGGAAACAAGTATTCTAGACCATGATGAAGATTGGCGACCAATAAAAGAAGTTAGGTACAGGACAGGCATTGATTTCCTTTGGACAGATCCTCATCAAGATGAAGCAAATAATGAAGCTCTTGAAGCCTGGATTATCTAAGGCAAATTGGGAGCATTGCCTATGTAATTGAGAGAGATCATGAAGATGATAACAGGATCACTAGTTGTCACATAAAATTCAGAAGGTTTGATAATTATCTTCACAGGGAAAATTATGATTTGGATCGGCAGCAAGAGGTTTTCTACACAACAATGAATCTGCAGAATTCTTCCACTAATATGTTTTATTCCTTGCAGTTTTCTTTTTTGTTTGAAGATACTCCAGTAGAAGACATGGAAGAAGATGACCCTGTTCCAGGATGGTTCATGGATTGGTGGGAGAAATATGGCTTATCCCCACTTATCATGAAACCATACTCCATGGGCTTGTTGAGAATACCAAATTTCAATCCTAACAGCACGATTATGACATTGGTTTTTTATCCGGATTTAAACAAGAACGCAACAAATTACAGAAATAACCATATACACAAAGATGCAACGGAAATAATACTTCATTTCATTAATGGAAAATACTGAAATATGCTTACAACCAGAAATGGAAATAAACCAGCTAGGGTGATGGTAGCTTATCTCTGAGAAGAGATGTGATGGCTACATGCCTCTAAACTGTGTTACAATGAGGCTTGAAGGCCTATTTATTGTTGAGAAACAATGAAAAACCCTTAACATTCCAAAACCTAACCCTAGGAGATGAAACGCCAAACTGTGGGCCCCGTTTGGGGTAAATTGGTACATCAACTTCCCGGGGTTGTAACTTTGGCATATGATCTCCGTTTGACGCATACAATAGCTCGTTAGAAAGATCTATCCGAGTACTAGGGCCTCAAAACGGCTCCGGAAGTTCAGGACCCGAAAAACTGCTAAAAATAGTAAGTTGTGCTACAATTAAGGAAACTGAAAATGCTGAGAAAGACAATGGTGGGGGTCCAGGTGGACTTGGCAGGTGGCCACCAATATCCACCTGGATCATTCCTCCCCCCTTAGGAAGCAATGGTCCCCATTGCATTGAGCTCCTCCATGAGATGAGGAAACTTTTGCTGAACCTGTTCCCTGGTGAGCCACTTGCCCTGCTGAAGGAGTTGGCCGGCTTTGACAACTCGATACAGTTGGATATTCTGCTGGCGAGTGTTCTTTATCTGTGTGTCCATGATCCGATCAGTTGCAGCTTGTTCCATGCAATCTGGATTTAATTCTGTGGGTTTGAGCTGTTCTGCAATGTCGGATGTGTCTAGCAATGGTGGAAAGTATGGCCGAAGGCGGTCCACATTGAACACTGGGTGCATGCCAAGGAATGGGGGAATGCTGAGCTCAAATGCATTGTCTCCCATAGCCTTAGTAATGGTGTAAGGACCATATCAGAGTGGTCTCAATTTCCGATAGGCTCCAGTAAGGCGTTCCTTTTGCAAATGCAACCAGACTTTGTCGCCCACCTGAAACTTGTGTCGCACCCGATGTTGATCATGTCGCTGCTTGTACTTGGCATTTGATTTCTCAAGAATGTCATGGACTTGCTGGCGAATATGTTGGATGCGCTCAATGAAGCTGGTGGCCTTATCTGTTTCGGACTAGACATGAGCTGAATTCATGTGAGTAGCTGCAAGTGGCATGGCCACATCAATGGGGCATAGTGGCTGGAATCCCAAACCCACCTGAAAAGGGCTATGGCCAGTGGAGCTATGAAGAGCTCGGTTGTAGCTGTGCTGAACATAGGGGAGGCTCTCGTCCCATGTGCGTGGATGCTTTGAGTTATACATGCACAGAATGTGCACAATCATCCTATTGACAACCTCTGTCTGGCCATCAGTTTGAGGATGGAAGGCTGTGGACTTCGTGAGTTTGGTGTCCAGCATTGACCAGAGACTGGACCAAAATGCGCTGAGAAACCGACTGTCCCGATCTGAGATGATAGACTGTGGGAACCCAAAGTGCACCCACACTTGTTCAAAGAAGAGTTTAGCAGTGGCTTCTGCTGTGATATTCTTCTTGCAGGCCACCATAATGGTCATCTTCGAGAACCTGTCGACGACCACAAAAACACAGTCATTTACATGCTTAGTGGAAGGAAGGCCTGACATGTAATCCATGGAGATGGATTCCCAAGGTCGACTAGGGGTAGGCAACGGGGTATAGAGGCCGTGCTTCTTAATGGTCGGTTTGGCAAAGGCACAGGCAGTACATGATCTGATGTACTTCCCAACATCTTGTCGAAGATTCGGCCAATAGAAATAATTTTGCAGTACTGCCACTGTTTTCTCGACCCCGAAATGCCCAGCAGCCCGACTGTAGTGTGCTTCCCAAATCATCTTGGCACGCTCGCTTGAAGGAACACAAAGGTGACCGAGGTGGCATAATAGGGCATCCTGGAGGTGAAAATCTGCAACACGCCGACCCTCCAAGAGTGTCTGGTATGTGTGGCCGAATTCTGGGTCGCTTTTGTAGAGAAGTGGCCAATCAGAAGTCTCGTGCCCACAAGAGTTGAGCACGGTGGTTAACGCCATGATCAGTGGTCGACTGAGGCAATCTGCAACATTATTGGTGCTGCCCTTCTTATACTTGATATTCAAGTGGAACTGTTGCAGGTATGTAGACCACTTCTGATGGCGATCATTCTGCAATTTCCCTTGGGTCTGTATGAACTGCAGGGGTCGGTGGTCTGTGTGGATGACCGTTTCTTTCCCCAAAATGTAATGCTTCCATTGTCGGCAGGCCTGTACAATGGAATACATCTCTTTATCATAAGTGGGGTACTTCCGGACTGTGTCTGAAAGTGTTTCACTGTGATATGCCACTGGATGTCCATGTTGAGTAAGGACTGCCCCAATAGCATAGTCAGAGGCATCTGTCTCGACCCCAAATGGTTGTTGTAAATCTGGTAACGCGAGCACTGGTGTCATGTAGAGGCGATCCTTCAACTCCATGAATGCCTTCTGTTGAGATTCAGACCAAAAGAATTTTGCTTTCGCCCCTCCCTTGGTGACCCGACTCAAGGGCCAGGAAATATGAGAAAATCCCAACACAAACCTGTGGTAGAAGTTGGCAAGACCTAGAAAGCTGCGGAGCTCTGTTAGAGTGGTTGGAGAGGGCCAATCCCGAATGACTTGGATCTTGGCTGGATCGACATGCACCCCCTGTTCATCAATGATGTATCCCAGATACTGAACCTGGGTCATGCCAAAAGTGCATTTCTCCGAATTGGCACATAGCTTGTGTTGCCGCAGTGTTTGGAGAACCTGTCGGATGTGGTGGAGGTGCTCTTCCCAACTCTGGCTGAAGATCAGAATGTCATCCAAGTATACTACTACAAAGGAGTTGGTGAATGGCCGCAAGATGTCATCCATTAGCCTCATAAAGGTTGCAGGAGCATTCGTCAATCCGAAAGGCATGACCAACCATTCGAAGAGGCCCTCCTTGGATTTGAAGGCAGTCTTCCACACATCAGAGGGTTCGATTGGTACCTGGTGATATCCTGACTTCAGATCGATCTTGCTGAAATATTTCGCCCCCTTTAGTTGGTCTAGGAGGTCATCAATCCGCGGGATCGGGTACCTATTACGGACAGTGATCTTGTTCAGCGCTCGATAGTCAATATAGAGTCTCCACGTCCCATCCTTCTTCTGTACCAACACGATCGGGTTCCCACAGGGCGATGAACTCGGACGGATGTGACCTTTCTGCAGGAGCTCCTGAATCTGCCTCTTGATTTCATTGTTCTCCAGAACAGAGCGCCGATAAATTGGTCCATTGGGTAGCGGCGCACCTGGGGTCAGATCGATGGAGTGCTTGACTTGACAGTGCAGGGGAACCCCTGCCGGGGAGGTGAAGATGTCCTCGTACTCCTCCACAATCTTGTCCATCTGTAGTTGTCGTGCAGAGGGACCCCGTCTGGAGGCCGTGGCCACTGTCTTCTTCTTTCCTTGAGGGCATATCATCAGGAAAACAAATTTCCTGGTTTTGGAAATGATCTTACTGCATTGTTTTGCAGTAATCAAAGAGATGACGACAGGTGGTGCTACCTCTGGTATCCTGAACAACTTGTTTCCCAATGTAATAATAACAGCACGGGGCCTTGATTCATACACAGCATGTCGCTTCCACAAGTATGGTTGTCCTAGTAATACATCACAAACTTCAAGGGGAGCAATGTCACACAGTACCTCATCCGTGAAGGGCTTGATGTTGTATGGAAGGCGACACTGCTGGCTCACGCGAAGATCTCGTCCTTGGTGAAGCCACCCAATGGTGTATGGTTGTGGATGTGCTGTGGTCGGTAAGTCCAACCGCTTCACGACCTCTGCCGAAATGAGGTTCTTTTGACTCCCGCTATCATCAATGAACTGTATCGGGGAGCCCTTTACCCACATATGAGAGTGGAAGAGATGCTCCTCCTCCTCTGGATCTTCGGGTTCATTTTTCTGGATCTTTGCGGTAGCAACAGTGGCGCTGGGATCCGCATCAATGATCTGCTTCCCTTTTTCATACCCCTTATCGGGTTCTGACTCAGAGTCGGAACATGCATCTGATTCTGAAACCTTTAGCTCAGCCACCAGTGACTGCTTGGCCCGACACTCACTTGTGTTGTGAATGGATCTCTTATGGAACTCACACCATTTTCCAGTGTCCTTTCTCGGCTTCGCGGCGCTGTTCTTTGCTTGCAGCTTCGACTGGTTGTCTTGGGCTGTCCCGCCTTGGCTTTGCCCTTTGTTCTGTGGTTTCCGGGCACCTTTCCCCTGCTTTGGATTCGCAAATCCAAAGTCTCGCTTCTTTTGTTTAAACTTCTGCTCGACCTTGACGGCATATCGGTATGCTGCGCCGAGCGAGGGGATGTTTAGGAATTGTATTTCTTCCTGGATGTACTTGTGCAGGCAGCCACGGTATTTGAGTATCAAATGTTGCTCCGAATCCTTGATACCCAACTTTGTGCGAAGGGTATGGAAAAGATTGGTGAACTCCGGCACGTCTTGGTCCCTTCCCTGCCGCAGTGTGGTCCACTTTATGTATTCATCCTCATAGCTTCCAACAGGGTAGTACTGCTCCTTGACGGCATCCCGGAACGAATCCCAGGTGGGTGCGGCTGAAAATAGTGAGCCATTACTTTCATCCTTCTGCTCGCAGTAGGTTTCCCACCAGTCCTTGACGTGGGGGGCTGCTTTGAGGAGCGCAAAAACAATCTTTTCCCGACTCGAAAATTCATGAACAGAAAAATAACCCTCTAGCAGATTTAACCATTTATCTATGGCATCTGCGTCTATCTGACCCTCGAATATGGAGATTTCAAAATTAACTTGTACCTTACAGGGTGTGGCGTTTCCAGAGTAGCTGCTGGAAGCCGATGCGTTGCTTCTGGGTAGCCGCTGAAGGATCTGGGCAAAGCTGTCCATCATCGCGTTCCGTTGTCGCTCGAGGGCTTCTTCGAGCAAGATTTTGATGGGATCTCCTGCCCCCTCATCTTTCTTCTCGTCCGCCATGGGAGGCCGTCGGGATTTGCGAGGCTGGTCTTGCAAAGGTTCAACCAGTTCAAGCCCTAACTCCTTATATCCCGACCTTGTTGGGGACATGCAAAGAAAAACAGAGAAAAAGCAGACCGCTCTGATACCACTGATCCGGATTTAAACAGGAACGCAACAAATTACAGAAATAACCATATACACAAAGATGCCGCGGAAATAATACTTCATTTCATTAATGGAAAATACTGAAATATGCTTACAACCAAAAATGGAAATAAACCAGCTAGGGCGATGGTAGCTTATCTCTGAGAAGAGATGTGATGACTACATGCCTCTGAACTGTGTTACAATGAGGCTCGAAGGCCTATTTATTGTTGAGAAACAATGAAAAACCCTTAACATTCCAAAACCTAACCCTAGGAGATGAAACGCCAAACTGTGGGCCCCGTTTGGGGTAAATTGGTACATCAACTTCCCGGGGTCGTAACTTTGGCATATGATCTCCGTTTGATGCATACACTAGCTCGTTAGAAAGATCTATCCGAGTACTACCATTGTTGGAACAGGCAACATCCGTCCATTCCATGGACCCATGTTGCCCCCGGATTCCCCAAAAAACGTCGTTTAGGGCCTCAAAACGGCTCTGGAAGTTCAGGACCCGAAAAACTGCTAAAAATAGTAATTTGTGCTACAATTAAGGAAACTGAAAATGCTGAGAAATACAATGGTGGGGGTCCAGGTGGACTTGGCAGGTGGCCACCAATATCCACCTGGATCAATTTTGGATAAAACAATAGGAGATGTGGTAAATATTAACAGTACAGATTTTCTGAATGGTGTCAGAAGATGTGGCCATGTGAGGTGGTTCGTAATGAATCACTACAAGTGCAGGAAAATAAATCCGAGTACCAGCTACGAAGAATTACATCAATAAGTTGATCCAGAATTAAACCCATTCATGAACCTTAATGAATTAGATTTACCAGATCCTCATGATAATTCAACATGGGAAACTGAAAAAGAAGTGTGGGTACAATATTATTCCAATTACTTGATTGAAAGATGGAATTACTAGTACTACACTTACCCACAAATTGATTATTACACCTTTGGTTGACGTCTTTCCAGCCGACTATGGTGCTGGACGAGCTTTCGTGGATTCCCTCGTCCTGGAATCTCCACTTTGTATGTCTTGAGATTTGCATATCTCATCTTTTTAGTCATTTCAGCCTTTCAAGGGTTCTCTTTTATGAATATCCTCTGTGTAAATTACTGTATGTATGAAGATTCGATTCTCACATGCCTCAGGCTCTCTGAAAAAGAGTAGGGACGAGATAACATAGGACAATATTGTCCTATGCCGAAATCTTGCTTTCGGCGATTTGCCCAGGTCTGTCCAGTACTTTATTTCTGAGTCATCAGTCTGGACACAGTCCATTCACAGATGCTTGTTCGAATGTAGAACCCCGACCAAGTGCTTAGTGATATCGGGGGTTCGGGGAGCTGTCTGAGAAAACGATTCCGTTCGTTCTCAACTATCAATCAAGCCAATCAAGCAAGCTCGCAAGCCCATCCAACTAGCCAGCAAGAGCCATTTCGCAAGTCAGCGGGAAAGCCGTAAAGCCATCAAAGCAATCCATGTCCTGCCCCACCCGGCGAGTAGTCAATAGCAAGCCAAGCCATCCAGCCAATAAAGCAAGCCAATAAAGCAATCCATCCAGCCAGCCATTCAGCCAGCCATCCTCTACAGCCATCCCAACCAGACCAGCCGTACCATCCCCCATCCACCCCAGCTAGTCCATCCAGCCCGTACAACCACTCCTTACAGCAAGTAAGCGATCCCATCTGACCAAGCAAGTAGTTACGGGATTATCACTGGGACACGTCACTTGTGCTGCTATTGTGCTGGTTACCTCGTGAAACACCAGCGCATGGAACCTTTAGCCAACCAAATAGACCAAAGCATACTCATATGGACTGTATAGTTGGTCAAGTCAAGCTAGTAATGACCTAACCCAAGCCACCTTACCTCCCTACCTGAACTGATTTCATCGAACCATACAAGCCATACATCCAAGCTAGTTAACCCCATACCCCCCTATCCATCTCACTAGACCTACTACCACTAGATATTATCCCTACCTACCTCACCCAATCAACCAAACATACACTTAGTTACTGGTACAAGGAGAGCTATAGGTACTAGTACTGGTACAGCTATAGGTGTTACAGCCATACTCCAGCTAACTAATATACAATTTTTTTTATCCGGTCACTTCTTGTTTAGAGGCTCGTTCCCCCCCTATAAAGTAGTTGCCATGAACTAAAAAGTGTATATCAGGACGAGGTCGCAGAAGGGAGAGACGGATGAACGTACCAGCTAGAGGATGTGATAGGCACATACTCAAGGCACCTCCTATAGGCATCTCCTATAGGCATCTCCTATAGGCACTATCCATTAAGGCCCCTAAAGTGTATCAACTCATAGAATGGAGGTGCGGCTGCGCCTTCCTGCCATTTGATATAGCAAGTCATAAGGCAAGTCATATTTCCTGGTACAACAGCTTTCCTGGTACAACCCTTCCTTCGGTAACTATCCTTCCTTAGAGTATCCTCCTTATTTCACTAGATATGATCCTCCTTCCTTAGTCCGTGTTCATTTATTTACCTCTTCTATCTGAAAAGAATTGACTCTTTTATGCTCAGGAATAGGTTTTAGATGTGACCAATCATGCCTCACGTTAATATGCCGTGATGCGCAAGATGACGTGAACGGTGAAGCAGTTCATGAGCTGGACCAACACCCTTTCAAAGAATTGACTTAAAGGTAGCTGGGCCCCTAACCTAGTCTGTAGCACACATTTCCCGTCAATTCCCTCTATTCTGCAGCACACATGCCATTCTCATTCCATTCTGTAGCACACATTCTATTCCCGTTCATTCATTGTGATAGTTCCCAAACGAAGTGAGAGAATACATGAGATAGATTGGTTGCCGGCTCAGAATCAAGAGCGTACATTCTTGGTTGCCGCTACAAAGATACCCGTACTACAAGAATTCACTAAGTATACAAACCTTTCTGATAGATACTACCATTTTTGTGGCTGCTTCCAGAGTAACACGTACAACATTTATTAGCTATACTTAGACCTGGTTCAACCTACGAGATGAGGTCTTCAATGAACCGGAGAAGTGGCCGAACCATAGTGAGGGAGCCCTTCAGTACCGCACGGAGAAAGGCATAAACGGTGCCGCCCCGAACGAAGAAGTAAAACGCAGTGAGAAGTAGTACCCTTAACAAGTGAGAAGTATTACCCTTCAACAAACGATAGTGAGTGAGGTATCTTACTAGTTTGAATCCGACTCTATAAAGGCAAGTCTCAATAGTAGTTCTTGGAAAAGGATATAGCCCTCGTACCTAGTGTCATGCGGAATCAGAACATTGTCCCGGGGAGAAGCGGTCTAAACCGAACCAAGCAAGCTTACCTACCTCTACTTACTGATTTACTGAACCATACATCCAAGCTCAAAAACAAATAGAAATAGATCTTACATCGATCAAGTAGCCCTCGCTCAAGCTCTCTCTCCATACACTCATACTTCCTTCGATCGATATCCCCGTCTACTGCTTCTCTCGCTAGCTATCCCCGTAAAGCTTTCCCCGCCATCGCTCTAGCTATAGATCTATCTATCCCTCGATAAAGATCAAGCTGTGTGAACCACTACCTCGTCTCTCCGACCCCCATCATGCTGTGTGCAAGATCAATCGGTATAACCGCACTATCCACTGAACTTTGAAACGATCTATCTTACCTACACCAATCAACCCATATGAATAGTGAGTGACTTCGTCCCTGCGCTTGCTTTTTCGTGATGTATATACTGGATATGGAACCAGAAGGAATGTCTGCTTGTATGCTGCGGGTGAGACTGGATCTAGACAAAATGAGGGCTTTGTTCCTTCATCGAAATCTTGAAAAACCTCCGCCAAGCTAAAATGGCCCAGCCATATTATTCGAATATACAACTCGCACACACTCCCTTTCCAAAATAGATCAGTACACTAAGCACCACACTTGAATTTATTATATTTGTTTCTAAAATATTGGTATTTGATCCGAAACCCCCAGCGGAAGGCCAATAACTCAAGGAAATGAAAGGATCAATTACATTTTTCATACACTCTCCCCTCATAGATAAGGATATGTTCAGCCAATTATTTCCTCGGCGAAGGACCCATTTGGCAAGAACTTACTTTACTGTCAGCTGGCGCAGTCTTTGTTTGTATGATTCAGATAGCCAAGATGCTTTATAGGATTGGCAAGAGCGTAACCACAAGTTCTCCTTGTTGCGTTACACCTCAGTCAGATCGGTGCGCTGGATTGGAACTGAGCTATATCAAGGTTCAGTTTTTGGTTCAGATTTCGTCGACCAATCTTTCCCAATTCACATCTTTTTCAGAAAATTTTTTCTTGCAAGGTTACGAGCATAGATGGAATGAGCTTACGGCCAACTACAGCAGAGGGAACCACATTCTCTACCAAATATCCATGCTTCCCTCTACAGAAGCTGTTTATATATTACATATGTTCGGGAGTTAGGCCTGCGAGAGATATAATATTTCAACTTGACAGAGATCCTTCCTTTTCAAGCTTGAGCTCGACCTATTGAGTCAGGAGGGAGAGGCGAAAGAGAGTGAAATTGATTTCGTTTCTTTATGTCACACATATGAGACGACGATATTCTTCCCGCCCACCTTCAATATATACCTTATGTATGTCGGTTTCGGGTTTAGGAGGAGAGTAGGGTGGGGCACTGATTTATTTGATCGAGTTGATAAATGAGGAGATGGATGAGGAAGGAGCTCGATTAGGATTCCCCAAAAAGCCACAAACACACAAGCAGGGAGCGGTGAAACGAACCATTCAACTTTCACCTTTAGCCTTAAGCCATGAACCATGAACCAGAAGCCACGAGTCATGAACCAAAAGCCCTTAACCTCGGAACCTTTAGACAAGTCCAACAGAACAGAGAGAAGAAGCTATTCAATGGCCGAGCATTTCAAGTAATTGCAATAGGACCTGACCCATTAAGCCTTTGGCTCTTCTAGCAATACGAACATATTTAAGCAATTGTCGCTCCGTTAGTCCGTAATGAAAACACAATTTCTGTTTTTCTTCTAGCCGGATACGATATTGAGATATTTTCCTGGAAGAAGACCGGTTCATAGAATCCTTTCTGTTTTTGGGTCTTTTACTAGTGAGACCTGGTAAAGTTTTCAGACGAAGGTGGGCTACCTTTCATTCGCATACTCAATGGGTTGGTCCTCCTTCCTATAATAGAGTAACCAATGATTCTATCCTTAGCCCAATTATTCTCTCCACGGGAGGGGAAGAGCTTATTAACGGGGAGGGAAATGATGAATTTGATTCTATCCTTGCACTAGGAAGCGCAAGCCCCTCCGAGACCTTAATAAAAACAGATTGATATCTATCCCACATCGAATGATGGAGTTATGTCTGTTCAGTCCAATTTGCATATTTCCTCGCTCCCGACAAGTCAAATAAAGAAATCTATTAAGTAACATCCACCCCAATAACTCACTCCTTTCCTTCCCTCCCCACAAGCTAATTACTATTGATCAGCTGGCCTTTACTTACCACCGCTCGTTCCGGCTCTTACTTACCACCGCTCCTCGTGCTGACTCTTCTTTCCTAATCAAGATATCCCCGCCTGTTATATCACACCCACGTCTTCTCGGTAAGGTTAGCTTTGTGAACCCCCACGATAGACCACCCATTATTTAGGGACCATCTATTTAGACTTTGCTTGGTAAAGGGCCATCACAGGGTTTACCTGATACTGCTTGGTATAGAGAAGCGGCTAAGTCGTGAAAAACAGGGTCGGGTGGAACCTTTTGCTTTTTCGGCCATAGGGACCACCCAATTCATGAGGGTTCCGCGTTCTATACTTCAACTGCCTTCCTCTGGGATCATTACCTACCTATAGACTGCTTAGGAGGAGAACGGAGGTTCTATATTGTTACTACCCGTCTACCCTAACGGGGGTTCAATCTCATGGTGTAGGACGACTACTCAATTGGCTCCCCCTCACCTTTTCACATTGGGCTGGCCTACCTCTGCCCTACCTTTTATTGGTCAAGGTGTAGCATGGTTTTTCCCCCAATAGCTCCCTAATAAATGATGGTGGAAAAATCATATTGCATTTACCGATCAGACCAGAAAACCATGGTAGAGTGAGTGGCTCATGTACAAGTGGTGATTCGGGGGCTTTACACTTACTTACACTTACTTAGTCCATACAGTATCCATTTCTTTGGGAAGGGAACATGTTTTCTTGTTAGTTTTGGGAAGAACAACCAATAATTTGTTATATAGCTTGGGCTTGGATAGGAGGAAAGGAGGCAGAGGAGATCAGTAGGATTCATCATTGCTGTTACTGAACAACCTAGATAAGAAATACTTAAACTATCTAATATTCTTCTTCGCTATGATGACTTCACCTTACAATAAGAGCTTATACTTATAAACTACACTAAAGGCTTTCATCACATCATGTAAGTGATTTAAGGGGGATCACTTGGTATATATAGCGAGTCAAGATAGGAAGAGTTAAGTAGGATAAGTAGTTATGCTAGTTAAAGTATGTTCAGTCTACTAGGCAAAACTATGACTATGTTAAGTATAGTGGTTGCTTGGTCTATCAATCTTGGTTAGGCTCAAGTGGAGTATTTCAACAAGTTACAAGTGGAGTTCAGTCAAGTAGGAAGTGGGAACAAGTAAGTCAAGTTGGATAGGTAGGAGCCCCGCTTTCAACAAAATATTATTATACTTAGCATGCTTCGATGAATTGAGATAATCTAAGTTTTGCGCGTTGCATCGAAAGAGAAAGTAGTAGAAGCTGTGACTTAAATAAAGATCAAGTCCGGGCAGTCGAATCAATATCAATCTCATTGGTTGGGCTAGGTAACTAAGCATTGTATATGAAGTCACTTTAATGGAATAGGATAGCATAGATGATGATCTTTCCACCTCCATCCGGTTGTCTCAATAATAACAGTGCACTGCCGAGCCGATTAGGTCCTTCGCTATTTCTCACTCAACATCCCTGAGCTCCTGAACAGATTGGAAATGAATAGAAATGTTATAATACGAAACACCCTTCGATTCCATGATGCAAAGTTGATATGTTTCAATGTCCTCGATCAAATTGGTAGTTTCCAGTCGTTTGACAAGGTGAAAGGTACTATCCTAGACTGGTTGTTTCAATTACTTCATAATCATGTAATCTTGTTGCTTGGTAAATAGTCCAATATGTAGTATTTAAACAAGAGAGTTCTCCCTGACTTCTCTGGCAATCTGATCTTGCAATGCGCTGACTAATCTATCTTGTTGCTTCATAAACTGAATGATCTATCTTGCAATGAATAAATAAATCAATGGGTAATCTTGCTCCTTAATGTCTTGCAATGTAATTCCCTATGTTGCAATGGAATTCCCTTTGTATGTCTTTCTGATTAATGATACCAAATATTGCATGACGTAACTGTCAAGAGGATCTCCTGTACACGCTAATAAATAAATCTGTGTTTCCTTCCTCTCCTCTCGATGGCGGCCCTCTCCCTTATGGTCGAGCGATAAATCCCTCTCCTTAACAGTCGAGCCCCTCCGGTCCTTATGGTCGAGCACCTAAAGGTCCTCTCCTTAACAGTCGAGCCTGCTTACGCATCCTTATGGTCGAGCAACTAAAGTTTCAATTTACTTATTGGGTGGGGGGGCTCGTAACCTCGGCTGAGTCGATGGCGGCTTTTTAGTCGAGTGTGCGTTAGCACCCTTCGGGCCTACTATCGAGAGTTCGGCTGGCTCACCCTCACCCTTATGGTCGAGCCTTAAAGTGCACCTCTCCTCTTCTTGCCTCCGTTTTCAGTTCCGGTTAGTATACACTTCAGTACACCATCTCATGGGAGCAGGATTACCCCATGGGAAAAATCTTAGCCAATACGAGATGGTGGCTCCGCACTTGCCTATCCTTGCTTTGGTACTGCTACCGAAGAAGCCTCTGCTGAACTACAGAAAATCCAACCTTAATGATGGCCTTAGACACTTTCATGGCCTAACCCTAATACGGACCTAGTAGTAAGATAAGGGTATGACAGTCACCTTAGTATGGACTTAAAAGAAAGGGTATGGGTTCGGGGCTCTCCCCGATATGCCGGAGGTGTTGTCATGCTCACTATGCCTATTTCATAAGAGAGTATATGTTTCTAGTGATCCTCTATCCAATTTAGAGAATGGGTATCCTGCTACGCTTTTCTTTCTAACCTACTGATCTTTGAAGGTAGGTGTGGTTCGTACCTAAGTGGCTTGAAGTGGGGGGGTGTGCAGTAATAAGGAAATAGGGCTGGACTGGGACTTATAACCTTTCACTTACGGCATTTGATTTGACAAGGAAAGAAGGCGGCTTGCTTATCCCTTCATGTCGCCCATTAGTCTGGAAGAATATAAAGAGTAGACTCTGGCTATCTATTTCTACCCGAAAGCACCCGAATGAATTCTTATAGGAGGGGGAGGCATGGAACCAAAACCTCTGTCTGTCAGGGAGAGCTTGAGTGGGCATCTTAGCGAGTTAGCTTGTTAGCTCGTCAGTTCAGCATTGGAACTAAAATGGGGATCATCCATTCTATATGTCCCACTGCAAGTAGCTAGATGTTATGGAAAGGGAGAGATCTACACAAGGTTTTTAGTTTATGTTTACACCCGATTTGACCATCTTATAAAACCTTCGCCTTTGACCTACACCCGAAGCTCTGGGGCTACCCCTTACTCTCCTATCACTATAGGGGTATGGGGTTCGAGACAAAGAAAGATCAGGGCAGCATATCAGTTTCCCCCATACACCTCACTCGGATCTGTTCTTATGCTATTAGCTATTCCGTTGATTCTCTCCCAAACAGGAACCACCGATTTACAAATCTTATCAACCACAGAATCCAGTGAGCGGCGCCAAATCTTTCCATGGATCAAGGAAAATTTTAAGGATGGAAATTTTCTTGAAGTTTAAAACATTGGCGAATCTCACTAATCCCTAATATGCAAATTATAAATGTTTATTGATATATTTGTAAAATTATTCAAATTTATAATTATTTTATATATAGTCTCTATATAATGTTGGCGATTTTTAAGTAAAATAATTTTATATTCTAAAATTTGGGCGAATCGTCTTTTATAAAATTGAAATTGGCGAATCAAATCATGGAAATTAGCCCACTGGGCGAACATTAGCCCCTAAAATTTTCCATGCCATGGATTGCTTCTCCCGCTCCTTTCCCCGTCAAAGTGCCTATGGTACCAGTTCATATCTGGTTACCCGAAGCTCATGTAGAGGCACCTACGGCTGGATCCGTCATTTCGGCAGGAATTCCTTCAAAATTGGGAACCTATGGGTTTTCGAGATTTCCCATACCCATGTTTCCCGAAGCGACACTTTGTTCCACTCCCTTCATTTATACTCTAAGCGCGATTGCTATTATATATACTTCCCCGACCACTCTGAGACAAATCGATCCTAAGAAGATTATTGCCCACTCCCCAGTAGCCCATACGAATCCTGTGACTATTGGTATGTCCAGTCGGGCGGCGGCCGTTAGGTCACCTATAGTTACTAACACACAAGGCCAGCAAAAAAAACATGTGTGCCGGGCGTGCGACCCATCAACCTACTAGCAATGGGGGAGAAAACATAGCATGTCGCAACAAAAGCTTGATTCGAGGCGTCAGCAGGACACACTTGCGCTGCTGGGTGATGCGGGGCCAGAATTTGTGTAGGCAACCGATTTATCTATCCATCGTAGTGACAGAATTTGCCGTAATTCACAAATGACTGAGCCAGCCAGAAAGAAAGGGTCTATCGAAGAGCCTACAGGCCGACCAAAGGTTATCACTTACCTTCATGCTCAGGTAAGGGGGGGTTATACCTTACCTATCATTTTCACCCGGTAAGTGATGACTGACCTTACCTTCTAGCTAGCTAGCTCAGGTAAGACCTTTCAGGATGCGCAAGCAGGCTCGACCATAAGGGAGAGGACCTTATGTATCCATAGAAAGATCTTCATAGATGGACATATATAGATCTCGAGACATCTGGCTGGATATCCTTCAATTTGTTATGGGCCCAAACAATAGATTCAATGAGTTCTTGCCAATACCCACGACCGCTAAATAAGAACATTAAACTGAAGGCCCAAACAAAATGAGCACCTAAAAATAAAAGACCATATGCAGATAATGAATAACCATGGAATGAATTTGAGCAGTGAGTCTTTGTCACCTGACCAGGGCTCCCAGGCCAAGCCTTAGCAAAACAGATCAATCTAAAAGATCGGGGATTGTCTTAATTCACCTAAGGGGGAGATCGGAGAAGATCATCCTGCCACACCCCGAATCCCAACCTATCATATCATTAGGTGAGAGGCACATATAATCTTGTCACACCCCAAATCCCGCCCTTTTGGGTAGCTCGGAGAACCTTCGAGATGCGGTAATACATCCAAACAATTATCCCATCTGATGTGCACTCCCCTTGATTCAGGAATAGCGAAATGAACTAAATGCCCTGTCCAAGCTAGAGAACTGGCTTCGAAGAGTCCTGACAAATGATGATTGAGACGGGATTCAGCATTTTTGAACCATGAAACACTTGGTCTCCATTTAGGTTGTAGATGTAACCTACCCGCAACTAAAAGATGACAAAAAGAAATAGCAAGAAAAGGGCTCCAGCATAGGTAAGAAGTCTCTAGGTGAAGATTGGTCGTTCTTTCTTGAAAGTCCAAAATCGACGGCTCTTTATGCGGTTCCCTCCCTTCTCGAAAGAGCCCTCCATACCTTGGACACAATATTGGATATACTTCGATGCGGGTTCAATTCCCGTCGTTCGCCTCATAAAAGAAGATAAAAAACGGACTGGATCCAAATCCGATTTGTTGTCATTTTCATATTTTGGTGAAAATATTTCTATCTATGTAATAGAAATGGACACCCGAGCCTTCTTTCTTCGTGGGAAACATGAGCCCTTTATCGGACTTGAACCGATAACTTACGCCTTACCATGGCATTACTCTACCGCTGAGTTAAAAGGGCCTTCCGACCTTATAAATAAGAGATAGCTGCGAAGTAAGATTCATTCGGGTTTGGAAAGAGTCTTGAGTCTTGAGTTCTGGGTCGAGTGATTTTTCCTGCTCTGCATCTACGGACCATAGTGTCTGATTTGCATGCATCACGAAATATTCACTCAGGTCTTATAGGTTTGGTTTGGAAGCCTGCGCATTAGTGTGCTCGGCACTGGTGAGAACCTAAAGTGGCTGAACCAATAGGAAAAGTCTGTATATTTGTGAGTCTGTGAAATTTCTGAGGCAGAGTCTATTTATTGCCAGGCAGCCTCCGGTAATACTTGTTCCTTGCGGATGGTAGAGAGTCCGGTAAATGCAATGACAATCAATCTCTGTAAAGAAAACATCTTTTTGTAAAATCTGCATCCATATAATAAAATTTCCACCAGTTCATATTTCCGCAAGCTTGCTGTGTCATTTATCTCTATGAGAAAGGTCCTCTAGAAATGGTATTAGAGCCAAGTATTATTGAGTTGATATTTTGCTGTGAGATATTGTTTGAGTGGATTGCGAATTCGCTTGAGTCCTGAATATCGTTTGAGCCCATTGTTGCCGGTGTTGGCGTTGGAGGGTGTTGAAGACATTGGACGAGAATTCGTACTTCGGTACGCGAAGAAGCCGCAATTTCTCCTTCAGAAGAAAGCCGCAATTCTGCTTTCATCATTTTTTGCAAGTCTTTGAATGGGTATTTATCTTTCTTAAATCTATAATGGATGCATCTAGAAATTCATCTGCTGAATCTTCTGAGTCTATGGGAATATTTGGAACAAAGCATTTTAAATCTATAAAGACTGAACAGGAACTAAGATCTGGTTTAGAAGGTTTATGTCGATCTGAATCTACTTCTGGTAATTCTGCAATAATTTAGCAAGAAGAAACAGACCCAACTGTAAACTGGAAACTTCCACCAGTCTCTCCTCAGGATGTTTATCAAGGAATTTCCTCTTTTAATTTCCTTGCCCTCAACCAGATAAAAATCAAAGAAAAATCCATTAAAGCTGATTTAACATTGAATGCTATGTTGACCATCTCTCTCTTAGAGGCCAAACATATCAAAGCATCCCTCAAGGTTGGTTATCAGTACGCCCATCTGGGGATGGTGAGGATAGGACTGAATGCGTTGCATAGAAAAGGCCAAAAAGCCTATGTATTCTCAGCCCTATTTGACAATCGATGGACTACATTTACACAAGCCATGATAGGTGGCATTGAGACAAGCCCTGTTGAAGGCCCTGTATAGTATGATGTTTTTCCAGACTTTTCTGTTGCATTAGATGACCCAAATGTCCTGCAATGCCTAACATTAGGTATTCAGATGGTAGGATATGAAAACTTCAAAACAAAATCAAAAAATTTGGCCATATTTTATATTACTTGTGTCCGATTTTATAATACCACAATTCCTGCTGTATTACACACCCCTGACAAAGATGAAGGCCAAGTCACTCTCATCCAGTATGACTCATCCTGTAATCCTGTAGCACCAATCTATGTTTCCCGCAATGATTTGTGTCCTCCTGATGACTGGGTAACCAATTGGGGAAAACCCATAAAAAAACCTGTTGCTGCAGCACAATCAATCATTACTGAGATTGACGGTAAAGTTACCACAAGATTTCCCAGAGTCAACACAGTTCAACATGGTGGACCCTCTGTTTCTGTCTCTGTAGTTCCAACCACAATTAGCCAATTACATCCTGCTCAAACCTCTGCACTTCCGCAATTTGTAATTGACCAAGCAGTATATGATTCCATCAGAAGATTATTTTCACAGCCAAACCCATCTCAGCCATTCAGCTCAGTCTGTGGTCATCCACACTGCTCAAAAACATTTTGCCAATTCTCCTCAGAGCCGCCTACACCACATGGTGAGTCATCAGACCGTCACAGGATCAATATGATCAGATTCACTCCTCCGTTTGATTCCTCTGAGGAAAGCTACAAAAAAGTGGTATTCTTTAACCCACAAGAAGAACTACTTGTACATACAGTTTCTAGTTCTTCCACTTATGGTTTGGGCTATGTTGATTCTTCACCTATTCCTGAATACAGAAGAAATCCTATTGATAGGATTCCAAAGCATGTAGAAATCCCTTCTGATTCAGAGATAGTTGCCTTTTTAAATATTTTTAAAGGTATCAGTCCATATGATCCAGAAGATCAATGGAAAAAGAAAATGTTCAATTGGGATATGTTTACACATGAAAAAGAACATTTGTACTTCAAAGAAGTAATGCTTCTTCGAAGAGATGATCGCCCTGCCTTCAACAGACAGAATGTTGAGAAATGGAAAGAATGGATGAAGGCAGAAAATCAGTGGATATCATTCTATGAATGGTATTACCCTTCTGCAAATATAATAGAACAATCCTTGATGAAACAATTCAGAAACCAAGCAAAGCAAAAGAGAATCAAGGATCCAGAGAAATTTGTAGAAGAAAAGCTAAAAGAAAATCCTGTAGTAATTCCTCCTCCTTTGAAAGCCCATGTTTTTCAGCCAAAGATTCAGAGCATGTTAAACAAGCCAAATATTCCTAGATCTCTGATTACTGTTCAAATTGAAGGAGAAAAATTACTAAGAAAGATTTGTTCTCAGCTCCAAGTAAACATGATACGGACTGGAACTCCAAATAAACACAAGTGGGAACTCCTTGACGGAAGCCTTTTGGAAACAGACACAGAGTTTCCCCCTTGGAAAAATTTTGTGATAAGAAGTCAAGATGGAAAATTGTACAAATTGCTTCCATCTCATGCTGATGATCCTAACCTAGTAGCAAGAGATGCTGTTGCTGCTACTAATTGGACTAATTTAGCTCTGTCTAGTCTTGAGAAATTTGTCAGTTCTAAATTTGAGAGTATTGAAGCTGCTAATTCTAGAATGAAGACCATGCTTGAAAGTAGTCTGAGAAAACAAGATTATAACACAGTTTGTCTGAATAGCAGTGTAACTACTCTAGCAGAAAATGATAAGGCTCTTGCTAAGAGTCTTGACAGATTATCTTTACAGACAGGACAGATAGAAAAAAAGACCCACGAAGCTACCTCTGCTCATGGAAAAGAGATAGTAAAGATCAGTAATTCCCTAGATATTGTCAAAAAATAAGTGTGGGAAGTATCTCAAGGGATAGAATCCCTGGAAAAGAAGCCTAGGGTCGAAGCTTATAAATCTGCAACTATATTTTCAGAACCGAAGACTTCTGTTCCATATTCTATTACTCCTTCTATGGAAAGCCTCATCAGGACACCCAGTTCTATAACCTTTCCACCTCCTACTTCCTCTCATCGATATTCTTTGTTTGCAAATCCCAGTTTCTTTAGCCCACATCCTGCCATAAAAAAATCCAAAGAAACTGAAGAATCAAGCAAGACAGAATCCTCTAATTTCATGTTTGAAGATTCATCCACTAAAGATGAAGAGAAAGTTTTGATACAAGTATTCATAAGATAGAAGCATCACTATTTGACATGAGTCTTCACAAGATAGAAGCAGAACCACAAATTGAAGATCTTGAAATCTGTATCAATAACTTCTCTGTGACAGACCAAGAACAATCTGATGATGTTAAAGATCAGGTCAATGCTACATCTTCCAGATCGAGATGGGAGACTACTTAGAACCCTGCTCTGATCGCAGAGACCTTATGAAATCTGAATATCATAAGGATTGGTCTGCAAATTCTACTTACTCATGGAATATTGACAATTGCACTGAGGCTGAAATCATGTCTGTTTTACATTCCATGCTTGTTTGTTATAGGACTTATCTTGCAGATGACATAGGTCATACTAATGCTACAAGAAGAATAATTGGAGGATTTGAAGGAACATTAGATTCTTGGCTAAAAGCTGAGACATTGAAGAGCCAAGCCTCCTTGCAGATTGGGAACAAGCTGTTGTCTTAAATGAGGATGGCACTACTCACATAGACCCTGTTACTCATATGCATGTCAGCAATATGATAAGAAAACTCCTCTATGACATTACTGTCAATTTCATTGGTTTCCCTCAGATAACCAATGATATTACGACCATTACTCTGCTGGCCATGAAATTGCATAATATGCAGCACTTTGATGAATACTTTAATGAATTCCTTCACATATTGCACACATTGACTCCAAATCTCATTCTTGAGCTAAAATGGAAGGAACTTATTGTTGCATCCCTTCCCTAATGGGTTTCTTCTGCTATTGTTAATAAATTACCAGGGAAGGTTGGTGATTATAAATTTGGTATAATCAGACAGGCTGTAAAGGCTATCATTGTTGAATTATGTTCACAAATGAAGATTGCTAGAGCAGCTACTAATCCTAAAAAGCCTCATGGTTACCAGCAACTCTGTAAGCAATGACACCTTGGTAAAGCTGGAAATTCTGAGGGGCATAAGAGAAGAAAGAAAAGACATTTCAAAAAGAATTACCAAATTTACCAAGAAAAACCAAAAGGAAAACATTACAAAGCAAAACCTTATAAGCATACAAAAATGTTTTCCAAAGACAAAGAAATAATTTGTTACAATTGTAACAAAAAATGCCACACAGCTGCAAACTGTCCAAACAAAAAGAAGGATTCATCTAAAAAGAAAGTTCAGTATAGAAATAAGAAAGGAAAGATAAATTCTTTTGATCTTCCTAGCAGTTGTGATAAGCTTGTATCTTCTGATTCTCGGTCTGAAAATGATTTTAACTTTGTTGACTCATAAGAGTCATCTGATGAAGAATTTTGTAATAACCCACACTGTACAGAATGTAAATATTGTGACTGTGATGATCCTGATGTTTGTACATGTAATGCAGTCAGAATGATGAAGACTGATTATGATGAGACCAGCAAAAATATTTTTGCACAGACAATGGCTGCTACTGATCCACAGATGAAAGATATGTACAGATCTTTGCTAACAGAACATTTGAAGAAAACACCTTCTAATCTAAAGAATTCTCCAAAAAAGGGTATGTACCTCCTGCTAACTTTTTCTCAGTAGAGGCTTAACCAAAAGTTTAGAAATGAAGATTTTGGAGAAGATCTGCCACAGACTTTGCCTGCAGTTCATCAGGAAATTAAGGAATTGAGAAAAAAAATCAAGGAGAACAGGAGACTGTGTGTTGAAAAACACAATGAACTAAGTCTAAGGATATTGAATGCACAGGCATCTTCCGTCTTCATCACAAGGCCCTGTTTCAGGAAAAACAGAAAACTAGACTATCATCCAGGACAAGTCCCAGCAACAGTACAGCCGGGAAGGAGAAGAAGAGGAAAAGGCAAGAACATATTTTGGATGCAATGCATGAATAGAGATTGTCATGTATTGTGTCAAAAATGAAGGTAAAGATGTGAAAACAATATGAGTTTTGGAAAGTTCTTATGGATACTGGTTCTAGGTTAAATATTGTAAGTGATACTGTAGTTGGTATGCATCATCGAAGGCCAACAACATGTCCAAGGGTGATTACTGCAAGTGGTGATATCCCCACTAAGTATGAAGCAGAAGTAGATGTTCTGCTTACAGAAAAGATTGGAGTTCATTTGGTTTGTCCCGTTGTCCCAGGACTAGATTGTGCAATGTACCTTGGGACCCCATTTTTTCAGAATTTTAGCATGCACGGAGCAAATTTTGATACAAAAACCCAGAGGTATGGATATTTTATCAGCGTTGAGAACAAGGAAGTATTTTTTCCATTTATTAATTCTAATTCTCCAATTAGGATTAAAAGACTGGAGAGAATGGAAAATCTTCTGGCAAAAATAGAAGTAAAAGGAGAAGTATTAAAAACAGAAGAACATTTGGATAATGGAAAATATGCCTCTGAAATAGCAAATCTCACTGCTAAATTCAAAGAGTGTTGTTCAATGCTTTCTGGCATATTAAGAAACAGGAAGTAGAGTTTCCTCTCACAAAAGACTTCAGCGGAAAATTAAGGAGATCCAAAGCAGTGGCAATGAATGAAGAACAGATGAAGCTTTGTAGGGAAGAAATAAAGGATCTCTTAAAGAAGGGCTTATCAGAAAAGTAAGAGCACCATAGCATGTTTTGCATTTATATGTTAATAAGCATGCTGAAATTGCCAGAGAAAGCCAAGGTTGGTTGTGAATTACAAACCTTGAATAGTATTTTGGATTATGATGCATACCCTTTGCCAAAGCCACCTCCATACTTGCCCATATATCAAAGTCTAAAATATTCTAAATTTGATCTAATTGGTTTTTGGCAAGTAGGAATCAAAGAGGAAGACAAATGGAAGACAACATTATCTGTGCTGAAGGACATTATGAATGGAATATCATGCCATTCGGCCTAATTAACGCTCTTCAGCCTTCCAGAGAATAATGGATGAAACTTTTGAAGGAATGGAGGAATTTGAAAAGGTATATTGATGATTTACTGAATCATTCTGATAATATTTGACCATGTTAAACATTTGAAAATCTTTCTACAGGGTCAAAGAAATGGGTATAGTATTTATCAGATCCAAGATGAAGTTATTTCGGCCAATGATAGACTTCTTGGGTTACAATATACAG